>CM066739.1:41434058-42064058 GCA_033961575.1 Aselliscus stoliczkanus
CTGTTAATCGGTCCCTCCATTCTAAAAAGCTGGCTTTCATCGAGTTCTTTTAGACGAGAGGTACAAGAGACCCTGGAGCTGGAGTTCCTCCTTAACCTTGCTCCTTCTAGAGCTTTTTGAAAGCCTGATGAACATCAAAGACCCCACAGCCATGAACAAATACACATACACAAATACTCACAAGATTTCACATTCAATTTGCAAGAAGGCACTGATGACTCCCCCTCCTCCCCCAGATTAGAAGCCCTGCTTTAAAGAACTCATGACATTGTTCTTAGAAGGGTAGGATTTTGATCTACACCCCTTTGGGTGGTAGGTGCATGGATTTTTGGGGAGTCTGGGCAGGACAGAGAGAGAGAGCAGGGTGAGGCCCTGCTCCAGGAAGATGACAGGGTTCTAGAGCTTCCCAAAGCTTCGCTGGTATTTTTACTCCTAGGACCAAGATCTTAATGGAAAAACAGCTGGTTACTTTCTAGACCCTCCACAAATAACCAAAAAATTGAAAAACAAATTAAAATTCCCAAAGATACTTAAGTGCTTACTTAAGTTAAAAAAGAAAGAAAAACTGGCACATTGACTTATAAGGTTTTACTAACTAACCTAACTAACTAACCATTTATAATTAAGAATTTATCATCTGGGGCCGGCTGAGTGGCACGTTGGTTAAGAGCTAGCTTGGGACACCAGCTCTGAGCAGTATGACCCCGGTTCAGATCCCACACATGAGGGCCAGTGACACTGCCCTCTACAGCTAAGATGGTGAACAACAGCTCCACCTGGAGCTGGGCTGCTGTGAGTCCGCGGGGACGGCATAGCTGCAGCCCCTGCTGCAGTGGGCTGCCGTAGGCTACAGTGAGCAGCCAACAGCCAACGTGAGCGGCCAGCAACCGGTGTGAACTGCCAAGAGCTGCCGCGGCCGTCCAGAGGCCTGCGACAGATCTGCCTCACCCGGGAAGAGTGCAATGATGATACCAACATGGGCTAGTGAAGCAATGTCCTCCACAACTAGATTGAAGAACAAAAGGACAGCAACTTGTCTGTTCCCCTCCCCCAATTCCCCAATAAAATCTTTAAAAAAAAAATTTATCATGTGTAGTGCTATTCAAATAGTACTTGCTTTAAGATTTTTCAAGGACTTTCCTTAAAAGGAATGGCAAAGTGGGTAAGAACTTCATTTAAGAGATTCACAGACGACTGACTTTCACTGCAAGAGTCTGACCCTGCCCAGTGACCGTCCCCAAGCACAGCCACTGTCTTCTGAACAGTGTCACTGTTGAATGCTCAAGGATTGCTAGATAGCCAGCCCATGTTAACTCAAGGTGGGGACAACCTATTTGATCAGCCCTTTCTCAAGCCTCAAAGAACTTGGCTTGAAATCATCTCAGTGGTGGGATGAGGGCTCCCAAAGCCAGTTTCCGGGCTTCCTGCTTGTCCGCAGGGCCACTCTCTCCCTTAGCAATAGTGTCACACCACTGAGAGAAAGTGATGGGTACCCTACAGTGACAGGCAAGAAATGGGAAATGACACGGCTCCACCAGGTACCTGCCCCTGCTTTACTGCTGCAAAAACCTCTCATTTCCACTTTAAATCCCAATTCGAGCACTTGTATGAACTCCTAAAATAGAAAAACGTGGCAAAAAAACCCCAAAACACCTTTTTTTCTTTAGCTTGCCATAAAGGTCCCATCTCAATCAACATTAACCAATCAACAGTTCCCACAAGCTCTGTGCTTACTCAGCAGTGTTGAACAAAGGGCAAAGCGCCCTGTTGCAGCATGGTAGAAGGGAGCCCAGGATGGGAAGGAGAGTGGTTTGGGGAGGGAAAATTGAAATTCATGGGTCAACTCTGACAGATAACACAAAATGGCTAAAATTCTTATCAGGCCACAGTAGAGCTAGGTTTTTAGAAATAGTTAAACTTGCAATTTCTGGAAGACTTCTAAGCCATGGGTCAAAAAAATACTTTAAAAAAAGTTTTACATTTTATCTTTTGAAGTTAACCCTGTGGCATTATAAATTCATGTAGCTGGAAGGACCTGTTGACCATCAGCCCCGGAAAATTCTGGGCCCTGAACTTGCTACATTTGCTGCCAAAACAACTCGATCACTTAATCCAGAAACTTAAGAGGTGTTTTTTCCTTCCATAAGATTTTTGTACCACAAATCAGATCTCATGAAATAAAATCCACTGCAGGCTATTAAGCCTCTACCAACACCCCTCTCGATCAGTCAAGCCTTAAGACAAAATCTAGGCTGACCAAATGAATTTGGTCTCTGGCTCAGAGCATGATCAACAGTCTTTTCTGTTGGGAGTTTTAGCCTTAAAAAAAAACAACACAGAAATTAATGCTCCTGCTTTACTATTAACTTACCCCATCAGGCTCGAATACCACTCATCATGTCCCCACAGACATTGGCCTACCCAGGGAAATTTTTAAAAAGCAAGCCCTTCCCCATGGGTTTTCTAGTACTCTGATGTTCCACTTTGCTCTTGCCTCTGAACTTAGCCAGGGAAAGCAGCTCGACCTTCCCCGAGGACAGCTCCCTTCAGACTTCCCAGCACATGTACTGCTCTTAACTCTACAGAAGTAAATGAGAAACCAAGGAGGGCCCACATCAAATTAGTCATCGCTGTCGGCTGATATTCGTGAGGTCATTTCTAACAGGCATCTGGATCTGAGGACACCAAGATGGCTCCTGTTCCAGCGCCTGTGAGAAGCAGTTTCATCGTTTTTATCAAAAGTAGAGGATGCTCAGCCCAGTGACTGCGGTGGTTAGGAGCAGGTGCTCTGGAGCCAGCTTCACTGCATGAACCCCAGCTCTGTGCTTACTTCTGGGCTGCAGTCACAGGCTCCCTCGTCCTCTGCACAGTTCCACCCACCCACACTGTCAACTGGCTTTTCCTTATTGGTCATCATTAGGGCTAAGGAGCAGCAGCTCTAACACACACACAGACACACTTCCTCTCTACTTGCTCTCAGAGGTAAAATTAGCAGCAAGTTAGGGTTCGAGTGACCACATGGTCCGCTTTTAATAAGATTCCCGTCAAACATCTGCATGGTCTACTCCACCTGCCAGGGGCCTCTTTTCAAATCTGTCATTGGAAAAACAATCATTGCCCCCTTGGTGTGGCAGGCAGAGTTCTACAATGATATAACCCGCCCCCTGCTCTTCCATCATGATTGAAACGCTCTCCATCAGCTCGCCATGATCAGGCACAGTGACTCTCTCCTAGGGCTTTCCTGTGGAGCCAGGGTACCCATCTTACTTTGCTCTATTCCAATCCAACCTACCACCAGATTATATCTACCTGGCTGTGTTGCTGAGGTTTCCAGGGCATGGAGGCGTTAGCTGCTCACCCTCAGGCGTGAGTTTACAGACACCTTGACGCCCTCCTTCAGGGGTGTTCTCAACCAGCCTCGGTGATGCTAATTTCCACTTGAGAGTTCCTGGGCATCACTTTGGTGGCTACACTGCTAAGTCACACAGGTCTCTAGAGTATCTGGTTCTGCAATTTTCCTGTATATTTTTCTCTTCTGTCCCCTTAATATTCAGCTTAAAGCCTTCTTAACCAGAACTTGAAATTCTCCCAGAAAACAGACCTCTCTGGTCTTTAGGAAATACCTCCTCTCTAGCTATCACAGGCCCTAGTCTAAGGATCCAGTCCTTTCCTTCCAAAACAAAACAAAACAAAAACATGACCTAGGAAACCAGCTAGCGGCATCCCATATTGGTTTTCTCTTTCAGAATCATGATCAAAAAAGCTTTAGAAGAAATGTAACCATCTCTGCCTCAAGCCCTTTCATTTCCTATTTAGAACTTCAAAGTTCCCGGTGAAGATCCAGGTGTCTCCTGTGGGTCCATCCCACATGACAGGTGGATCTCACAGCACTGGCATAGGCTCCTCCCCTCATCTAAAAGTTGACCTCAGGAAGAGTGCAAGTCTCCCTATCTGCAGGGTCCAGTCTCCCAAAACCAGGATGCCTCTTCCCCACCAAAGAGCAACCAGAATTCCCTCCTGCTGCTGCCCAGAGGCCTCTTCAGGGCGGTTAACAAACACCTGCCCAACACCCCCTACGGGCGCAGTATTCTGGTTTGCTAATGGCGGTGAGAGCAGCGGATGGGGGGCGGGGGGCCACATACAAACAGAGCAGAATCCCTGCCCTCTAGAGCGAGAGGAGGACTATGGCATCCCTGCCTGTGGGCTGCAGAGGGAGGCCACCAACCCTGAGGTCTCACACTGGAGCCCTGTGCTACCGATGCCATGCTCAGTGACAGCGAGGCTTCCCGACGCCGGGACAGGAAGCCTGTCCAGACAAGAGGACCCCCCTTGCAACTTGGCAGGTGAATGCCTTTCGAGTCTGAGTCAAAGACACAGAATATGCTTCTTTTATAAGACAGCTCAAAACCCAATGGACAGCTCCAACAATGGATCCCCATGGACTCCTTTCTCCCCCTCGTTTCCCTTCCTAAATTATTCTACTCTAACAACTATTCAATCTCTCCAATAAGCCCATCGTTTTTTGTTTGTTTTTTAAGGGCAGTGTCACTGGCCCTCATATGTGGGATCCGAACCGGGGCCGCTGGCATCCCAAGCCGGCTCTTAACCACCACACCACTTGGCCGGCCCAGGCCCAACTTTTAAAGAGCATTCCTCAAGCTTCCCCTTGTTTACTAGTATGCTCACATGCATTTATTGATTCATCACCTAACAAACATTTAAGAAGCTTGAGCAATGGGCCAGATACTATGCTAGGCACTGGGTATACAATGCTGAGCAAAATCAATAAGGGGAAAAGGAAATGTCTCCTAATGAGTGTGTCATAAGAAAGGTGGGGAATGCTATAAAGGACCAGAGAAAAAGGGAGTCAGGTAAGGGGGCGGAGCCACTTCCTGAAGAGGGAGCAGGTGGTTGCCTTCCTGAAAGGCCATCCGCTCCGGTCCAGATGGGGACAGAAAGGTGCCTGGAATATAACAAAGCAGGAGGAGAAAGGCACGGGCGCAGGCAGAAGGCAGGAGAGGCTGGCTCACATGGCACTTTTCAGAACAGGTTCAGAATGTGGTTCTTACTCCAGGAGTAACAAGAAGCCCTTATAGGGTTTTGAGCAAGAACACAACACAGTCATATCAGTTATTTTTAAAACTACCCTGACTGCAGTGGTGATAATAGATTAGAAAGGAGTAGAAGTAGCTATGGGTAGAGCAGTGAGGTGGTGGCTGCTGCTCTCTTCCAAACAAAAAGATGACCATTTGGACTATAGTGGTGGCAGTGAAATTGGAAAGAGAGAATGTTTGAGAGATGTTTCCAGATAAAAATCAACACTTGCTAAGGACTAGATAAAGGCCAGCTTGCATTTGCAGCGAAGAGAAATGTCAATCGCCTCTGGCAGAAAACACTGGCTGTACATACTCCTCAGCCCACTGGTATTAAATTTCTCTTGGCACTTGTTTCTCAGAATTTCTAGATAAATTTAAAGCCATTCTCCTTATTTGATCTTAAATCTATTCCTGAAAACTGTGATCCATTTTTGAAACATATTTATCAAGCATCTACTGTATGCTGGGGATAGAGAGGCGACCAAGGTACTTGGAATGGCTCCTCCGAGCCTCTAAACACTCCTGGCAGTGAATACAACTCCCAAAGCTGGGTCATCCTACCTCCTGAAACCTTCACACGAGCCACTCAGCACATCCTCTCTGCCTCTTAGAGACAATCTGCCATGCAACTAGCAGCACAAGCACTTTCCACTCGGGAGATTCACTCATTTCATAAGATCCTCAGTCCCAGGAGACATCAAATCTAACCTCTCCAGGCGTCTGAACACCGAACTTGCTCTCACAGGAAGACCATGAACCCCACAGGCAGTTAATTCCTTCTATGTAATCAAACTCCTTTTCTCTAAAATGTACTGAGTTCTGGAACTACATTTGAATTGTGCCCTTTCATTTGTTGCTGAATTTAGTTTGTGCTAGGTTCTATCCTATCACAGAGACTGATGGTTCTATAAGCCCTAGAGCTACACTGTTCAATGTGACCATTTAAATGGAAATTAATTAAAATGAAATACAGTAAAACTTCAGTTTCTCAGTTGTACTTGCCATGTTTCAGTCACAGGCGGCTAGTGGCCACCAGACTGACAGCACAGGTGTGGCCCATTTCCAACACTACTGAAAGGTCTGTTGGACAGAGTTCCACAAAGATGCAGGTACAGCGTTCTTCCCATGGTTGGTTTAAATCTCCACTAAAAAATACATAAAAGTTTAACAGAAGAGACTTTCAACATATTGACTATGTCCTCTTTGATTTTACAAGCGAATGCTATAATTTGAACTTAATATATACCACTAAAATACTGCTTTTTAGTCAGTTTCATAGTTTGGGCTTTGTGTAAATTTCATTTGCTAGGAATGTTTGAAAAATGGCCTTGTGATTCCTTGTGGGGAAGAAAGGGGTCGTGATTTTATGAGGCACCGTGAACAGACTGTCTTATGTCTCCCACATACTGCCCAATACAGTCACTATTTAGTAAGTATGTAGATTAACTGAAAGCACTCTAATTTTTTATGCCGACTTTTCACTAGCAAGTCTATAAGCGGCTTGCAAGAAATGTTCATTTTAGATTCTGAATTTCAACACCAATCCTGTAAGTTGCAGCATGCAGAATTTTTTTTCCCTAGGACCGTATCTACCATATGATTTTACATTCCAAAGATACATTTATATTGTGACAGAAAATCCACCAACATGCTTCAAATGTGAAACTACCTTAGAACAAGATTAGCAAAATGTCAATAATTATTGAAATGAGTGATAGCTACACAGGGTTCATTACATTATCCTTTACTTTTGTGAATTTAAAGAATGTTTCCAGAATAAAAGTTTCTTTTTCAAAAGGAACTCCTTCAATTATACGTATACACATTTGCTCAGTTCTAACAAATATGCTGTAGGATAATTATAAACTTTGACACAGCTGGGTTCATAGTATTGTACTGAGCATCCAAGCCAAGCCATGCCAAGGAACCAAAGCCAGTGATTGGTTTTACGATGTTCTCCTCCTGTATGATCCCAAGGTGTGGCTGTTCTTCTGGGTGACAAAGTACCACACCAAATCATGTTGGAGACGGGGTTTAGACAGGTACTGCACACAGCGGCTTTGAGTTGCCATGTTTGATCACCTGGTAATAGGCCACTGGCTTCTGCTTATCAGAAAAAAAAAAAAAGGGCTAAAAATCTACCTTCCATATTCAAACACTAAAGCAGACAATTGCAGGAAGGAGCAGAACAACTCTTCCGGTCCACCCTGGCTTCAAGCTGGGCACTGCACCCACTGCACAGGCTCCTACAGGCAGGGCCAAGACTCCACGGCAAGCGCTCCCCAGGTCCAGGTGCTGAATGGTTAGAGCATACAGACCATCCAACACCACGCTACCTTAGAGTGCCTCCAACAGACATGCGTATTAGCCATCTTGGTCTTACTTTCAGCCCTATGGTTACTTTACACATAGAATGATGAAAAACGTTGACCAAGAACAGCAGCTCATGGTCAAATTCCACCCTGCCTGCGAGTCAGCACACCCTTACCCACAGCCCTTCCTGTACATGCCAGGCACTGCTCACGGGGCTTTCCAGACACTAGTTCATTCAATCCTCACAGCCACTCAGAGGTGGGAAACTGAGGCACCAAGAAGTTAAGAAATTCCCAAGGCCCCTCAAGCAGTGTCTGGCTCCTGGGCCCCAGATCTTTGCCTCTACTCTGTGCTGCTCTCCATGGGACCTGCCTGCCTTTCCCGTCTTCATCCCTCTCCTCTCTGCCTCTCCTCACCATAGCCATACTTTCCACATGCTGTTCCCTCTCTTGAAATGCTCTTCCCAACACTCCCAGTTGGTGGTCTCTTTCCTTTATTCTTTCTCAGTGACCTGTTCTTTTTCTTCAGAGGAAGGAGACTTCACACTTATCACAATTTTAATACTTAGAATGCATATGTCTGTTGACTTATTTTATTGTCTAGATTAGACTATGTGCTATGTGCTGGCAGAGACACATCTATCTGCCTGTGCTGCTCCCCACTAGACTTCCAATGCCAAACCCGGTGCTTGGCGCCAGCAGATGCTCCAATTTTTGGTGACTGACTGATAGTCACTGTTCAGTCAGTCCTTTCAGGGGAAAGGTCTTAAAATTCTCTATTTCAAGCCCAAATGATAATTATAACCAGCTTTAAGAACACTGCCTAAAAGACAGCATTAGATGTGAGAATGGACTTAAAATTGAATAAGAGAACAGGCCAGCTTTTATCAGCTTTTAGTAACAAAAGAGAAATGAAACTCATAAAATGCATATTGTGATTCTGAAAGGTTATTTGCAGGAGCAATGCAAGGGGTGGATTTAAATCTCAAATCCGAAATAGGCTTATTACTGAAGAGTGAGCCTCCTGCCCTGTGCTGTTCTCAACTGTCAGGATAACCTGGGAGGCACCCTGTTTGTTAGTTCCAATCATCTTAGGGAAGAGCCCTTAAAACCAATATCACACAAACCCAACTGACAAAGGTTATCTGGCTGTTTCAAAGTCCACCCATCTTGCCCATCCTACCAGTTTCCACATAGAAAGATCAGAATCTTCTCGAAAACAGTCCCACGGCTTTTGTTCACCAAAGAAAAACACTTTCCTTTCAAGGACCTAAGTTTCAGCAACTCCCATAGTGGCATTCTTTAGGTAACCACAGATTTCCCAAGACACAGCAGATGTCCTGAAAAGAACTCAGAATGTAAACAGGTGTCAGTACACAATAAAAGGTCAGGAGGGCCGGCCGACTGGCACGGCAGTTAAGCGCTGGCTTGGGAAGACAGCGGCCCCGGTTCAGGTCCCACTTATGAGGGCCAGTGACACTGCCCTCAAAAAAAAAAAACCAAAAAGAAATCTCCTTCACATTGGGCCACCAAGTGGCGTGGTGGTTAAGCACTGGCTTCAGAAGCCAGCAGCCCCGGTTTGGGTCCCACATATGAGGGCCAGTGACACTGCCCTCAAAAAAAAAAAAAAAAAAAAAAAAAAGGTCAGGAATGTGTGACCTCAGAGCAGGAGGAATCTTACTTTTGACATTGGGAGAACTTGCAGGGTGCATGGCTTGAGAGGATTCCAAGAAGAGGCAGGGTCCACCTGCAACAACCATAGAACTCGTACTGGGGAGTAACATAAGTCTGAGTTCTAGTCCACCTACAAGCCCTTGTCCTTGCTCTGTGATCTTGGACAAGTTAACTTCTCTAAAGCTCAGTTTCCTCATATTAAAATAAGATTGATAATAGTAGCTACTACTCATAGGGTGATGTGAGGTTTAAAAGCAGGAACAGTGCCTGGCATATAGCAATTCTCCATAAATTACTCATATTGTTATCACCTGCCTACTGTATTATTATTATTATTATTATTATTATTATTTACAAAGCACTATCACAAACATCCAAGTGAGGCTTTGGGAGTCCTGAATGAAGTAATCTCCTCATTTTGGAAAAGAGACCCTGGAGGCCCAGATGGTGAAATGATGTGCCCAAGAACACTCATAGTAACAGGATAACAGGAGAAACTCCCAGGACTGGGAGCAGGTCTCTTGGCGCCAACTCCAGAGCTCTCTCTACTGCACCCAATGCCAGTCAAGATCTTCGGGACCTTCACGACCTCTAGCATCCTTCTGATTAATGGTGTCTCACAGACATTTCATGCAATGCAATTAAGCATTACAAAGAGTCTGGAGAGGGGCAACACAGAATCTTGCATATAACCTTGAGGTGCTTTAAACTTCACGTGTAAGAGTATTATTCCCATCACTGTGGGTTTCCAATCTTCTTATGATACTTATTTTTAACTTGGGATTTGAAGTTGACAAAGACTTTAAAGAAAAGGCAGGACAAAGGGAGCTGTCTGTCCATGGCTTGTTAGCTTCTAAAGTTAACACTTCTCACGGGGACAAGAGTCAGCCGAAGGACAGGCTCCAAGCAAACTGGAAAACATTCCTCTAGCCAACAGATCCACCTGGGCTCTGAGTGACAGATCTTATGAGATTTTCTCCAGAGCTACCCCACCAGTTAACCACAAGTCTGTCACTCAACAGCATCCACTGGTGTTGGGTGCTCCCTATGTGCCAGACACACGAGTGACTTCATGTGATCTTCACAACTACCTATAAAGAATGTACAACCATAGTTCATCTAATCTAAAACTCCACCAATTATAAGACACACCATTATTTTATGTACAAAAAAAAGTCAGTCACTGCTGAACTACAACTGTAAACCCCATAGATTATAAGATACTTTTTTTCCAGAAATGTTAAGACAAATTGTATGTACTGTCTTAGCATTGTTAAAATGTGGATACTGTCCCATTTTACAGATAAAGAAACTGAGGTATAGAGAAAATAATTTGCCCAAGGTCACAGAGCTGGTAAATGGAAGCACTGGGATGAAGCCTGGTAAGTCTATCACCTTTTCACAACAGTAAACTCAAAGTTCCCAATGGCCACATGAATTATCCAAAAATGCACCAGGCAGAAAGGCAGGACATAGGGTGCGAACTCCCGCGCCACCATGAGGACATTACCTGCATCAATTCTCTGAAAATCTCTGAACCTGACCTTTGGTATGTCCAACGAAGGCACTGTGACAGGCTATCTTGAATAAACTGCTGTTCCTCTTCTGGGAAAAGTAACATGGTCCAACGGAAAAAGCATGTTTTGGAATCAGAAAGTCCTAGACGGAAATTCTCTGATACCACCATCTAACCAGCTTATCGCCCTTGGCAAGTTACTGAACTGCTCTCAGCCTCAGTTTCCTCTTCTATAAAACGAGGCTGCCACCACCTAGCTCTGGAGAGGAGACAGATGTATAAAGGGAAGAAACACTACATGGCAGGGTTGGACTTCAACAAATGCTCTTTTCTAAATTAGCTGTCTTCTGCTTCTGCTTTGGGACAGAATCAAAGAACAAACATTCCCTGTGACCCCAACAATTCCCAATAGGGACCCTCAGGATCAGACAGAAGATCGCAGACCCTGAGGGATACCCAGGCAAAGAAAATGAACTGGAGGCATCTGGAGGACAGGGGCCCTGTTCAATGAACTTCCAACCTTTTGAATAAATGAATTGATAGGGGAAAGAAAAAAGAAAAGAGACACAAGAAAGACAAGAAAGAAGGAAAGAATGAAAGAAAGAGAGAGAGAGAGAGAGAGAGAGAGAGAGAGAGAAAGGAGGAACTTAACACCATCAAAAGATACTGATCAATATATATGAGGACAAAGATAGGTTTTTTTTTTTTGTTTTTATTTTTTTAAATTTTTTTGAGGGCAGTGTCACTGGCCCTCATATGTGGGACCAAACCGGGGCCGCTGGCTTCCCAAGCCAGCGCTTAACCACCGCCCTCAAAGATAGTTTTATACCAAACCTAAGAGAAAACCTGCCTTTGAAGATTCAGTTTGATACCAAAAGTGATCTACAGTGGGAAGGATTTCCCCGTAGTTCTGTTATGTTCTTATGTTAAGCAATATTCTGTGCATGTATCCCTTTTCTTTCCTCAAGAGCTTCAGAAAATCCTCAGATGAGAGCTTTTGACTTGAAGGGAAAGCGAATCATATGACATGTAGAAACAAACTCTTGACCCGTCCCCCCCCCATCGTACCCATAATGCCTTGCAGATTCTGGCACACAGCTGACTCTCAATAAAAATAAGTTGAACTTTTTTGACTACAAGCAATTTCTTTTTGACCAAAGCTTTAAAACATCCTATATATTTATTCTACCTAAAACCCTAATCTTTCCTGTCTCTTCTTCAGAAACATTCTAAAACATAATTCTAATAAACAAACAAGATGCCTGGTATATGCTATGTCTCCAATCCTCTTACACAAGGCCTTCTACAGGCTCTGCAAACCTTAAGGCCCAGCACAAACTCTTGCCCTTTCCCTTCCCTCTCATCTGCAGCAGCCCTTGGGTTACTTGTCAGTTGTCTCAATTACCCGCCATCTTCTGATCTGAATCGATTTGTTAATCTCCTTCCTCAGGCACAGCACCTTTTCCCAGAGATAAACATGCCAGCAAGTTCAGTTCACCCAGAGCCCTCCACACCCCTGCTTCAAACCTTCACTGGCACTCCCAGAGAGGCCTATGTGAAAGAAAGAAACTATATGGCAAAAATCCCTCTCTGGGGGCGGCCGGTTAGCTCAGTTGGTTAGAGCTCAGTTGGTTAGAGCGTAGGGCTCATAACAGCAAGGTTGCTGGTTCAATCCCCCCATGGGCCAAGGGGCTGCGCCCTCCATAACTGGATTGAAACAACTAGACTTGGAACTGATGGGTCCTGGAAAACCACACTGTTCCCCAATAAAATTTCTTTAAAAAAATAATAAATAATCTCACTCTGTTCCCATCACCTCAGGAAGCTTACTTGTTTTCCATATGTTTAGACCAACTACCAACTTTCGGAAGAATGTGAAAGAACACTGAAATACCTTAAGAGCTGAGTAATAGCTAATAGAAACAGCAGTTGCACTCTTCCAACACCGCCTGTGAGATAAGCTTCACTGTGTCACCCAGCTCCCCACAAACCTCGACTCCTCAAACACTCCTTATCCCAGAGCTTAGGGATCCTTTGCCCCTCGGTTTTCCCCTTACTGGTTTACATATAAACGTCACCCATTATTTCCCTTCCAGCTTCCATCGAGCTCCTGAAAGGACCCCTTTTTAAGTCCTTTGATGAGAATCACCAAAACATGCAAATGGCTGGTTCTTTTCAATTCCTGTGCCGAGCAACCATGGTGCAAGACCTGAGGCTTCCCCATGAATATGGCTCTACGTCTGCCTTCAAGGAGCCCACGTCTTTCCTTCAACTCTAAAAGAGTATGTCCTCCCCGTGCAGTGTCTATAAAACGTAGTGACAAAAGTACTCCATAGCCTTGGAAAAAGAGCGAGGGTGGAAAACAGACTTTTCCTTTACATTTGATGCCCTGTCACCATAACAACCGTGAAGTAATAACCATCAACCCACCGAGGGACTAAGTTTTTCAAAAACCTTTTTCCAAAGGGGCAACTCGCCTGCACCAGCTCCCGCGTCAGCTGTGCGTTCTGGGCAGCGTGCGTGGTGCAGCTGAACTCGGCTTCTCCCGGTCCCCCCCGTTTCCTTCGGGTGCTCGGCAGCACCCACAGCCTCCCCCCGTCACGCACACGCCCGGGGCAGGGCACCTGGCCTTAGGCCTCGACCCAATGTCACTTGTTACCCTTACGCTCCCCGGCTTTCAGCACGCCGCTGCCTCATACCTCAGGCATGCAAACCGCCCCACGGGCACCCGCGATTTCCAGGACTTGGAGAAAAACAACCCGAGGCGCAGAGAGCCTGACATCCGCGTAAAAGTAACTGCGGCTCTTGACTTACTAGCATTTGGCGACGTGGGCAAGGGGGACAGCAGGAGCCCGGGGCCCCCATTCATAAAATTACCAGCTGGTTTCCTAGTTTGGCCGCGGCGGAGCCCGGAGCCCGCAGACAGCAAGCTAGGCGGACGGGCCGGCGGGCACTTTTTTGCCGGGGTGAAGCCCAAACCGCCCCACGCGGCCCCCAAGGAAGGAAGGGTTCGCCCGGAGGCGTCGCAGGTGGGCGTCCCCGCCAACACACGCGCCGTGACAGCAGGGCGGGGCCCTGGGGAGCCCGACCCCAGCGTCCGGCCGCGCCAACGGCCCCCGGGCCCCCGGGCGTGCTCCGGACCCTGCGTGGTCCAGCCGCTCCCAGCCCAGGCCTGCTCCACGGCCGCCTTCTCCACAGCCCTCCCGACCCTGGGCGCGCTCACCCCGGACCCACTGGCTGCCTCATTGTATGGCGCCCGCGTCCGTGCTCCGCGGCAGCCGTGGCTCGGGCTTCGACTCCGACTCCGGCCGCGGTCCTGCCGCCCGCCCACCCCCGGGCACCGGCAGCCCCGCCTCCACGGCAGCCCCGCCCCGCGCCCACGGCAGCCGCCGCCAACCAGAGCGCGGTGGGGGCGGAGCTGGCCGTGTGCCAGACCCGGCCAATCCAGCCCCTACCTGCGCGCCGAAGAGCAGCCGCGGAAATGGGCGGGCGATTGGTTAGGTCTGTTAAAGGGGCCGCCGCCCCAAGAGCTGGGGAAGAGGGCAGCGGCAGAATTAACTGGAAGAATCCAGGGTGGGAGGGTTAAGAGCGTCTCTTCTCTCCCAAGCCGACTGCACCGGCTGCACAGCTCTTTGCACGTATTAATTTCCTACCTCTCCAGCCTAGCGACAAGTGAAGTCAGAACCTGCGCCTGTCAGAGGGAGAAACTGAGGCGCTGAGAACCAGGGGTCTGCCGCTGTGCAAATTCACTCAAACTTGGGTTTTAGAAGGCCGGCAGACACATCCATCCCCGTCCCGTCCCAGAAACTGGCTTTGAAAGGAACATTCTCAGCCTCACTCTGGAGGATTTTTAACAAGCAGATTCCTAGGTCCCATCCCAGAACCTCTTAATTTTCTATGTCTATAATAGGACTGGGGAAAAAGATGCATTTTTCAACACCCCTCCCCCGAGGTGATGTACGTAGTACAACAGCCACACTCAGATTCATATTTCAAGTCCATCATAGTAATGAAATTCAAATTCAACCGCAAAAAATAAAACTAAACTTTTTTTTTTTTTTTTAATCTTCAAAATCAGTAATATGGGTGGGAGACTTGCTAGTTGGGGCAGGTCACCTACTGAGAAACTCAGAACAGTTCCCTGTGTGGGTCACGTTAAGAACTGAATTTGAAGGGCTGGGATGAAGCAACAAGCCAGTCTTGTCTTCTCACTCTGTGAAACAGTGTTTAAATAACTTAATGGCAAACACACCCTTCCTCATTGTCATCACCAGGCCCAGTCATAATCCCTGAAGAGTGCCTTGTTGCCCTTTTGGAACTTCATTCCAATACCACCAAGCTCTGCTCACCCTGCCAGCCACATTCCTCTTTCCATCCTGGTGTTCCAGACACACATCTGACCCAGAAGTCACTGCTCTCAACGTCAAGGTTAGCCCCCTTCCACCCAGTCCCTTCTGCAAGAAGTGAATGGCTCCACACAACAACCTGTTTTTGCTGTGATATCTGATTGGTGCTGTGTTTATCAGGGACAGCTCCGCACACATGATCAGCCTTGTCGGGGTTAGGGCCCTGGGTTGCAGACATCAGCTCCATTTGCCAACCCTTGCCAACCATTTGTCAACCCTACGCCTTACCAAAGGAAAAGGACCTCATGTCTTAGCAGAAGAGAGGTCCGATTGTGAATATCTGGAAATGTGCAGCAAGGGCCGTTATCGGTGGAGGAACAGACCAAGCCTCTCTTGGGCAACATCCTAAAAGCCGCACCTCAGGAAGAGGGGTGAGTATGGGGCCTGGAACAGTGTAACAGCAAGGGTCCTTGGAAGCTAGCAGTATGCATCTCAGAGTGCCCACCCACCTCTTTGCCCATGCCTAGCCCTACGTATAAATATTAAGTTAATTAATACATTATCAACCTGACCTCAAACTGGAGGCCAATAAGATCCAATAATGAACACTTAGAAAGAGCTCTTCTATTTGAAAAGTGAGGAATTTGGATGCTTTGAAAAAGAAGTAAACATATAATAATAGTAACACTTCCTACCTATTAAGAGGTTACTATGCACCAGACATTATGTCAAGGTCTTTACACATGTTAATTCATTGAAACCTTCCAATAATCCTGTGTGGTAGGTATGATTATTAATTTCTCTGTTTTAAAGATGCAGAAACTGAAGCTCACAGAAGATAGTGATGTGTCCAAGATCACCAGCTAAAGAGCCAGCATTCATGATCGTAAGGTGTCTAACTGCTCTGCTCCAGTGCCTGCCAGAAACAGGACAGATAACTTCAAAAGGCAAAAGAAGCAAATATCGCTAATCTTCACCAAAAGACAGAGTAACATAGCAGCACTGCCTTGGAGTTTAAGTTCCATTGCTTGATTGTATTATCTGTTTGATCTTGAACAAGGGAGGTAATGAAAGCTCTTTGAGCCTCACTCAGATTGCTCATCTATAAAATGGGATAATAACAATTCTGCCTCCCTGGGCTGGCATGAATATGAAATCAAATAAAGAATATAGATATGAATATACATATGTAATTTGAACTTACAAATGAAAAGGGTGATTTTAGAGCTTGGCATCTGTGACTCATTATAGTGACCTAAGACAAAGGTCAGGGATTGTGATGCCAAATTCAGATATTAAGCAAGATTCCTTACTTTGTCCCCCAAGTAGCTGCTTTATCTGTTCAGCATGTACAAAGTGAACTAAAATGTTCCACCTATAGTAGAGGTAAGAGTCATAGAAATTCAAGCCCATGTTATTACTCTAGCCTCTGCCCCCCCATTTCCCCAACCATCACCCCAATTTCTCTCACAATCCAGGTTTTAGCTTAAGCCTATAAGGGTTCTAGTATATGTCAATTATTCCCAATTATGACATTTCAAGATAATCCCTATTTTCTCACGAAACTCTAAATTGAAAAATGCTCTGTGATTTTTAATTCAATTTTTTTGATACTCGGTTGCATTTTTGAAGGGAGAAATGGTTACAAAGTATGTAAAAACAAAAAAGTTGATTCACCTGTACATCTAAATAAATGTTAGGGATCCATTGTGCCACAAGCTGCACCATTAATGAGCAATCACTGAGATCTCAGTAAGTACCAGGCGGTGTGCTAAGTACTGAAGATGAAGGTACTTGTAAAAAAGTGTAAAAATGGCCAACTTTTGGCACTAAATGTAGTAGAGAAAGACCAACAAGTTGATAGACCGCTTTAGGCTTCCACAAATGTAAGCCCAGGAGCTATGGGGCACAGAATAGGCACTTGCAACCCCTGGGGAACCCCAATAATGTTTTAGAAGGGGCCAATGAAGGCTATTAAGAAGAGAAAGCAGAAAAGTGGTAAAAACCCAAGTTAAGAGTGTTGTCACCAAAGGAGAATAAATTGGAGAAGGAGGAAGAGGCCAATAACAGCATATGCCTCAGAAGGGTCAAGTTAGAAGCAGAAGCGCTCTGAAGAGGATAACTTGGGATTTGAAAATGAGGAGGTTATTGGGGTCATGGACCAAAGCAATGTGGGTGGGGCTGGAAATGCAGAGGCTCCCTGGATCTGGGCTGAGGAGAAGAGCTTAGACAAGACAGTGGAGAGGCTGGGCAGGAGAGGACAGGCCACAGGGTCTCTGGAGGCCCCAGGAGAGAGGGGAGTTGCCAGGGGCAGAAAGAGGGTCTGCTCTTCCGCTGTGAAGAGGTGGATGCAGATAAGAATGGGTGTGGGTGTGGATTCATTCATAGGCTGAGGGCAGGAAGTTGAGGAAATTCCTGCCGGTTGGCTTCTATTTTTCAGCTCTGAAGTGAGGAGGAAAGTCATCTCTTGAGAGTGGGTGAGAGGTGATAACAGCAGCTTTGAGGGAAACAGTGAAAAACTGGAAAAGCCACTGAAAGGAATGAAAGAGGGAGCTGCCAGATTGAGAGGGAGAATTCTGGGCAGTCCTGAGGGCCCCAGGACCAGAGTGGTGTGGATGGCTATCCAGGGCTTGGCAGTTGGACCCAGATGTGAAGAATCCAGAGTCAGGAATTTATAGGTCAAGAATGGGAGAAATACAAAACAGTTGGGGGTTGACAACAGGGGGGTTGAATTGATGGATCATGGGGAGATCCAAGGAGATCCAAGGAGGAGGGGGTGGACAGGAGGAAACGTGGGGGCAGGAGAGAAGAGCCAGACTTTGTGTCTATTCAGATTTGGATGGGGGGAGGTGAGGTTTTCACAGAACAATTGTGAGTGATGACAAGGTCATGTGTTGTCATAGAACTGGAGTTCCTAAAGACACTCAACTCCTGGGGTTTCCCCCTCCCCCCAGTTCCTTATGGAGAATGACCTGAGACTGTGCAAACTCTGGCACTTTCTGTTCACTCTGCACCACTGTTCACTCTGACTCCGAGATGGTGGGGGTGGGGAAAGCATCATTCTCGGCAGGCTTTCATTCTAAAATAAAAGCCTGTTAGTAATCAGAAGACGCCCACCATCACTGAGACCTGAGACATCTCTTGTCCTCACCAGAACACAGAACCCCTCAGTGGCAGGAGTGGGAGGGGCTACTTAAGGGAAGTCTTCAGAGGCTCTAGGGGATGCCTCAACCAACGGGCTGATGCTCCTGCAAATAATTCCCGGTGATCATGGAGCAGCAGGCAGCGAGGTGATGTCGGTTATTTACTTTGCTGGTTAGCGCGTGAGAGCTGAGGTTATTAAATATAAATGTCTCGAAGCTTTGTCGTTCTGAGGGCCGTTGGGGGAATGGTGGCTTCTAATGGATGTGAAGCAGAGCCAGCAAGGAATTTCTAGGCAGAAAGATTGACATCGCCCTCCCTTTCCCTGCTTATACTGTGCCTTGCCTCTCGGGGCCCTCCCAGCACTTCGCACAGAGAGCAAATGCACAGGGCATCAGTTACTCCTCGCTTTCCCTATAACCATGACATCACCCGCCATCCTTGCTGCCTGCCAACCACCAGGCCCTCTAATCCACCCCAGCACCGGAAATTCAATATGCAGCTTGCCCGGAATCACCCTGGAGCACAATTCTAACTCCAGGATGGAGGGTCTGCAGTGCAGCCAACATGTGCTATCTGCAGCCCGGCCTCTCTCCTCTTCATCAGAACACATCATCCCTTAAGAAGCAGCAGTGTGTGTGTGGGGTGGGGGGGAGGGAGGAAAGGAGGCAGGAGAGAGCTCAGCTGGCCATTTAATGACATACACATCCACCTAAACGTAGAAGAAAGTTGTTGTTTTTTAATCTTGAAAAGGTGATTTATATACTCTGACACAGAGTAGCTAGAAGTCAGTGGGAAATGTCAGCTCCTAACCAGGTTGTTAAATAGAATTGTAATTGGAAATAGTGGAATTGCCAGCCTTTGCCATTCCCACGAGGCTACTGTACTCAGCACCTATGTGATTCAGAAGACAAAGAGAGTCTATATTTGGGTGAAAACTTAGACTAAGGAAATATTTGTATCTATTTTGGCCAGGGTTCCCCAGAAAGCCGACCTTGAGACAAAAGCTCATGTGTGAATGTTATGGGGGAGTGTGAGCCCAGGGAGCATACCTGAGGCTCAGGGGCCAAAGCAAGGATGGAGGCAGAGGTGTTTGATAATGTGTTATTGGGGTGGCCATCTTCCAGGCTGCTTGATTCAGGGGTCTGAGAAGCCCTGTGGGAAAAAAACATCTCAGGATCCACCATCTGGGGTGGGGGAGTAAAGGGAAGGCATTTATCCAATGGCTTCTGCCCCCAATGGCGAAAGGCTCTACACAGGGGCCTGCGCCCTGCTTCCAGGATTCACTGGCCTGGCACCCAGTGGGTGTTGACAGAGATGCCCTGGGCGGGGGCTGAGAGGTGCCAGTTGCGGGCCCAAGGCAAGACACTGTCAGACTGCACCTGCTGGAAGCTCATAGGAGCACTTACAGATCTGGCCGCTACAGCAGTGGTGTGTAAGAGGTTTCTGATACGAAGTCCATTTTCAAAAGGGGGAACCTTGCACTATCTCCCTAAAGCTGCCATCTTAAGCTGGGATGGAGGGATATAAGATTTCAAATGTCTTTTAATGTTATTATAATATTTTTAGGGAAGCGGCCTTAGGCTAGTGGCTTTGAGGTTGTTTGGACCTGGGTTCAGGTTTTGCCTCTGTCATTTCTGAGCCATGTGACCTCAGAGAAGCTATTGAACCTCCTTGTGCCCATTTCCTCATCTGTAAATTGGAGATATCCACATCATGTGCACTAGGGAAAATTACTGGCCAGGGAGTGTAATGCTTGCAGGAAGACAATGGGGTAATACACTTAAGCCTTAAACAGAGACGTGAAAGAAGACATCACAGGGCTGTAAAAACCAAAAAAGACTTCTAATATTTCAAATAACCAAACAGCTTTTATCTACAGTGACTATGTATCTTGGAGTTTCCAGGAAAGCATCAGTTTCAAATATCCTCTCTTGTTGTCCCAGTACCCAGACTCATTTCAGAAGTAGTTACCTTGATCTTGGACCAGAAAACAGCATTATAGGTATTTCCCACTGAGAAGGGGAAACTTCAGTCCTCTAGTTTTCTCTGCTCTGCCCACCCCTGGAGTGTGGGAAACACAACTCTTCTTTCCCAGGAGGTTCTTCCATCCACCCTCAGCTAAGGGGGGGGGTAGCTTTGTTTGCACAGGTGAGCTCATTAACAACCAGGTGACTTTCAGGAGAACCAGATGCTTGAAGTACAATGAATGCCACACAGCAGAGGAGGAACCACAGGTGGAGGGCTCTTCCCCACCTCCGCACCTCCCCCATCTCCCCCTCCAACCCTCGCAGCACCACTCGCTTCTGCTGGGCCTGTGTGATCTGCCACCGCAGGAAATAGTTTGGGTTTTTCTACTCTGACAATTATAGAAGCTGAATTTAAAATATTAAAAACAAAACAAACAAACAGAAACTTAGAAGAAGGAAGGAAAAAACCTCACTTATTTTCTTACCACCTGTTAAATTGTCAACATTTTGTACGCATTTCTTTCTGTTCTTTTTAAAGCCATTCTTTGTTTCCCACAACTGTTATTTTACACTATATACAATTTTGTATTCCCTATTTAAAAGTTAACATTAGGCCGGCCAAGTGGCTCAGTTGGTTAAGAGTTGGCTTAGAGCGCGTGCTCTGAGCAACAGGGCCACCGGTTCGATTCCCACATGGGCCAGTAAATGCTGCACCCTAGCTGAGCTGTCGCTGAGCTGCCAACAGGTGGCAGGATGGCTCAGCTGGTGTAACAACAAGACTGCCTGTTCAATGGTGGGCTGTGCCCACCCGCAACTAAGACTGAACTCAGCACCTTGAGCTGAGCTACCTCCCGGGTGGCTCAGGGGATAGGGTGTGCGCTCTTAACAACAAGGCTACTGGTTCGACTCCTGCATGGGATGGTGGCTACGCCCACCCACAACTAAGATTGAACACAGCACCTTGAGCTTAGAGGCCACGAGCTGCGGACAGGAAGCCAGATGGCGACTGGCACCCTCCACAACAAAGACTGAAGAACAACAACTTGGCTGGTCCCCTCTCCCAATTCCCCAACACTGTTCCCCTCCTCTAATTCCCCAATAAAATCTTTAAAAAAATAAAAAATAAATTTAAAAAAAGTTAACATTGTAACATAATGAGCAGCGGTACTGTATAGGATAAGGGAAAGAAGGGCTTGAATTAGAGTCAGAGGGGTTAGAGTATTCATCTCAGCTCTGCCATTTACTCATTGTATGACTTTGGGCATATTATTTATCGTTTCTGAGCCTCAGGTTTGTCATCTATCTAATGAAGAGGATAGACACATCCATTGTCTGCCACTACTTTTCTGTGTGGTCCTCTAGACTATAAGCTCTTGTGAGCACCTGGCCCCTTCTGATTTGTCCTCTGCTAAATCCCTAGAGCCTGGTTCTGGTGGATTAAAGATTGGTCATTCCTCCCATCTAGAGATACAGTTTATTTCCCTTGGCATCGTGGGCTGGCCTTGTGGGGTAGCCAGACTCCAAGATGGTCCCAATGATCCTCACTCCCTGGTCCTGCCTGCACTTTCATAGCCTCCTTCTCCCATGAGTCTGGGCTGGTCTGTGTGACCAGTAGTAGCTAACTGAAACACTCTATGGCTTCGATCAATGGAATGCAACAGAAGTGGCATTCCGGGATTTCTGAGCCCAGGCCTTAAGGAGGCTGACAGCTTCTACTTCCTGGCTCTTAGAAATCAATCACCATGCTTCGAGAAGCCCAAGCCAATGGAGAAGCCATATATATATATATATATATATATATATATATATATATATATATATATATATAAAATATATTCAGGCATGCCAGGTGAAAGGCCCAGCTAGTCTCCCAGCCAAAAGTCAGCACTGACTGCCATCTCTGTGAGTTGGCATCTTGGAGGTTCCAGCTGAGTCTTGCCCCAGATCACCACAGCCTCAGCCATCACCATATGGAGCAAAAGAACCACACAGCTGAGCTCAGTCAACCCACGGAAATGCGAAAGATAAGAAATGGCTGTTGTTTTAAGCATCTGAGTTTTGGGGTGATGTGCTGTGCAGCCACATGATTGAAATCACCAGAGCTTCATGAGGGCCAGGTGCCTGGAGTGTGTGTATGCCACAGAAAGAAAGAAAAAGGAACTGGCATGAGAGTGAGGAACAGGGATGCCACAGACATAGAAGTCTTCCCACAAGAGTAAAGTGATACCATGTGGCAGGCAGCCAGGTAAGCAGCCATAACACAATAGAGAGATGGAGACTCACAGAACGTAAGGCATGGAATGGCCTAACCTCTGTGATTTTATAGAAGCGGAAACTGAAGCCCAACTAAGGTCATCCATTTAGTCACCAGATATTTCTCAAGAGCCCATTGTGTGCCAGGTGCTGGGCCAGTGTTTTGGTTAAATATTGCTGCACAGCACATCATCCCAAAACTCAGATGCTTAAAACAACAGCCATTTTCTTATCTTTCACATTTCCGTGCTTTTCAATCATGTGGCTGTGTAACTTGGTAAGAGGAGATTAACAGAGGCCCTCCATCTCATATGCGGCACCTGCTCAACTCAGCCAGAGGACGTGGAAAACACTCCCAACAGGTCCCTGGGACACACAGGCAAAGAGAAGAACAAACGTGGACTACATTTCCCATCTGCCTTCCTCAAGGCTGGGTCCTATATTTTGGCTAGAAAATGACTGGCCTCTTTCACAGTATCCAGGCCCGCCCCCCCCGCCCCCCCCCCCCGCCAAGTTTCCTAAAGTAGAGACGTTTCCACTTCTGAGGACTGATGCTCAGCCTCTGGTTTATTAGGGTGTTTGCCACAGAGGTGCCATGATTTTATTAACATGGCCATTTGGGATGGTAGCTCTCTATCACTCCTATTTAAAAAAAAAAAAAATTTTTTTAAGGGCTGGAGAAGTCAGGTAGCTAGCCTGAGGTCACAAAACAAACCCAGCTTACCGGTGGAATTGGAATTGTGTCCCTCACATTTAACCAGGCATCCACCCCACCCTCCTTGCCACTCATGTCACTGAGCAATCATGCTGTGACCCATTTAAGTGATTATTCAGAAAAGCAATTGGCCCTTCCTGACTATTAATCATTATCATCATCATTGTAACCAGCAAGGCCTCTCTCATTAAGCTATGAAGGTATCTGTCCCAGACTTTAGAAAGTCACCCAGTTTCCAGAGGCTGGGGAGAGGCGGACCATGATGTTATTCACCTATCCAGCCAGAAAATACTGCTTGTCTTCTAGGAGCTCTGCAAGGTGATAAGAGGCACAGCAGCAAACAAAACCCAGGCCCTGTCTGCAAGGAGCTTTCAGTCTAGTGGCAAAGCCTTTCCCCATTTGTTACAAGTTAGGATGGCAAATATCACATCCTCAGGCTCAGCTCATGGTATAGTTTTCAGACATTCCAGAGCAGAGAAGAAAACACAGAGCGGTCTCCTTTATGCTCCAGCCTTATCCAACTGCTTGTTTGGTCTCTTGTGGTTGCCTGCTAGTCATCTCATGTTCAAATTCCTCAAACAGAGCTCTTGCTTTCTGCCCTCCCCCATCTTAGTCAGTGGCACCACTGCCCACCCACTTATTTGCTTCAGTCGAGAACAATGAGCTATTATTCTTGATTGCATCCTTTCCTGGTCACATCCAATCCGTGAACAAGTCCTGGTTTGGGCACATCTTAACTCGATCTCAAATTTGTCTGCGCCTCTTCACAGCTACCATCAGCTTCTACCTGGACTCTCTCTGCTTTTACCCTCACTCAGTGTTTCCACTTTAAATTGATAATCACAGACCTCAAATGGCCATTCAACTCTGGCCAGCAAGCCTGCATTTCCTGAGTAAATTCACTTTCCCACTCTGAAATAACGGTGATGGCTCTCTCTTAGATATCCAACTCCTCCCTTCCCTGCAACTGCTGACCTCAACTCATCCTTCCCTGGAAATGCAGGCCCAGCCAGACAGAAATCCCCCCATCCTCTCAGCACCAAGTCTACCTATGGCATTTGCATGCATCCCCTCTGTTTTCTGTACCTGATCTAATCAAAGGCCTAAACTCACTGGCTTCCTAGGAGTTGACTGCTGTAATCACCTTCCTTCTTTCTCCTGCACAGTGGATTTCTCCCTCTGAACTGATCTTTCCCATCAACACACAAACATGCTCTAGTATCTCTCTTCTGAAAAATCCCCTCCCTCTGGCCCAAGCCTCACTCTTGCTGTTCCTTTCTTAAAATAATTCTCTTCCTTTCCTATCATCCTCTTTAACTTGCTTCAAAGTGGCTCTTGCCCCCACTGCTCCCCTGACACTGCTCTTGTCACATCATTGATGACTTCCTCTCTGCCAAATCCAGAGGTCACATCTCTGTCCTATTTGACCCTTATTCAGCCCTTTTCAAAACATCTGTTGGCCTACCTCTCAACTCATTCAAAACAATTTATTCCGTTAGTCTGGTCTCTTGTATTCCCTCCAAGCTAGAGTGGGAGGGAGATAGCAAAGTTTGCCACCCGGGTCACACATTGTTAGTGATCTGTTTCTTGTCCAGTAGACTGGACTTCAGGCAGAACCTCAATCTGTTTATTGGCACCAGGAAATGTAAGAGTGAGGTGTTGGCCAGGGCAGGTCCTGCCTGGGATGTCTGCAACCATCACCAAACAATGTCCCCACAAGCTTGTTCTCTTCATCTTTAACACAGAGCTAGAAATAGAAAACAGCACGGTGATATGGGAGAGTGATAGGATTGCTGGTGTTTCTTTTTTTTTTTTCCCTCTCAATGTCCATTATTGCAGTTCTAATGCTGTTTGGGCAACAGAGAACAATTGGGTGCCAAAAAATAAAGTGCCTGATAAGATTTGTCCCTCACCTGCAAGGATATTGTCTGTGGGGAGAGTGCCAGGGAGGAGGTGGGCAGCAATCCGCAGAGGTGACCTGCTCATGTAGCCCTGAAGGATGTGACAGCCCAGGGCCTGGCTGGCATTCCTCAAGGCTCTCCAGCAGCTGTGATGGGATCTCAGTGACCTTTTCCAGAGCTTGGCTATCAAATGCATACATCTGCTACAATTCTGATTCGGGTTTATGCTGACAGAGTGCTCAGGGAACAACTTGAAACCTCCTTGCCTTTTCTCCCTTTCTGCAGATCAATCAATATCAAATCAATATCAAACCCACCTTATTCTTCTCAGATCTCTTCACCTTTACCAAACTTTTCCTCCTCTAAAAATGAAATCAAGTCCTATCACCCTGATAACCTTTTTCTTTGTTTTTTCTCTTGGCCCTGGGTTGGGAATTAACATGACCTGGGTCCTTTTGGGCCCATGTATCTTCTTTGTGACACTTGTCAACTCAGTGATTCAAGTAATTATTAGCATCTCTGTCCTTGGACCATGAGCTCCAGGAGAGCAGGGATCACATCTTTTTCCTCCCTCTTCTCCAAGACTTGGTGCATCACAGGCCTTCAATGAACACTCATTGCTGAAGGAGTGGCATCCACTAAGTGAGAGTGAAGGGCCCTCCCTGGGCCTGTTGCACCAAGGGAACACTCTCTCCATTCTTCTCTTTACCTTGGCCCTTATAGATACATGTTCTTTCCAGCTGGGGTTTGGAAAGGCCCTGTCTGCCCCCAGCCTTGCCTACCAGAAGGAAAGACAGAAAAACATTCTGTACCTTGAGCTAAGATATTTTTGGCTAGAAGCTGCTGGGATAAGCCAGAGCTCTTATTCTCATTTCATGGTGGTGTGACAGACATCGTTTCTTTCTGTGCCATAGAAGCTTCTAACTGACAGGTCCCATCAAGGGAGGAAAGCAGCACCGTTAGAAAAAAAGAGGCACAAACCCTTTCATCTGAATCCTTAGGATGGAGTCTCTGAGGGCTGGGAAAAGTACGTATATGGTCGAGAGAGGGTAGTGGCTCTAATAACTTTATATCAAACATCCATTGAACCTAATGAAACCCTGCAGTGGTGGTATTTGCTTAAGAGCGTGAACTCTCGCTGCCTTAGAAGATTTTATTTCTTACATCATATGGAATATATTAGGATAGCTAGAAATTCCTGTTTCTGTGACCAAGTCAGAAAAAAAAGGAGGGGGAATGCTCAATTTTCCTTTTCCTTAAGGACTGTTGAAAATTGAAAAACCAAGACCTACAGAGAGGGGCTCTGTGTTGGTTGCAGTCTTTCCTCAGTCTCCTCTTTTGGGTTTGGCCCACTGGGGACCAGCTGCACAGAGGCTGTGTGGCAGGCCCAAGCCTGGCTGCTGATGCTGGCAGAACTGGCTAGGGGAGGCCTGTGTGTCCTGGGGAAAACATGCAGGAGGGCAGATAGAAGGTGCCAGCCCACAGAAAAAAGTGTGGGGAGGAGGAGAGGGAGGGAAGGATGTGAGTAGGAGGGGTGTTCACAGAGTGACAAGAGGCATAACTCTCTTTCCTTTTAATGCTGTGACCTCCCCCAGGGGACAATCTCCAATGCTCAATGTTCAAACATTTTTCTTTGCAAATTTGAAATGATGGGTGAGTTTTCCCACTCTGATGGGGAACACTGGACAGTTTCAGAAACTGAGCAAAGCCTGTACCAAACGATGGCTGAGAAGCGTGCATGAATTGTCATAAGAGCCTTGATTATTAATTCAGGAGAGGATTCTAAGACTTTTAAAGGAGCGAGGGCCAGATCTCTAAGACTCTTTTCAGCTCTATAATCCTATTAAAAGTAAATAAAAGTCTTAGCAAAACAAAATGGACTGATACTTTATGGTTTTAGGGAAAACTTAATTCTTGTTTGATGGGGAGAGGGAGTTGAGCAAAATAATTCTAGAAGGCTACTCTTTTTTTTCCCTACCTTTCACGTTGATGAGGCAGAGTAGGAATTATGGGGCTGGCTTCTCTTATAGAGTATAAGATTCTTTTTATAGCTGTATTTAAAACTTTTTATCATAGAAATTTTTAAACATACACAGAAGTGGAGAGAATAGCATAATCAACACATATACAACCGTAACCCAGCTTTATCAATGATCAGCACACACCTAAATCTTTTTTCTTCAATCCCCTACTCCTCCTTCAACTGGATTATTTTTAAGTAAATTCTAGATAGTACTATTTCATTTGTAAATACTTCACTATGTATTTCTAGGAAAGACTTTTTAAAGAGACATAACCACAATACTACTAGCATGCCTAGATAATGAACAATAATTCCTTAATATCAAAAATATCCAGCCAGAGTTCAAGTTTCCCTGAAATTTTATTTTTTCTTAATCTTGCGCTGTATATTGATCAAGAGCCTGAAAAATGGTTAGACTTGATAACTTCACTTCCAGAAATATTTCCTGAATCCAGAAAAAGCTTTATCAATAAAGATTTTTTCTGCAGCTGGCAGAAATTAAGAAATTTGGCTGTAAATTAAATGGATATAGTAGGTGAATGGTTAAGTAAGTTATGGTAAAACCCAGTGAAATAGCACTGATTAGGGGAAGGCCGTGATGTTAGGAGACTTGTTCCACCATTTTCTAACAAGACTTCTCAAAGCATCATTTTACTTACAGATAAAATATGGCTAATAATTGTATCCGTGTAATAGGGTAGGTGCTACCATTGTGAAGACTGAATAAACATGCACATAAAACAGTCAGCAAAGTGTTTGCCTGGTTTCAAGTGAGCCCTTCAAATAGGTCACTGAACAATGTGCTGCAATAACGTGTTTATGAAGGACTTGAAGGAACATAGGAAATTATTATAATATCAAGTTTAAACGCTGTTAAAGAATTGTAGTATCATATAACCACAACCATGTAACGAAAAATTGTCCAGTTATATATCAAAATAAAAGTTTATCATTGAGTGATCCCCACCCCCATCTTCTTTTGTAAAAGCAATGCAAACTCATTGCAGAAAATTTAGAAAGTGTAGAATAGGAAAAAAGAGATGTAAGATTTGATCAACCAAGAAGAGGGCAATCTTACAATTTTCTTTTTAAAATCAGCAGTGTCTACCATACTCAACTAACTACTGGTCACCGAGCCTGTTAGCGCTACCTTGTGGTCAAACTAAGCAAGTACTCTTAGGGAAAAATCCAACGAAGAGTTAAACTGACAATGGTATAGCTTCAGAAGTAGCATAAATGTCACACTGGGTCTTCTACCTTGGAACTTCCAACCCAAAGTCCATCTCAGTCCATGGGCCCCAGGGGACTTCACCCATCTCAGGGCTAGTCTATGTTCAGCCTGAGCCTTTCTGAAAACTGGTCTCTACTATGTCCAACTTTCAGAGAGGAATAAAGTATTAATACACGCTCCAACATGGTGATCCTTGAAAACATCATGCCAAGTGAAAGAAGCCAATCACAAGTCACCACATACTGTGTCACAAAGGATCACATACTATCTGATCCTATTTACATGAACTGTCCAGAAGAGGCAAATCCATAGAGACAGAAAGTAGATTAGTAGCTTCCTAGGGCTAGGGGTGTTAGGGGAAATGGAGAATGACTGTCAATGGGTGTAGGGTTTCTTTTGGGGGTGATAAAAATGTCCTAAAATTGACCATGGTGATCATTGCGGAACTCTGTGAACATACTAAAAATCACTGAGTTGTACACTTTAAAAGGATGAATTATATGGTATGTGAATTCTATCTCAATCAGGCTGTTATTAACTATATATACATATATATTTATGGCCATTACCTAGCCTGTGCTCCTGGACGATGTGGCAAACAAAGATGGATGTGGTGTTAGCTAACTCCCCAATTTAAAATAGAACAATACAAGATGAACTTGGCAGGGAAGAGAGGGTAAGTATGTAACAGGGCCTATAAATAAGACCTTGGCTTTGAGCTCTCAGATGCAAGGTGCTGATTAGGACTGGTTATCCGTAACCCTGCACTAGGCATGGCTTGTTCTGAATCTATTTACTAAAGAACAAGTGTGATGCTATGGAGCTAGGAAGGAAGAAAACTCCCCCCACGATGCCAGAAAGATATAATTAAACACATAAATTACACTTTCCAGGCTTTGGAGGCATTCATCATGTCACTTTTCACAGACATGCATGGATAAGGTGGTTTGAAGAAGTCTATGAATTACTTTGGAAAAGAAAAGGTGGAGTTCTGGGCTCTGTGAGTGGAGACGGAGGGCGGGAAAGGACAAAGCTACACTTCAGTATAACTTTGGAGCAGAGAAGGCTGGAGTGGATTCACAACCTGGTGGTGTACGGCTAAGACATGTCCTGTGGTGTCACACGGCAATGGAAATTTTCTTCATCAGTTGCCATAAGAATGTAAGCTCTAGAAAGGTGGACATTTTTTGGTTTGCTTTGTTCACTGCTGCCTCCCTATGGCAGCAGTGAACAAATAATTTTTGTGCATGCACTGAATCAATGAATATTTAAATATTAGGGGATTTGACCAAGATCAAGTAACAGGGACCAGCCTGAAACAACTTAAAAACCAGATAATGTATTTGAAACAGTGATTGTCAAGACACTGGCTATCAGGCAGCCAAGGACAGTGATCGTTGAGAGATGAGAAACAAATGAGGGGAGTCCTACGATTCCCCAATTAACTGCCTGGAGAATTTGCAGGTCATGATGTGGGCAGGAGGGGTCCAGATGGAGCCTGGCAAGGCTCCTCTAATTGAGGAGATGAAACTACTACTTGGTAGGGCAAAAACCTAGAGAAGGGAGAGTTTCACAAAGAGAGACTTCCAGAAATCCACACAGGGTTCCCGCTCAAGTCATCAGCTGAACACTGAGCAGCACAAACATGTAAGAAAACTGTCAGAAGCCAGAGAAAGAACCACTTGAAAGGAGCAGAAAGGACAATCTTTGGAGTTCATACAGGACCAGGCATCGTCCATGCACCTACCAGCCAGAGTAGAAAACTTTGTAATTCATGGGGCATTGGTTCATTTCCCTCCTTGGTGGGGAAACTGCTCTGATCCTGCCTAACAAAACTTAATAGCAAGACTTGAAAGGACCAAACTGTTCCCAAGCAGCTTAACTGCATTCAAGAACAAAAAAGTCAAAAATATGTAGAGGACTGCAAAACTATCCAATACCCAGAAAGATGAAATTCACAATGTGTATGTAACATTCAGAGTTTGAACAGGGGAGAGAAACATAAGAATTTGACCACAGGAAGTTCAATATAAAGAATTATTAACTATAACAGGGAATTAGTGAAATTCATGGGTTTCCTGGGCCAGAGCTGGTCCACAGTTGCTGGGCAAGAGGAAAACTCCCCTCTGGGGTGCAGGTGATTCAGTGTGGTGGGCAGAGAACCATGGGATTGGGGTTGGCAGGTAGGAAATCCTCCCCGCTGGGAGCAGAGTGGATTAAAGATAGAAAACCACTGTGAGGCTTGTGAGAATCTGCCTATGGGGAGCTCTTGAAACTTGGTGGGAAGCTGTCAATGGGATGCAGCAAGAATCTGATGGGGGTGAGTGCCCCTGGATGGCCCCCCCACCCCCCACCCTCCACTCGCAGCCATGCAATAAGAGCAAGAAGCCAACAGAAATACATTAGAATAAGGAAAAGAAGCCCCTTTAGAAGCAGTGTCCCTCCAGCGCCCCCTACTGACAAAACTTTAACATGGTGCCAGCTGCAAAGAACAAATGCTTACAGAGCCCATAATTTACAGCTAACTTATCTCAGGGCAGGCCATGAATAGATTTGGAGCTAAGAGGAAATAAATTGGTAACTGATACAGTCACAGTCTGACATCCAATCAAAAACTATCAGGCATGCAAAGAAGAAAAAACAAACCACACGACCCATAATGAGGAGAAAAATCAACCAATAGAAATAGGCCTACAACAAACAACAAGTGCTTGTGGGGATGTGGGGAAAAGGGGACCCTGCTGCACTGTTGGTGGGATTGCAGATTGGTGCAGCCACTATGGAAGTCAGTATGGAGGTATCTCAAAAATCTGGAAATGGAACTATCTTTTGACCCAGCAATTCCACTCCTAGGTATCCATCCCGAAAAACCCAAGACACTAATTCAAAAAAGTATATGTATCCCTATGTTCATTGCAGTGCTATTTACAATAGCCAAGACTTGGAAACAACCGAGATGCCCATTGGTAGATGACTGGATTAAGAAACTGTGGTACATTTATACAACGGAGTATTACTCTGCTATAAAGAAGAATGAAATCGTACCATTTGCAATGATATGGATGGACCTAGAGACTATTATGTTAAGTGAAATAAGTCAGTCAGAGAAAGACAAATACCATATGATCTCACTTATATGTGGAATCTGAAAAACTGAATGAATGAGCAAAGTAAACAGAAACTGTCTCATAGATATAGAGGAAAAACAGGGTTGCTAGTTGGGAGGGGGTGGGGATGAGGGAGAAGGGGAAGGGATTAGACAGCGTAAATAGGTAACTACAGTATTGTCACAGGGATATGAAAGACAGTTTGGGGAATATAATGAATAATGTTGTAAATATTTTGTGGAGTGTCAGGTGGTCACATGTCTTGTTGGGGAGACCATTTCATGGATGGAGTAGAGGCTTGATCACTGCACTGTACACCTGAAGCTGAGGTTGTATAATATTGTATGCCAACTGTAATTGAATATATATAGATAGTCATGGGATGTGAAGTATACTGTGGAGGGGAGTCAGAGGAAGTGTAATAGATATGTATGATATGGGGGGGGAGTGAGATGGTGAATTGGGGGAGAGGGATTTTCACTTTGAGGGGTAAAAAGTATAACTATTGCACTGTGTTGTACACCTGAAACTAATTAAAAATAAATAAATTTTTTAAAAAAAGAAATAGGCCTAAAACAAACACAGATAATATAACTAGTAGACAAAGACATTAAAACAGCTATAATGTATGCTATATTCAAGGAGGTGAAGGAAAGACTGAGCATGTTGGTAGAGGCATGAAGGACATGAAACATCCCAGCTGACGTTCTAGAGATGACAGCTACAATGTGTGAGGCGAAAAACCCACACTGGATGGTATCAATTGCAAACAAGATGCCGCAGAAGAAAAGATGAGTGAAGTTGAATACATAGCAATAGAAACTACCCAAAATGAAACACAGAGGAGAAAAAATAAACAACAGAAAAAAAAAAAAAGAACACAGTCACCTCCCTGCTTCCCCTACTTCCCTAGGACAGGAGTGGGAAAGTTTTTTTAAGGGACAGACAGTAAATATTTTAGACTTCTGGGCCATATGGCTTCTGTCGCAACAACTCTGCCTATCCAACTGTGCTGGAAAGCAACCACGGACAATGTGTGACAAATGGGCATGTCTGCATTCCAATAAAACTTTATAAAAACAGGCAGCCAGCTGGTGGTGAGTAGCTTGCTAATCCCTCCCACAGAGCATCCAGTGAGTGTCCTGAATGCTTATGCAGCACCCCAAAACTAAGAGGGGCTGTCTAATCCCATCAGATTAGAGCTCACCGCAGCCAGGCCTCCATAGTCTCCCTCTCACTTCCTCTGTTTCTATCCCAGTCTAACTGACATTCTCCTCTCAACTTTCACTCCTCAGGGCCTTGAAGGATAGCTAGCAGACAAGTGAATTTATTTAGCCATTGTGTTGTACAAACATAAAAAATGGTCCCCCAAAGATATCCACATCCTAACCCCTGGAATCTGTAAATGTGACCTTATATGGAAAAAGGGTCTTTGCTGATGTGATGAAGAAATTTGAGATGAGGAAATTATCCTGGTTTATCTGGGTGGGACCTAAATGCAATCACAAGTGTTCTTATAAGATAGGAACAGAAGGAGATTTGAGGATGCTGGCACTGGAGTGACGCAGCCACGAGTAAAGGAATGCGGGCAGCCCCCAGAATCTTCAGGAGGTAAGGAACAGATTCTCCTCTATGGCCCTCAAAGAGATCATGGCCCTGATGACACCTTGACTTCCACTTAGCGATATTGATTTTGTACTTCTGGTCTCCAGAACTAAGAGGGGGGAAAAAAAACGTGTGTTGCTTTAAGCCATACAGTGTGTGCTGATTTGTTACAGTAGCCCTAGGAAACCAATACAACCATCTAGTAATTATGTGCAATAATTATCTGTGATCATCAATACAGTCAAATGGGCTGCCTCCAACCTGGTTAACAGGTTTAGAGGTGGGTTAAACGAGGCTTTTGGGATCCTTTGCTTTAATCCATAGCAGGCTTCCTGGGAATGGAAAGACAGCCCAGCCAAGGAAATGGATGGAGCCCTGGCTAGGGAGTCAGGAGATGGCGTGAGATCCCTCTCTGCCCTTCTTATTGGGAGCTTCCTGACAAGTCCCAGCTTTGGTTTCCTTACCTGTAAAACTCCCAAACTGGGGGGAGAAGAGGAGATTTTCTTCCTGCTGCCAGTGCTTTTAAGTTTAAAGAAAATGCCAATGAGAACATTTATATAAACCTGTGCTACCTTTGGGGCTGGGAGCCTCCCAGTAGCTCTCAGATTCCACTACTGGAAGCCACCCTGCTCTGAGCTTTAGGACTAACAATAATGATAATAGGAGCAGCTAACCTTTACTGCATGCCTACTATGTGCCAGGCGCTGATTTTCATCCTTCATCAGAGACACATGGAAATGGGACAGTGGGGTTTGCACTTTGGAACCAGAAAGGCCTGAGCTGGAATCGCATACCTGCCACAGTTAGCTGTGTGACCCCAGGGTAAGTGACTTAGCCTTTCTAAGCATCAGTAAGCTCACCTTCAAAATGGTGCTGCCTTGAGCTATCTTCCTGGGAGGTCACTGAGGATCCGATTTAAGCAAAATGTCTGGTATGGTCCTCTTGTTACAGTTTGTTCTTTATAACGAGCGGTGCACTCATGGTGAATACATGCGTTCATAAGGGGGTGTGCTGAAATTTCTCAGTGTGAAAACATCTAGTGCCGCTGGCATCCGTCCAAAAAAGAGCGCTTCCACTCCCGCCCCATGGCTCTGGAACTACAGTTTCTTTCTACTACGACAGCACCTAGACACACACACACACACACACACACACACACACACACACACAAACACACACCGTAATTTTCAGGCAACCACTGAGCAACTAATTTTCTCACCTAAAATTTATTCTTCCTTCTGTTGGTTTTATAGGCTGAGGCAAAGACATAATAAAAACCCTCTGAGCCTGGCGAAGAAAAACAACATGAAATGCGATTTGAAACGGAGTAATCACTGTGTCTACAATTCTAAAAAAATCAATCAATCAAGAAGTAGCTTTTAGAGCCAGTCTTGAGTCATGCAGAAGTGTCTGAGTTAGAAAGAGGGGCTACACACAGCCAGCATGTCATTGTTTTCCTGCATCAAATGTTGCTCTGCCTCAACTTTCTGTCCTGGTTAAGAGCCCTACCAACCCCCAGACCCATTGGTCCGAGACCCAGGGATGCTCTCAATATCTCCCTCCTCACTCCATCAATCATCCAGTCCTTTGACTTCTTTAAAACAACAGCAGCAATAAAGTGTGTGTTGGGGGGTGGGGAAGGTGCTGGTGGTAGGTCTGTGGTTAAAGAAATTTAGGACATGCTCTCTCTGCTGCCCTCTCTTAGAGAATCCCTGGCATATTAATATTTCAAAGGCTTTGATGCAAGCTACAATTAAAAACAACGACAACAACACTTTAACCTAGAGTTTTCCAAAGGCACTATGCCATGGAACCCCTTTGCGCTGAGCACCCATCACAGCGTACAGGAGGACTGGTGTTCCCTGGCACACAGTCTGGAAACCCCTGGCCTTCTGGCTCAGTCGCAGGTTCTCAGCTTAGCCCCCAAGCCCCTGAGCTGGGCTGGCCAGCCCGGCCGCCTCTCCAATTTCACCTCCTCTTGTGTCTTACGTCAACCTTCTGCGCCAGCCACACCTCACTGCTCACATTTCCTCAAGCGCCTCTGCGAGAGCTGTGTCCTCAGCCTGGACTACTGCTCCCACCTTCCCTCCAAGGACTAGCTGAAACGGCTCCGTGCTGGAAGCAGTTTCCCATGGCTTCTAACCAGAGCTGATGACTTCCTCAGTTGGACCAGCCCTACCTAGCACTTACCTGAAGCATAGCACGCCTCTCAATGTATACTGACGAATGTTTAGTTCACATGCCGTCCCTTGTTGTAGGCTGTGAATTTCTCAGACTATGGAGAAAGGACAGACTAAGCTCTCTTTATGACAGAATCAATGCCAAGCACAGGGCCTGGTACGCGATAAGTGTTTGCCAGCTGAACTTCCTATTGTCTTTTACCCTATTTTTTTAATACATTTTTCTCATAGAAGCAATTCATGCCCATTGTGAGATTTTAAAAAGTATATATATATATATATATATGAAACCCCATAATCCTAGAGGGATTGGGTGAATGATTCGCAAATGGGAGTTAGCATAAAAATAACTTGTGTGAGCTTGTTAAAAACAAGTGCCCATCAATAGATGGTTGGATAAAGAAGAGGTGGTACATTCATACAATGGACTATTACTCAGACGTAAAGAAGAATGCAATGTTACCATTAGCAACAACATGGATGGACCTAAAGGGCATTATGCTAAGTGAAATAAGTCAGATGGAGAAAGACAAATACCATACCATTTCACTTACATATGAAATCTAAAACAAAAATAGACAAACAAAACTGAAACACATTAGTAGATACAGAGAACGAACTGATGATTAACAAATGGGAGGAGAACTGGGGCCCTGGGTCAAAAAGGTGAAGGGATTAAGAAGTACAAATTGGTAGTTACAAAACAGAGGAGTGTCAAATATAGCATAGGGAATATAGTCAACAATATTGCAATAATTATTTATGGTATCAGGTGGGTACTGGACTTATGGGGAGATCACTTCATAAGGTATATAAATGTCTAACCACTATGTTGTACACCTGAAACTAATATAATATTGAATGTCAACGGTAACTTAAAATTTAAAAAAATGGATGCTCAAATCTCAGCTATGCCACCCAGCTTCTGGCCCAGTGTGTATGTGCACGTATATTTAATAAACTTCCAGTTGATTCTAAAACACATCTTCATTAATAATCACTGCTTAGGTGATTTCCAATATTTTTGTGATGAACACTTTTGTACATAAACCTCTGTCTGTGGGTCTATTTATTGCTCAGGATGAATCCCTAGAAATAAAATTGAGCCAAAGGACAGGGAGATTTTTTTTTTTCCCTTTTGAGGGCAGTGTCACAGGCCCTCATATGTGGGACTTGAACCAGGGCTGCTGGTGTCCCAAGCCAGTTCTTAACCACTGTGCCACTCACCACTTGGCTGGCCCTAGGACAGGGAGATTTTTAAGGCTCTCGGAACAGTTATTCTTCAGAAAGACTGTGCCATTCCTCTCTCTCACCAGCAGCTTATGAGGGTACTTGTCTCATCACACCCCCATAATTATGGCCACTTTGGACAAGAAAGAATACAAGAATAGTTGCTATTAAATGTGAAAGAAAAATTGCCTAGCTGGGTGATTTTTTAAGAGGGACATTTAGCAAGCTTTTGATGTATAATTACTGTTTCAGCAAGCCTAGGAACACACAGACTCATTTTCCTTTTGCGTGTGGTTGGTAATTTTGCCAACGCTGTGAGCACCCATCACATCATCTGTTTTCCTGGGCTTATGCTGTTTGTGTGTTTTCCTAGAAGAGCCTCTCTCTCTCTCTCTCTCTCTCTCTCTCTCTCTCTCTCTCTGTCCCCCCCCCCTCTCTCTCTGAGGGATGTAGTCTTTGAGTTTCCTCTTCCCCAGAGGTCAGGTCCCATCACTTTAAATGCTCACATCCACAGTGCAGGCAGGGGCTGGCACCCCAACACCTAGAATGTTGCTCAAAGCTCAGTGTTCTTAGTTATCATATTTCACATTTTCTCTCTTTCTGCCTCCATCCCACTCTGGCAAGCAAGGGTGGCCCTGGCAGAACTTCCCAAAGTCTGGACCCACCTGCACCTGACGGAGAAGCCCTGCTGAGCCAGCTCATTGGTCTTAGAATGGAAAGGGCCACATCTCCTTCCCCTGTGCCCAAGGAGAGGAGGGTGTCCAGACGCTTCAGTGGGGTAGGGAAAGAGAAGCTTCCAGGCGGGGCACAGTGCCTGACCAAGCCCATGGACACTAGCCATTCAAATGTTAAATGTGTTGGTCCTCTGACCAACGGCTCCCAGGCTAGAAAGCTTGCTCAGAGGATCCTCACACATGTGCATGATGCTGTTTGCAAGGACTTTCCCTGATGTTTGCAACTGGGAAAAAGAAAAGAGAAAAAACAAGCCTATTAATGAGCAACTGGTTAAAAAAATTGGAGGTCCTTCCATATTTGGGATATCAGGCAATTGCTCCAAGCAGTTAAAAATAATGAGGCAAAAAAAGAAAAAAGAAGGGAGGCTGGTTGGCTCAGGTGGTTAGAGTTCAGGCTCGTAACACCAAGTTTGCCTATTCATTTCCGCATGGACCAAGGAGCTGTGCCCTCCACAACTAGATTGAAGACAACTACTTGATTTGGAGCTGATGGGTCCTAGAAAAACACTGTTCTCCAATAAAAATTTCTTTAAAAAAAAAAAAGAAAGAAAGAAAAAGGAAAAAGACAATGGGACAGACCTGTATAGATGGCAGGAAAGTATCTACTACTAAATGAGAACAGGAGGCAGAAAGAAAATATGTTCAAATGATCCCATTTATGTAAAAGGAAATGCTTATTTTATTCGCCCAACATTTAATGACCTATTACATGCCAGGTACTGTGGATAAAAAGGCAAACCATGCATAGCCCCCACCCTTGTGTGATGCACATAGCCAGGGTTTGTAACGAAAGAGAAACAAGACTGGAAAGGACTGTTCACACTGGTTATTCCTAGGCAGGTGTATGGGAACAGAAACAGAGTTTTCATGAAGGTTTTTCTGTCTTATTCCACAATACTATGCATTGTGTTTGTAATTTAAAATAATACACAATGAGGGCCGCCCGACTGGCACGTTGGTTAGAAGTTGGCTTCGGACGCCAGCTCCGAGCATCAGGGCCCTGGTTCAGATCCTACATAGAGCGCCAGTGACACTGAGCCCTCTACGGCTAAGATGGTGAACAACAGTTTGACCTGGAGCTGGGCTGCTGGCCCGGTGATGGCGTAGGCTGCAGTGGGGCTGGCCAGGAACTGTGGTGAGCCACCGTCCAATGGCCGGCGAGCGACTGCCTCACCCAGGAAGAGTGCAATGATAATAGCAACATGGGCCAATGAGGCCACATCCTCCACAACCAGACTGAAAAACAAAAGGACAGCAACTTGTGTGTTCCCCTTCCCCAAAGCTGTTCCCCTCCCCCACTTCCCCAATAAAATCTTAATAAATAAATAATACACAATGAGGAAATGAAATAAGGGGGAAAAGCAGAAATGGAGCCCATGAGACAGACAGTGTCTGAGACACAGGCTTGAGCCTGCTTTCCCCACTTCAGCCCAAGAGCTGGGACACCATCACTTCAGCTTCTCATTGGGTCAAAGGTGTGATATTTAATCTCTCAAGAAAAAGAAACCAGACAAACAAAACCATCATGGGAGAAGTTTCAAGGTCACCCCAGCTGTTACTGCCTGTCCCCCAGGTCCCAGGTCTCTTAAGTAGTTCTTTGCCAAGATGATAGCTCTATTTATTTTTTTTTTTTTATTTATCTATTTTTTTTTGAAGGCAGTGTCACTGGCCCTCACATGTGGGACCCGAACCAGGGACGCTGCCTTCCCAAGCCAGCGCTTAACCACCGAGCCACTCGGCCGGCCCTAGCTCTATCTTTTTTATTGCGAAAAATTTCAGGACTTCAGAAAAATCACAAGAAATAGTACAGTGAACTCTTATATATCCTTCACCTAGATTCACTAGTTGTTAACATTTTGCCCATTTGCTTCCTGTCTGTCTGACTCTCTTTCTATATATTAATTTTAATATTTGCAGACTCATTTGAAGTGTAGGTACAGACATCATGATGCTTTATTCCTAATACTGAAAACAAGGACATCTTACATAACCACAGTGTATTATCATATTTGGGAAATTTAACATTAATATTATCCTAATATCTAATATACATTCCATTTTTAAATTTTCTCAAGTGGCCCAATAATGTCCTTTAATAGTTTCTTTTTAAAAAAAGGTGTGGGGTCCAATCAAGGATCACATGTTACATTTAGTTGTCCAGCATGTTTAGTCTCCTTTAATTTAGAGCAGTTCCTCAGCCCATTTGAGTCTTTTCTGATATGGAGACACTACACTTGAAAAGTCCAAGCCAATTGTGTTAAACTTCAATTACTTTAAATACCATAGTACTTGAGTTCTTCGCGTCCTAGAAACGTACGTAAACTTTCTCATGCCACCACTAGGTGGCGCGCTCGGTAGGCCTTGGCCCTTAAAAGCCCTTGTGAAAGGGCACTGGAAGGCATGCAAACCCTTTTTGTCTGGATCAGATAAGGCTCTTATTTGGTAAAGCGTATGATGTTAGAAATGCCTGTATGTTTATAAAGGTGGTGTCCTTTTCAGCATGTTCTCACATATGATTTATAATCATATTGTTCATAAGAATTCTGACTCAGTAGGTTTGGGGTGGGTCCTAAGATTCTTCAGTTCTGTCAAGCTCTGGAGTAATAGGGTGATTGTGAGGCTGCTGGTCTGCAGACCACATTTTGAGGAGCAGGGTATTAGAAGAAGCATATAAAGAAACACATCCATTTACAATTAAGCAACTTTTGTTTATATCATAATCAGCAATGAAGTTACTCCTGCTGCTTTCCCCCCTTCCTCCCTCCTTCCACTTCTCCTCCCTCCCTCCCCCACTCCTCCCTCCCCCCATTCCTCCACCTGGGCCCTTTGGCCTCCTTGCTCTGTACCTTAGGGCTTTTGCTTTAGATGCTCCCTCTGCCTGGAAAGCTCTTTCCATATACAGCCTTCTGCTTGGCTGACACCCTTGGTTCCCTCCAGCCTTGCTCAAATCTCACTTTAATAAGGCCTGCCCAGACCATCCTATTGAGTACTGACACCTGCTCCTACCCCTGCTTCCGATTCCCTTTCAGCCTGCTTGATTCTTTTCCCCATAGCCCTCACCACCTTCTCACATACCATATAAGCTACTTATTATGCTTATTGTTTATTTCTTTCTCTCCCTGCTAGAATCTAAGCTTCATGAGGGTAGAGATTTTTGTCTATTTTCTTCACCCAAATACCTAAAACAGTGTCTGGCACCCAGTAGGTGCACACAAGAATATTCATGCACCTTAATGGGACCTTCAAGATAAGGGGGCCCAATCCCCTTATTTTGTTGATGAAGAAATGAGCTCCAGGTCTTTGGACAAGATAAACACTTGACCAAGATCAATCACATAGGCTCTAAGGAACATTGTCCCTATTCTTCTAAATGAATATAATTAAAAGCAGGACTTTTTTCTACCGGTTAGTTTTTAAGCTACAATTTTAATTTTTGTTATTTGTGTTAGGCCTTTTCCAAAAAAGGATCTGAAGTAGCTGATGAGATTAAAGGTCATGTAAAATGGAACCGTTAGGAATCAAAATGGAAGAGATATCATCTAAAGGAAGAGGGAGTCCACGTAACAGGCACTTGAAAGTATTTAATCACTCTGTGGGTTGCTGAATTTGGCTCTAAATTCTTTGGCAGCTGAGTTAAACTGGAAGCACGTGGGACTGAAAAGTGTTGTCTAACCTAAGAAAGCCTGAGCACTCAGCAGGAACTCATGTCCAGGAGGCACTGGTGCAGGAGAACTCTGTAACATCTATTGGGCCCAAATTGGCCAACGTTTAGAAAAAACCCCAGGTCATGGTCAAAGAATGCGATCTTTTCATCTGTGAAGACTAAGAGTATATAACATTACAGCTCATGATGGCTCTTATGGTTAAAGTGAATTCTATTCTGAGGTTCTAACTGAAAATAAAGATGAAAACTAGAGAATCTAGAAAAATATATAGTTCAACATGTCTAGGAATATCTTTTACAAATATCTGATGTCGTCAATCTTTGATGAACATTGAACCACAGGCAATACATGGATTGGGTTTTCACATGTTCAACAAATATTTCATGAGTTTTTATTATAAACGTTTTCCTTTTTCCACTTCCCCTCAGGGTACAGTTTATCTCTAGGGCAGGAAGGGAAGCTACTTTTGTTTCTTCAAGTTTCATGAAGTATTTGACAGGGTTTATCAGGTGTCCAAAAGAGAGAGATAGCACATTTGGTAAATTCACCTCTTCTGGCCACCAGGAAGTTGTCCTCCACCCCTGAGCAGGGACAATTGCTCTGTGTTCTAATGATACTTTTTCAAAACCCAGTTCTTTTACAAAGCCTCTGATACCCATCAATATATCTGAATAAATGACAATACATTTTTTTCTTATAGAGTCCTTTTTTTTTTTAATTTAAAGACTTCCCAAGGCATTTGTTTCTGCCTGGTACACTTAAAAAATTTTTTTTCTTTTGTGGTAAAATACACATAACAAAACTTAACATTTTAACCATTTTTAAGTGTATGGTTCAGTAGTATTAAATACATTCACATTGTTGTACAACCATCATCACCATCCATCCTTATAACTCTTTTCATCTTGCAAAACTAAAACATTAAACAATAGCCATTAAACAATAAGCCCAATTCTCCCCTTTTCAGCCCCTGGCAACCACCTTTCTACTTTCTGTCTCTATGATCTTGAATACTCTAAGGACCTCATATAAGTGGAATCATGTACTATTTGTCTTTTTGTCACTGGCTTATTTCACTTCTCATAATGTCCTCAAGGTTCATCCATGTTGTAGCATGTGTCAGAATTTCCTTCCATTTTAAGGCTGAATAATATTCCACTGTATGGAGATACCACATTTTGGTTATCTATTCATCTGTTGATGGACACTTGGGTTTCTTCCACCTTTTGGCTATTGGGAATAATGCTGCTGTGAATATAGCTATAGAAATATCTGTTTGAAACCCAGTTCTCAATTCCTTTTGGTATATACCCAGAAATGGAATTGCTGGATCATATGATAATTCAATTTCTAATTTTTTTAGGAACCACCATACTGTTTTCCACAACAACTGTACCATTCTACATTCCAACCAGTAGTGCACAAGGGTTCCAATTTCTCTACATCCTTGCCAACATTTGTTATTTTCTGTTATTTTATAGTAGCCTTGCTAATGTGTATGAGGTGGTATCTCATTATGATTTTGATTTTCATTTCCCTAATGATTAGTAATGTTGAGTATTTTTTCATGTGCTTATTGGCCATTTGTATTTCCTGTTTGTAAATGTCTATTCAAGTCCTTTGCTCATTTTGGAGTCAGGTTGTTTTGCGTTTTTTTTTTAACTGTTGAATTTTTGGAGTTCTCTATATATTCTGGATATGTGATTTGCAAATATTTTAATATATTTCTGATGGTATTTTTTCTGTCTGATGCTTATTTTTTTCGCTTGTAAACAACAGAGATTTATTTCACACAGTTCTAGAGGCTGGAAAACTGAGATTTCCAGGTGCCAGCATTGTTAGGTGAGCACCTTCTTCCAGGTCACAGACATCTGGTTGTATCCTTACATGATGGAAGATGCGGTACACTTTTAAACAGAAATCACTGTGACCATGTCATCAACTGTGCCCCACTGCACTCTGCCTCTGCCCATCACAGAGGCATCACACACAAGGAATGTTCTGTCTCCAAAAGGTGCCCAGACAGAACTAATACCAAACTGTACCTTAGCGAATGGGCTTGCCACAAGGGCCCCGTGGAACAACCACCTGCCTCACATGTAAATCTTCTGGGCCATTCCTAAATAATCAAAGCCTCAGGTGTTAACCTGCAAATGCCAAAGGTTCTACTGAAATTGATCACAGCCCAAAGCTTCATGATAAAGAGAAAAGCTTCCCCTTTTGCCATCTTGTGCTTCTTCAATTAACCCTGCCAGGGGAGCAATCTGGAAACTGAGCTCGTTGTGGCTCAGGGACTCACACTTTCAGTTAATGGCTGGTGGTGTGACAGAGCTTCTAGAACCCGTGTCAGATTCTGGCTCAGGGTTTGTCCTCACCTTGGAAGGCACTGAAATCCAGTCTTTTTCCTTTTTCTAGGACCCCATCCCAGGCTCCTCCAAAGTCCCAATAGTGGGAGGTTTCCTCACGCTGCGAATTCTGGCCCAAACCAGCCAAGTCCTGAGGAGGGGAGTGTTGGTTGTACCAGAAACGAATGGAATAGTTTCTGGCACTAACCAGACCTTCCTGTGCCAAGAAGTTCCAGGAAAACTAGTACACCCCAGGATTGGAGGAAGTAAGGCAGCGACAGGGGACTTTTTCCTAATGAATCCAATAAAGCCTTGGAAAAATAATCTACCAAAGGTCAAATATAGATAGAAAACAACTTTGCAGGTTTTTGGAGGCTTTTTTTTTCCCCTAAAGAGAGAAAAATAGCATATATTTCATGCTTTGGAATATTTGGACATAACCATATTTGGAATAACTGGACATAACCCGTGTATAAATATAAGAAATATATAAACTTAGTTCTGTATTATGGCCAATTAACTGGGGGTGGGGGGAGATAAGGGAAAGATAAAATGGAGGAGAAAAAGGAGGGGAAAGGAGGAAGCTGAGAAAGGAGGAGAGGGAGGGAGAACTTTGTTTGGGTTTTTTGTTTGTTTGTTTGTTTTTGAGGGCAGTGTCACTGGCCCTCATATGTGGGACCCGAACCAGGGCCGCTGGCTTCCCAAACCAGCGCTTAACCACCGCGCCACTTGGCCGGCCGGAACTTTGAAGAACATCAAAGCAACACAATATTTTCAGAGGAGACACAAAACACAAGAGAGCAAAATACAGTGAAAGACTGAGCATGCTCAAAAGATTGTTATTTAAAGGTAAATCGCTGTTGTCATCCCTTTCCATGTATGTGAGCATCTTAGGAACATGGCAAGTCAGAGCTGTAAGGACAGGCGCTCATCTTGTCCAATTCCTTCTGTACTGGGTTGAATAGTGTCTCTCCCACCCCACACCCAACCCCAAATTCATGTTTACTTGGAACCTCAGAATGTGAGCTTATTTGGAAATAGAGTCTTTGTAGCTATATCATTAGTTAAGATGAGGTCATACTGGAGTAGGGTGGGTCTTAAATCCAATGACTGGTGTCTTCATGAGAAGGCCATGTGAAAACACAGACAGATACATATGGAAGAAGGCCATGTGACAACAGAAGCAGGGTGACAGTGATGTCGTGCAAGGCAAGGGACACCATGGATTGAACACCAGAAGCTGGAGGAAGCAAGGAAGTATTTTTCCCTAGAGACTTTGGAGGGACCATAGCACTGTTGACAACTTGATTTCAGATTTCTGACCTCTAGAAACTGTGGGAGAATAAATTTCTGTTGTTTTAAGTCAGAGTTTCTGGTCACTTGTTACAGCAGCCCTAGGAAAAGAATACACCTTTGTTTGCAGAAGGACCCTAGGATGTGTGACGTCTCCATGGTCACAGAAGCAACTGCTAGCCAATCTCTTATTCCAACTTGCTTTTTATTTTCTTTAAGAATCCTATTGCAATAACATGGATGGACCTAGAGGGTATTAAGCTAAGTGAAATAAGTCAGACAGAGAAAGACAAATACCATACGATCTCACTTATCTGTGGAATCTAAAGAACAGAATAAATGAACAAAAGACATAGACCCATAGATACAGAGAACAAACTGATGGTGTTAGATGGGAGAGGGGCTAGATAAGAAAGGTGAAGGGATTAAGAAGAACAAATTGGTAGTTACAAAGGGTCATGGGGATGTAAAATACAGTATGGGGAATAGTTAATAATATTGTAAAAACTATATGGTGTCTGATGAGTACTAGACTTATTAGGGGGATCACTTCATAAATTATATAAACATTTAACCCCTATGCCGTACACCTAAAAATAATATAAAATAATATTGCATGTCAACTATAATATAAAAAATACAGTCACAGGGATATATAGTACAGTAAAAAAAGGGGGGAGATACTAAGTATTATATCAAATAAATTAACACAAGTCCTAAAATATGTATATGAAGAGGAATTGATTGTCCAAACTGTGTGTTAAAAACTAGAAGAATAAAAAATAATTTTATTTGCTTTCCAGCATCCTTCATTCTCTGTGAACATGGAAATAATTTTTCTCTTCTCTTGTCAAAGTTCATTTTAAAATAAAGATTAGGGCCGGCCAAGTGGCGCGGTGGTTGAGCACTGGCCTGGGAAGCCAGCGGCCCCGGTTCGGGTCCCACATGTGAGGGCCAGTGACACTGCCCTCAAAAATAAAAAATAAAAAAAAATAAAGATTAATTTCCTATTGCATTACGAAATCTAAAGGAAGGGTTAATCCAGGCTTTAAAAATACTTTGGACTATGAGTTTTTTTTCAATAAATTCACCACTTATTCCTTTTGTATTCCAAAACAGTTGAATAGCTTATTACTTTTGATAGATGAGGGCTCTTTTTAACATAGAAATCACCATTTATTTCTTTTTTTTTTTTTTCAAAGCAACTTTTTCAAGGCAAACCTAGTCCTGCTAGGGATGTTGGACTTAAAACTGTCCATGCAGCAGACCCTTTGATATGAAATGGGTTAGCCACTCTTTGGGGGTTTTCACCATTACATCAAATCATGTGGAGCATACATGAGTTTTTAATTATTTCATAGTTCTTAATCCTTTTTTGGATCATGTGTCTGGGAAATTGATGACAGCTATGGACTCTCTCCCAGAAAATTATGCACTCTCACACCTTTTTGCACCTGCTTTCAGGGGGTTTGCAGACACCATGCCCTGCCCCCACCCTCCACCCTGTGGACAACAGTTGTGGAGACTATCCATTGTGAACGAAAAAAGGGATTCTACAGAAGGTACCTCACAGGGTGATCTGATCATAATTGCCTAACTGGGCAGGTCATGGTGGATAGCCACATCCCAAACCTATAACTTCTTCATTAAAAGGCTTATCTTTGTCTCAAGCCAGCCCTGTCCATTGTTTCTGTGCATCTCGGTTAACACACCTTTGAACATCTAGGTAACCACCCTCTAGAGAGAACATGATCTTGTTAACTATCCTGTAATCCAGCCTCCACCTTGCTTTCTCCCACCTTCATGTAATCTTCCTTAATTCCAAATGTATAAAAGATGCTGCAAAACTGTTACTCTCTGGAGCATTTGAAATGTTGTTCCCCAACATATGTTGCTAGTTTGGTTCAACTGAGCTCTTACAACAATTCTCCACAGGTTTGGATGTTTCTTACGTGGACACCTCAAATAGCCATGTGGGCGGACATCTCCCTCCAGTTCACCTTTTCACTCGGGCCACATGGTGTAAACAAGGACCTGTGGCACAGGTTTTCTCTCTATGCTAATGACGCTGGTAAAGGGTCTTAAAAACAAGTCTGAGTTCTTGGTGAGCAGCTTTCGGGGATCCTAAGAAGCTCAAAAAACGAGGCAGGCCCATGGGAGTCTGGCAGAATTTCCCAGGGGACAATGGTGGCTCTTTGAAGAGGACTAATTGACTCCTAGGGCTGGAAGGGACCTGGGGCTGATAGGCCCCATGTCTTCCTGCTATTCTGGGAGGACATCATCCTCTCCCTTGCCTCAGGGCCTTAGCACAAATGCCCCCTTTGTCAGCCATGCTCCTCACCTCACCTTTCACCTGGTATTCTGACCTGCCCCAGATCTTTGGTTAGACACAGCTTCTTCTTGGACATTTGCCCTGGTTCCCCAAAGTCTGGTAGGGGACTCTTCCCTGTGCCCCCAATTGCTTTGAATTTCTCTATCACAGCAATTGTCCCACTGTTGTAATTGGCCCTTGACTCATCTGTATCTCTCCTGGATTGTATGTTCCAGGACAGCAGGGCTATGTGATTTTTATAACCTTATTACCAATAATATCAGGAAAACAGAGAATGATGGATACAAGCTTGTTAAACGAAATGATTCCCAGGACTTACCGTGACCAACGCCGTCTTTGAAGCAAGCTGACCACAGGTTCACCCTGGGCGAACTGGGCCTATATCACCTGAAGGGGGTATTCTCACATAGACAAGTGGGCCCATTAAGCTGTTTTCTGCTTTGGATTTTACAGTGCTTAACAAGAATGTGCATGCTATTTGGTTACATATAACAAGCCCTGTCCCTTTTTGGGTGCAGAGATTTGGTGTCTTGCTATCACCCAAGGTGCTATTTCTGTCTGTAAATTCCCTGAATAAACTCTTGATACGATTCTGGAGTTGTCAGCTTCTTTCTTTGGTCTCGTGGTCCCAGGAAATTTTCCCAACAGAGTTTGAGTAAATAAATGAATAATAACTGGCTGGTTCAATGCAGGGTTTCTCACCCTTGGCGCTAGTGGCGTTTTGGATTTGATAATAGTTACGGGGGACTCTCCTATGTGCTTTGTAGGATATTTAGCAGCGTTCCTGGCTTCTACCCACCAGATGCCAATAGCACTCCCATTCAGGTGTGGCAACTAAAAATGTCTCCAGACACTGCCCAGTGAGCCCTGGGAGGCAAAATCACCTTGGTAGAAAACCACTGCTCTAATGAATGGATGTGGACTTAGGAGTCACTTTGCTCATCTTGAGTCTATGTCAGGGAGTGAGAGTTCAGTTAATCAGTTTATACTGATGGAGATCTCAGTATATGCTCAGGAAATGGGTGGCTGACCTCTTGTGGTTTTTCCTCAGACGAGGGAAAAATCTTCACCATGGCCCTTGCTATGGTGTGTTTTAAGTCCTTTAAAGACTTGTTACAACATGAAAACATGAGATGGAACTCTACCTACCAAGTTCCCCTGCCGAGAAAAATGGCCTCTCCCAGAAAAGTGATGAGCTCAGGTTTAGGTGCTTGGTGATGCTATCCGATTAGGACAGCTGACCTAGAATCCTGGTTTCAAAGGGGTTTTAGTTATTAAATCTATGAAAGATCCCTGTGTATGTGGATTCCTCCTAGAAACACAGATGGGGGATAATTAAACACCCGCTTATGCTCCATAAATGTCATAGCAGTAAGAACAGGATCTTCCCAGCTTCCATGGCAATGGCCCCGCTCTGGTGGCAGCAAGGCACCGAGCAGTTGATCTGGGGGCTCTGGCCTCTCCCCAAATCCTCAACATGGTAACCATCATACTTCAAGGTCGTTAGAGATCATCTAATCCTTTGCCTCCAGTCTGAGTCCATGGCCCCGAAAACTGGGAAATTGTCTGAGATTTTTGTGATACAATTTTGTGTGTTACAATTTTGTGTGTATGGTTGAGTCCATAGCTTTCATCATATTTTCAAAGGAGTCTAAACCCTCCCCATTTTAAGAACCATTAATCTATATCTCATTTTAAAGGTGAAGAATCTGAAGCTCAGAAGCTAAAAGTCTCCTTCAAGTTTCTGCAGCTGAAATCTGGCAAAGTTAGGACACACTCAGATCTCTCCCTGTGCCTTCAGGTCCAGCGGTATGGAGCTCTGCTGGGGAACCCACCTGTGGGCAGTGAGGTCTGTTCTGAGGCCACTGGGGAGCGTGAGTCCCAATTAGAGAGGTGGGAGGGTGCTTTGCCAGTAGGGTTGCCAGATAAAATGTAGGATCCTAGTTCAATTTGAATTTCAGATCACTGAATAAATAGTTTTATAGTATAAGTATGTACCAAATACTACATGGGATATACTTATACTCAATTATTAATTGATCTGACATTCGAATTTAACTGGGCCTCCTGGGTTGGGGGAGGGGGTTTGTTATCTTTTTGCTCAGTCTGACAACTCTATCTATAGGGACAGCCTAGGAGTCTTCAGCCTGGAAGCAACCACAGAAGCACCAGTCAGTGGATATGAATGACTCAGCGTCTGAGACTCAGGCTACCTCTTAGACACCTCTCTCGCCCTGACTTCAATGAAGGATACAGAGGCCCTTGGCCAGCTGATGAGACCTGTGACTTCACTCTGTGATTTCAGCAGGCCTGTGGGGACCTTGAGCCCTACAGGTATCCTATATGCATGTGGCCTCCCGGAAGATGACATGTCACAGGTCTGTGAAGAGTAAAAATCAAATTTATTTAATACAACTCCCCTCAGGGTCCCTGCAGCTATGTCACTGAGGTGGATGGAAGGAGCGGTCTCAGTTAAGTATGCCCACTAGTGAAATTCTACTGCAAAATGGCCACAGCCCCTTGTCTGCTCACTTAAGATACCACCAGAAACACCTTAAAATCTCAGGAAACCATTTCTTTAGCAAGGAATAAATAAAAAATATTAGTAAGAAAAATATGCATTCCATTTTTCTATTACAAATAATATTTGCTGTAGGCAACCATCTTCCTGTCTTTCAGCCTTCAGCATGGTAGAGGAAAAGAAAGAGTAGAGAAAAACAGTTTAAGAACATCTGTGTTTTGTCCAACTTCATTTCCTATTTTGTGCATATCCCGGAATGAACCTCGTCTTCAAGTTGACATTTCAATGGGGTCGCTCCCAAGCAGCTTTGTTTTCCCATTTGTGGTGGGTGAGGTCATAGAGGGGACAGGGGGCAGCTGTCTGGTCAGTGCTGTGCACTTCCGAGGGACAGGACTACCCAGAACCACAGGCTTTGGAAGGACCAAAGGCAAAGAGAAAAATTAGCCCTGAAGCCAGGCCATTCGCTAGAAGTGATTGACTATAACCCCCCCGCCCACCAAAAACAACAACAACAAAAAAAACCAGGTTTTTGTGTATGAGGGTACTTGGAAAAGTTCTTTATGTCTGTACAAGACAAAATATTCAAGTTTCAAAATATTCCGATGGCCTGCTGCCCTTGCACCTCCTCCTGCTGCTCTCCACTTCTGAGGGTGCTCCAACTTGGTGGTGGGGAGGCTGTGTGGGAGATTAACCAGCCCTTCTGCATCTCTTTATACCCAACATAAATGTAGTAAGATGTCTTTAAGAACTGGTGACTTGACCTGAGGACTCGCTGTGTTCAGTGGGAGCAGGGCAGGTTCAGAGATAAGTGCACAGAACTCTTGGAATCGGGAATCATCTGCTCTTCCTGGAGTGTGGATGTGCCCCCATGGAGGAGTGTCGGCTCTTGCAGTCCTAAGTTCCATCCAGGGAGCCTTCCGTTTTCTGTAGTGACAGGAGACAAGACAAGGTATGGTCATACCCCTCAGGACTGAAGATGGGCCTGGCGGAAAGATGTGCAAAATTGCAGATAGCACTTCTCAAAGGAATTCCAAAGCAGTGCTGTCATCTCTTGGTAACCCCTGTCCTGGGGGAGGGGGTAGCTCCCACCAGGAGGGTGGCTCTCACCCACACTCATTTCTCCCTCTCTCCATGCCTGCTCTGTAGGGCCTGCAGCATCTGCCCCCATATACACATAGACTATCAACCAGCTTCCTCAAGCACCCATTGTGTGCCCTGCACTACGTCCCATGGATAGTGAGAATTACTACAGAGGAAGATTAGTAAAGTTAAGACACCTGGCTTCTTACTCCAGCTCTACCTCTAGTATGAGATAGACCTTCTCTAGGTCTGCTTTTTTTATTTCAAAAATGAAAAACTTAAATGTTTTAAAATATATGATTTTGCCTTTAAAAGAAATGAAACTCTGATAGGAACAAATATTGTGTTTTGTATGATACTATATGAGGTACCCAGAGTATTCAAATTTAGAGATGAAGCAGAAGAGTGGTTACTTGGGGCTGGGGGTGAGGGGGAAGGGGGAGTTAGTGTGAAATAAGAGATTTGGCCTGGAATGATGAAAAAGTTCTGTGGGTGGATGGTGGTGATGACTGCGTAACAATATGAATGTACTTAATGTTGCTGAACTGTATACTTAAAAATGGTTTAAATGCTAAATTTTATGTTGTATATCTTTTGTGACCAAAAAAATACCCCAAACCAACAACAACAACAACAAAATGTTTCATACACCACCTTGTACTGTTCTCTAACTGCTTCATGCGGTATTTATGTAACCTACTCATCCATCAGTGACTGGTCCCCAGTCTGACCCAGGCACTGTTCCCCATGCTGAGGATGCAAGAACCTGCCCCCTCCCCCAATTTTATATACTAGCAATTATTGACAAATAACCCTATTACGAAGTAGAAGGTGGAAGAGGTCCTAACAAACTGTAGAAGGAGTTCATTCAGGGACGGTGCAAGGACCATAGCTGGGCCATGAGGGGATCACAGAAGGCTTTGGGGAAGTGACTTTGGAGCCGCCCTCCAAGGTGGAGAGGACTTTGACAAATGGGTGGAGCGAGGGGCAAGAGTGGAGAATGCTGGGAAATACTAGAGAGGAGAGGGGCCTTGGGTAACGGCGAGACCCGAAGAGCAGGCGGGATCTGAGTCTATGGCTCTGGACCCTCCATGCACACAGGGCACCTGCTGCAGGGAGAGCTCAGGGAGGCAGGAGCAAAAGTTGTGGGGATCAGTCAGGAACTCCATGGCCGCACTGGTTGGCTCCCTGACCAAGAGGCTGAGATAGAGTCCCTGCTTTGTTCTGACCCTGTCAGGTCTGAGGAGATTCTTGGAACAGGATGCAGGTCTGAGGGGCTCCAGCTGGAAGCCCAAGTCTCTGCCTCCTCCTTTGCCAGGAGAGACCCTGGGCCAAGAGAGCTGTGTTAGCCCCAGGGAGCTGGAGGCCCGCCAGCCTTGGCAGCCACCCTCATCCCATTTCCTCTGCTCTATCGGAGGGGTGACCTTGGTGTCCAGCCTTTCTGTAGGTTCCAGACCAAGTCCCTCCCTAGACACCTCTGCTCTTCCTCTGTGAAGGAAGCAAGTACTTGGGGAGCTACTATAGGACCAGCCCCCACAGACAAGAAGGGCTGGGCCACAGTCAACTCTGCCTTGGGGATTTTCAAGTGTGGACAAAAAAAGGGCCACATTCTAAACCTGCCAAGCTCAGGCGGGGGCAGCATGGCGGGTCCTACAAACTCAGAGACTGAAATTAACCCCATAGGATGGTCAGAACATAAAAATTGCTAACTATTGGGTCATCGGGAAAGTCATGAGTATCTGACTATGTTTTCAATGCAAAAATGAGTCATGACTTTCCCAACAATCCAATAAAAGTGGGTCATGGCAGGTAGTTATATCTTGGGCCTGTGGCTTTCTTGACAAAGGTCAATCTTTACCTTAAGTGAGCCTGTCTATTGTCTTTGTGCATCTAAGATAACATACCTTTGGAATGTCAGAATAACCCCTTTTTCAGACCCCTCAGGGCACAACCCACCATAGCCAAGCACAGGACCACAAACCCTTCATTGTTATCTTGTTCCCCAAATACCATCTCCATGGGCTGTGAATGTTAATTATTAACTGTCCTGTACCTAGCAATGTAAAAAAAGTATGTGTCTCTCTGTTTTACTTTTTATCCAATCCCAGAGATTTTTCCGCTTTGCTTTCTCCCGCCTCCCTAATCTACCACCAATGGATTTTCCTGTAACGGCCTTTCCATCTCCTCCTGCGATTCTAATGTATAAAATAAGCTGCAGGACTGCCATTCTCCAGAGCATTTTCTCAAGCTGTTGAGATTTTGCTTGAGAAATCTCACCCCCAGCACCTCCACTTCCAGCTTCTAGAATGTGCCCTTGATGAGCACTTCCAATAAACCAGGCCTGTGTTAGGTGCTCATTTAATTCTGGCAATAACCAGGCGAGGGGGTTTTAAAACCATTAATTTACAGACAGACGAGGAAACAGAGGCCCTGAGAGGTTAGGAAATCTGCCCAAAGTGACATGGCTAATACATGTCTATTCAGGGAAAAGTCAAGTTTTAATGTGGGTCTCTGATTCCTAAGTCAAAGCCTGGCCTTGGTTGAATCCTGTGCCTTGGGTAAGCAACTGCTACACCACCCTCATGTAACAGGGGCATTTCAAGGTCAAGTCAAGTAAGTCCCCTATCCGTGCCCCCTACTGCCAGAGCGTTTGATGAAAAGAACTGTAAAGTAATCAACTAGCTTTTAGATAGTAGTTTGCAGTTTGCAAAGTACTTTGCACATGTTTCTCATTTAACCTTGAAGAAACTCCTCATAGGTAGTCACTATTGTGCTTGTCGTTGTCAACATCTCCACTTTACAGATTGGGAAGCTTAGGCTGGAGGAAGACAGGATGATCCAAAAAATGGCTGCAGAACTAGATCTCACACTCCAGGCTTGATCATAATTCTGTGCAGTTCCCACTGCAGCCGAGCTGCCTGCTGGCCCCAGGAGGAAAGGAGGTGAGCTGTACATAGGAGTTGCCTTTTTGTCAGTAAGAAAGAGTTTTTTCCAAGATCTTGAGACCCAAGCAGGACTAGATTCACCCCCTTTCCTTTAAGTACGGGGTGTTCTCTTTCACGTTATCTGTCTGCCTCGGCCACAAACACAATTTATAAACAAGGCAAAAATGGCAGAGGAAAATGAAGTCAGAATGTGCCATTGAAGTGAGTCAAACAATACTAAATTAGTATTTGGCTAAGTGGCTATCTCATTGTTAAGAAATTTCCTCCAATATGTTTTCAGAAGCAACAGCCATTAAACAACTGGGAATGATCGCCAGGTTTGATTTCAGGAAGGAAATCCCCTCCCATTTCCCTACTGGGCAATTCAGTTAATTTTCTCCTGACCCTCACCAGCTGATTATTAGGGCAACTATACCTGTTTCTTTCATAACCGAAAAGCATTTGCTTAAAGATTAAAAATTCCTTCCCAACGGCTAGGAGCCCTTGTGTTCCTGCCAAAAGTCTTCAGTATTTTGGAGAGTAGGGCCAGCCCTGGGTGGGCACTCAGAAACATTCTGGGAGCAGACTTTTGGGCCCACCAGTCAGTTTCTGGGGAAAGGGAAAGTTCTGTCTGTCCTACGGCTCAGAGTTTTTGTCCAGAGAGACCTTTTGGATTGAAGACAAAGTAAATAAGTTGCTTCTGCAGGTCCAGCAGATCTGCCTTGGGTGGACACAGCCATGTTTATTGCAATGGAGAGCGTCTCTTTATCTGGATCCCACACTGCCCATGGAACAGCGATCTCACTTTCCACTCGTTCGAGGCCATGACGGTTGGGGCAATGACATCACTTTTTGGAGGGAGTCTTGTGTCGTGTACTAGCTGGGGCATCTGGAGACTTAGATTCTAATTTGAGCTCTGCTATTAACTAGCTGGGTAACCCTGGGCAAGGTGTTCCGCCAATTTGGGCCTGTTTTTTGCCTATAAATTGGGCTCCTTGCCCTTCCAATGCAACCGGTTTTTGATTTCAGAAATCTGGGTGGGTTGAGGCTAGAAAAAGACATTCATTTCATTCCTCTTTCCCTTAAACTGATAGCTTTTCTCCATAAAAAGAATGTCAACGGCTTCCTGTCTGTCAAAGGCATAATGAGTTCTGTTTTACAAGAATTCAGACTCAGGCAAAACAAAGGAAGCCCAGGGCCCCACTGGAAGGGCTTCCAGCAATCTTGCTGAAAGTTCTTTCTATACCTTAAAAAAGCAGTTTGTGAGGCAAATCCCTCATCTCTTAAAATGCTAGTTGCCCAGTTAGTTAACTCCCACACTGCTGTGTGTTTCATACAAAGGTTGGGAGTAGGAAGGCTCAGTGGAGAGGAATGGGTCTTTGCAAAATTTGAATTTGGATGTCTACATTTCTTTTAAACATCCCCACATGCCAAGTAGCAGCTTCCTAAATTCTCTCTCCTACAGAATGAAACCTCCCAATGAGGCATTCAGTCCTTTATGTGTAAGCCCAAAGTTACCTTTCCCCATCACTTGTCACTGTCGCCCTGTTCTCCCATTCTGAGCTGCTTGAAATTATTCCATCCCTCACACCTTTGCTCCTGCCGATCTTTCTACCTGGACCCTGCTGTAATCCAACTCATTCTTCATGGTCCATCCAAATGACCCCGTCCTTGGTGATGAGACCGTTAATCACGCAGAATGAAGCCCCTCTCTTCTGTTTCCATAGTCCTAGGTGTTGCTGTAACCACCGTGCTTTCTCATCAGTGATAACTCATCTGATCCCTCATTGGGTCAGGAGCCTTGAGTGTCCCCTGCAGCAGAGGGCCTCGTGTGTAGTGTAGAAATGAATGGCATAGGCTCTAAGAGTTGAAATGAGCTGTCAGATGGCCCACTCATCCAATCATATCCTTCCCCTCCCCCCCCAATCTGTCTTACTTCCCAGGCCTGAACACTGGACTAGGAGGAAATATGTACTTTGCCTGTTTACAGCTAAGTGCCCTAGATTCCTAGTCCTCTGGGACGACTTCTAGGGTCTCCTGTCACATGTGGGCTGAGATGTAATGATGGAAACAATGGGAGAGAATATCTGAAATCACAACTGGCTTGGAAAACCTGGCTAGCCCGATTACCAAATCTCCACCAGGCCAGGCCTCCTGGTCTAAAACATACGAGGCAAGTACAGGGGTGTAATGAGTGGGAATGCAGAATCTGGGTGAGTCTAGAAATAGAGTGAAACCTTGGATAACGAGTAGCTTGGTTTGTGAATGTTCCACAAGACGAGCAAACATTTCTAATACATTTTAACTTGGTAAACAAGCATGTCTTGCAATACGAGTAGTTTGTTTCCAGAACAAACTAGGCTCACAAACCAAGGTATTATTGTATTTCACTGTTCAATAGACTTTAAAAAAATGTATATAAAATGTGTACTTACAGAATATCTGTTTCCCATGAAATCTGTAAAACAAAGGATAACAGGGAGATGAGCAATCAAAAGCAAGCATGTTAGGCTCCCCCTACCCCAACATCTCGGGTTGAGCCCATGAAGAAAAGCGGGGATGATAGAAGGAGACGCCAGACCCGCAACCTTACTGGGGGCCCAAGTTTATGATTCTTTTGTCCAGACAGCTTCCCCCTGGGCCCTGTAGCTCCATGTCACAAGCATATAATGTCCCTGGCAGCTCATTTGACATTTTAAACAATTAAAAAAAGAAATTAGTACCACCTGTTATTGTAGGGAACTGAAAACTACAGAAAAGTGGAAAGTAGCAAATAAAAAGTATCTCTGGTTCCCCTCTTCAAACTCTGTTGATACTTTTGTCTTTCTGTCATTTGCCTCCATGAGTGGACTTTCTTTTGGAGTTAGAATTATACAGTATATGCCATTTTCTAGCTTATCTTCTTCACTTAACATGAATTTATAAACATTTTCTGGAAACTTCTTAAACATCATTGTTAGCAGCTGCATAATAACGACTGAAAGGATCTGTAATTGTTTACTTAACCAGTTCCTTACTTTAAAAATTTAGGTTCTTTCCAAGTTTTTGCTATTTTAAATAATGCTGCCAGCAATAATGCTGCTTGTTAGGAACAGAGCGGTTTCCATATTTCGTATTAGTTTGTCCATTCCAAGAAGTCATTGGAGCAGAAGGTATAAACATTAATGACTTACTTGGCATTATGACCCAAGTGCTGTCTGAAGGGCAGGGCTGCCACCTCCCCTTCCCCTGGGAGCCTCATCTCAACTGTCTGGAAACCACACCTTCTTCTTGCCAGAGTGCATGCCGGGACAGGCTGGCCTGGCCAGGCTGCAATGGTGAAAATGGCCCTGGCCAAATATCAGGAAGATGAGAGTGAGCATGAAAACAGGAGACACTGCATTGAGGGTGAGTGGCCCCTGACTATATTAGGTAGAGATGCTTTTCACTACAAGAGGCAAGAAAGGGGTAGGGCTTGCTCCATTGGGCAGGACCAGGCCCCCATGAACAGCAGAGTTTCTGAATGGACAGTGGCCCACATGTTGGAGCTGATTCTCATGGACTATGGACATAGACAAGAAGACCAGGAAGCCACAGGATCTCTTGCTACCTGGGGAAGACTCTGAGAGATATAGGTATTGGGGGGCGGTTGCCATTCTTGAAGCAGGTGGGGGGCCATAAGCGCCCCACTCCCCGAGTCCTCTGTCTTACTGGAGGGAAGCTCTCCAAGGGGCCTCAGTTTCTACCCAACCACTCAAGCTCAAACCCAGTCCCTTCTGAATCTCAGGCAGTCTCAGGGCCCATCTGTCACAGCCCTTCTGTTTCTTTCTCTACTTTAAAAATATCCTGTTTCCACAAGTCCACTTCCCCCTCGAACCCTGTCTTATCACAGCTCCATTGTGCGTCCCCTCTAGAGGGAACAGGGCCAGAAGTTCCTAAGGGGCCCCCTTCTGTCCTGGCTGGGCCAGAGGTAGGCGTCAACAGCCAGATGGATGAATCAGCCCAACCACGAAGTCCAGCCATTGTGTAAACTTCCACACATTGAGTAAGCCTGGGCAGCACCCCACCCCCACCCCAAATCTGACCTGGGAGGACCTGAAAGACCCCATGCTTCCTGCTTCCCCCAAAGCCCCTAGTGCTTTGGAATGGGACACAAGAGGGAAAGAGCCTCAGACTGTGTTTCCTAAAGCAATCTGAACATGAAATACTAAAATATGAGTTTGCTGATAATACTGACAGAAAACCAAGTTTGTGCACACTTGCAGTTTTCTTTTTGGTAATAGAGGAACCACCCCAAAAATGGAATCTGGAGGGCGGTATTCAGTTTTTTGTTTGTTTGTTTGTTGTTCGTGTGTTTCACAGAGTACTTTTTTTAGTCCTCTCGAATTCTCAGCCTGGGTTGCTCTGGCTTTGCAGGCTGGATGGGGGACTGGCCCCCACATGCTTTTCTCTCCCTTCTAGAGGGAGCACAGCACAGATACCCTATTCTTTTCTTCTTGATGACCAGCTACTCCTGGCATACTGGATTTCTCCCCTTTAGGAAACACTTGGAAGTTTGAATTCCAGACAAAGGGAAAGCAGACGGTGGAGTCTGAGAGAGCAGACACTCAGATAGGAAGGTGGGCCCTTGTCTGACCCAAAAGACATAGGTTAGCGTCTGGAGCAGGACTCGACATCTTTGCCCGGAGCCTTGAATAGTCGGGTGGGATGTGCTCAGGACACCTCCCAAGGTGGGCCCAGGGCATCTAAAGAGGAAAACCAGCTTCCCATTGGAAGACTCACAGGAGGGGAATCTCTCTAAGCCAGGGTTTCTCAGCACTGGCACTACTGACATGCTGGTATTAGTACTTCTTTGTTTTGGGGTTGTCTATACATTGTAAGATGTTTAGCAGCATCCCTGGTCTCTACCCAGTAAGTGCAGTAGCACCCCTCCCCACCTGCACAACCAAAAATGTCTCCAGGCATTGCCAGATGTCTCCTGCATTGAGAATCACTGCTCTGACCTGCGGACATCTCATCCAGACCTGAGTTCTTTCACAGGGAATTTGACTGCGTTGTCAATTGTAATAAACCACCTCACCCTTCTGTTTTTGAAGTGCAGTGTAAATATACGTCAATAGGTTTTGCTTCGGATGACCTGCAAGGCATTTTATCGAGCACTTGCAAATAAGCTGGAGCCCCTTAAAACGTCAAGTGCTGAGTCAGAGTAAAGATGTCAACTTTCCTGACCAGAAATAGCAGTTCACACAAGTCTCAGCCAGGCCATGGAGAGCCATATGTTTACAGAGAGGCTCCCTACCCAGCTATCCTTCCTCCTTTTTGTTCTTGTCACTAGGAGAGCACTAAGAGAGCAAGGGGGAGGAAAAGAAAATGAAAACATTCCTTGGATTAGGTGGCACAGTCAGAGGAGGAAGTCAGTGACAGACTAGAAGAGAGGTATGTGTGGTGGGCATGGGGTAGATTTGATTCCAGGTCGCCCAGAGCTCCAAAGCGATGAACAAGGCCTGGGAGGATGCCGCCATCTAAATCAGGAGAACTCAGGTGAGTAACAGATCATCTCGCATATTTCAAGGTTCCAGGGGATGGGAGTAAACTGGGTCTAGTCATGTGTTAAGAGAGAAAGGTACCCAACTGTAACTGGGCAACTGGGCTGTTTTCTTTAAACGCTCACCTCTTAGGAACACCTACATTACTGCTGAATAAGAAACATAAAACAGACTGATTTTTCCCATTTCTGGTAAGCCAAATCATAAGCCATCACTCAAAGTGCTGTTGCTGATTGGGATCTGCAAATCATTGAAAGGGAACGAGAACTTGAGACAATTTCAACTTGCAAATCTAAATTATGAGGAAACCATCAGCGTGCTCTCCATTCTCCTAAGAAAGCTGAAGGTCACAGAGATGCAAAGAATCTCAATTTCGATTCTTTCTGATGTAATTTTTCTAGTTTTGACAAGTTCTAGTTCCTAGTTCCTTTCCTAACGTGTAGCAAGAATCATGCAACAGCTAGAAAGGGAAAAGCTTAAACAGCAAGAGGTTTCCTTGCCTTCTACTTGAGAGTTAATTGCTGGGACAAGAAGATATTAGCTTAGCTACATGTCAATGTAATAGTGGGCTCCGAACAGAACAGCAAACTTGTTTGACCATGGCCAGGACCCCGCGGGAGTTACTGAGTTCAAAGAGATGCTCCCCATTCTTCCCCATTTTAAACAACCCCCCTGCCCACCCCAGCCCTTCCTTACCCGCCGAAGGGCCACACACTCTCCCGTGGAACACTGAGGTGATCACTCTGCAGTGACTCCACATGGGCCTGGGGCATTTTGTTGAGAATTACTGAGAAGACTAACCCCGAGAGAGAAGTGAGGGGTGGGGGTCAAGTCATATAAACCCATAAGGGCAGAGCTGAGACCAAACCCCAGGTCTCCATCTCCTACTTAGGATGTTTTCCACTAGGTTCACAGTACAAAGAACCACCCAGACCGGACTCCAGTCAATATGAATGTAGCAGAAACACTGTAAGTTGGCCCCTGAGATCCATGACTTAATTCAGATTTGAAGGGAAAGCTCAGGCTTAGAAGCAAATATCTATGGGGTCTCAGAGTCAAGGGTGGGTAAAGGATTAGGATTGGCTCCAAGGGACCCAGGGAAGTGACTGACGCCCCTCTCCCTGCCAAAATGATCAGAGGGAACGCTTCTGGGCTGACCAAGGCATAAACAAATGACCGTCAGTTCCAGGGCATTGAGACTCTCTGAATGTTATAATTGGAAGACAACTTAAGATCATTCTCTCAATCACCTCCTTTGACAGATAAAAAAGCTGAGATTAGTCAAATTCACAGAGACACAAACTAGCATGGTTATTGCCAGGGGTTGGGGAGAGTCGGGAGTTATTGTTTAATAGGTCTGAAGTTTCAGTTTGGGAAGATGAAAAACTTCTGGAGATGGATGGTGGTGATGGCTGTACAATATTGTGAATGTATTGAATGCCTCTGAAATGTACATTTACAAGTGGTTAAAATGACAAGTGTTAAGTATATTTTATCACAGTTGAAGGAAAAAAAAAAAAGCTCAAGTCAAGATTACAAACACCTGGTGCCTACAGGCCCCCCTGACATTCCTCAGCCAGTAGCCCCAACTCTCTCCAGGGCACCTGGTCCTACCCAGAGCCCCACCCTGGGGCTGCTCCTTGGACGCAGGCCTGCCCCAAGCCCTTTTGCTTATCTAGAGGAGCAGTTTTCCTTTGCATCACTCAGGGGAAAAGGGGGTTTAAGAGCCAGAACTACGCCCTGGCGAGCCATTTCCCAAAATAGCCAGCCCTAAAGTGCAGCTGGCTGGCAGAAGCTGGGAACAGAGGAACTAAGATGGGGAAGAAAAAAACATTAAGAAGGAAAGGTTAGATATGACTCAGCTCTGTACTCAGCCTGCTCACTGACCTCTCTAGGGACCCAGCTCCCCATGAGGGTCCTTGTTTTATTGTGGGTCAGCCCTCCCCTACACACACACACACACACACACACACACACACAGTTTCTGGGTTATTTCTACTGGCCAACCCTGAGCGATCTGGTACAATCAGAAGGGAACTGAGAGCATCCAGAAGACGGTTCTGAAAGTGTGGTCCCCTGATGAGCAGCACGTGGGAATTTATTAGAAATACAAATTCTCAGCCCTACTCCAGACCTGCTGAATTGAAAATGCAGGAGGTGATGCCAAGCCATCTGTGTTTTAACAAACCTGCAGAACCCTCGATCTACCATTAAGCTCATGCCCCTCATTTCACAGAGAAGGCAGGCGAGGTCCCGAGAGGTTCCATGTCTTCCCCTGGGTCACCCAGACCATACCAGGCTGTTACTACTCTCAACTTCTAAAGTAGGCAGAGTTGAATCCTCTAATTAAGCTGATGATAATGTGGAAACCAAACAAAGAAAGCTGGAAAATGGAGAAGCACGTAGTATAGACAAGGCTAAGTAAAGGGCATCACTCTGCAGCTAGGCTCCCTGCATTCAAATTCCTGCTCTGCCACCATTGGCCTTGGGACCAGGATGAGTTTTTTAACCCCTGGGCCCATTTCCCCATCTGTAGAGCGGGAGTAATAATACAGCCTCCATCAGCCCTCTTATGACTTTGAGGATTAAGTGAGTGTAGGACAATAACAGGACAAGAAAGAACAGAGTTATCAACCAAGGCCTGCAGCCTCTTCCCCTGGAGTAGCAGCTGTGCTGGAAACACTCAGGAACCCTCAGCTTCCAGGATGGAAACCTCCTAGGAGGCGGAGGCGACTATGGTTTTGGCTACAAGACCCAGGGCTCGCTCTTCCCTCAACCCCTAGGCAAGAGTCAGCTGCCAGGTTAGAGGCCAGGTCACAGAGGGACCCAAGCGCCAACTGACCTCTGATGGTCCAGATGGCACAGTGCGAGTGTCCTGGCTTGGGAGTCGGGAGACGGCTCTAGCCCTGCCCTGGGCAAAGCTCTGAGCTCTCTAGGGCTCCAGTTCCTCTTGGGTTTTTCAGCTAAAATAGAGTGAATGCTCACTGATGGTAGGGATACCACACTGCACGCTCGGGGCAACTAGCACCGTCTCCCCCCGACCCCATCTCACCCCCTTTGCTCATTTAATCCCATCTCCATTTAACAGTTGAAGAAACAGTCTCAGAGCAATGAGGCATCTCGGTCAAAGTCACACAGCTGCTAAGTGGCAGCACCAGGAGAGGGGCTCGGATGTGTCCCAGCAAAAAAGGGCTCTTCACCACCTTGAATCACTTCAGGGTTTGGGCTCTATGGTACTTGTGGTTCATTCCAGCCCAAGGCCAGAGGCAGCGGTTATGCTGAATGGCCTGGCACTAAGGACTCAGGCATCTAGAACCCGCCTTCGGACCACGAGAGAACCACTTGAACAGCTGCCCTAAAGCTGATGCAGGAAATCAGAACACGCCACCCCAAAATAAACCACTTCGGCATGAGGATGATTGTGAGCTGGAGGCAGATGAGAATTCATGGATGCAAAAGGAAGGCTTCCCCCCTGAGTTTCCCTTATTTGACTAAAAAGCAGGGAATTCTGAGACATGAGGACTGCCCTCTCCCAGGGAAGTTTTACAGCCATAGGACTGTGGAAAGTCGGTGCCAAGATGGACCTGCCCAAACAAACCTTATTCCCTATTAGTTTCCCCCATACATTTACCTTCCCACAGCTTGCCACCCCTGGAACCCCTTTTCCTTTGTTTTGCCACCTCTGCAAATCCATTGTTCTTGGTTAACGGCTAAATAAACTACATATTCTAACCACTCTGCACTGTTTGTTTTTCTCCTGTTAATCTGGCTTTTGTCAGCAGGGTCCTACCACCAGCCCTTTGGAATCCACACTAGGAGTGGCCTTCATCAGCAGGAAAGGGCCTCCTTAGGTGGCAGCCTTAGGTGACCACAGACCCTGAGGCTTCATCCCCGTGGCCTCTATGCCCCACCAGCTTTCCTTCCTGGAAACCAGGTGGGTTTGCCTCAGGGGTATGCTTCCTGGGTGACCTTGGGCAAATGTTTCCACCTCTCTATGTCTCAGTACACTCACCTGTAAAATGGGATTTAATTGTGAGGGTTGAAAGAGATCATGGAACAGACCACTGAGCACACACAGTAAGCTCTCAATAAATAGATTCTGCATAACCAACTGAAAGTGACCAACCGCTGGGACCATGAGGAAGGCAGAAGGGGCATTTTTGCACAATTACCAAACAGGACCAACCTTGAATTGTACTTGACCTTTAGCTTCCTGTTAACACTGGAAGAACAGAGAAAGCCTGTTTATTTCCCCAATTTGCATTTTGCTCATTCTGAATATATTGAAAATGTAAAATAAGATACATAAGCCAAAAGTTCCCCAGAAAACTTCTAGTTTTCAAAAAGTATTCAGTGTCAAGTTCCACAAGGGAGTGAGTTTCTGCTCTACCCAGGAAAATACCATTAACAACAACAACAAAAGCGATTGCTTAAGAGGTGATTGTGATTTCACATAAAAAGTAGGTAAGACTTTTTTATTTTTAAGAGGGCAGGGTCACTGGCCCTCACATGCGGGATCCGAACCAGGGCCACTGGCATCCCAAACCAGCCCTCAACCACCGCGCCACTCGGCCGGCCCTTTTTTAATGATTCCTTTTTAAAGAATCCACTTACATAGAGATCTGTTGTACAAAGCAAGATATCCACATAGTGACTATTTCTCCCAGAATGTGTGTGCCTTTTGGGTTGTGAGTTATGTTCAGAATTTAAAGGTAGTCTTTGAGGATTTCATTTTGCCAGAATGGGATACAATAATGACACAAAAAAATGAGCTGGCTGGGAACATTCCTGGTTCCCTGTCTGCTCGGGCGCTGTGCTCAGTCTAGGGGAAGCTCTTCATGGGGAAGCAGTGTGATGGGAATTGAAGTGGGGTCTAGGCTGAAATCAAAGGAAAGGGGGACTTATCCTCATTCCCTCCCCCAGAGTCAGTGTGCTCTCTGAAGGACTGATGCTACTGACTGTCTTCAAAGCAGAGCATTGACTCTGGCCAAGACCTTGGGGAGCCCCAGGACACCAGGGCCTGAGTGAGGAGCCGGTGAAGCTCACTGGCTGGCACTGGACAATAGGAGGGCTGTGCTGCTGCTTCTGGGGTCATAGGAGAGCACCCAGAACTCTCTCGGGAATACTGTGAGCACACAGTGGTGCTGGGACACACTCCAGCCTAACCCGCCCATTAGCTGGGTGCCTGTTTGCCTGGCATGCAGCAGACACTCCATAAGTGTTACAGTGACGAAATAAATAGTACATGTCAACTCGCGGCAACTTTTTAAGGGGGGTGAGAGTCAACTCTGTGTAAGACGTGGCACCCCTTTTTTGGCCTCCTTTGCTCCCTCTTTTCCCTGACCACTCCCAAGGTCCCATGGATGATTCTGGGGGCAATGCCCACCAAGCTGGGGGAGTCAGGGGCCCCTCACTCACCAGGCTTAGCTTTCCGGATTTCACTGTACACTGTCTCTGTGCCCTTCGTTGTCAGACCTGGAAAGGGACCAGGCATATAGGTCAGTAGCTGGCTCTGGTCACCAGGTCAGCCCAATGCCAAAGCAGGAAAACATCTGAGGCTCCCAGGGTAAGTCTGCACCCTGCTCCCCTTCCCCACAAATGCCATCTCCAGGAGTGCCTAGAGACCTTGTCACCATTAAGCCTGGGCCATTCCCAGCCTTAGAAGATTCTACTCTAACCAGTGTCACTCTGCCTGGAAGTATGCGGTGAACAGGTCACCTTGGGAACCCTGGACCTGACGGGTCGCAGGTGGAAAGGGCTCCAACATAGGCCTGCAGCCTCCAGCTCAGTGACCCCACCCTCCTTCCCTGCCACTGTGTCCCTGTGTCTAGCTGCTCTGCCAGTCCCTCCCAGGAGGCTGGGCTGTGGCCTCCCAATCCCCTGAGATCTGGGTTACAATCTGAGCATCATCCGTGACTAAGGATCAACTGGGACTGAGAACCACTCACAAATCTAGACAGCTGGGCTCGTTGATGTTACAGGCCAACACCTGAGCCTCACTGCAGATTCTGGCTGAATTGGTCAGGGGTGAATTGGTCTGATTGAATTGGACTGGCTTCAGTGTTTTTAAGAGCTCCCCCAGGGGATTCTAATATGCAGATGGGCCGAGATTCTCTGGCCTGGAGCCTTTTAAAACAACAGAAACAGCAGAAGAGGTGAGCCACCCAGGGTGTGGATTCCTCCCCTGAGGAGATGCGAGGATTTGGGAGAGCTCCCATAGGGCCATCAGTTTATGTATATGCACAGGTTGTATACGCACACATGCACACACACTCATAGTGCACCTACAGCATTATATACACACATAGAGTATGTACCCATACACAGTATGTACATACAGACGTGCACGCTGGTGTGTGCACTCACCCACAAACTCTCAGGAAACAAAATGGAACCCGGCCACTTCCCTGGCTCCTCTCACCTGCACAGAGGACCAGGAAGCCTCATTGTAGAGAGTCAGCTGATGCCACGTGGCCAGTATTCTCCCTCTACAGATTGGGACACGGAGCCACAGACAGGGGTAAGACGCTTCCTGCCTCCCATCAGCACCATGCAGATGTTTCTTTCCTCAGTGGCAGATGGCTGGGGCACACCCATAGCCTTTAACTGCATTGAGATACCCTCGACTCACAGTGCTCAAGGGACATCCTCCTCTCTTGCCCCTGATCCTGCACAAACTCCTCCACTGCCCGCAGGGCCCTTTCTCTTTGCCTCATTCTTGCTCGTCCTCCAAGCCCCAGGTCAAGCTTTGGTTCTGCACCTGAATGCACACAGCCTCACACGCCTACTACTCCCTCGTGCACTCACCCCTTCCCTGTGCCCTGGGCAGTTCCATAGGCCTCCTGTGCTCTCACAGCACTCTGGGGACACTTGCTCATGACACACTGACATTATTTGTCCCCATGACTGTCTCCCCGGTAGACCCAGAGCTCCTCCAGGGCAGTGCCTGAGGTGTTGTGTATCTCCCAACCCCAAGGCTGCACAGCTACCTGGAGGCACCTGTAAAGGTTTGATGTGACAGTGAAGGCACCAGTCAATGTCCCTTTAGGAGTTTCTGCCTCAGACCCATGACCTTCAGGAAGGTCTTGGCATAATGCCCCCAATCTTAGAGGTTTTTGCTTTTAGGATTAAAATCCTGGTCATTCGTTGCACACCGGATGGTGGGGGTTCCTGTGTGAGGAGCTGAATGCCAGGAAAAAGCCTTGGGGGTGGTTCAAATCCCTATGGCTGAGCTTGGGGCACTTGGGGTGGCCAGGGGCTTGCAGAAGTCATCGCAGTGTCTCACCCAGGGCATGGAACATTCAGTAGAGTGGCTGAGATACCTGATGGGATGGACACCTGCCTTTTTCTAAAAGCACAGCAGAGATGCCCACACCACTCTCCCTCCATGACACAGATTTGGGACTGTAGAGGCAAGTCCAGGGATCCCCATATCTCCTGGGGAAATCTACCACATCCCCAAGGGACTCCCTGCTCAATGTCAGGCCTGGCAAGTCACTCATTCAGTATGATCCTAACATCTACTGTGTGCTGGGAGCCACGAAAGAGGCGAAGGTGAATTGGACCTGGTCCCAGCTTTTGGGGGCTTCAGGCTGTGTGGCAGATAGGTGCAAAAATAATGCTGTAGGACACTGCATACCGGGTGCACCGGGGTCCCTGCCAGTGCTTCCTCTGACCCAGGCCCACGTGGAAGTGGAGGGGTAGGGGTGGAGGAATGGAGTGTGGGGGCTGGGAGGCCAAGCCTGGGGGCCTGGACACCCTTGTGAACTGCACTGCACCAGGCACATGAGGGGTAGCTGGTAGGCTTCTCTTGTCACCTTGGGGACACTAACACTCTCTGGACTTGAAGGGCTCAACTCCCTTTCACACCATAACTGCATATCAGCCTGGGCAGCTGGGTGGCTGCCACTTCTTAGTTGAGCTGCAAAGCTGCAGCTGCCCAGTGGTTTCTCCTGCTGCCCCCCAATCCCAGTTCTGCCCAGCTCAGTGATGGGCGGAGATCTGCCAGTTGATCACTATCCTCTCCCCTCGCTGCTCCCCGTCAGCAGCTGCCTGCTAATGACTAAACCAGCCAACAGCCTATTTGTCTCTGCTGTCAGAGATATTTCCGGATGGGGCTTTATTTTGGCTTGTTTTTCTCTGTTAACAGAAAAAGAGATGGCTTCAACATCATGGGGTTTTCCCAGCAATTAGCCACAGAGCAAACATGCAGCAAACCAGGGTTCCTTCCTGCCCCTCCTCCACCCCCAAGGGACCACTTGGTCCGCTGCCAGCCAGAGTTAGAAATGGACATGGTCCCCATCTCCTCCTCCACCCCAACTGTGGAAAAGGAAGGCCTTGAGGACAGGGAACTGGGTTGGTCAAGACTAGGTTAAGTTTACCCATCACTAGCCTTGCACCCACAAAGCCCTTTCCTCTCCTGGTAACGCCCCACTCAAGAAAAAGCAAGGGGACAGCATCACAAGCCAGGCCTGCCCTCCCCCACTGTCCTTAGCTGCCAAAGAGGCTGGGTCCAGAAAACTCAACGTGAATCCTCTAGAAACTCTCCATTTCCACTCAGTGACTCTCACTCTAGTTCTACCAAGGCTCCCACAGCCTACATAGCACCTTTGTTCAAATTGGGAAAAGGGGACCACTTGGGTGGTTGCAACCCTGCAGCTGCACAGCTTGGAAAGAAAAGTGCCCCTGCCCCACCAGTCCTAGCTCTTCTTTTCCCTTCAACATCCCCCACCTTCCCCCACACCTTCAAGCCAGAAGAATTAAACCAGATGCTATAACATGGAAACAATCCCAAAGTAACCCTTTTCCAAGGACAAAACCCTGCTTCCTTCTCCCTCCCTCCCTCCCTCAGCATCCTTAAATCCTAAGCCTTGTAGGCATCAGGCACAGTGCACATAATTCCACCTAGCCCTGGTCCCACGGGCAGCAGAGTAAGGGCAGGACCTGGCCCTCTGCGGAGAATATCAGAGCCTCAAGGCCAGAGCCCAGGGTAACCACTGTCAGCATGAGCACTCACTGGGGTGTGGAGGGTGAAGAAGATGGGGTGGATGAGGGAGTACAAGGGGTTTCAAAATTTTGGGAAAGCCTTACACCAAGACACATTATAGTGAAAACGGCAATGGTTAAGGACAAAGACAGAATCCTTACAACAGCAAGGGAAAGGCAGCAAGTTACTTACAAGGGCACCCCCATAAGATTATCAGCTGACTTTTCTATAGAAACTTTGCAGGCCAGAAGGGAGTGGCAGGAGGTTTTCAAAGTGATGAAAAATAAAGGCCTACAACCCAGAGTGCTGTACCCAGCAAGATTATCATTTAGAATTGAAGGAGAGATAAAGAGCTTTCCAGAAAAGAATAAGCTAGGGCCGGCCGAGTGGCGCGGTGGTTAAGCGCTGGCTTGGGAAGCCAGCGGCCCCGGTTCGGTCCCACATATGAGGGCCAGTGACACTGCCCTCAAAAAAAAACACAAAAAAAACACACACAAAAAAACAACAACAAGAAAAGAATAAGCTCAGGGAATTCATTACCACCAAGCCAGCTTTGCAGGAAATGTTAAAAGGGCTTCTTTAAGCAGAAGAGAAAAACAACCTAATTAAGAAAGACTAGGAACACAAATAACAAAATTGCAATAAATACGCACCTATCAATAATCACATTAAATGTAAATGGATTAAATGCTTCAATAAAAAGACATAGGGTGGCTGAATGGATAAGAAAGCAAGACCCCAGCATATGCTGTATACAAGAGACTCACCTCAGATCAAAAGACACATTCAGGCTGAAAGTAAAGGGATGGAGTAAACTATTTCATGCAAATGGAACTGAGAAAAAAGCTGGAGTAGCGATACTTATATCAGATAAAATGGACTTTAAATTGAAGGATATAACAAAAGACAAAGAAGGACACTTTATAATAATAAAGGGATCAATCCAAGAGGACATAACCCTAGTAAACATCTACGCACCTAACATAGGAGCTCCTAAATATATAAAACAGAAATTGTCAGACATAAAGACAGAGATCAACAGTAACACTATCATAGTAGGGGACTTCAACATGCCACTGTCACCAATGGACAGATCCCCCAGACAGAAACCCAATGCGGAAACAGCGACCTTAAATGACACATTAGACCAGCTAGATTTAACAGACATTTTCAGAGCATTTCACCCCAAAGCTACAGAATATACATTCTTTTCAAGTGCACATGGAACATTTTCTAAGATAGACCACATGTTAGGCCACAAAACAAGTCTCAATAAATTTAAGAAGATTGAAATAATTTCAAGTGTCTTCTCTGACCACAATGCTATGAAACTAGAGATCAATTATAAGAAGAAATCTGGGAAGCTAACAAATAAATTGGAGGCTAAATAACATGCTACTAAATAGTGAGTGGGTCACAAATGAGATCAAGGAGAAATCAAGATACCTCGAGACAAATGAAAATGAAAACACCACGACCCAAAATCTCTGGGATGCAGCAAAAGCAGTCCTAAGAAGGAAGTTCATAGCATTGCAGGCCTACCTAAAGAAGAAAAATCTCAAATCAACAGGTTATCCTTACATCTCAGGGAACTGGAAACAGAACAGCAAAAGAAGCCAAAAGGGAGTACAAGGAAGGAGATAATAAAAACTAGCGTGGAAATAAACAATATAGAAAACAGAAAAACAGTACAAAAGATCAATGAAACCAAGAGCTGGTTTTTTAAGAAGATAAACAAAATTGACAAACCTCTAGCCAGGCTCATCGAAAAAAAAGAGAGAGGACTCAAATTCGTAAAATCAGGAATGAAAGAGGTGAAATGACTACAGACATCACAGAAATACAAAAAATTTTAAGAAATTACTATGAGCAACTATATGCCAACAAATTTGACAATCTGGAAGAAATGGATAATTTTCTAGAAGCATACAACCTTCCAAAGCTAACTCAAGAAGAAACAGAAAATCTAAATAGTCTGATTACTGCCAAGGAAATTGAGTCAGTAATCGACAAGCTCCCAACAAACAAAAGCCCTGGACCAGATGGCTTCACAAATGAATTTTATCAAACATTCAAAAAAGAACTATCACCTATTCTTCTCAAACTATTCCAAAAAAATCCAGGAGGAGGGAAGGCTCCCAAATTCTTTTTATGAAGCCACTATCACCCTGATTCCAAAATCAGATAAAGACAGCACAAAAAAGGAAAACTATAGGCCAATATCACTGATGAATATAGATGCAAAAATTCTCAATAAATTATTAGCAAACAGAATTCAGCAATATATTAAGAAGATCATACATCATGATCAAGTGGGTTTCATCCCTAGTACGCAAGCTTGGTTCAACATCCGTAAATCAATTAATGTGATACACCACATCAACAAAATGAAGAATAAAAATCATATGGTCATATCAATAGATGCAGAAAAAGCATTCGACAAAATCCAACAGCTATTTATGTTAAAAACCCTTAGCAAAGTGTGTATACAGTGATCATATCTCAACATAATAAAGGCCATATATGATAAACCTACAGCTAACATCATACTCAATGGGGAAAAGCTAAAACCATTCCCCTTAAGATCAGGAACAAGACAAGGCTGTCCACTTTCTCCTCTTTTATTCAACATAGTTCTGGAAGTTCTAGCTACAGCAATCAGACAAGAAAAAAGAAATAAAAGGCATCCAAATTGGCAAGGAAGAAGTAAAATTGTCATTATATGCAGATGACATGATACTGTATATAGAGAACCCCAAAGACTCCATCAAAAAACTATTGGAACTGACAGACGAATTCAGTAAAGTAGCAGGATACAAAATCAATGTTCAGAAATCAGTGGCATTTGCATATACCAATAATAAACTAACGGAAGAAGAAATTAAGAAAACTGTCCCATTTACAATTGCTTCAAGAACTATAAAATACTTAGGAATAAATTTAACCAAAGAAGTTCTGTACTCAGAAAAGTATAAGACACTGTACTGAGAAAAGTATAAGACACTGAAGAAAGAAATCAAAGAAGATACAAATAAATGGAAACACCTACCATGCTCATGGATAGTTAAAATGTCCATACTGCCTAAAGCAATATATAGATTCAATGCAATTCCTATCAAACTACCAAGGGCATTTTTCACAGAAATAGAAAATATAATCCTAAAATTTATATGGAACCATAAAAGACCCCAAATAGCCTCGGCAATCCTGAGAAATAAGAACGAAGACGGGGGTATCATGCTACCAGACATCAAAACATACTACAAGGCTACAGTAATCAAAACAGTATGGTACTGGCATAAAAACAGGCACATAGACCAGTGGAACAGAACAGAGACCCCAGAAATAAATCCATGTATATACGGACAGTTAATCTATGACAATGGAAGCAAGAATTTACACTGGGGTAAAGATGGTCTATTTAATAAATGCTGCTGGGAAAACTGGACTGACACATGCAAAAAAATGAAACTGGACCACCTCCTTACGCCATATACAAGAGCAAAATGGATTAAAGACTTAGATGTAAGACCTGAAACTATAAAACTCCTAGAAGAAAATATAGGGAGTAAATTTGCAGACATTACTCTGAGCAATATTTTTACTGATACATCCCCAAGGGCAAGGGAAGTAAAAGAAAAAATGAACATATGGGATTATATCAAACTTAAAAGTTTTTTCACAACAAAGGAAATCATCAATAAAACAAAAAGGAAGCCTACTGTATGGGAGAATATATTTGTCAGTGATATATCTGATAAGGGGTTAATATCCAAAATTTATAAAACACTCATGCAACTCAACACCAAAAAAACAAACAACCCAATTAAAAAATGGGCAGAGGAAATGAAGAGACATTTCCCTAAAGAGGGCATACAGATGGCCAACAGGCATATGAAAAAAATGTTCGGGCCGGCCGAGTGGCGCGTTGGTTAAGCGCTGGTTTTGGGATGCCAGCGGCCCCGGTTCGGATCCCACATGAGGGCCAGTGACACTGCCCTCTACAGCTAACAACAGCTCCACCTGGAGCTGGGCTGTGCGATCCCCGGCGATGGTGTGGGCTGCAGCCCCTGCTGCAGTGGGCTGCCATAGGCTACAGTGAGTGGCCCGCAGCCAGCGTGAGCGGCTGGCAGCCAAGCGTGAGCTGCCAATAGCCGCGGTGAGCGACATCCAGAGGCCAGCGACCGATCTGCCTCATCCGGGAAGAGCGCAATGACGATACCAACAGTGAAGCAACATCCTCCACAATTAAACTGAAGAACAAAAAGACAGCAACTTGTCTGTTCCCCTTCCCCGATTCCCTAACGCTGTTCCCCTCCGCCAATTCCCCAATAAAATCTTTAAAAAAAAAAAAATGTTCAACCTCACTGATCATTAGGGATATGCAAATAGAAACCACCATGAGATACCACCTCACTCTGGTCAGAATGGCTATCATCAATAAATCAAGAAACAACAAGTGCTGGTGGCTGGTGGGGCTGTGGGGAAAAGGGAACCCTGTTGGTGGGATTGTAGACTGGTGCAGCCACTATGGAAGTCAGTATGGAGGTATCTCAAAAAACTGGAATTGCAACTACCTTTTGACCCAGCAATTCCACTCCTAGGCATTTATCCTGAAAAACCCAAGATACTAATTTGAAAAAATATATGCACCCCTATGTTCATTGCAGCGCTATTTACAATAGCCAAGACTTGGAAACAATCGAAATGCCCATCGGTAGACGACTGGATTAAGAAACTGTGGTACATTTAAACAATGGAATATTATGCAGCTATAAAGAAGAAAGAAATCATACCATTTGCAACGATATGGATGGACCTAGAGACTATTATGCTAAGTGAAATAAGTCAGTCAGAGAAAGACAAATACCATATGATCTCACTTATATGTGGAATCTAAAGAACTGAATAAATGAGCAATGTAAACAGAAATAGTCTTAGAGACACAAAGGAAAAACTGATGAGGGCTACATGGGATGGGGATGGGCATGAGAGAGAAGGGGAAGGGACGAGGCAACATAAACTGATAACTACAATACTACTGCAGAGACAGAGGAGACAGTTTAGGGAATATAATCAATAAGGTTGTAAATTTTTCTTTAGGGGAACAGAAGGATGCATGTCCTTTTAGGGAGACCACTTCATGGATGGTGTAGTGGCCTTACCACTGCACTGTACATCTGAAGCTGCCGCTGAACAATATTATATGTCAACTATAATTTAACACATATATAGTCATGGAATGTGGAATATAGTGTAGGATTGGAGTCAATGGAATTGTAATAGATATGTATGATATCAGGGGTGGGGGGCAGGGGAGGGGAGAGTCACTTTGTAAGGGGTGAAAAAAATAACTATTGCATTGTTTTGTACATCTGTAACTACTACTACTACTACTACTACTACTAATAATAATAATAATAATAAAAAAGTTAAAAAAAAATTTCTGGGAAGCCTTGTCCTTTTGTTGTGGTTCTCCTTTCTGAAGTCCCCTTGAAGTAAGCTGTTTCCCACAGGACCGAGCCCATAACCCACAGTGATGGAGGGGCTCAGGCTGGATCAGGGAGGGCTGGCAGGGAGCCCCCTACAGTTCCACCTGCCACAGCCCACCCAGACATGGTTCTGAGCACCAGACCCCTGCGTTGTCTCCTGTTGGGCATCTCGCATTTAACCCAGCTGAACCAGCTGTGACATGAGCCTGTTCCTCCCAGTCTCAGATATCATGACCATCCATATAGCTGCTCCATCAAAAAACATGAAGTAATTTTGTCTCCCCCATTCTGGCCATGAAACTTGTCATCCAGTGTTGTGATCCGTCTCCAAATATCTGGAATCACCCGTTGCAAGCACTTTGGCTCCGCCCTCATCCCCTCTTGTCAGCTGATAACAATCCTGTCGCCCTTCAATCCGTCCTCCAGACATGACACAAGGATCATTTTTTAAAGGAGAAAGTTGGAACCTGTCACTCCCCTGCTTAACAGCTTTCAAATATACTGAGACCAGAATGCAAAGAGAACTTTGGAGAAGCTGCAGGCCCAGGCCCCCACCTTGTCCTCCCAGCTTCCTCTGCCTCTTCTCCTTCTGTTCTCTGTAGACACTAGAGTCTCCTTTTAAATCCTTAAATGAGACAAGCTCTGGGCCACCTCACACTGCCCTTCCCCTTTCTTGGGTCCTTTCTCCTCTTGGTGGGGACACCTTCTTTGTACCCTTCAGGTTGCAGCTTAAATGTCACCCCTCAAACAGGCCTCCTGGGACCACCCAAGCCAGGTGTCACCTTTCATGCCTTCTCATTGTACCCCCTTCTAAGCACTGACTGTAACCTGATACAATTTACCCTTTGGTTTCTTGTTTTCCCTGCTCCCTCATAGGCTACATGCCCCCATGGGAGGGACCACATGTGCACTTTCCCTGCTGGTCCAAGCTTCGTTTGTTAACTCAACAAGCGGTTTACTTTACCATGAAATAAAGAGCACTTCAGGCCAGCTACGGCCCCCACCTCTCCCAGGCCCAGTCCAGACTTAGACGTGCGATGCCCTGGGCAGCCGTGCAGATTGGGCCGCAGCAACAGTACGGACCATTCTGTCCGCAGACTATAGCAATGGCGGCCCAACTGTGCAGCTCACAGCCGATGGGCTGCATGGGACAGCGCCACCTGGGCGGTTCTCTGCTCACACCAGCTGACATGATACCTGAACCTAAGCAAGGGAAGAAGGAAGGAACCCAAAACTCCTCCCAGATCGTGGAGCAAGAGGTGACAATACAGCGCCATTACCATGTGGCTCTGGGTGATGCTACTCAGGGTTGGTCTGGAAAACAGCCCCAGGCCTGCCTGGCTGAGTGAACACAGCCTGGCTTTAGCCTCAACAGGAAGAGGGATGCATGGCAACAGCCCTAAATGTGTCCCAGCAGCTAAGATTGGTGTTCTCATGTTTGCTGTGGACTGGCCCACTCTGAGCCAGGCTCCCCAGCACAGAACCCAAGCCGGGGACCTCCAGGCCCGCCCCTGAGAGGATCATGCACATAAAAACAAAACCTGAAGCTAAAAGCCAGCACCACTGTTTACACAGAAAGGGATTCTGTGCTTTAAAAAGCCTTCGCCCAAGTGTCCCTCTAAAAAGCAAAGCCCTCGCTACCTTCCAACATGCATTTCATTTATACAAGCTCTGTCTGCCAGCAACTTTTTAAGATGCTGGGTTTGGGCAAGGAGCATACCTCTGGAAGAAAGCCTGAATACCCAGGAGTGAGGCTGACCTCAAAAAGCCTCTCAGTAAACACATTTTTTAGCACTTAGTAATTGCTCAATAAAAAGCATCCGTTATTAGTAGCATGATAACTAATAGTTAATGAATTTTACAGCTTAAAGCCTGGGCAGCAGTCATTGCTCCTGCCTGGGGCATGTCCAACAGGTCAGTCTGCTGACCACCTTCCTTCTGAGCGACTGAGGGTGACTAGACTCTTGTTCCTGTTTCACAGCCCACCCCACCCTGCATGTCTATACCCAAGGAGAGAGCAAAGCGTGGGGGAACCACTGAAATGATGGCGTTTACCTTCATGAGGTTCATATGAGGTCACTTCCACTTCTGTGTACTCCACGTCCAAGGTCAGAGGCTCTGCTCAAAGGAACCATAGCACCCTGTGGTTAGACAGAATCTCCCTGGGCAGGGGAGAAGGGGGCTCACACCACATTAGAAATTTCCATTCAAATGATTAAAGCATTTCGTATTTTCAGCGGGGAGCCAGCACAGGTGTAACTCCATTCTAAGTGGAAACCTCAGTCTGGGGAAAGCAGTAATGAATCTGTACTCCCCCGGGTGTGGAAAGACCCTCCTGTCTGGATCCCTCTTATTTCTGCAGTGGGAGGATTGGTAAAATCTCAGTCAATACAGAAAACAGCCAGTATCAGCCCCACCAGTTAATTCTAGAAGCCTCAATGGTCACAGGCATAGAAAGCCATCTCCAAGATGGAGAGGATCTTAGGAAATGGGGAATGGGATCCCCAGCCTAAAAAAATGCTCTGAGATTGTGACGCATACACATAGAAAAACAAGTTAATGAAAGGGCCAGGGTGCCGCAGTGAAATCTAGTAAATCAGTTTGTCTCCAACTCAACGTAACATTATTGTTCCATTTTTGAAGCCCCCCAAAGAATCAGGGCTTCTCGCCAGCAACTAAAACAGTGATTCTGCAGTCAAGGTGTTTATAGAATCCATGTAGCACTTCAGAGCTTTAGTTCCCAAGATAGCAGCCCCAAAGGGAAAGGGATTTTGAAAAATGATTTTGCCCAATCCTTCTGTGCGTTAGGTGGAAACAAGCCATCTATTTGTTAATGGTCTTAAAAAATTAGCGGCACTGCTATTCTATTTTAAAGTGTCTTCTTAATTTTTATTACGTACTTAGTAGATGCAAAATACTATTTGTAAGTTATATAAAATATAAAAATACATATTTATATAAAATATAAATAATAATTTAATAAATAACAGTGTATACCCATCACTTATTTAAGCAAAAGGAATTTTCATTACTTTTGAAGTGCCCTGTGTGCTCCCCACCCCTGACCCTTACCACTTTTTTTCAGGCTTTATTGAGATATAATGGACATGAAACATATGTAAGTTTCAGGTGCACAACTTGATGCTTTGGAGTGATGCTATTGTAAGAAAACTCCTCCTCCTCTATTGTCCAAGAGAAAGGAGATCTTTGTACCTTATTCAGCAGCCAATTCTGATTTAGGAAGTTCCTTTTGGGGTATAGCCCAGTTCTTTCCTACTGGAATTTAGATTACTTTCCTTTTAGGATACTAGAGAACATCTTCCGAGACAGCAACCAGCCATCTCCATTTTACTATCAGCCAGTGACCGGGTCATTAAGAAAGGTGGGGAACTAGCCATAGGTCTTAACAGTTTTAGTTTTTTTCCTAGGGATCTTTTTTAATGGAAAGGTTTCTAATTTAAACACCTAAATGAGATAATTACCTTTATTTTCATTCATTGGTTTCATCGCATGGTTTCCAATGTCTTCATTGTAACCTAGTTGAAAAATAACAATTTGGATGGGTGACAATGGAAATTCTAGTTTTCTATGTACTTAAAAAAAAAAAAAAAATTCAGGGCCACTAACAAAGGTAGTCGCTGTGTGGTTGGCAACCAGCAGTGTATCTGGGTTCTGGGTTCCTTCCTAGTCCTCTGGGGCCCCATCTGACCCACTGTGCGGTCTCTTTCTAACACCAGTGAGATGTCACCATTCTACAGGAGAAACATGTCTACTCATGAATTGTTCAAAATTCCAGATTGCTCCCTTTGAGCAAATTCACTAGAAATTAAACTGTAGAAGGGAAGGCCCTGTAACCACAACATGAAGGATACCAGAGAACCAACGTTCTCCAACTGGAGAACCAGAGCCATGAGAACATGGTTTAAAGAAACTGCAGTACCTCCAGGCTTTCCTCAGTGGGCAAAGATTTTTAAAACTTTTTTTTATTAAATTGTCCTTTACCAAAAAGAATTCTTATAAAAGTTCTAAGTACTGGGCCAGCCGAGTGGCGCAGTGGTTAAGCGCTGGCTTGGGAAGCCAGTGGCCCTGGTTCAGGTCCCACATATGAGGGCCAGTGACACTACCCTCAAAAAAAAAAAAAAAAAAAGTTCTAAGTACTATTCCTGAAGAACACATGGTTTTCATTATGTATGTGAACTAATTACTATTGTAATTATGAAAATATGTCTATAAACTGAAATAATCCATGGAGAGAATATAAGAATTGGACAATTTCTTGCATTTTGGAAATTTGGAGGAAGTGGAAATCCTATTTTAATAGGTCTATATCAGCATTTAAAGTATCTCTGTATTCCTGTATAAATAATACAAATAACCAACAAAACCCACCTAACACCACAAAAAGGTATTAACTTTTGGCTAGTCACTGAATTTTCCTGTATGCAGTTTCCTAAACGATATATTTGTTCTTTTCTCTTTATTGGCACATCACTTACGTTAATACAAATATTTTATTTCACTTTTTAAAGATTTATGATTCAGTACTATAAGAATTGTTCAATTTTCAAAACATCTGTCTCTAAGTATGCCCTGTAAAAGGCATATCCTAACATGTTCTTATTTGGTAGGACACTGTTACAGAATTAGAAAAGAACATGGGTATTCTATTCCCAAACCTGCTGATAAAGACAGAAAGCTGCCCCAAATCTGGCCTAGGACGAACTTTTTGAGTGATGTAATTCTAGCCCCTCTGAGCAATTTTCTCCTAGACCAGGGGTGGGCAAACTTTTGAGATGGAAGAGCCGCCAAGGGTCAGCAAACTGCGGCTCAGGAGTTGCAGGCTCTGAAGTATTTAAAATTGAAAATGAAAATAAAACTATCATAGTTTCATGTATAAAATTTTTAAAGGATATTTTTCACATAATGGTGATTATGTAAAAATATATTTATGGCTCTCGAATAATTTTTAAATTGTTGTGAGGGACAGGATTAGCTCTTCCAGGGGTCGGCAAACTTTTGAGACTGAATGTACCCAAAGAGTCACATGTAGCTCGTGAGCCGCAGTTTGCCGAAACCCTGTCCTAGACCTACTGGGATTAAGGACTCCTGGAATTTGCTGCCCACCTTACTGAGCTGACTCTCAAGCCTTGCGATAAGGCTCATAACCAAGTGTTCCTAGATTGTTCCATTAAAATAATGCCTCTACTAACAGAGAAATATTTAAATTGGTTTCCTGTTGTGGCAAGCTTGAAATTAAACTGTCTTGCGCTTGTAATAAATAATGCCATCTGAGAGGATGTTTCTCAATGACTTAATTTGGTCTCTCTCTTACAAATGGAGAAAGATTACACCTGCGCAATGGTTCAAAGTCTTTGAAGATAACCCAGGATGGGTATCTGCAGCATTGTAATTATTGTCCACCTTTCATTCCCCGGGGATGTTCAGACAATGGTGAAATTAGAGTAACAAGCTCTGCCTTTCTTCTTAAGCTTTTGTTTTGCTTACCGGCTCACCATCCAATGGCTGATGAGATTAAGTGCCCCTACTTGAAGGCGGGGCTTCTCTACCAACTTTAACCCCAACACCTACAGATTCTGCTTCTAAAAGGGGTAATGGAATAGGTAGCAAGTTGGGAAAACCTCTTAGCAACTGCAGGAAACCATGACTGTACCGTAAGGTCTGGTGGCTTCAGTACTGGAATCTGACAACATCTTCTCATTGTTGGAGGTCAGAAGTGGTACTGCCGGCCTTAAAACGAAATTTGAAGAAAAAAAACAACACATATATATATATAACCTTTTTTGGCTCTAACTTCAAACTAACGAAATAGTCAAGGAGAGATCATGAGAAAGCCAGGAAGAGATTTCTGAAGTGAGGAAAACTTTACTCTTTCATATGGAAAACTAGCATTATTTTTCAGTTCTAAGATTATTTAATGAGCACTTTTTGCTGTTAAAATATAAGTATCATGACCAAAGAGCACAAGAAAAACAGAAGTCCTTTCTGGGGTGAATTCCAACTCCCTGAATTCCTTACTCTGTGCTACACAGTTATCATTCTCATGCTTTTAGATTTTGGATTTCAAGAACAGTAAAAGTAGTACACTCATTTTTAAAGGCCAACTCTATCTTGCCAAGTAAATAAATTTTTAAAATTCCATCTATTACTATTATAATTTCATAAGGAAAAGGGGATTTCACAGGTAACAGCATAGGAAGAATATGACCTCAGAAAAAAGCCATTTCACCCTATGAAGGGCAGCTGACAATCTTCCACTGAGACAAACACACACACACACACACACACACACACACACACACACACACACAAAACCCTACACTACTCACACCCTTATTACTGAGTTTTCCAAGAACCACTGAAAACTTCCTAATGACCAAAATTCCCCTACAGACAAGTCTATCCATGTCCACAGAGCAGCTTTCTCTCTTCTGAGGATGCACACTGACCTGGACATCTCCACAGGCATCTGCTTGGCTTTAAAAGAGAAAGAGAGAGAGAAAAAAATCAAAAGAAAGTACCCATGTTCATAACAGATAGAAACACTCATTTCAACCATATTGGACTTTCTTGAAGATTGACTACCCATAAAAAGAGAAAAGAAAGCCAAATATATTCTGCTTTAAGGAAAAAGAAAAAAAAATAAGCAAAACAAATAGTGTAGGTCTTCTCTGGGTCTATAACTGAGAGATTTCATATCATTTCCTCCAGAAACATGACATTTTGTTGTTTTAGCCAGGAGTGATTTTCCTTTGTGGAATGTGATAGAGATGAAGGCAACAGTATAGGACCCAGGTTAGCCAGATAAAAGAACAACCATCTCTTTGATTCAACCATTCCAAAAAGTAAGTCAGTTCCTGTGCTTGGAATTCCAAACTGGCCTAAGACCAAATCTGTCCTCTAACCATGTCTGTTCTGCCATGACCCAATCCCTTTAGGAAGAGGCCTGACTTCTCAGAGAGGTTGCAGCTTTCCTGTTCTGGAAAAAGCCCAGGGTCCCTCCTTATCTCATTTGCCCCACCCATCCCAGGCAGCAGCACCAGGGGCACCCGCCTTATCCCACAAAAATCTTTGCAGAATTTACTTGAGTCCAGGCTAGCTGATTCTCATTCCTGAGTTCAGTGGGTGATTTTGGTTTCCTTTCCATGTGTGGCTAACCTCAAGCACAGGGTAGAAATCACTGCACAACAGGCAGATTAATTGGGAGGCATTCAGTGTGTGTGTGTGTGTGTGTGTGTGTGTGTGTGTGTGTGTGTGTGTGTGTGTGTTGGGGGAGGGGGGTCTCTGTAACACTCACACCCTACTCAACCAACTGCAGTATTTAGTGTGGCCAAATCCTCAGGAATGGCTTCTTCTGACCATACATAGAAGGAACTTTCCCCTGGAATTATCTTTTCCAAGTTGCTCAACTTGGAAACCAATCATTTTCAGTTTTGCCTAGATAAATCTAGGGGCAATAAAAGCACCCACCACACCCATCAAGGCCAAGACGTTTGGTTATCAAGGTGACGACACTCCAACGGGCTGCCATCAGTTACATCTCCCCTGTCCCCACGGGGGCAGAGCATAGCCCCCCATGAAACTGAAGCCCTTCCCATGGCCAGTTTCCTGGGGAGGGCAACCTGTCAGAATAGGATGAAAGAACGTATTCACCCTTGACTTTCTTCATAAAATAGCATCTGGTCCCGAGTCCCAAGATGGCAATTATCACTCCAATGACAACCACGGCAATAAGTCCTTTCTTCCATGGGGCAAGAAAGACTGGAAAGGAGAAAAATTAAAAGAGATATAGGTTTTGGGGGCTGGCCGAGTGGCTCAGTTAGTTAAGAGTTGGCTTAGAGCGCATGCTCTGAGCAACAGGGCTGCCGGTTCAATTCCCGCATGGGCCAGTGAACGCTGCACCCTAGCTGAGCTGCCAACAGATGGCAGGATGGCTCAGCTGGTGTTACAACAAGATTGCCTGTTCATTGGTGGGCTACGCCCACTGGCAACTAAGATTGAACTCGGCACCTTGAGCTTAGAGGCCATGAGCTGCCGACGGGAAGCCAGATGGCGACTGGCGCCCTCCACAACGAAGATTGAAGAGCAACAACTTGGCTGGTCCCCTCCCCCAATTCCCCAATAAAATCTTAAAAAAAAGAGAGAGACAGGTTTTGTTTCTCTGCCAGCAAGAAACAATATCAACCTTAAGCAACCAATAAGACTGATTTAGGGTTCTTGTAACCGCATGTCACACTGAGCATTTACCTCTGAGGGACCGTGTGTTCACAGCTGGTGCAGAAATAGTAGTGTTTTTTGTTTTGTTTTTAATTTTATTGGGGAACAGCCACGGTCATTGGTTGCATGCTGCTTTCATACTACAATGGTATAGTTGACTCTTTTAAGGAGGGTGCAGCTCACAGTGGCCCATGTGGGCATCGAACCAGCAACCATGGTGCTATCAGCACCACACTCTAACCACCTGAGCTAACCGGTCACCCCTGGAAATGGTAGTTCTTGCTACAGAGCCAGCTGTGGTTTTAAAGGACCATAGGACTGAAGTAGATTCCTTTCTGGGTCTGTTCGGTCCTCCTCCTTCTCTAGGAAACCACCTTCTACCCACATACATGGGCTTCTCTAACCATGTCTGTTCTGCTTGACCCAATCCCCATGGATAACAGGCATCTCCAAAGGTGCCTGTTTGACTAAGATGGGCCACCTGGTATCTCTCCTCCAAGAATATAACCTTATAATAACCAATACCTCTTTTCTATTTAATTTGAGGGCGTTTCGGTCACTTGTAACCAAAAACATTAGAGGACACTGGCCTCTTAACTCTCAGTAAGAAGTGCTGACCTCCCATCCACTTCCTCTTATAGGTGGTGAGCTTTCTGATCTCAACACTACATCTCCCTGTTGGGACCCTCACTCACCTCTGACTGTCAATGTGCTGCTTCGGGGGACATTTTTGGCCGGGTTGGCTCTGTTGGAGGCCGTGCAGTAATACTGCCCCTCATGCTCTTTGCTAGCTTGTGTCTTGAGCCAAATGACCTGGGTTTCATTCGAGATGTTTTGGTGGAAGGGTTTGACCTCCTTGTCTCTGTAAAACTTGTAGGTAATTGGACCAGACGCTTTGTTCACAGAGCATAGAAGCACAATGTCTTTCCCAGACTCCACCATCTTATTCTGCAGGATAGAGAGTTTGACCTCCTCCACTGGGGCTGAAAAGTAGGAAAAGGATTAGCGCTGAGTAAAGAAAAGGGGAAGTGAAGGCACCTGACACAGCTACTGCTCATGGCCAGTCTCCTCTTACGCTGCGACTCAGACTTGGATTTTTGACCTTTATTCAGCCACCCCTCTTGCCTCACATTCTTTAGTTCCACCTCTAATTAGCCCAGCAGGGCAGCAATGGATGCCTCCGGTCCTCACGTGTTAATTAAACACAGGATGATAGGGACATCCCCCTTCACTTATCACCTAAGTATTACTGACCACTCGGCTTGACTACACCACTAAGGTATGTGTTCTGTTGAGGTCTAGTCTCTGTGAGCCTGTGAGCGTGTGAGCGTGTGTGTGTGTGTGTGTGTGTGTGTGTTTTCTACTTGTACTTACGAAGATGCATGGTACTTTCAGATCTTACAAATAACCTTGACTCACGACCTTCCTGTTTTTCTCCTTTTTCCTTTTTGAATCGTCTAAACCTATTGTTTTCACATTCTCATTTCCCCTTTCTTGTTACCCCTCAAATCTGACTTCCATCCCTCTGCTTCTGAAACTGTAACTCTATCTCTGCTTTTGAAGAAACTCCAAACATCACCTAACCTCCACAAACTCATCCCTGAGTCCCCAGCAGATTAAATTCAGTTCGTCCAGTCTCCCCAGCCTTGGCTTCCCTACAGCTCCCAACTGTCACTCAGCCCTTCCTTTTGAACTCAGCTTCCTCTGGACTTCTGTGATGCTTCCCAATCCAGATTGTTTTACCTCCTCACCTGCCACTCCCTCTTTATTCACCATGTTTTCACCCCATTGCCTCTTACATATGGACTTCTGCAAAATTCAGTCCTCAGTTTTTCATCTCCATTCTCCTTTTTGGTGATTTCACCTATGTCACAGCTTCTCTTTGTGCATTTAACACACAAACACACAGCACTGAAAGCCTAAATACATAGCTCTAGTCCAGGTTATGCCCCTGAATTCCAAGTCTGGGATTTTACCTGGGCATTTCCCCTTGGATGCCCTGCCAGCCTCTCATTGCCAACAGATCCAAACAGGACTTAGCTTTCTCCTATATCCCCTTTTCCTGAGTCCACGTTCAATCACCAACACCTTCATCCTAAATTGTCTTTCCATGTAGGCCTTCCTATGAGCGTGAGAATGGACTGGCTGCAGACTGCCATCTGAGTTATGAATCACCCTCGTGAGTGCAGTGGTGGCTAGACCATGGAGCTGCTGGTCCGATGAAAGGGAGCACCAGGCCTGGGATGGGATAGTGGAGGTCAAGCACAAGGGCAGACTCTTGGAGGGTACAGCCTGACCCGACAGCCTACTTCCTTGTGAAGAACAAGGGGATAGTGGCAAGCCGGAGTCAGAAGACAGACTGCCTGGCCTCAATTCCCAGCCTTACTGCCCACAGGCTGGCTGTCTGAACCCTTAGCTGACTCATCACAAAACGAGGATAACATTACTACAGGTATTACATGGCTACTAAGTACTAATGGGAATACTTTACTAAAATGCTTCACACAGAGGTAGAAGCATGGTCAGGACTCAGTATATGTTAGCCACTAAAATGGACCCCATTTAAACCAACAGTTTCACATGGGCTTCTACATTAGCTTCTTATGGAAGTAAGAAGTCTGAAGTCGCCAGCTGGTACAGAGACCAGGCTAATCGTCCCAAGGCCCCATTCTCATCACATCCTCCTTACCTATTCTGGCTCTTCAGTGCACAGATTGGCATTTAATGCCCTTCACAGTTGGGGTTGGTCACTTTTCCAGTTTATAACCAATGATTCTCCATTCCCAACCTTTGTTTCAAGCCAGCTGATTTACTCAGGTTTTTTTTAGCTACTCCATAGAGATCTTGCTCATGTAGTTGACTGGGTTGACAGGCTACCCCGAGCTATCTCTGTCCACCCATTATCAATCCCTGGCTCCTAATCCAGATCTTCCTACTCAAGCCAGATGATATCTTTCATGCCCTAAATTCCCATCACCGTCACTGTGAGGATATTTCATGTGACAACAATGTGCTGCCTAGTAACATTTTTCTATGCTTGTTTCAACTGTTATTCAAATATGTCACATATTTTCCCACTCTTAGGAGATCCTGTGTTTCTTGATATATCACTGAAAACAAAGAATGTCTTTTTTTTTTTGCATGCCCTATAGCATTAGGTGCTTAACATATATTGATGTTACTTTGAAAAATACGGCCATTCTTAGACTATATATTAGTAGTAGCAGGAATCTCTATCCAACTCAAGATGTCTGCATGGCACATGCAGATAAGAAGTTATTAAACAAGAAGAAAGAAGAGGAAGAGGAGGAAGCCTTGCAAGCTTTTTATAACAGGATGCAGAATATCTCAGCGATGCAAGCCATAACACTCGTAAGACCTTCTGAGAGGCACAGATAGAGGCTCAAGGAAAACCACTAACTGCAGGACAACAGTATATTTCTCCTGCGTGTAAGAGTCCCAGGCGAATGTTAAGCAAGCCCCATGAGACCACAGCCTGCAGCTCTGATTGCTGTGGCTTCCGCGCATGACAGAGTTTGCCCCGCCAAGGGCCAATTCTAGAGAAGAGCGCTGGTCCTTTTTTATCCTCTTGGCGCTCGGTGCCGACCGCCTGCGCCAGTTTTCCTCAGCTGTCACCCAGCTCCAGGATTAGCTGACACCATGGGTTTTGGAGACCTGTAAAGGCCCCGCTGGCTTCCAGGAGCTCAGGGACTACCCGGCGGGCAAGAGCTACCTCGAGAGATATGTGCCATCACAAGCAGATGTGGCAACATCTGAAGCAGTCTCTGGTCCCACCACATGCCGAATTGTTCATGCCCTACGTGGAGGTAATCACAGCAAGCCTTACGAAAAGGACAAGGCCCAGCCGGCCAGGGTGAAGAAAGCTTTGGGCAAGTATGGCCCTGCCAACATGGAAGACACCACAGGAAGTGGAGCTGCAGGTAGTAAAGACCATGATGGCATTGATCTCTTTGGATCTGAGGAGGAGGAGGAAAGGAAGAAACCAAGAGGCTAAGAGAGGAGCCCTTTGCACAGTCTGAGGCAAAGAAAGCCAAAAAACCTGCACTTGTTGCCAAGTCTTTCATCTTATCAGATGTAAAACCTTGGGATGATGAGAGAGACATGGCAGAACTCGCGGAGTGAGTCATGAGCATTCAGGCAGACGGCTGGGTCTGGACCTCTTCTAAACTAGTTCCGGTGGGGTATGAAATTTTAAAACTTCAAATAAGTGTGTAGTAGAAGATGATAAAGTTGAACAGATATGCTGGAGGGCCGATCACTGCTTCTGAGGACTCTGTACTATCCATGGATGTTGTTTACAGCATTCTTGCTGTAAACATAATGCTGCTTTCAACAAGATCTAAAAATCCACCATGGATCATTACACTTAAATAAAAGCTTGAAAGCCCAAAACAAGGCAGGGGGGCCTCTAGTCTACGGATCTCAGGGATGACTGTCAGTTCATCTAAAAAAGAGCAAATGCTAAGAGAGCCCAAAAGCATGTGAAAACTTCCTGAAGTCGAGACACTCCGCTCGAATGTTAGCACTGCACTTGAAAGTTTCTGAAAAGAGAGGACACACTTATAGCCCCCAGATATTTTCTGGCCTCATTTACCTGGGCCTTGGTCCTGCTCTGTCACCTGTCATGTTTGTGCACTCTGCAAAAGTACTACCTACTTCCCTTGTCCGCACAATCCCTGGGCAACCCCAAACCTTTGAAAATGTGAACTCACAGTCCAAATCCCACATGATCTCTTCCCATAGCACAGCAACTTACCTATCACCTTCACCTGCAGAATTTCACTCTTCATTTCAGTGTAGGAATGGCAATTATTCACAACGCACTGGTATTCTGTGTCTTCTGTTGGATTATCTTTGAATACTGCGGGCTCATTTGAGCCCACTTTAAGAGTCTCCAAAACAGTACTTGCTTTGAAAAGGCGATAAGAAATAGGAGAGGTTCCATTTACGGATTGGCAATTGACTTTTATGGCCTGTCCTTTTATCACCTCGGACCTGGAGTCGTAAACAATCCTGGGCTTGGAGAGCATTTCTAGAGTGAGAGAAACAATTTGAAACAAAACATTCAGCCCAAGGGGATCTTTTTCCCAACTCTGGGCTTTGCATTCTCTGTCATTACCGTCATTTTAAATGCCTGCCTTTACAGGACTCCTTTAAGATTGAGAGGGTGTGTGTGTGTGTGTGTGTGTGTGTGTGTGTGTGTGTGTGGTGAGAAAGGAGAGGGGAAAAGGTTGCTCTAAACAAAAATGGATGACACAAACTCAAGGAAAACATTACATCCCCCTAAATATATATTTATATTTTCATATAGCTCACATGCACATACACATACATCTGTGTGGTTTTTGTATTGAGAAGACACAAACATAAAAAAAAAGTACCCAAACAGAATATATTTGAAACAAATTCTCAGTGTCTCTGCCTCTCCTGATATGAAATTGCATGCCTCAGGACCAAGAATTCCACTAGGTCATTATTTAGAAGTTAGCTTATTTATAAAGCTTATATAATAAAATGGCCTCCACCCAAGAACAACAAAAAGAATTAAAATGTATGACCCACATTTGTCTCTTACATGATTTCTTTTTTAATTAGGTGACTAGAGAGTTGACAATAGGCTAAAATCCTGGTTCAGTTGAGACTAAAATCTTGGTTGGATGGACCACAGCCACAGGTTAAACTGAATAACAGTGACAGGGACAGCTTGACCAGGGTTCCACATTCATTTAGAACCCTTCCATTCATAGTGTGGTCCAGAGCCTAGCAGTACCAGCATCCCCAAGGCCCTAGTTAGAGATGCGGAATCTGGCCCCATCCTAACATGTATTCTAACCGGGTTTTGCATGCACATTCAAGTCTGAGAAGCAAGGCTCTAGGTGGCCTCAACACTTACATTCTGTCCACCAGAAGTCCTAGCCCTTCTGGTCAGCCAGGGTATGGACTAAACACTGGAGCTTCCAGCTTAAAGTTTAGCGTTGACTACGCAGTGTTTCCCCCATGACCCTTTGGGTGGGTGCCTGCTCCAGCAGCCAAAATAGTGCCAATTCAGAGGCCACATCACCAGTATGCAGCCACAATAAAGCCATGAACTTGATTTTTGCATCAATATTATTCACAACATTATTCACATTGCCTCTCTCCTGTACTAGCAGATATACCCACTTGCTTCTGTCTGGTCTGTAGATTTTACTCCTCTTTCTTCCTTTAAAGTTCTTACCCTGCCTTCAGGCTGGAGAGGGTGTCCGCGGTGATAAATTCCCTTTCTCCCCATTCAATGTCAAGGCTCTCTGAGCCAGCAAGGACGTACTCACCACACACGGTTATATGGACCGTGTTACTTTTCTTGACCACCTTGCCCATGTTTGCAATGCAGGTGTATGTCCCACTGTCCAGCTCTGAGACTTTCTTGGTGAAATTTTGAGCCTGCAACACGGTCATGTTTTCCTTCTGGATGGCGAAGTTGACTGCAGGCTCTCCTGGGACGGAGCACCACAGGCTCAGGCTTTCATCCTGGTCCAGACGTGTGGCGGAAGATTCCAGCTTCGGCTTGGAAAACAGCTCTGAAAAACCAGTGAGTGGGAATGGGGTGAACTATTTCTGTACATCACTCCCAAAGCCCCTTCACAGTCCTCTTGCTCAGCTGCTTCGGGCAGAACCAACTCCCAACTACCTGCAATAAGTTTTCTTTCACTTCTCAAAAACCTGATGGTAATCATACAATTTGAGAGCAAGGGTGCATTCTTCGCCTGGGATTTCAGTAGCAGGGTGGTCTCCCTTGTTAATCCAATTTATTTCACAGACATGGATTTGAAAGGTTTTGCAACTTGTAATGCAGCCAAGTCATGATTCATGCATTCGCCCATTTATTCATTCACTCACACATTTTAGTCCACAAGTATTTATCTCTGGTTATTTCTGTGCTGGGCACCTTGCTTGGTATTGGGGAGACAGCAGTGAAAAAGAAATGGTCCCTGACTTAAACGTGCTTACGTCAGAGGGTGATTCAGATACAGTGTTTGCAGCAGAACCCACAGAGGGGATACGGAACCTAGGCTTGGGGGATCAGGGAGGAATTCTTGGAGGAGGTCATCCAGGCAAGGAGAAAAAGGGTCGTAGGCAGAGGGAACAGCATATGGAAGACCTGGCAGGAGGCTGAAGCAGCTGAAAGTTCAGCTAGCCTGAGACACAGGGAGTAAAAGGGGCCAAAGTAAGGCCTATAGATCTTGAAGGAACTTGGGAACCACCTAAAGAAGTGTGGGTTGTATCCCTGGGGCAATGGGAAGCATGGAGACAGGGGAAGGACATCAGATGTGTGTTGTGGGGAGATGTCTGAGAGCAGAATGGATGGGCTTGGAGGGTCCCAGATTGGAAGCAGGAGGGGATGTGGTGCAGGCTTGAAGCAGAGTGACAGCATGAGGCTGGGGAGAGGTGGCAGCTGGCCACCATCCCTCCAGCACATCCCATGGAGAAGAATGAAAATGACCCCTGATACCTCCTGAGGTAAGCTACAACATTCTCTGCCACTTTGAGGAGTTCTTAGTACCCTAATTTAAGTTGGATGGCAGCAGTAGTAAAGACTGAAGTTGACTTTTAAGAAGTTTTGTCATCTCATTTAAATATTCCCTGAAATTATAATTATAGTATATGTTTTCATTTTCAGCTACAGGGAAATTACTAATGAACTATTTAACCAATGTGAAGACTTGAATCCTTCATGTAAGTCAATGTATCCTGACTTCATGGTTATGGTTCTTGATGCAGAAGGAAGGAGTCAGTAAACTCCTGAGACTTACCTGCATGTTAAAAAATGGACTGAGGGCCGGCCGAGTGGCTCAGTTGGTTAAGAGGGTGAGCTCTGAGCAACAGGGTTACCGGTTCAATTCCCACATGGAATTGCCCGAGCTGCGCCCGAGCTGAGCTGCAAATATGTGGCAGGATGGCTCAGCTGGTGAGAGCCTATGTTCCTAACAACAAGGTTTCCAGTTCGACTCCCGCATGGGATAGTGGGCTACCCTCACCCATAACTAAGATTGAACACAGCACCTTGAGCTCAGCAGACACAAGCTGCCGATGGGTGGCCAGATGGCGACTGGACTTGGAGCTGAGCTAATTGCACCCTCCACAACTAAGATTGAAGGACAACAACTTGGCTGTTCCTCTTCCCCCAATTCCCCAATAAGATCTTTAAAAAAATATACGTAAATAAAAATGTTAAAAATAGAAACCATCTTGCTCAGGTGGGTGCAAGATGAATTACAATTAGGAATGAAACGTTAGGAAACAATCTGCTTGTAAAGAAGATAATGTAAACAGACTGGCAGGACCATCACATGGACTAGCAAAAAATCAATCTTTTATTCACTCATCAAACGAATATTTATTGGGCTCCCAGAAGGTGCCAGGTTCTGTGCTAAGTATTGAAGATGTAAGATGAATTGAGCCACAGATCAGGTCCTTCAAGAGCTCACTCTGAGTAGTGGAGACAGATGCTAAATCTTCGCAGTGACTGTTGATATCAAGATAGGAACAGAGTGCAATGGGAACCAAGGTGTGACCGTGGGACTCTGCCTGGGGGAGCCTGGAGGGAGATTTGGGGCTTACTCTTTAAGGGAAAAGGAAGTTTTTCAGTGTCCAAGGAAAAAGGCTGTTCTAGGCTGAGTGAGAAGGGATGCTTGGAAAGGAGCAGGGTCAAGGTGAAGGTGAAGGACCATGTAGGAGCTCAATCCCACGAATTAGTGATGTCAAACAGGGGCCATTTGAGGAGGGCTTCTCCTGCAGGTGGCTGAAGGATGCATTGGACTAGAGATGCTCAGGGACACCCCTGTGAGTGTCCTGGTGTGAAGACCAGTATTAGAGTGTGATGACAGAAGTGAGAAACAGGACATAGTTGAGAGATCTGGCAGCACTGGATGACAGATGGGTCTGAAAAGATGGACAGTGAGGGAGGGAAGGAACCTTTTTCTATCCAAAGACTGATGACTAATTCAATGATTTTTATGTTCACAAAATTATTGTGAGCCTTCATTATTACTATGAAGAGTCATCTACAGTGAGGCATGACAGCGACAGGGGCATGGAAAACACGATGGAGACATTTCCAAAGGAGCTAACCTGGTCACATCAGGGCGGGCAGACAAAAACATGGCGGTGTTTGCTGCCAGCCCTGGTGGGACTGGGTTAACTCCACATGGCAAGGACAGAGCTCAGGCTGAGGGCATGGGAAGGACAGGCTGAACATAACACTTCGCTTTCTTGGGCCAGGGAGACTGATCTACTGAATGACTTGTATATCCCGTATGACCCAGACTGTGGATGAGGGTGATCAACTCTAATAGTCAGTATCTTATGGTCCAATGAGGTTTCATACTTTCCTAAAGTAGCATAGACTGAGGGGTAAGGATGTGCTCTAATTGGTGAAACTGTCCATATGTTCGTTGCTGGGTCCCTGTTGCCCTCACAGCAGTATGCCCATCCCTGTGTTGTACTTGCTCATTGTATTGCATTCAAATGGCCTATTTATGTCTGAATTCTTCAAGGGCAAAGTTTGACCTTAAGCAGCACGCTATCCCCAATAAATTGCCCAATATATAGAAGGTGCTCAATAAATGTTGAATACTCCAATGAAATAATAGATGCCTTATCAGTGAAAAACATCACGTGCCATCAAAATATTTGTCATTATCAATAATAAACTAAACTGCTGGCACACGCTATAGACCAGCAGGAGCCAACACATATGTCCATCAACCCATTGGGTAGTTGGCACTGTATGGGGCACTGTCGCTGACTATACGCTCAATACCTAACACATAGGAGGCTTTCGGTGAATGAATGAACAAATGAAGGAATGAATGGACACCTTCACTTGGGAACCAAGTAGTGCTAACTCTCTCTGCCCTCTGAAACACTGTCATCCTATATTCATTCATTCATTTAACAAATATGTATTGAATTCCTACTATGTGCCAGGCACTGCTATGGGTATTAATGATACAGCAATATACAAAATTGGTAATGTTCATGCCCTAATCAGCTTCCATTCTAGCTCCTTGATTCATACAATCAATAGGGAGAGATAGAGTACATTTTTTTGGTGGTAAGTGCTATCAGGTAAGTGGGGAAGGAGTCCAAAGGAGTTTTGTTGTTTTTTTTTTTTTTTTAGCTGAGCCATCCTGCTACCTGTTGGCAGCTCAGCGGCTGCTCAGCTCAGGCTGGGCATCAAACTGCTGTTGCTCAGAGCTCAGCTCGCACTCTTGAGCAAGCTCTTAACCAACTGAGCCACTCGGCCGGCCCTCAAGCTTTTAAGTGCATGTGATCGGAAGTCAAACAAGCCAGGGGTGACTCTTGCTCTGCCACTTGGTAACCCTGTAACCGTTGGGTGAGTTGCCCAACCTCTCAGCCTCAGTTTCCACATCCATAAACCTGGAATCATGATACCTATCTCACAGCATTGCCATGAGCATGAGGTGAAAAGGTATGCAAACCAGCCATACAGTGTTCAATAAAGGGAAACTGTTACTATTATGCTTGAGTTTTCTGATGCTTTCTCCCTCCCGACTGTCACAGGACCTGTGTCTGGGATCCAGCCTAGCACTTGACACAGAGGAGAGATAAAGGAGATACAATAAGAGAAACACTAGCTAACTGAGTGCTTACTAGTCTCTTCATGGCAGTCATGTCACTTAGTCACTGTAACAGGCCTAATATCTCACTCATCTCATAGAGTTGCGACAAGCAGAAGCTCGGTGAGTCTCCAGAGGTCTCAGAAGTAGTGAATGGCCAAGGTTAGGATCTGACGCCAGAACCCATACCCTCAGCTACCACAGTTAACTGCTTACTCGCTCTGCAACGACTCTTCCCCATGGGCACCTCCCCCACCACACACACACACACACACACACACACACACACACACACTCAGGGTATTCATTCAGACAAGCAGGAGCAGGACGTCTCATTGGCCATCCTGGATTCCAGCACAGTCACTTCTTGCGCCCAACACAGGCTGACACCCTCCAGCAGCAGTCCTACCTGTTATGTTGACCACGGTGCTGCTGACCTTGGATATCCGGTTTGTTTCCACTTTGCATGTGTAGTTGCCATTGTGCTCCGCCAAGGCCATCACGGAGTAGACGGCCTCATTGCTGTGCTGGCTGTGTGCCACAATCACCTTGTCCTTCTGGATTATGATTTCTGGAAATGGCTGGACCATAGGCGTCACTTGAATGGTGCACCTGATTTGCAGCTCATTTCCTTCTGTGATCATTCCTTCAGGGCTGATGTGAAACTTGGGATTCGAGAAGGATTCTACAAGAAGAGGACAAGCTAGTTGGACTCGGGTTCAGACCTGGGGGAGAGAAAAAGGCACTTCCTCCCCTTTTCTGCTCTTTTTTTGTGATCAACCACCATCCTTCCTTATTCATTAAATAAATCCAACCTGTCCTCTCAGAAATCTTCGCCTCACCTGCTCTGATGCTCCCTCCCCTCTCGCCCATTCTTGCATCTTTGGCCTTCTTCTTAACTGCAATGCTTTAACTTTCTTGAGCTTCCCAAGGCTAAAGCATCTTCTCTAGATCTGATTGGCAGAACCTTCCTCAAAGGACCTCAGAAATAACCAGAGACTCTTCCCCAACTCGCCAAAGATTTTCCAGGTTCCTCTCACACCGTTTCATGGAACTCCAGCATTTCAGCATAAATAGTCCATAGCTTTAAAAAATGACAGCAACTCAGGCTGTGCTGCTTCATGGAAATGAATATTTAAATAGCCATATGCCCGCAAAAAAAGGGATTTCTAGTCTGTTCTATTTCTTTCTTAAAAGTGCTGGCTGTGACTGACTCAACTGATTTTGGGACTCATGCAGTTTGAGAAACACCATTCTAATTAAATGTGGGTGAGACACCAGGGCATGGGGCCTTCAGGAGATGATGAGGGAAGCAGGGCTAGGCCTTTGCTCCTGCCAAAAAAAGAGAAGAGCATAGAGAGTATACACACAGATCACAACTGTGTAAAACACAGATGGGGACATTAAAAATGCCCAAAGTGAGTATAGAGTGATATAATATTTTCACATTCATTAGCCTTTTTTTTTAAACTATAGTCATTTAAATTTACAATAAAAAAATATCATTTAAAAAAATAGTCTGGTCCCTCACAACTAGACTGAAGAACAAAAGGACAGCAACTTGTCTGTTCCCCTTCCCCGATTCCCCAATAAAATCTTAAAAAAAAAAAAAATAGTCTGCTTTCCTAAGTCAAAGTCAGAAAAGAGAAGGCATCCTTTAGGACACTCAACAAGTGCCCTCTGGGGTAGCTGAATAATAGCTGAATGGTTTTTCTTATCCCCAAATTAAGTCCAGATGCACCCAAGATCTAAATACAGAAAAAAACCAAAACATTAAACCACAGAAATAGTGAGAGAAAACATAGGTGCATTTTTTTTTCTTAATAAACTTGGAGTGTGGAGGAACTGTAAGCATGAATCGCAAAACTGAAATACCATAAGGAAAAAAAGATGGATACATTTGATTAACTAAAGATTAAAAGCTTCTGCATGGGAAAAATCATAAAGATGATGACAAACCAGGTAAAATATCTGCATAGTACCTGACAAAGAGCTAAATCCTTTCATTTATAAAGGGCTCAAACAAATCAATAAGAAACAGTTGAAATGAGTAAAGTGTATATGATCAGGCAGTTTATAGGGGGGGCAATTTAATAGACCAATAAACATAAAGATCATACTCAACCTCACCAAGAACCATAGAAATAGAAATCACGACAACAATGATATATCATTGTGCTTCAATTAGATTGGCAAAAATAACAAAATGTTGATAATACTTGGTGTTGGTGAGGTGGGTAGGCACTTCTTACCAATGTTCAGCTATTTCGAGGAGCCCTTTGGCAATATCTATCAATATTGAAAATGCACAAAACATTTCCATCAACAGTTTGCTAGGAATCAACCCCATTAATAATAATAATCATAATCATAATCATAATTGCAACAGTACACAAGTTATAAGTACAAGTATGTCTGTTGCAAGATTGTTTGAATACCAAAAACTGTGAAAATACCTAAATGTCCATTAATAGAAAATGAGGTAAATACATTATGGCACATCTCTGTAATAGGATTCTGAGTTGCCACTAAAACGATGCAAATCGTTATTTCTTGATATGGACAAAAGTCCATAACATATTAAGAAAAAGTTATAAAATAGTATGTTTGACAAATCCCAGTTTTTGTTAAAAATAAAGAAAACAAACAAAACTTTGTGTGTGCATGAACACATAAGCAGAGTAAGTCTAGAAGACCATGCGAGTGGTTTTCTCAGAGTAGTGGTACTCTGATTGTTACTTTCTACTTCATATCATACCACATTTTCTGAAAATTTAACCCACACCAAGTATTCTGATCAGAAAAATATTACATATACATTATAGCTATATATATGTATTCATACTCATATATGTATATACATATATACATATATTATGTACATATATGTAGACATATATACATACACAATGGGCAGGGGTGAAGTATGGTGCCAAAAGCAGAGGGTGCCAAAGTATGGTGCCAAAAGCCCTGTGATAGACTTGAGGGCTGTGACTTTGAAAAGATTTGAGGCTGCCTGCTTTAGAATGTGCCCTTTCAATGCTTCCCCCACCCTACCCAGGCTTCCCTCTGCTGTTGCCTTTCTCTCTCAACAGCAATTCTCAGGTCACCTTATTTGTTTCCTATTTGTCCAATATCTTGGTGATGGGGGGGTGGGTAGAAGAGGGGAGCTCCTCATCAAATGTGGGAGGCAAAGGCTGCAGACCTGGCCCTCCTTCCCTCCCAAGCCCCTTCACATTGGCTTGAGGCTGGGATTTTCAAACTGCAGGTCACACAGTGCATCACTTCAGTGAGTTATGGCCAGAGTTAAAGCAAAGCAACAACAACAACAAAACCGAACTAGAGTAGAAAATAGCAAAATGCATCACATGTTAAATATTGTTTGTAAAGCTTTTGTTTGGGGAATTTATAAACGTGTGTGTGTGTGTGTGTGTGTGTGTGTGTGTGTGTTTTAACTGTGTCACAGTCAAAAAGTTTGAAAACTCTGGACTGAAAGTGATTAAGAAGAGTCTTGAAAACAGCAGCCCAGCCAGAAGTTCCGAGACCCCTTACAACCCTGAGCTCCTTCTTCCCACCACACCAAATCAGCAAGCCAGAAAAAAAAAAAGAATAAAAAAGAAGAGCAGGACTCTGACCCCTCACGGTGACCAGCTCACTCCTGACTGTTTTAGAGGTCTCCAGACGCATTCCAGACATGATGCTCGCTTGACACTGGAAAAATATCACGCGGTCCTGTTCCTCGACTGTGAATTCCAGCATCACAAAGTTATGGTTATGAGAAGATTTTTCTCTCCTTTGCTTGAAAGCTTTGACATTTAGTTCAAATTTTTCAATTGTGAAATGTATTGGAGCCTTTTCCTCCGGGACAGAACAACGGACCTTCACGACCCCACCTTCTATCGCCTCCTTTTTGTCCAGTGTCACGTTGGGATCGGACACACCTTTGGGGAAAGAGAAGGTCCATTAGTATCAGTCTGATCTAGTGGCACAAGCCTCCCTCAGCTGGGTCACTCTGGTTGACCTATCTAATGGTTCTTTTCTATTATTCCCAGAACACCCAATGCTACCTACCAGGTAATTATTGAGCATATATGTGCCCAGCATTACACCCAGTACTATGAAAAGTATTAAATATGTTTAAGATGTGGTTGGTGCTTTCAACATTTATAACACCATTGGGAAATGAAACAAAACAGCCAGTATAAGTTAGTATTATTGTGATTGTTATTATGCTTTGTTGTTGAATGCCAGCTACAAGCTAGGATTGACTTTACATCCATGACCCCATGTAATTGTCTACCCTAAATAAATAATATACCTCTTGGGTGGGCATGGAGGATAAAATCATGCCCATTTTACAGATGAAGAAGGTAAAGGGCAGAGAGGTTCAAGGCTTATCTAAAAGCTCATAGCTATCAAGGCTCAGGGTTGAGACTCAACCCCAGGTCTGCCTGACTCCAAAGCCAGAGGCTGGGGGAAGGGGTGAGAGAGCGGAGGGACGCAAGGAGCCCCAGTTCAAAATGCAAAGCTGAAAATAACGATGCATCAGAGGGTGTTGCAGAGACAGTGAATGATGGAGCAGTAAGGAAACGGGGAGGCCCTCTTTGCCTGGGGGATCAGAGAAGGTTCTAGACAGGAACTGGTCTGAGAGAAATCTTGGAGGAAGGGTGTTATTTGGACAGATGATTTGGGATGGGGGCCAACGACAGGCATTTCAGGGCACACATGTGCACGGGGGAACAGCTTGGGCCAAGGACTATTGGTGGGGGGCTGTCTAGAGCAGAGAAAGGGGTGGCGGGGAAAATACATTGGGTGGTGAGCCACGGTCAGATTAGGGGGAGTGGGGAGAACCTGGTTGAGATTAAATGTCCTGTTCAGGCCCCATAGTCTAGTGGTCATGAGCTCCATCTTGGAGTTAGACAGACTTGCTTGTATCCTAGAACTGCCTCTTCCTGGATGTGCCACCTCACCCAGTCACTTATGACTCAAGAATCTTTTATTTTTAATTTAATTTTTTGACCCACCCTGTTCAGAGATGGAGGGCTGTCTGCTTGGGAAGCAGATCTGTCCTGTATTCATACCACTACTGTCACCTATGATGGCAGCTGTTAGTGAAGGGGTTCCCCTGCTTCACGCTGAGCTCCCCAAAGGGAGGGACTGTATCTTACTCCTTGTTGGATGCTTGGCCTGGCTCAGAGTAGGGACTCTATACGTGGTAAATGAATGGACGAATCGCCTTTTGACTGCCCCAAAGGCTTCCCATAATAATCAAGAGTTGGAAGTCAACTTTAGAGTCACATAGATCTTGGTTCTAACTCTAGCTTTCCCTTTGATGAACTGTGAAACTTGAGCATGCCACTTGACCTCTCTGAGCCCCAGTGTCCACACCTTAATGGGAGGGACCACGTGCCATCACAGGGATTAAGTGAAATGTGTGTAAGGCACTTATAACTGTGTATATCATGCGGAGCTAATAAATGGTAGTTCTTATTACTGGAAGCAGTAATAAATAGTACAAATGACTGTTCTGATCACAAAAGCACAAAAACACAGAAATTTTTTGGCAGCAGCTGTTAAAAAAGCAGAGGGCTGAATTCACTAACTCTGTCCATTAAGCCATCCAAGTTTTAAGAAAAATTACCCTAAGTTTCAAAAGCCTGCTTGTACCTTTGTTTTCAATGTACATTTCCCAAATTCTTGGCCTGCCAATCTTTCCTCATCACTAATGTAAATGCCCGGACCTGTTGGTTCCTCCCCTGTCCTCCATGGAAATGGGGAATGGCTGGTCTGCATCCCTGTGGCTGTTGCCCTGGTGACACTAAGGGTTGTCTGGCCAGCCATGCCCATAGGACATCCATGGAGGAATTGGCCTGGAGGGTGATGCAGTCACCTTCTCCCATGTGAGCCTCAAAGGCTGACAGGAAACTGGTCAGAGATTGTATACTTATGAAAGGAAAATGCCCCAAACACTTGCCTACTTGTTCTTCCTGCTTCCTGTTTGCTGAAAGGGTTATTTTTTTTTTTAAGGATGGCCTGGCAGAGCATCTCACACATAATGGGCCGTTTATTCACTCAACACTTGGTTACTAAGCATGCTTCATTCGTCATCCTATTTAATGGTCAAAACAAAATATCCCTCAAGTGTACATATAGTTAGTTATGTGGTTATCTCTATTTTAGAGACAGGAAATGAAGACTCCAAGAGGTTGGGGAATTTGACTGGGGCTCTCTGCTCTTTCTCACCTCTTTCTTAGGCTCTGCTCTTTCCCTCTTATGCTACATCTCTTTTCCGTGGCCTTGTCCCACTTCACCATCAAGCAAACTCCTACACGATCTTCTGTATCTGGACCCAATGTCCCTTCCTCCAGGAAGTTACCTCTAACCTCTTTAAGCGGAATTGTTTCCTTGTGCCTTTGTGCTCCCAAGATACCCACATCATACAACAGTTGGGCTGTAATTACTTGTTTAAGGCAGTCTTCCCCACCTGACCACCCCTGGAGCTGGGCTCTACCTGATGCATTTTCATGTCTTGCATTGGTTGTCTCCTGACTCGCAGCCTTGGGAAATGCTTCATGAGGGAATGAATGAATGAATGAATCCTTATATCTCTGAACCCAAATTTCCTATAAAGATTCTCTCCTGTTTCTCCATCCTCATCTATTTCTACTTCCCCTTTTCATCTGTTTAATCTATTTCACAATGATTTATTGAGGACCTACTAGGAGCCAGATTTTTTTGTTTGAGAAAAAAACAAATAAATCAAACACCATCTCTTTCCTCCTGATCTCATAGTCCAGAAGAGCAGACAGAGGTGTGAGAAACAGTTGCAATAACAAGTGAAAGAGTAACTACGGTTTACTGGGAACGCATTCTGTACTGTTGTTAAGCTAAGCACTTTACCTACATGATATCTTTTAATCCTCTCAAAATTCCCTGAACTGGGTATTATTATTATTATTATTATTATTATTATTATTATTATCTCATTTCACTGATGAGAATTCTAATGTTTAGAGAGGTTCATGGACTTGCCCAGATTGGAATCCAGGCAGAGTGACTACAGAATCCAATGTGAACTCTTGGCCCAATGGCCTTCATTCAAATTCCACTGAAAGTAGAGACAGCATAAGCACTGTGAGGACCGGGACCCTGGGGGAGATCAATTTTCTTTGGGAAAGTGTCAGAAAAGAGATCCAGTTGAGTCTTGAAGGAGAAATAGTAGTTTATGAGGAGATGAGATAAAGAAGGGTATTCCCGGGAGAGGGAATATCATGTGCGAAGTAAGACAAGGAGGGGAGAAAGAGCCTGGCAAGTTGAGAGCACGGCTAATGCCTACATTTTCTTTTTTTTTTTTTTCCCCTATTAGTTTCAGGTATACAAAACAACATAGTGATTGGACATTTACAACCCTCAGAAAGTGGTAACCCCAACAAGTCTACCACCCATCTGACACCAAACATAGCTATTACAATACCATTGACTCTATTCCCTATGCTGTCCTTCACATCCCATGACTATATACATATTTTTAATTATAGTGGAATTCCATATGATTTTATATTAGTTTCAGATGTACAGCATAGTGATTAGACTTTTATACAATTTATGAAGTGATTCCCCCCGATCACTACACCTAGTTTTTTGCTAATGCCTACACTTCCAGGTTAGGGAAATGCCAGGCAGATGAGTGAGAAGGGTGACGGATGAGCAGGTAGGCCCAATGCTACTATGCATTCAATTCCTGTTCTTGCTACTGCATGTGTTAGCTTTATCTGCTTGAGCTACGTTCAATGCCAGGGACTCACTTTTCACCACCACCTCATACTCCGAAGTGGTTCTCTCCTTGTTGTTCAGAATCACAGTGCATTTGTATATCCCAGCGTTGTAGACCCGGGCTTGGGGGATGACATAACTCTCTGTGATCTCCGTGGAAGACACGTTGTGAAACAGCACGTCATCCTTATAGAACAGCAACCTGTGCTGAGGCTGCACATGCGAGGTGGTGCTGATATCCACAATGCACTGCAGGGTCAGGTTCTCCCCGTTTTCCACCTGCTGCTTTGGCAGGAACTCCATGCGGATGCTGTTGATGGTGAAAGCTAAATGCGAAGGGAAGGAGGGAAGACATGCCTGTTATCTCAGAAGCAACGTTGTCCTGGTGACTTTCACCGCATGGGACTGGTATCATCACATTCTACACAGTACAGTGGCCAGGGGTCTCCAATGCCTACTGCGGCCAGGTGGGCAATGACTCTGGGTGGTGGGTCAGGCAGGAAGCAGCTGGCACTAAGCTGCTCATATTCCCACGAAGACAAGGTGGTAGTCTTCAGAGTGGGACAAATAAAACATGTCCCTAAGATATATGCAGCCTGTAAGCTGCCACATCGTGGCCTCTGGAGGAAGCAGAGGATTAAGGCAGACAAGCATTCAAGTCCTGGTTCATCACTTACTCTGAGACATTGGGTGATTGACCTCTGTATGCTCTGCTTCCTCATCTGTAAGACGAGGTAACAATATGCACTAAGTAGGTTGTAAGACTTACAGGAGAGGAACAGGAAGACACCCAGTACAGTGCCTGGCATACAGCAGTTGTTTAATAAATGGGAGTCACCATCATCCTGAAATCAGATGGGCATTGCCAGGAAATTTCCTTCCTCACCCAGGCCTGACAGAATTAACACAGTCCTCATTGCTATTGTCTACCGGATGAACTCAGAGGCCTCATTAGATGGGTGAGGACTGGAAATCACTTCTGAGGAAGCCACTTGCAGTCCCCCATCCCCACCTGCCATTGAGAACAAAGAGTGCAGGTCCTCCTCTACGGATGAGGGGAATCTCTGATCAGGCACCCAGAGCAGCTACAATGCCCAACTAGCTACCCCAATCTCTACCAGAAAGCAGGCGCCCGCCAACTAGCCAAATGCATCATTTCTGGCCCATGTCATCTAGCATCTAAGATTCAGCAACCAGAGACTAACAACAGAATTCAGCTTTTGAGACTTATTTACAGTGGTGGGCTGATGGGAAGATAAATTACTTAAAACTGGGTGCTCTCTGGCTATTTAATATGTATTTTTGTCTGTTTGTCTGTTGGTGACAGGCCACTGCTCTGAAAATTTTCCAGGCTATAAGGTTCTGGACAATGCTTATTAATCAGGACTTCTGTTCAAGCTTCAGAGCAGACCAGCGTAGGTCTGTCTTTCGAGGGTCCTGCCCATAGATACTTTTGTAGCCCCACCTGGGGTCCTAGTTATGCCCTTGATGTACGTCAAAGTACTTCAGCTCCACCTTCCCTATGGTTTATTATTATCTGAGCACATGGATCTGGACTTGATCGGCACTCTAAAATATTCACTCTCCAAACACCTGTCACAAAAACAACCTCAAACATCTCAATGTCTAGAAAGGACAGATAATACATGGGGAGTGTTAGGAAAAATGCATCTAAAGTCCACGACCTTAAAATCAGGTCTCTCAGCCTTTTGAAACCTCCCAACTCCTATCCATCTCCCCCATAAACCTCCACCATGCCCATTCTTAAAGAGGCTCTCTACTCAGCATCAGGACCTGGGGCTGAGCGTTACTGTATCTGGTGGGCTTTGTCAGCTTCCTGTCTCACTGACCTCCATGAAGTGTGAATAAAACAATCGTGAGATTGTACATTTTTATGTAAATATTTGAGTGGATAGTGCAGCCAAATGTTTCAAAACCCTCAAAGGTAGATGAAATGATGTCTACGAAAAAACCCCAAAGAGCATACTGACAAAGTATCTGAAATAATCCAAATTTTAAAAGGTAGATGCACATAAGATTAATATTTTAAAAATATTGTGGTCATTTCTGAAGGGAAGAGGGAAATAAGATTGGGTGGAGCACACAGGTAGATACCGGGTATGAGTAATGTTCTAATTCTTGGCTTCAGTGGTGGGGTCCTATTAATTCATTATGTTACTAAAAACACACACGTAAATAAAACAAAAGGCAATTATGCGTGGGTCAAGGATGAGAGTATGATAGGAGCAAAGGATTATGATCAATCCAATTCTGTGTACTTGAAGTCCAAAAAAGAACACAGAGAAAAAGATACAGTGTAAAGTCTCTTGCCTGATTCTGTCCTCGTCCAACCAGTTCCCGCCTCCCTTGCAGAAGAAACCACTGATTTAGTTTCTTCCAGTTAATCGTTATGCATCTAGAGGCAACTACAAAGATAATGTCTTATTGATTCCTCCCTGCTCCTTAACTCTCCATGCACAGAGTTTGGCAGCTCCACGCATGGATCTTACCCAAAGTTTACATGGCCCATGAGGACCTCAGAGGCCAGAGATGGTGTGGGACAGGGGTCCTCAGGTGCTATTCAAGCAAAACAGTGTCACATGGCTTAGATAAGACTCCTAAACATTGAATTCTCATAAGACACTTTGATAAGTGAAAAATATTCATGGGCCATGCCTGATGAATGTACAGTAAATACCTTGGTTTGTGAGCATAATGCGTTCTGGAAACAAACTACTCGTACTGCAAGACATCTCTCGTTTACCACATTAAAATGTATTAGAAATGTTTGCTCATCTTGCAGAACACTTGCAAACCAAGTGACTCACAATCCAAAGTTTTACTGTATTTTTATTGAGCCTCGCAAATACTCTAAATCTCCTTGTTTTTTAGACCAAGGAAGACCTCCAGAAATCTACACGATTGGACCATCTTGCTGTGGTCCTTCATTGAATTATATTAAACAACAACACATCATTTTTATAAATGGCCTCAAGTCAGTTTTCAAATAAGAAGAGGTAAGAAAAGGTACCGCTAGCTAGCTGGCCAGAGACATTAGCAAAAACTTTCTTTCCCTCTCTTGTAACAAAGTCAAACATTTTTTAGCAATTTAGAATTTAATTTATCTATAATATCTCAGGTTTTTAAATGAATACAACAGTCTACACCTGTCCCTTTCTTCTGAGCAACTGATATGACAAAAAAAAAAAAAAGGATCTAATCATTCTATGAGATGAAATAAGGTGAGGGTTTAAATCACCCTTGCCATAGCCAGCCTTCAAGATGGACTCCAATGAAATGAGCCTTGTTGGGCCGGCCAGTTGGAGCATTGGTTAATAGTTGGCTTGGGACGCCAGTGGCCCTGGTTCGGATCCCACATATGAGGGCCAGTGTCACTGCCCTCTACAGCTAAGATGGTGAACAATAGCTCCACCTGGAGCTGGGCTGCTGCGAGTCCCCAGGATGGCACGGTGGGCTGCCATAGGCTACAGTGAGTGGCCGGCAACCAGTGTGAGCAGCTGGCAGCCAGTGTGAGCTGCCAAGAGCCGCTGTGAGAGGCCGTCCAGAGGCCAGTGACTGATCTGCCTCATCCGGGAAGAGCGCAATGATGATACCAACATGGGACAGTGAAGCAATGTCCTCCACAACTAGACTGAAAAACAAAAAGGACATCAACTTGTCTGTTCCCCTTCCCCGGTTCCCCAACGCTGTTCCCCTCCCCCAACTCCCCAATAAAATCTTTAAGAAAAAAAATGAGCCTTGTCTTCCGGTATTCACACCAGCTTGTGGTCCCTCCCACATCATTCAAGGGTTGGTCTTGTGACCAACAAAACACTGCAGCAGGAGTGGTGTATCACTTCTGAGACTGGGTTACAAAAGATATTGCAGCTTTTGTTTTGGTCACTCTTGGTTTTCAGGGATCACGCACTCTGGGCAAAGCCAGGTGCCATGTCATAGGGTCCCTATGGAGAGGAACAGCCACATGAGTGGGCTTCCAAGTAGATCCCCCAAGTTTCAGACATGCCTTCAAATAATTGTAACCCTGACCAACAGTTTATCTGCAATCTACTGACAGACCCTGAGTCAGAACCACCCAACTAAGCCACTCCCAGATTCCTGACCCTCAGAAACTGTGTGAGATAATAAATTGTTGTCTTAAGCCACTAAGTTTTGGGGTAATTTGTTAAGCAGCAATAGATAACAAATATACCACCCAACGAATCTTCAAAAAAATCTGTACCTGATTATTAAGATAACACAGAAAACTTCTTCCTTATGAACAAACTGTCCAGGATTGGCCAATTTGGATTACTGGGTGCAGGTCTTACCATTCACAATAGAGTGGTTGCTACCTGGGCCCCCCAGAAGCTCATGGGTGGGTGTTAGGTGGCCCGTGAGCCACCTCCAATTATATGCAAGTGTGCATTTTTCTGGAGAGAGGATCCATGGCTTTCCTTAAGGAACCAAAAAAGTTCAGTACTGTCATGATTGAAGAATGATGGGTTGTGAAATAGCTTTTAAGAGTTCGGATCTTTTCAACCCAGGAAGATGAAGGCTGATGGAGGAGGGTCCAAAGCAATAAAGTTACCACAGCACAAATAGGTCAGCCTGGGACCACAGCACTGAATCCCCAAACCCTAAAACGAAGGGGCCTGCTTCCCTTTGCGTCTAACCACTGGTCAGCGGATGCTGATGAGCCCTGGGAAGATGAGACATTATGACTCAGCCAGCCACTTGACCCTCAACCTGGAAATGACTCAGAAAAAAAGGTGGTGGGAAAAGAAAGACGAACCACCCGCTATTGTCAAGAAAATTACAGGGAGCCTCAAAGCATGGACTCCCCGCTGGACTTTGGTGCTCAGCATAGAGCATGCTGGCCTATCTTCTCATGTGACTCTCAAGTATGCATCTCCAGGTTCGGGTCTCCTTCAGTGAGACATTTATCAAGCAGCTGTGCCTAACCCTCCAAGGTTAATACGCAATTGTCCCTGCTGTCCTAGACTGTGTGGGCTGGTGCGGACCCAGATAACTGGAGTACAGTGACGTAAACACCAAGAGGAAGGGCTGCTCAGGACAGGCCAAGGAAAGTCTGAAGGAAATGACCCCTGAACTCAACCTTGGACCAGGCCAAAAACAGGGGCACGCGGGCAGGAGAACAGCATGTACCAGGGCACCAGGGGCATGAGAAATCAAAGCATCCGGGCACAGAGAGTTACAGGAACCAGAGTGTGGGGCCAGAGGGGCCAGGAGGACAGGTAGGAAGTGACAGAACCAAGGGCCTTGCTCGCTCTGCTGACACCCCGGGTCTGGTTCTGAAGGTCTTCAGGAAGGGGTGACAGGATGACACTGGAGCTTTAGAAAATCACTGTGGGCTGGGAGGAGAGACCAGAGGCCTACAAACAGCTTGGAACTGGGGTTCAGGGGAAGGATGATGAGGTCTGAGCTAGGACAGGTGCAGTGGGAATGAAGGGCAGGGGCAGACTTGAGCTCCAGAAAGGGTAAGACCAGAGCCTGCAGAGACCAGGGGATGGAGGGAGTTCAGATCCCAGGAAAGTCCAAATGACCCTGGGGAAAGGAGGAGGGTTAGTCAGAGATGTGAGAGAACACCAGGGAAGAGGGTCTAGGAGGCTTCATGCAAAGGCCTGCACAGGGCCCAAAGCTAAGGGCTGGAGTGTCCACGGCATTTGGCATCAGGAGGTCCATGAGAGGACTCCAATGCAGGAAGGTGTGGGGGCCACAGCCAGACTGCTAAGTGAGGGGTGACTGAGAGGTGACGAAGCAGACACAGGGAGTATAAACCAGCCTTCGGAGAAATCTGACTGAGGAAGGGAGTGGGTAGAGAGGGGACATAAGATAAATGGAGGAGTGGGTTGTACGTCTTTTTCCTTTTTCCTAAAAAAACAAGAGCTACCAATCTTGTTAATAGACTGAGGGGAAGGAGCCAGAAGGGTGGGGAGGGGCAGATAGTAAAAGAGGGGTGGAAGCAATAAATGAGAGAATGAAATCCTGGGGTGCAATGTGAGGGCTCGGCTCAGAGCCCAGGTGGACCAGCTGGCCCTGGTCAGCACAGGGCAGACATCTCCTCGGAAGTCGGGGGAGGCTGGGAGGATGGGTGGGGAGGCAGATAAGCCTGCAGCCAGGGCAGGGCGGGAAGTTGAGGGAGTTCCCTCCAGACAGCACTGTTTTCTAGGTGAAGATGGAGCTGAGGTCATCTCCTGAGGCAGGCTGGCTAGGGTGGGGTGAGGGCCTGAGATAAAGGAGTGGAGAGGGCCAAGGCTGACCAGGCATCTTAACCACAGCAGCAGGCAATGTGGAGCAGGTTCATAGGTCATGCATGTCAACCGCACTGCCCGTGTGGTCTTGGGTGATCTAAGGAAAGGGAGACCCGGGTCCTTGCCCTCATTCCGCTAACACCGAGTGTTGACCGTGCCCAAATACCTTATGGCCCCCGCCCTCAGTTTCGTTTAGTATAAAACAAGACGGAGGCCTCAGGAAGCAGCAGGGGAGCCTTCTGCTCCAAGTCCTGAAGTTCCGAGTTCTTCCCTGAAGGCACAAAGACCTTTCTCTAAGAACCCTGGGAAGGGAGCAATTTACTTCCACCTGAGATGGGAAAGGAGATGGGAGAGACTGGAGGTCCTGGGAAACAGGATGTCAAGAGCAAGAGATACAGACACTAGGAGCAGGAGTGGTGGCAGGGTGTGGTCCAGATAAAACCTGGGCTGGAGCTCTAAGGTGGGGGAGGACAAGGGCTGAAGATAGTAACCATTATTTATTAATCACGACATGCTAGGCAGGCCAGTGACTCCCTTTTATCCAATCTCATCCTCACACTGACTCTATGATTGATTCTCTTATCCCCCGGGGGCTTTACAGATTGGGAAAAGGGCTCAAAGAGACAAAGGAAAAGTGTTGAGTTGAGTCAGGCCTATGGCACCAGACAGATAGGCAGGTTCTGGATAGGGGAGGTTCTCGTGCCAACACCCTACCAACCGGCTCTCGCTTGGAAAAGTCAGTTATTACTCTGAGGCTCAGAGACATCACCAGTTAATTAGGATGATTATGATGATGATGATGGAGATCCTGCCTCTGTGGGTTGCCCTGGGGATCAAATGCCTGCCGAAGCACATGGGCAGTTGAGCGGGAGACCCGCAGACCGGCTTTGCCAATGGCCACACTAGCCCTCCCTGTCCTGGAGCCACTGCCCCAAGCCCTGGCTCAACAAGCCAGCATCATCCATGTATATCATCTCCTAGGTGCTACACAACTGTCTGCCACCCAGTCACCACATTCTTCATCGACTGAAGCAACCGCTGACAAGGGGATCCTGCAAAGTCCTCTCCTTCACATGGTCCGAGGTGAAGCAAAACAAAACCCGCTTATCTTAAAGATTCAAAATTAGCTCTAAAGTGGATAAACCAGACCGCAAAGGTAGGCAAAGCTCCCCACTTCCTTTACACAAGCATAAAATCCTGCAGGTATGACGGTGGCCTCACGGGTGAGGAGAAATGAAATCCAATATCTGTTTTAGATCATGTAGGAGAAAGTTGGAATAACTGAAACAGTGTTGTATCTTTATGAATCTAACAAATTGATTATATTTCATTTGTGAATTAAAAACAAATTGGGGATGGCGTAAAATACAAAAATGAGAAATTTATGGCAGAACAACAACAAAAAAACAAATTATGGAATCACTCACATTTATTTATAATAAGACCACCCCCCGCAATCCTAACATACAACAGTTCACTAGGATCCAGAAAAATGTGTGGTGTTTCTAAAACGCACTGATTAGAATTAGGCTTAGAACAACTGTTTTGTTTGAAAACCTTCTAATTGCCAGAAAGCAATAAACTTTAACTTTCTATTGGAATTTTCTTTTTTCTCAATTGTTATACACATTAACCCAAGCAATCTGACATGAGTTTTAAGAATCACAGAAAGACATAATGAAGCTAGGTAGAAACTTTACAACTTACAGTTTTCTTGACCCTCAAGGCTTGAATCTGGAAAAGAGAGAATAAATGTGTTGATTTCATGAGCTTCAATTCTTAGGAAGTTTAAATGATGTGGGAAGAGAATCAAACTCACAGAGCAGGAGTGTCAGCAGGATTCCAAGCCACATCTTGCTCCCTTGGACCCACCCCAGCTGCATCCTGAGAGCGAAGACTTCGGGCAGTTAGGTTAGCCTTTGGGCCATGCCCCTGGGGCAGAAGACACTTGCCACGAACCACAGATGAGAAACCTGGCCTGTGAAAAGCAGAAAAAGCACTCTGGTAACTTTGTCCCAGGACAGCCGAGAGACAGGCTGTGGAGCTGCTCAGGTAATAGCGGCCATTGCTGGAAATCGAAACAATGCCTGGGCTGGCCTGATATCTCCTCAGGAAATGACTGGCCTTCCTGAGGGGCCACTGAACACAGCCGCTTTGTTTAGTTTTTAAGGGAAAAAAGGCACAAGTGACATTTGCCTCAGCATTTCTGACCCTCCTGTCTCGCCTGGGTTTGGGGGCCCCCTTCTCTTGGCAGGGTGAGAGGGTTCCTCCCTCTCTCCAACCTCCATTCAAAGGGCTTCTCTCCTTGGCCGCTCAGCAAGATCCCTCTGCTTTGCCTCTGCCCCTCCCCCAAGGGGGCTGTTTCCACACAGCCTAGGTCTGCACCTCCTGCCTTTCCTGGCTGAGGCCATGGGACAGGGCTAACTTTGCCAGAACATTGCAGGTTCAGAAGGAAGGCCTTATCATTGTAACCATGTAAAATCTTCACTTCTTTAAAATAGCTTTTCCCCTTTTCTTTCTCCTTGATTCACACTGGCCTTGTCTAGTCTAATATTACAGCACCATGACCCACTTGCTCCTTTGTTTCCTTATCCGCCCATCTGTTGCAGGGACAGCATGACCGCAACCTGAAGTCTTTAGGGCATCAGGCTCTGCTCAGCAAAGAACAGTCTTAGGAACAAAGTCTCAGGTCTGTTGACCACAGGAAGAGCTTTGCTCAAACTAAAGATAACATCTTAATCTCCATGGTGTTTTAACTCCAGACACATGAAGGCGAAATGACCCTACTGGCCACATCCCCTTCAATGGGATGACAGAACGAGGCCATGACTAACATCAAGACCTGATGCAATGATCAACTGCCGCCTACCCTAGCCCTGACCAACCAGTGGGACGCATGACCCCAACTCCCTTAGCAACCGTGACTAATGATCTTTCCCCTATATAACCTAGAGGCTGTTGGGAGCCAGGTCTTTGAGCACTGGCTCACCTGTGTCTCCAGGCTTGACACCATTTCCTTAAACAATAAACCTTTATTTGCTTTGCTGCAAACCACCGTTCATGTCTCATTTGGCTTTGATGTATGCAGACAAACAAACTCCCTTTAGTTTAGTAACGCAGTGGCTTCCCATTGCCCTCCAGAGAAACTCAGCTTACAATCCTCCACCATCCAGCCCTTGTGTACTCTCCAGCCTGGTCTCTGTGGACCAAAAGGAGATCTACAGAAAGTCACCTCACAGGGTAATATGGTCATAAATTCCTAACTGGGTGGAACAGGTCACATTCCAGGCATATAACTTTTGGAGTAAAAAGTCTGTCTTTGCCGTGAGCCAGCCCTATCCATTGTTTCCGTGCATCTAGGTTAACACACCTTTCAACATCTAGGTAACCACCCTCAAGGGAGCACGTGATCTCGTGAACTATCCTGTAAGCCAATCCCTGCCCTGCTTTCTCCCACCTTCATGTCACCTTCCTTATTTTCCTGCCTTAATTCCAAACATATAAAAGAAACGGCAAAACTGTCATTCCCTATAGCATGTGAGATCTTCCTTTCTGGCAGTTGTCCTCAGTTTAGGCTCAAATAAACTCTTCTAAAAATTCTCTATAGGTTTGGAGGTTTGTTAAATTGATACTACTGCCTTCCTTGATCCTACATTCTGGTTGCTGGAATTTATAGTTCCCAGAATACATCACACGTCTGTGCCTTTGCTGGTGCTATTCCACTGCCTAGAGTGTTCTTCCCCCTTTTCTTCTGGCTAATTCCTAGCCAGTCATCGTAAGTCAGTGTACCATGTTATTTCTGAAATACTACCCTGTAATACTGCCACGTGGTAAAGCTAAGTCAGACTTGAACCGGGAGTATAGAAACCAAAGACTTCTCTGCCTCAGGGCAAGAAAAGAAGTGATGGCTTCCAGCTAGAGAACAATTCTTTTCTGGCTCATTTTCCTAACAGCTATTGAAGAGCAATGTGTGTATAAGGCAGAAATTATCCCCTCCCATCCACCAAATTTTGATTTGTCAGGGGAAAATAAGGATATACCATGAGTAATAAAATAAATGTTGACTTCAAAGGTAACTTTTACATACTGTAGAGTAAGCAACTTTTGCTTCTCAAAGTGACATTCAAGCAAGAGCGATAAATGTCCCACCCCTTGACCCTAAGTTTCAAAGTAAATTTCTAAAAATTAGTCATTGTTTCATACACAATGCTAATACTTTTAGAACATCAGGAGAAAAAAAAGGCTTTTTATCCCCTAAAAAATAAGTGTTAGTGTTTTAAAAGAAAAGCAGAAAAACTATATCTTACAACTTATATCATGCACCAGAATAAATTCCAAATGGACCAACCATCTGAAGGTACAAACGAAGCCATAAAAGCTCCAGAAGAAAATGTGAAAGAATGCCTCAAGACCTTGGTATAGCAAAGGCTTGTTTAATTATGACTTCAAATCAGGAGTCATAAAAGATTGATAAATTATACTCCATGAAAAGTCTGCTTTGCCAGAAAAAAAGAAAGTCATCAAGAGAAAAATTACAGACCAGGAAAAAAATTTGCAACTCACATCATAGACAAAGAACTAATTTTTCTGATATGTAAAGAGCTCTCAGAAATCAAGAGGATAAAGATCAACAATGCAATAGAAACATGGGCAAAGGATATGGATAACATAAAAAAGAGTGTCTGAAATTTGAAAATAGGTCAAAAGGATTCTAGAGTGTTCTTCCAGGGCTGGGCATGGCTGGCAGCCTCTCCTAGGGATTACCTGAGTCTCTAAGGGTAGTAAACCTTTGTTTGACTTGCTGTTGACCACTGACCAGGATATTTTACAGTCTGTAAAAGTAAACATTAATGTTTGGAAAGTCTACAGCAATGCAAATAATTCTTGTTATTTGTGGTGGGGGTATAGGTGGTAGAAACTGGGCAGCAGGGACCTCCATTGTAAACCTTTCCATACTTTTTAGTTTTAAATTATGTGACAGCTTTTTTCTTTTTCTTTTTTTTGAGGGCAGTGTCACCGGCCCTCTTAAGTGGGACCCGAACCGGGGCCGCTGGCTTCCCAAGCCAGTGCTTAACCACTGCGCCACTCGGCCGGCCCTGTGACAGCTTTTTTAAAGATGATCTTTTAAAATTTTAATAAGAAATGGAAAGTTTTAACAGCTTTTTGAGGTATAATGTATAATAAACTGCACATATTGAAAGACACAATTAGAAAAGTCTTGACACAAGTATACTCCATAATACGACAGCCACAATTAAGAAAGTGAACATATTGTCAGACAGGGGCATAATTCTTCCCCTCTACCTTTTAGTTCTCACAGCTGGACTAATAATATACTAAAACTGACACAAGATTAGGTTAACAGGTGAAAAACCAATTTAATATGTGCACATGGGAAAATCACAATATGAAGTTCAGATCATAAAATGAGACTCAAAGAAATTACTGAATCAGGCAACTTTTTATACTTCTCCGACAAAAAAAGCAAACAAACAAAACAAAAACAATAACAACAATAAGTTTCCAAGAAATTGACAGGACAAAGAAAGTTAGTGCTCATTAGAAAGGAATCTAAGCAAGTTTTGGGCTTGGGTAATAAGTTAGTAAAGGCTTTACAAGATTTGTTTATACAAGTCTTTTTGTTGTTTTTTTTTAAGAAATCTTTATTGGAGAACACTGTTTTTCTAGGACCCATCAGCTCCAAGTCAAGTAGTTGTCTTCAATCTAGTTGTGGAGGGCGCAGCTCCTAGGCCCATGTGGGAATCGAACTGGCAACCTTGGTGTTATGAGCACTGCACTCTAACCAATTGAGCTAACCGGTCGCCATATACAAGCTTCTCGCCATTGATTTTTAAACTCTTGTGATAAGGTTGAGACTCTCAGCCCTGAGGAGCAAGGAGGCCACCTATCTTGCAGATTTATTACTTCCACTTAGAAAACAGAGGAAAGTCAGAGAGCGCCTCCAGCGCCTGCTGCTCTTCAAGTGATTTTTTTTTTTTCTTTTTTGAGGGCAGTGTCACTGGCCCTCATGTGGGACCCAAACCAAGGCCGCTGGCTTCTGAAGAAGTGATTTTAATTGGAAATAATCAGTATACCAATGTGGAATATCTTGAAGCGGCCTGCCCTCGGCCCTGACAATATACACTATCCTCAAAAGTCTCCCTGCAACCCTTTGCAATCCTTCTCTCTCTGCACCTCTCCCCGACACCCACCAGCCCCCATGCAGCCACACTCATCCACTTTCTGTCACTGTGGGGTGGTTTGCATTTCTAGAATTTTACATAAATGGAATCATGCAGTATGTATCCTTTTTTTTGTCTACTTTCTCTCTCAATGAGCATACTCAATACTTCATTTCTTTTTATTATTGAATAACATTCCGTTGTGAATATACCACAGTTCATTTATCCATTCATCCACTAATGGACATTTCAGTGATTCCCAATTTTGAGCTAATACAGATACGCTGCTATGAACAAGCCTTTGTATAGACACACACTTTTGTTTTTCTTGGGTAAATACCTAGGAGTGGAATGCCTGGGTTAGACAATAGGTATATATTCAACATTTCAAGAAAGTGCCAAACTGTTTTCCAAACTGATTATACCATTTTACATTCCCACCAGCAATGGATGAGAGTTCCCACTTATTTCACATCCTCACCAACACTTGGCAGGTCAATCTTTTTTTTTTTTTTTTTTTTTTTTTTTTTAAGAGGGCAGTGTCACTGGCCCTCATATGTGAGATCCGAACCCAGGCTGCTGGCTTCCTAAGCCAGCTCTTAACCACCACGCCACTTGGCCGGCCCAGCAGGTCAATCTTTTTAATTTAAGCCATTCTAGTTGGGAGTGTAGTGATTTCTTATTATTGCTTTAATTTGCATTTTTCTAGTGACTAATGATATTGACCATGTTTTCATATGCTTATTTGCCATCTAATGTGTCTATGAACATCCTTTGCCCAATTTTTAGTCAGGTTGTTTGTTTTCTTCACATTTGTTTTTAGAGTTCTTAATATATTCTGGATATAAGTCCCTTATCAATCATGTGATTTGCAAATATTTTCTCCCAGTTTGTGGCATGTCTTCTGACAAGCAGAAGTTTTAAATTTTGAAGAATAAAGTCTAATTTATCAATTTGTTCTTCAATAAGTCATCCTTTTGGTGTCATATCTAAGAGATCTTCGCCTACTAAGATCAGAAAGATTTTCCCTTGTGTTTTTACATTTAGTTCTATTATCTATTTTGAGTTGCCTTTATTATTATTATTATTATTATTATTAGTTACTGTTGTACAAAACAATGCAATAGTTATTCTTTTCACCTCTCCCCATCCACTGCCCCCCGACCCCCGATATCATACATATCTATTACAATTCCATTGACTCCATCCCCACACTATATTCCACATCCCATGACTATATATGTGTTAAATTATAGTTAACATCTAATATTATTCAGTGGCAGCTTCAAATGTACAGTGCAGTGGTCAGGTCTCTACACCATCCATGAAGTCATCTCCCTGACAAGACATGAGTCCATCTGGTCCCCTAAAAAAATATTTACAACCTTATTGATTATATTCCCTAAACTGTCTCTTCTATCCCTATAGTAATATTGTAGTTACCGGTTTATGTTGCCTCGTCCCTTCCCCTTCTCCCTCATGCCCACCCCCGTCCCATCTAGCCCTAATCAGCTTTTCCTTTGTGTCTCTAAGACTATTTCTATTTACATTGCTCATTTATTCAGTTCTTTAGATTCCACATATAAGTGAGATCATATGGTATTTGTCTTTCTCTGACTGACTTATTTCACTTAGCATAATAGTCTCTAGGTCCATCCATATCGTTGCAAATGGTACGATTTCATTCTTCTTTATAGCTGCATAATACTCCATTGCATAAATGTACCACAGTTCCCCGATTCCCCAATAAAATCTTAAAAAAAAAAAATCTACAAATAGCCAATAATCACATGAAGAGATGCTCAACATCACTAGTCATTAGGGATATGCCAACCAAAACCACAGTGAAATATCACTCCACACCCACTAGGATGGCTATAATTAAAAAGACAGACAATAATAATAAGTGTTGATGAGGGTGTGAAGAACCTGGAACCCTCATACACTGCTGGGCAGGAGTGGAATGTAAAATGATACAGCTACTTTGGAAAACAGTCTGGCAGTTCCTCAAAGGGTCCAGCAGCAGTTCCATTCTTGGGATATAGCCAAAAGAAATGAAAATATGTTTCCATAAAATTATATTTATAGTAGCATCGTTAATAATAGCCAAAAAGTAGAAACAACTCAAATGTCTATCAACTGATGAATAAACAAAATGTATTGTATCCACATAATAGAATGTTATTTAGCAATAAAAAGAATGAAACACTGACACATGCCCCAACATGGTAATCCTTGTAAACATCATGCTAAGTGAAAGATGCCAGTTGCAAAAGACCGCATACTATCTGGTTTCATTCAATTAGATGCCCAGAATAGGCAAATCCACAGGGGCCACAGAAAGTAAATTAGCAGTTTCATAACGCTAGGAGAGTTAAGGGAAATGGGGAGTGACTGCTAATAGGTATGGGGTTTCTTTTTAGGGGTAAAATGTTGAGTGTGGGGCCAGCTGAGTGGCGCATTGGTTAAGAGCTGGTTTTGGGATGCCAGCGGCCCTGGTTCGGATCCCACATATGAGGGCCAGTGACATTACCCTCCACAGCTAACAACAGCTCCACCTGGAGCTGGGCTGTGCGAGCCCCGGCAACGGTGTTGGCTGCAGCCCCTGCTGCAATAGGCTTCCATAGGCTACAGTGAGTGGCCAGCAGCCAGCATGAGTGGCTGACAGCCAGTGTGAGCTACCAATAGCTGCAGTGAGCGACCATCCAGAGGCTGGTGACCAATCTGCCTCACCCGGGAAGAGCACAATGACGATACCAACATGGGCCAGTGAAGCAACGGCCTCTGCAACTAGACTGAAGAACAAAAAGACAGCAATTTCTCTGTTCCCCTTCCCCTATTCCCCAGTGCTGTTCCCCTCCCCCAATTCACCAATAAATTCTTTAAAAAAAAAATGTTGAGTGTGGTCATGGTTGCACAACTCTGTGAATATACTTTAAAAAAGTGAATCATGCATTTTAGATAGATGAATGGTATGGTATATGAAACACATCTCAATAAAGCTGTTATTTTAGATAATCCTAGGAAGCAGGTATTTTAGTTTCTTGTGGCTGCTGTAACAAATTCCCACAAACTTGGTGGCTTAAAACAACAGCAATGTTGCTCAAGGGTGTGAGCTGAGATCTGAGCAACAGCAGTTTGATGCCCAGCCCGAGCTGAGCTGTTGCTGAGATGCCAACAGGTGGCAGGATGGCTCAGCTAAAAAACAAAACAAAACAAAACAAAACAAAACCAGCAATGTATCCTCTCCCAGTTCTGGAGGGCAGAAACACAAAACCAGTATCCCGGACCAAAATCAAGGTGCTACCAGAGCTGCACTCCCTCCAGGGGTTCTAGGTCAGGGTTTGTGCCTCGCCTCTTCCAGCCTCTGGCAACTGCTGGCTTGGCTTGTGGCTGCATCACTACAATACATGTTCAAGGCCTACATCCTCAAATCCCTCTGTTTCGTTTTCTCATCATCTCTGTGCATCAAATTGCCCTCTGCTTTTCTCTTTTAAGGACTCCTGTGATTGCATTTAGGGCCCACCCAGATAACCCAGAATAATCACCCCCATCTCAAGACCCCTAATTTAATCACATGTGCAAAGACTCTTTTTTCCATATAAGCTAAAATTTACAGGTTCCAGCATTAGGACCTGGTATCTTTGGGGAACATCATCAGCCCTCCACAGAGAGTATCATGATTCCTGTAACAGATAGGGAAACAGAGTTAGAACAAGAAGTATCACCAAGTTTCATAGTCCCATCTGCCTGCCTATGCCTCTCTGGCTTGCTCTGGGGCCTCCAGTAACTGGCCTTGTATGGAACCTTCCTGGGCAGGAGACTCAGATCCAGCCCTTGCTCTAGGCCAGGCCCAATCTGCTCTCTAGGAGGCCCCAGAGGAATGAAACAGCAAGGATGCTCTGGGCAGAGGAATGGCCTAATTCCTAGCAGGCACCAGGCTAAGCACCAGGAAAGACAAAGGCCTGGCCCTGCCCTCAAGGGTTTGGAGGGGACCTATCAACAAATCATTCAACATAGTCAGGCAAGCTGAGAGAAGCTCCTCCTGGGAGATAAAGAAGGAGAGGGGAGCCTTGTCTGGGTGGCTATCTAGCTTTCTGCCTGCACCTAAGGTGGACAAGGAGATCTACCTCCAGGACAGAGCCTTCTTGACAATTGAGTCTCTCCTGACTTCTCCCTCCCAGCTTTGATTCATTCACCGATTTTATCAGATCTTCAGAGTCCTCATCCAAGTCATTAATAAAAATATTCAATGGAAGAACGAAGATAGAGACCTATGGCATTCTACCGGAGACATGCCCCAGACTGATCTTAATAAAAATCCTTTTGATATCAATGTTCAGCAAGCTACAAATCCACTTACTCTCCCATCTTCACCCCTCACCTCTCCATGAGGATATGGATTCCTCATGAGGATGGAACCCAGAAGCACTGGCAAACTATACATTCATTAGATGGTGGCTAGTCTTGATACTATCATAGCAGCAGTCACGATAATGATAACAATAACAATAAATTGAATATGTTTTGTCCTCATGCTCCTTTTTCTGTCCTTTCTATCCATGATGAAGTCAACTTTACTAAAATAATAGGAAATCTTAATGGGTTTAATCATAAGTTCATGGAGAAATTAAGCTGCCAGGAACAATTCTTGGTGGGGAGCAGGAGGAGTGATTGCCGTTTATCTAGAGATCAGCAAAATGACATTTGGATACAAAAAGTGACTTTGGTTTAAAGTACAGGCAGTTTCCAGCTTATCATCAGGTATCGATTCAGAAGTTTGTTTTCTTCGAGTTGGCTGTTGAGCAAACGCTAAGCATACTCAAAACCAATCCCACTAATGCTGATGAGGCCCTCTGGTCTTACGCACAAGCGGACTGAATTTTACTATAAGCAACCTTAGCCCCAAGTCTCTTCAAGCTCCCAGCTTTGAACTCCTTTAATCCAGGGGCAGGCCTGGGCAGTTTCCCTCCCCTGCAAGTGGGACAGGGCAGCTGCCTGTCTGTAGGGGTTATGTTAAGTTCAATGTCTACAACTTAAAAGCATTTTTAATAGAGCCTCATTCCCTCTTTCAGGGGACTTCCCAGAAGGAAGAGCATCCCCATCCCTCACGTCACCCCATCAGTGCCTGGAGACTCCCACCTCTTTCAGTGCCAGGGCCGCACTTGGTGGCCCAGAAAAAGGTCGCAGCCATTTCTCCAACCAGTTTGCTTAAGCCTAAAGCTTTGGGCTTTAGAAATCCGTCCTTCTCCTAACATCTAATATTAGAGATTGCGGAAAAGTAGCAGAAAACACAGAAAAAATGGGAATGCTGGCTGACAGCTGCTGTTCATATCATCTCCCTACAGTTTACCCACTTATGGCTATAGGCTCTGGAAAAATACAAGAGAAAAATACTTTAAAATAGTTTACTGACCAGAGTGGTTCTCAGTCCAGAGTGTGGCTCAGTACATGTCCAGCTGGCTTTCATGGGGCCAACAGAACTGTGTGTTCATGCATGATCAGCTTCACCCCGTTTTGAACGGGAAATCTGATCGGGGGTGCTGCAGAGAAAGCAGAAGCTGGAGGCTGCGAAGGTGCTCTCTTCTCCTTTCTCAGACGATGCCTCTATTTTCAGCTTTGAAAGGGAACGAGGGCCGGCCGAGGGGCGCGGTGGTTAAGCGCTGGCTTTGGGAAGCCAGCGGCCCTGGTTCGGTCCCACATATGAGGGCCAGTGACACTGCCCTCAAAAAAACAAAACGAAACAAAAAAAACAAACAAAAAAACAAAAACGAAAGGAAACGATGACTCCTGCCTAAGACGCTTCCTCTTCCAGCTTTTTGTGCCAAGCAGGTTGGTGCTATTCCTAGGCTAGGTCTCCAGGTGATAGAGGTGGAGGGTGGCAACCTTATCCCCTTCTAGTATCTACCCTGAAACCCAGAAAATATCCTGAGTTTTAAAGAGTGGTGGGGGTGGGGATTAGGAATTCCAAAACCACAGATCACAAGGGCCTTGATATCCATCCTCTACAAAACTCCAGTAGAATATTCATTAGCTATGTAAAAACTTTATGGTGTGCCTAAGCAGCCCCTAAAATCTTGTCCTACAGAACTTCAATAAAGTCTTCGTGGGGGAAAAAAAAATTATGAAGGGGGCTCAGACTCTGAGGTTGGAGTTTAGAAAAGGATGGAGAATGGGGAGTCTGGGCCAGGCCTGACAAGGGCTGCCTGTGAGGGCTGCACCCAGAAGGGTAGGGCAAGACGAGGCCAGGGGGCCAGGAGGAGTGGTGCTCAGTGATGGACTGAGAAGGGGCCTAGCACCCAATAGACAGTGCAGATCAGAACTCTCGGGCTAGCCAAGTGGCGCGTTGGTTAAGAGCTGGCTTGAGACACCAGTGGCCCCGGTTTGGATCCCACATATGAGGGCCAGTGACACTGCCCTCTACAGTTAAGATGGTGAACAACAGCTCCACCTGGAGCTGGGCTGCTGTGAGTCCCTAGGACGGCATAGCTGCAGCCCCTGCTGCAGTGGGCTGCCATAGGCTGCAGTGAGTGGCCGGCTGCAGTGTGAGTGGCCAGCAGCCAGAGTGAGCTGCCAACAGCCGCCATGAGCGGCCGTCCAGAGAGGCCAGCGACTGATCTGCCTCACCCGAGAAGAGCGCAACGATGATGCCAACATGGGCCAGTGAATAAAAGTCCTCCACAACTAGACTGAAAAACAGAAGGACAGCAACTCGTCTGTTCCTCTTCCCCAGTTCCCCAATGCTGTTCTCCTCCCCCAATTCCCCCTAAAAAATATTGTTAAAAAAAGAACAGAACTCTCACAAGTGTTGAACTATGAGGCAGGAAGTAGAGTTGACCAAAAACCAGAAAACAGCTTCTAAAAATATGTCAGGACGAATTAACCCAGTTTCTTTTGTTGTCAGTGTTACTAGATTGTTGAAATAGTAAAATACTAGATATGGGGTTTCTGGATTTCAAAAGGACATCTGACAAGGTCTGTCTGGGGTCTTCATGGAGAAGTGTAGATAGTATCTGTTATTTGTGGGACAACTGTATCAAAAAAGTTTGCATGCCAGTTCCTCAGGACTCTGGCAGCTGTGCAGGTCACACCTTCTCTCTCCAGGGGAAAATTATGGCCGCTGCACAACTTTTCACCTTACTGATAAAGCTACTAAGAAGGCAGATATTTGTCCAAACCAGGGGTCGACAAACAGCGGCTCGCAAGCCACATGTGGCTCTTTGGATACCTACAAGTGGCCCTGAATTAAAATTGAAAATGAAAATAAAACTATCATAGTTTCATTTATAACATTTTTTCAATCACCAATATATTATTCACATAATGGTGATTTCATTTGTTTTATGGCTCTCGAATAATTTTTAAATTGTTGTGAGGGACAGGATTGGCTCTTCCGTCTCAAAAGTTTGCCGACCCCTGGTCCAAACGCCATAAGCCAGAGCAATGTTCCGGGGTTGAAAACAAAAGAAAAGGAAAGAAGACAGTTGTCCCAGTCATCGCAGAGGTGGTTAAGTGGCCTCTGTTGCTTGTGGGCTCCGCTCACAGTTCTGGTTTGATGCTAAGAAGGGCCATAAAGTTGTCATGGAGATCATGAATGACCAGCCAGATGGCATGAAAATGTATCTACATTCCCACTGTAGAAACCTGAGCAGCTCCATCTGACCAACCGAACAACTATGACCGGGGCCAAAAAAAAAAATGAGAAGGAAAATAAAACCCAGCAAAGTGCCCACAGCCTTCACCCCTAAGGGCTGAAGGGCGGAAGAATGACAAAAGTCATGGAGGCGGCACACAGAACTGAGGAAGAAAGGAGCCATCTGGGAGTGAGGATGACAGAGCGAGACAGACTCACTGACTTTGGGAAGGACGGCGGGGACTTGGCTTTGAGGGAGAAGCGAGGTCTCGATCTGCAGAGTTTTTCTCTCGGCAGCGACACATAATTCTCTCCTCACAGCCCCCTTCAAACCACCTTCCGTGAAGGGCTGCATTATTCTCAAGAGATTTGGAGTGGGGTGTCTGCTAAATTTTACAGAACACTCAGTGCTTCTCATGGATTATGTCATTGAATCCTATGAACCAGATGCTGGCATTGTTCTCATTGTACAGAAGAGAAACAAGACTCTCAGCGAGAGGTCAGTCCACTTGCCCGGGATCACACAGCTGGTTTAAGTGGTCAAGTCTGGTGGAATCCTGGCTGCCTGACTCCACGCCTGAGCCCTTCCATTTTTGCACGGTGGCTCTAGAAGAAAAACCTCAGGGCTTTTTTTTTTTAATTCTTTTATTGTGAAATAAACATTTTTTTAAATTAGTTTCAGGTGTAAAACACAGTGCAATAGTTATACTTTTTACCCCTCAAAGTGACAACCCCTCCCCCAATTTGCTACCCCACTCCTCGCCCCCATATCATACAATTCCTTTGACTCCCCTCCACAGTATAATCCACATCCCATGACTATCTATATATTCAATTACAGTTGGCATACAATATTATACAACATCAGTTTCAGGTATACAGTGCAGTGATCAAGCCTCTACTCCATCCATGAAGTGGTCTCTCTAACAAGACATGTGACCATCTGACACCCCACAAAATATTTACAACATTATTATATTCCCCGAACTGTCTTTCATATCCCTGTGGCAATAGTGTAGTTGCCTATTTATGTTGTCTAATCCCTTCCCCTTCTCCCTCATCCCCACCCCCCTCCCAACTAGTAACCCTCAGGTTTTCCTCTATATCTATGAGTCTGTTTCTGTTTACTTTGCTCATTCATTCAGTTTTCAGATTCCACATATAAGTGAGATCATATGGTATTTGTCTTTCTTCGACTGACTTATTTCACTTAACATAATAGTCTCGAGGTCCATGGTACGATTTCATTCTTCTTTATAGCAGAGTAATACTCCATTGTATAAATGTACCACAGTTTCTTAATCCAGTCATCTACCGATGGGCATTTCGGTTGTTTCCAAGTCTTGGCTATTGTAAATCGCGCTGCAATAAACATAGCGGTGCATATATTTTTTCGAATTAGTGTCTTGGATTCTTCTGAGTAGATACCCAAGAGTGGAATTGCTGGGTCATATGGTAGTTCCATTTCCAGTCTTTGAGATACTTCCATACTGATTTCCATAATGGCTGCACCAATCAATCTGCAGTCCCAACAGTGCAGCAGGGTCCCCTTTTCTCCACACCCTCGCCAGCACTTGTTGTTTGTTGATTTATTGATGATTGCCATTCTGACCGGAGTGAGGTGGTATCTCATTGTGGTTTTTATCTGCATTTCTCTGATGATCAGTGAGGTTGAACATTTTTTCATCTGTTGGCCATCTGTATGTCTTCTTTAGAGAAATGCCTCTTCATATCCTCTGCCCATTTTTTAATTGGGTTGTTTTTTTGGTGTTGAGTTGCATGAGTGTTTTAAAAATTTTGGATATTAACCCCTTATCAGATATATCATTGGCAAATATCTTCTCCCATTCAGTAGGCTGCTTTTTTGTTTTATTGATGATTTCCTTTGCTGTGAAAAAACTTTTGATGTAATCCCATATGTTCATTTTTTCTTTTATTTCCCTAGCCTGAGGGGATGTATCATTAAAAATATTACTCAGGATAATGTCTTCAAATTTACTCCCTATGTTTTCTTCTAGGAATTTTATAGTTTCAGGTCTTACATTTAAGTCTTTAATTCATTTTGAGTTTGTTCTCATATATGGTGTTAAGTAGGTGGTCCAGTTTCATTTTCTTGCATGTGTCAGTCCAGTTTTCCCAGCACCATTTATTAAATAGACTATCTTTAATGTAAATTCTTGTTTCCATTGTCATAGATTAAATGACTGTATATGGATGGGTTTATTCCTGAGTTCTCTATTCTGTTCCATTGGTCTATGTGTCTGTTTTTATGCCAATACCATAGTGTTTTGATTACTGTAGTCAGGTAGCATGATGCCTCCCACTTTATTCTTATTTCTCAAGATTGCTGTAGCTATTCAGGGTCTTTTGTGGTTCCATATAAATTTTAGGATTATATGTTCTATTTCTGAGAAAAATGTCCTTGGTAGTTTGATTGGAATTGCATTGAATCTATATATTGCCTTAGGTAGTGTTGACATTTTAACTATATTAATTCTTCCTATCCATGAACATGTATGTATTTCCATTTATTTGTATCTTCTTTGATTTCTCTCTTCAGTGTCTCATAATTTTCTGAGTACAGGTCTTTTACTTCTTTAGTTAAATTGATTCCTAGATATTTTATTGTTTTTGAAGCAATTGTAAAAGGGACTGATTTACTGATTTCTGAATATTAATTTTGTATCCTGCTACCTTACCAAATTCGTGTATCAGTTCTAGCAGTTTTTTGGTGGAGTCTTTGGGATTCTCTCTATATAGTATCATGTCATCTCATATACTGACAATTTTACTTCCTCTTTTCCAATATGGATGTCTTTTATTTCATTTTTTTGTCTGATTGCTGTGGCTAGAACTTCCAGAACTATGTTAAATAGAAGTGGTGAAAGTGGGTAGCTTTGTCTTGTTCCTGATCTTAAGGGGAAAGCTTTTAGCCTTTCCCCATTGAGTACAATGTTTGCTGCGGGCTTATCATACATAGCCTTTATTATGTTGAGATATGATCCCACTATTCCCACTTTGCTAAGAGTTTTTATCATAAATGGCAGCTGGATTTTGTCAAATGCTTTTTCTGCATCTATTGTTATGATCATATGATTTTTATTTTTCATTTTGTTAATGTGATGTATTATGTTAATTGATTTGCGGATATTGAACCAAACTTGCATACCAGGAATGAATCCCACTTGATCGTGGTGTATGATCTTTTTAATGTGATGCTGAATTCGGTTTGCTAGTATTTTGTTGAGAATTTTTGCATCTATGTTCATTAGGGATATCAGCCTGTAGTTTTCCTTTTTTGTAATATCTTTGTCTGACTTTGGAATCAGGGTGATAGTGGCTTCATAGAAAGAGTTTGGGAGCCTTCCGTCCTTCTGTATTTTTTGGAATAGTTTGAGGAGAATAGGTATTAATTCTTTTTTGAATGTTTTGTCAAATTCCCCTGTGAAGCCATCTGGTCCAGGACTTTTGTTTGTTGGAAGATTGCTGATTACTGAATCAATTTCTTTGGCAGTAATCAGTCTGTTCAGAGTTTGTTTCTTTTTGGTTCAGACTTAGTATATTGTATGCTTCTAGAAATTTATCCATTTCTTCCCGATTGTTGAATTTTGTTAGCATATAGTTGCTCGTAGTATTTTCTTAAAATTGTCTGTATTTCTGTGGTATCTGTTGTCACTTCTCCTCTTTCATTTCTGATTTTATTAATTTGGGTCCTCTCTCTCTTTTTCTTGGTGAGTCTGACTAAGGGTTTGTCGATTTTGTTTATCTTTTCAAAAAAACCAACTCTTGGTTTCATTGATCTTTTGTATTTTTTTTTGTTCTCTATTTCATTTATTTCTGCTCTGAGCTTTATTATTTCCTTCCTTATACTCCCTTTAGGCTTGTTTTGCTGTTCCTTTTCGAGTTCCCTTAGGTGTAAAGATAGTCTCTTGATTTGAGATTTTTCTTCCTTAGGTAGGCCTGCACTACTACAGTCCTTCTTAGGACTGCTTTTGCTGCGTCCCAGAGATTTTGGGTCATGGTGTTTTCATTTTCGTTTGTCTCGAGGTATCTTTTGATTTCCTCCTTGATCTCATTTTTGACCCACTCACTATTTAGTAGCATGTTATTTAGCCTCCATGTATTTGTAAGCTTTCCGGATTTCTTCTTAAAATTGATTTCTAGTTTCATAGCATTATGGTCAGAGAAGACATGTGATATGAATTCAATCTTCTTAAATTTACTGAGACTTGTTTTGTGGCCTCACATGTGGCATATCTTGGAAAATGTTCCATGTGCACTTGAGAAGAATGTATATTCTGTAGCTTTGGGATGAAATGCTCTAAAAATATCAATTAAATCCAGCTGGTCTAAAGTGTCATTTAAGGCCACTATGTCTGTGTTGATTTTCTGTCTGGAGGATCTGTCCATTGGTGACAACGGGGTGTTGAAGTCCTCTACTATAATAGTGTTACTGTTGATCTCTGTCTTTATGTCTGTCAAAATCTGTTTTATGTATTTAAGAGCTTCTATATTGGGTGCATAGATGTTTACTAGGGTTATGTCCTCTTGTTGAATTGATCCCTTTATTATTATGTAGTGCCCGTCTTTGTCTTTTATTGTAGTCTTCATTTTAAAGTCTATTTTGTCCAAAATAAGTATTGCTACTCCAGCTTTTTTCTCATTTCCATTTGCATGAAATCTTATTCCATCCCTTCACTTTCAGTCTGTGTGTGTCTTTTGATCTGAGATGAGTCTCTTGTAGACAGCATATACATGGGTCCTGTTTTCTTATCCACTGAGCCACTCTGTCTTTTGATTAGAGCATTTAGCCCATTCACATTTAAAGTGATTACTAATAAGTGCATATTTATTGCCATTTTGTTATTTGTATTTCTAGTCTTCCTGGGTTAGCTTGTTTTCCCCTTTCTTTGTTTAAAAAGCCCTTTTAACATTTCCTGCAATGCTGACTTGGTGGTAATGAACTCCTTAAGCTTATTCTTTTCTGAGAAGCTCTTCATCTCTCCTTCAATTTTAAGTGATAGCCGTGGTGGGTAGAGCAATCTTGGCTGTAGACCTTTTTTGTGTGTGTGTCAATTTGAATATCTCCTGCCACTCCCTTCTGGCCTGCAGAGATTCTGTAGAAAAGTCAGCTGTTAGTCTTATAGGAATTCCTTTGTATATAACCTGCTGTCTTTCTCTTGCTGCTTTTAGGATTCTGTCTTTGTCTTTAAGCTTTGCCATTTTAACTGTGATGTGTCTTGGTGTGGACCTGTTTGGGTTCAGCTTGTTTGGAACCCTCTGCACTTCCTGGGCTTGCATGTCGATTTCCTTCACCAGGGTAGAGAAGTTTCAGTCATTATTTCCTTAAATACATTCTCAATCCCTTGCTTCTTTTCTTCTCCTTCTGGTATTCCTATGATTTGATTGTGGTTCTGTTTCATATTGTCCCAGAGGTCCCTTAAACTATTTTCATTCTTTTTTCTTTTTTTTTCTTTTTGTTGTTCCAACTGGGTGATTTCTGCTATTTTATCTTCTAATTCGCTGATCCGCTCCTTTGCTTCATCTAATCTACTGGTGATTCCTTCAAGTGTGTTCTTCATTTCAGTTATTTGTATTCTTTAGTTCTAACTGGTTGTTTTTTATGGTTTCCCTATCCTTCTTTATGTCCTCACTAAGTTCCTTAAACATTCTTATCATCAGTGTTCTAAACTCTGTCTCTGAAAGTTTAGATACCTTTGTTTCATTTAGTTCCATTGCTAGAGTTTTCTTCTGATCTTTTACTTGGGACATGTTTCTTTGTTTCTTCATTCTGGCTGTCGTTCTGTGAATGCTTCGATGTATTAGATAGATCACCTAGAAACAATAGAGAGGAAAAAAAAGAAAAAGAAAAGAAAAAAAAGGTGGGGGGGCTCTCCGTCCTCTTTACTCTGCAGACCACTTGCTCAGCAATAGAGAGTCTCTGGGCGACAGCACCAGCTATTGGGGGGAAGGGTTTAACGTGTTATGCGCCGGCCTCCCTCTCCGGCTTGCAGTGAGCTTTCCGCAATTAGCTGCTGTGTGCTCTGGAACCGTGCTCACTACCAAAAAAAAGTCTTCATAGGTTGTTTTAGGTTGTCTGCTCCTGCTGCAAAAAAAACCCTCTGTGGCCTGCGGAGATGTGGGTCAGGCACCAGGGTCTCAGGGTGCCTCTGGCAACACAGCTCTAGGTGGTGGGGCAGGCCCCCAATGCAGGCCCCCAAGGCACCACTTGATGTGGTCAGTGGCCCCCACCAAGTCAGAGCGGCATACACTCTGCACCAGCAACCAGCCCACACAAACTTGCCCAGAAAGCCTCAATTGGATCATGCAGGCACACAGCTCCCAGCCTAATACTCTCAGGAAAACTCCCCGTATCAGCCTGTCCCAATCAGCTGCCGACAGATCAGGCTAAGCAGCCCAGCAGACAATCCCCGGCCTGGCAACTCTGCACAAACAGTGCGGAGAGCGGGGACCCAAGGCGGCTCGTGCATTCCTGAGTCTCAGTGAACAGCCTGATGGAGCTGGAGAGCACCCGCCTGGAGTTTCCCTGGCTACGCAGCACAAGCAGGGAGGAGGGTGGGAATCCAAGGCTGCATGCGCACGCACGCACGCACTCCTGCGCCAATTTCACCAGACCAATGCGGTACCTCAGGGCTTTTTGAAATGCCCCACAAGAGGAAAATCTTAGAACAAAGCCTCAAAGGGATCAAAATTTGAAAAAGTTGAAATACACAGACTATGAAGTATTTATGCACCAAGGTTAGTCTAAGATACAATCCTTCAATTTGTTCTCCAAGTGTCTTACCATTTCCTGTTCCTTTACAGCTTCATTACCTGATTAAACAAAATTAAAATAAATAGATACATCCAAATAAAGAAGGAGGGCAAGCTGGGGTATAAGAATATGCACAGGAAATGGTGCTTCTACACAGACATGAGATTTGTGTGACTTAGGACCAAGCCAGGAGCCTGTCTAAACATTTCTAATATCAAGGATGTGAAAACATATGTAGGTCTCCAGATGAATTCCTCACAAGGATCTGCTTTAATTAGAGCTGTTTAAAAAAATGGACCAGCGTGGCCGGTTATCTCCATTGATTAGAGCTTGGTGATCATAACACCAAGGTTGCCAGTTCGATCCCCACATGGGCCACTGAGATGTGCCCTCAACAACTACATTGAAACAATTACTTGACTTGGAGCTGATGGATACTGGAAAAACACACTGTTGCCCAATAATTTTTTAAAAATGGACCAGTTCCGAGGGGGTGGGAGGGAGTATGTTCATACAAAAATCTGGACATGATCATTCACAGCAGCATTATTTGTAATTCCAGCTTTCCTGAAAAACTGGAATCAGCCCAGGTATCCTTCGATGTGTGAATGGGTAAATAAACGGTGGTGCACCCATACCATGGAACATTCCTCAGCAATAAAAAGGAACAAACAGTAGATACCTTCAACAACTTGGGTCACTCTCAAGGGAAATATGCTGAGCGAAAAAAAGCCAACATCCCGCCAAAACATGATTCTATTTACATAACCTTTTTGAAACAACAACATTTTAGAGATGGAGGACAAATTAGCAGTTTTGGGAAGCTGGGGGTGAGGACAGGGAAGAAAGTGGTTGTGGGTAGAGAAGGGCAATGGGAGGGATCCTTGTGGAGTTGGAACTGCGTCTTGACTCGTGATGGACACGCAAACCAGCACAGGTGCTGAAGCTGTATAGAACTTTTCACTCAGATACAATGTGTGAAAGTAAAACTGGGGAGGTTAAATCAGGTCAATGGGGTGTATCAACGTCACCGCCCTGGTCGCAAGGTTAAACTGTAGTTTCACAAAATGTTACCATTGGGGAAATCTGGGCAAAGTGTACAAGGGACCTCTGTGTATGATTTACTACACGTGCATGTAAATTTGCCATTATTACCCCCAATCAAAATCTCTACTTTCAAAACATGAAGCAGTTCCCTGTCTCTGAGGATTTGAGACCTGGTCAGATGCTCCCTGCGGAAAGGGGAGCATTAGGCGGCCCCTACAGCCTTCAAGCCTCCAGCTCACCTTAGGTCTTTGGGGAGTGAGACCCTTTGAGAGGTGAGGAGGACACTGAGTATTACACAAAAGTCCTCCATTTCTGCTGGTCCCACAAACAGAATCAGGGACCCCGGGAATATCCTCCCCCAAAGAAGCTCCTTCTCTCGTACCCAGAGGAAGAGGTGAGCTGAGCTGCTCTGAGGCATCTGGCAGCTTTTCCCTATGGCTACTGAGAATGTGAAAGAATCCCAGGGTGACGAGGAGCAAACATGCTCCAAGTAAAGGGACATTCTGGGTCAGGAGTTGGCAAACTTTTGAGATGGAAGAGCCACCAGGGGTCAGCAAACAGCTGCTCGTGAACTGTGGCTCTGAAGTAAAACTGAAAATGAAAATAAAACTATCATAGTTTCATTTATAAAATTTTTAAAGGATGTTATTCACATAATGGTGATTATGTAAAAATATATTTATGGCTCTCAAATAATTTTTAAGTTGTTGTGAGAAACAGGATTGGCTCTTCCAGGGGTCGGCAAACTTTTGAGACGGAACGTACCCAAAGAGCCGCAAGTGGCTAGAGAGCTGCAGTTTGCCAACCCTCTTCTAGATGGAAAACGAACAGGAACGTTTTGAGACCTAGGAAAGATGTAGAGAAGATCTTGGATGTTTTAGGGGGTAAAAGGGGATTTTTGAACATTATTCTACAGATGCATTGAAGTGACCCAGCTCCTAAACGGAATTTGCCCTCCCCCCGCCCCAGATAATTTCATGATCAGTTTGCACCCAAACAAATATTCTAAGATGGACCTCTGGAACAGTGAAATGGGTAAATGAATGTGAGGTGTCCTTCATCCCCTCTCCCCGCCATTGGATGGGGCCGAGCAAGCTCTCCCTTAGGTCAGCTTACCGAGAAAGTCCCTGAGGTTGGCAGTGCCTTGAAGCCAGCGTGGCGCCTGCTGGGCCTGGTAGTGTCTCAGGAACTCCTGGCCAGTCTCTGGGGTCCCCGCTCATTGCTTGCTTTGTGTCCTCATATTCAGGACCTGGCACAGTATGTTTGACATCAGGCCCAGGGTGCTCTGACCCAGGCTCTGGCCTCTCGGGCACAGCCTGAGTGAGTGCTGGACCAACCCCAGCAGGCCAGCTCCCCTCAGGCCTCCAGCTGACCACACCTGAAACTCCCATGAATGTGGACATGACTGATGATGACACATGTGTGTAGTGTGCCTTGAATACCAATCTCCCTTCCGTGGGCATTCTGACTCCATCTGCATCTCCCCTGTCCTGTATCCACACATGCCCTCCATCTACAAGCCTTACTTTCCAAGAAGAGCTTCCTCTTGAGGTTTCCACGAATAGGTAGGCACACGCAGTGGAAGGGGGCTCTGTCTGGCCTGTAGTCACATCTGCCCTGCCCCCGCAGAAGGCTTTGCCCACGCAAAGGGACTCTGAGTTTTCTGCCACCTAACACACCTGCGGTGGCCTGTAAGTCCATTTTAAAATGTGGCTAGCAGAGCTGAGGAAAAGGGAAGGCAGGACCCCAGTTCAGCCCAGAGACTGCATTGTTCTCACACGGGCATTGTTCTCGGGCCCCACCACTTGCCCAGAAGGCACCCCCCACGGCCCCTGGGGAATCAAATGAGATTGTTTTTCCCAAGCTCCAGCTCTTCAGGTGTGAGCTGCAGTGCTAGGAGAACGGTGGTGACTGTGGCATTTCTGCAACAGGAAAGAGGAAGGAACTTCTCATCTGTGTAGCGATGGCATCAACAATGTGCACCCCCAGCCAGCTGGCAGGGAAGAGGAAGGGAGCTCAGTTTCCATAGTGATAAATCACCAGGAAGCCAGCGAGAGGATTTTTCCCTCCTCTGGTTCCCTGCAAACACATTCCCAACTCCAGAATCGGTTAGACGCCTGGCGCCTCTCCAGGCTGAGCCTCCAGAACGCAGGTAGAGGAAAAGGAAGGAGGTCTCTGCCAGATGCAGAGACTGAAAGGCCATTGCGACTGAGAGTGGAAGGGAAGAGGTTTCGGCTTCTCTTACAGGTGTGGCCATTGGGCACAGGTGCCTGAGCCACCCAGCTGGCCCAGCACTCTGTCACACTTGGGTGGCCACGTGCTGATCAAAAGCTTGTCAGTGTGTGCCACCTCCATTATTCCATTTCATGATCACATTATGCCCTACATGATACTGTGTTCTATTATGTAAGCCCCACAGCATCCTCCTAGGTATTGTTAGCCCTTTTTACGACAGAAGAACAGGCCCAGTGAGGGAAAATGATGGGCCAGAGACAACTCACCCAGTGGAGAAGACAATTCCTGCAAGCCACTCCTGAAGGTCTTCAGGGCTCTCATCTGAGACTCCATCCCTTGCCAAAATCAGACTATTTTCCCCTAAGGAAAATTCCAGAATTAAAAAAAAAAAATGCTCTGAAATGTCATTTGTCCCAAGTCTTGTTGGTCACTTTTCATCGTGCTACTTTCTCTTGCCTCTTACCTTTTCATATGCTGTTACCTTTGCTTAGAATGCTGTTCCCTGATTCCTTGGTTAACTCCTCGGGGGAAATGCTTGGCCCCTCCTTCCCAGTGGCTCAGACACCTCGCTTTCTGGGCTTCCACATAACTTACCACATGGTATTGTGAGGCAGCACAGAGTAGAGGGAAGAAAAGGCTCTTCTAAGCCCAGAGTAGCTTGGGGGATTTATTTAACCTAGCGTGCAGCATCCTTAGATGGGTCTTTCTGATTGCCTGAGAGCCCTCCCAACCTCCTGCCCTGTTCTGGCTGGGCCAGGCCAAGAGGTTCTCAGCCTTACCACAGCTGGGTTATCCACATGGGTTACAAACACCATGAGATTCAAATAATCCACATATCTGCAACCTGGGGTCACTCAGGTGGCAAGAGACAAAGGAAATCCCACTTTGGGGAGCCAGTCCCCTCTGTGGTTTCACTTGAAAAAAATGAAACCAAGTTTGGGGCAGCCAGTTAGCTCAGTTGGTTAGAGCACAGTGCTCACAACACCAAGGTTGCCCGTTCAGTCCCCACATGGGTCCCTGAGATGTGCCCTCCATAAGTAGATTGAAACAGCTACTTGACTTGGAGCTGATGGGTCCCGGGAAAACACAGTGTTCTCCAATTAAAAAAAAAAAAAAAAAAAAAAAAAAGGAAGAAAACAAGCTCTTCATGCAAATACTTTGATTTTAAATTTAATTGTATAACAGCTGAGTCTCTCCACTTAAAAATACAGACTTCAGGGCTGGCGGAGTGGCACGTTGGTTGAGTCGACCTGGGATGCCAGCAGGGCCCTGGTTCGGATCCCACATGAGGGCCATTGACACTGTGCCCTCTACAGCTAAGATGGTGAACAACAGTTCACCCTGGAGCTGGGCTGCCATGAGTGGCCAGCGATGGTGTAGGCTGCAGCTTCTGCGGCAATGGGCTGCCATGAACTACTGTGAGTGGCCGGCAGCCAGTGTGAGAGGCCGGCGTGAGTTGCCGTGAGTGCCCATCCAATGACTGGCGACCAACTGCCTCAGCCGGGAAGAGCCCAATGATCACAATATCAACATGGGCCAGTGAAGCGATGTCCTCCACAACTAGACTGAGGAACAAAAGGACAGCAACTTGTCTGTTCCCCTTCCCGATTCCCCAATAAAATCTTTTTTAAAAAAAACACAATAGGGCCAGCCGAGTGGTGCGGTGGTTGGGCGCTGGCTTGGGATGCCAGCGGCCCCGGTTCGGGTCCCACATATGAGGGCCAGTGACGCTGCCCTCAAAAAAAAAAAAAAAACCACAATACAAACAGACTTCAACTCAACAGAGACAGAATTCAGACCCACGGTTGCCTGGGGCTTGAGGAGGATGAGGGATTGACAGCAAATGGGCAAGAGGGAAATTTGGGGGAAATGGAAATGTTCTAAAACCAGATTATGGTGATTGTTGCACAACTCTATGTATCTAAGAAATACTGTTCTGAAATTTAGCAAATAAAATACAGGACATTCAGTTAAATATAAATTTCAGGTAAGCAACAAACAATATTTTTAGTATAAGTATGTCCCAGATACTGCATGGGACATACTTGCACTAAAAAAGTATTTGGTGGGCCGGCCAAGTGGCGCAGTGGTTAAGAGCTGGCTTGGGATGCCAGCGGCCCCAGTTCGGAGCCACTGACACTGCCCTCAAAAAAAAAAAAAAAAAGTATTTGTTGTTTATCTGAAATTCAAATTTAACTGGGCATCCTATATTTTATTGGCAATCCTAACTAAAAGTAATTGAAGTATGCACTTAAAATGGGAGAATTTTATGGTATGTAAATTATACTTCACTGTTATATTTAGCACATCACTACAATAATATTGTTGATTAAGAAAAAGTACAGCTTTTCCTTCTGCGTACCCTCTCCACTCCCTTCCCACTCTGACCCCTGGCAAAATACAACTCTAAAACCCACCCCACCAGCCCAGGAACCCATAGACGTCTAAACAGTCACCATAGCTTTGATTTCCTGGGGCCTGGGGCCTGCAGAGGGCAAGACCCCCCCACACACATCACATCCCCCCACCCCACACCCCCCCACACACACACGGTCAGAAATACACAGACCTCTGCTTGCCGGGTGCTCCGAAACCCTAAATCATCCCCATACACACACACACCCTCACTACTTACGGCCCAGCAATTCAATTCTCATCACCTGAACGCCTGAACAGGCTGAACAGACGTGCTACAAAAATAAGTATAATACTTCCCCATCCATTCAGTACACACCCACTCACCAACATACATACTAACAGCATTAAAAACAGAGAAAAATTACTCTTCTCTGTATGCTATGGGGCAGAAAGTTTTTCACGCCCTCCAAGAAAACAAACTTTCCTGTATCTTTGGGGTTTGCCTACAGAACTGCATTTTGCAATCAATAAGAGAATGTTACCTTTTTAGAATTAGCATGGTTGCACTTGACTGTAGTAAACACAGCTGACTCTTGAACAACCAGGGTTAGAACTGCGCAGGTCCACGTATAGGTGGATTATTTTTTCTCAATAAATACGGTTGGCCCTTTGTATCCATGGGTTTCGCATCCGCAGATTCAACCAACTGTGGAACAAAAAGAGTATTTTCACATTCCCAACCGCAGATTCCCAACTGTGGATGAAAATACCGTTTTTGATCTGTGGTTGGTTGGATTCCCCAGATGCAAAGTGTTATATGCTAATTTCCGACTGCTCAAGGGTCTGTGTCCCTAAATCAGCCCTAAAGGTAAACCTACATCAACCGTACTCCCTTGGGACTTCTCAGGGTAGGTGGTGGGTAAGTCAATGAAAGAGATTCCAAGTGGCTGCCTATAGATGAAGCCATTCACTCCAAATAAAATGCCGATAATAATAACTGGTGTTTATTATAGTGTACTAAAGTGATTTCTACGCACTCTGGCTCAGTCCTATGATGTCCATACAGCTAGAGGAACTCACCCACAGCACCACAGCTGGTCAGGGGCAAACCCCAAGGCCCTTGCTCTTACTACCCAGTTCAAGTTCCTCTCATTTTTGGCTGAAGTTATATCAGCCTAACAAGGATGTTCTTTTGTCTATTAGGAACTTTAATCAAATACATAAACACATATAAATACAAACTAGAAAAATCATTAACTACTTAGTAAGTGGCATTTTGGATAAAAATCTTCCCAATAATGAGACTTCTTAAATAAAAATAATGGAGGTGATAGTGAAAAAGGAAGAAATCCCAGTCTGCTCAGAATTATGGAAAATTCTAAAGTAGCAGACAGCATTTTACACTTCTGATCATCAGGATATCAGTGGCGAATTTTCACAGGACTAAGGGAAAGTAACTTGTTCCCAGGTGCCAGTATTAACATGCATTTGACAGTATTTTTATCTAATGACTAAATTCCTTTAATAAGCACTTCATTGCATTTTACCCCCATGGGCTTGAAATAGCAGCGTATTTCTGAAGGGAGCTTAACTTTTTTTTCAAGTGACTTAAAAGCAAGCAAAATCCAAAACAAGCCATTACAGGCAGAAACAATTAATGGGCTTTGGGTTCCTTCCCAGGCCCATTTGAAACTACAAATTTGACAATGGCGCCATCTAATGGAAAATTAGAAGGTTAAGAAAAAAAAATTTCTTCTACTTTCAGATTTATCAGCAGCAACTTCTCCTAAACAGCTTTGTCAGCTTTGGACACCCCCATTGTTTACTTAACTTTTAAGTAATTATTTATTGAAAAAACATACCATTGATGTAAAAAAGTATATATAACACATAATATAAAAATGGTATACAAAAATGTATTTGAGGGCCGGCCGAGTGGCGCATTGGTTAAGCGCTGGTTTCGGGATGCCAGTGGCCCTGGTTCGGATCCCACATGAGGGCCAGTGACACTGCCCTCTACAGCTAACAACAGCTCCACCTGGAGCTGGGCTGTGCGAGCCCCGGTGATGGTGTGGGCTGCAGCCCCTGCTGCAGTGGGCTGCCATAGGCTACAGTGAGTGGCCCGCAGCCAGCGTGAGTGGCTGGCAGCCAGTGTGAGCTGCCAATAGCCGCGGTGAGCGACATCCAGAGGCCAGCGACCGATCTGCCTCATCCGGGAAGAGCGCAATGACGATATCAACAGTGAAGCAACATCCTCCGCAACTAAAACTGAAGAACAAAAAGACAGCAACTTATCTGTTCCCCTTCCCCGATTTCCCAACGCTGTTCCCCTCCACCAATTCCCCAATAAAATCTTAAAAAAAAAAAAAGTATTTGAAATAAAACTTCCCCATTTCTTTCTTTAGACATAGCACTCTATGCATATACAAATAAAATAATAAATGAACAAATACATAAATACCAATATGTGTAGCTATGCATACATATACTATTATAAATAAATGAGATATATTTTCTGCAATGTGCTTTTTTTGCCCATCATGAATATATAATATTTTCATTTAAATACACAGAGAACTACCTACCTCATTTAAAAAACAATGTCTCCAAAATACCTCATGGTGTATGGGATTTCTTTTCAGGGCATTAAAAATGTTCTAAAATTAGATTTTGGTAATGGTTCCACAGTTTTGTGAATATACTAAAAAAAAAACCCCACTGAATTGTATAGTTTAAATTTTATGTGAATTATATCTCAATAAAGCTGTTTAATAAAAGAACAGGATGTCAAAAAAATATCCCATTCTAAGGAACTTCTATAATTTAAATAACTAGTTCTCAGTCAATGGGCATTTAGGTATTTGCAGTTCTACATGATTATAAGGAAAATTGCATGGATTCCCCATGCCTAGGGAAGGTTCTAGGGCTACACAACACAGCTCTGGAGGGGAATGAAAGAATTCTGATGTTAGCTGGTGTTGTAGGAGCCACCTCACACTTCTTCCAAGAATATAAAGCCTATTACATGTGCAAGAGTAAATTTTCTATTTGCAGGTGGCCCCATGTTCCCTCAGTGATCATGGATAGGGAAGAAGGGGGAGGTGGTTTAGTCCTCCAACGACAATCTACCATAGCTGGGTGTGGCTAGGTATTCTGGGGCAGGAGTACCCCAAACCTGCCTCTGCCAACTGGGGTCTTAGGTCTGTTTCTGAATGATTTTTATGATCTGTGAAACAGAACAACTCCCAGTGTTATTATGAGGATGGAGTGAGCTGGCCCATCTGATGGCCAGGAGGTGCTCAGTACATCCTAGATCCTTTCCTTTGGCCCTTGAAAGACTCCAGGTGAGAGTGCAGCAAACTCAGAGAGGCAGGAAAAATCCTGGTGAATCCATTCACATGGTGTAGTTTCTGAGTGGTGACCCCCACAATTGAGAAATCACCAGCTCCGTCCAGGCATGGACACCAAAGCTCAGTATTCACAGCTGTAGAAAAATGGAGCAAATCCCAAAGCTGGCAACGGGGCTGTGAACTGACCCCATCTTCCCTGAATCCCCAGTAGCCCTCTCCCTGAGAGGGAGTCAGTTGACATTGCTCTGGAGCTCAGGGATGGAGCCTCCTACTTGACAGCAGCCCAGGCCATCCTGGGGACATGGCCAGAGCCCCTGTCAGCCCTTAGGAGGAATCACAGAACCACCTTCTAAGGACACCAGTATGACTTCATGTTAACTAATTACATCTGCAAAGATCTCATTTCCAAATAAGCTCACATTCTAAGGCTGTGGGTGGATATGTTTGGGGGACACTAGTCAGACAAGTACGGACCTGTGGGAACAAATAGGAAATGAGATGAAGAGTGAATTGCAGGCCATGTTCTGTTATAGTGCCCTAATCACAACAGCTCAGAAAGTCTTTTTACGTTGTACAAGAAACAGTGCAAAATAAAGTAAATTATTTCTATTTCTGGAGTGAAAAACGATTTGATTATTATACCAAAAAATAAGAACAGCACTCAGAAATTGTGTTGTGTATAAATGGGGCTCAGAAGTTGTCATGTGACAAGCTGAAAACACCAAATATATTTAATCAAAATGGTAATTGTAAGGCCGGCCGAGTGGCTCAGTTGGTTAAGAGCTCGCTCAAGAGTGCGAGCTGAGCTCTGAGCAACAGCAGTTCCGTGCCTAGCCCAAGCTGAGCAACCGCTGAGCTGCCAACAGGTAGCAGGATGGCTCAGCTAAAAAAAATAAAAATTAAAATTAAAAAGTGGTAATTGTATTCTGGCAAAGCTCATTGCTCTAATAAATTCTAAAAATCTCAGTGAGCAAAATAATGAAAATAAGATCTGAAATCTGTTTCACACACGTTTTGGAAATAAAAATTCTGTAAATGTTCAAATTAAGACCGTATCTATAGGATGGACCTAGAGGATATTATGCTAAGTGAAATAAGTCAGATTGAAAAATATCATATGATCTCACTTACATATGGAATCTAAAGAACTGAATAAGTGAGCAAACAAAACAGAAGTAGACTCATAGATAAAGAGAAGAAACTGATGGTTGCTATAATAGGTGGGAATGGGGTTTGGGGAATGTGTGAGAAAGGGGAAGGGATTAGAAAGTACAAACTGGTAGTTACAAAGTAGTCACGGGGATGTGACACAGTATGAGGAATATAATTAATAATATTGTGAAGACTATGTAGTGTCAGATGGGTACTGGAATTATTAGGGGGATCACTTCATAGATTCTATAAATGTCTAACCACTGCACTGTACACCTGAAACTAATATAAAATAATATTGAATATCAAATATAATTTCATATATTAATGGGATGTAAAGCACAGCATAGGGAATATAGTCAGTGGTATTGTAATGGCCTGTATGATGTCAGAGGGGTAGTAGACTTGGAGGGTTATCACTTTGTGAGGATGAAAATGTGTAATAATTATGTTGTTTTATACACCTAAAACTAATTTTTTAAAAACTGTAACTATAAAGCATTGAAACTGTTCAAAAAATGTTCTCAGAATTTTTAACACAATCTAATGTATAGCTATAAATAATTAAGTATTTTTAGACATGAAGTTAATAAAATTTCACGGAAGAATAAAAAAGCATGGGTGTACCATTGTGACCTAATTAATGATCCATCAGGGGTTGGAGATTTAAAACCATGAACAATATTAGTGACATAAAGAGAAATTCTCTATTTATTGAACTACACATCGTCCAATGGCCACCAGCTTCAAAGACTTCATAGGACAAGTTCAAGGCAGTTCCCCATGTCAAATCATCCCAGACAGTGAGCCCTGTCTTGAACAAAACCACACCAACCATTTCTAAACATCAACAAAATTTTGAAAATTATGACAATGATTCAATGAGTGATTTGCAGGAAAGTTCATATTACTTGTTAAGTAGATTTGTAATATAGCTTAGGTTATTTAGAGATAAAACGGGGGTGGTCATGGAATGTATTTTAAAATTTTGACCCATGCATTGAGTCACATATTTGTATAACTGCATTGGGTGTTTAATATTTTTAATAATACCCCTGCACACCTCATAGAGGTTTTGTAAGAATTAAATGAGATTATCAGTGTAAAGCTCTTAGACAACAGAAAGGAATACACAGATATTAATTTTACTGTTTGTATGACTATATTTATTGTTATCTATCTTATCAATATGATGAATTATTGTGAACCATGACAAAGTGGATTTGGGGCATCAAGGAACATGCGAGGTCCATGGATGAACGTTGTCTTTTCCCATTTGAGATGCTACTTCTGATTTATTGTGCAAACTCTGATTGGGTCGGCAGAGTGGCGCGGTGGTTAAGCGCTGGCTTGGGAAGCCAGCGGCCCTGGTTCGGGTCCCGCATATGAGAGCCAGTGACACTGCCCTCGAAAAAGAAAAAAAAAAAAAGTCTAAAGCTATTGTGCAAACTCTGACACATTGCGTTCCTTTTCCGGGGGCCCCATGAAAGCTCTCCTAGCAACGATTACAAACAGCTATAAGTAGCACTTCCTCTGGTTTCTTCTGCTGTGTTTGTGTCAGAGCTGAGGTCTGCAGGCTTCCTACCCCATTTGAAAGTTCCACACATGTCAGTTTTTCTGAAAGGCCCCCAAGTCCTCTCACAAATGATGGCTTTCAGGGACCCAGTCCCATCCTCTTCCCAGGCCAGATGGGTGAGATACTGGTGGGTAAAGTGTGAAAACCAAAACCTCCGATTCCCTTTAGCAGAATTTCTGGCATTCCCACCATCATCCCACTAGAGATCCAACTTGTGGGGTTTTTTTCCCTCACTCTTCTTTTTTTTTTCCAAAGATTTTATTGTGGAAATGGGGGAGGGAAACAGCATTGGGGAACTGGGCAAGGGGAACAGACAACTTGCTGTCCTTTTGTTCTTCAGTCTAGTTATGGAGGATGTTGCTTCACTGGCCCATGTTGGTATCGTCATTGCGCTCTTCTTGGGTGAGGCAGATCGGTCACCGGCCTCTGGATGGTCGCTCACAGCAGCTTTTAGCAGCTCACACCGGCTGCTAGCCGCTCACGCTGGCTGCTGGCCACTCACTGTAGCCTAACGCAGCCCACTGCAGCAGGGGCTGCAGCTATGTCATCCCGGGGACTCTTGGCAGCCCAGTTCCAGGTGGAGCTGTTGTTCACCATCTTAGCTGTAGAGGGCAGCATCACTGGCCCTCATATGTGGGATCCAAACCGGGGCCACTGGTGTCCCAAGTCAGCTCTTAACCAACGTGCCACTCAGCCGGCCCCCCTCCCTCTTCTTTAGTAAAAGAAATTGCCACCAATATCACAGTATGAAAATCACTGTCGGGCCAACCAAGTGGCGCATTGGTTAGGAGCTAGCTTGGGACACCAGCGGCCCCGGTTCGGATCCCACATATGAGGGCCAGTGACACTGCCCTCTACAGCTAAGGTGGTGAACAACAGTTCCACCTGGTTGCCTCTATAGCTAAGAAGGTGAATGTTGCCTCTTTAGCTAAGATGGCCAGCAAGGGTGTGAGCTGCAGCCCCTGCTGCAGTGGGCTGCCACAGGCTACAGTGAGTGGCCGGCAGCCAGTGTGGGCGGCTGGCTGCCAGCTTGAGCTGCCAAGAGCTGTTGTGAGCAACCACCCAGAGGCCGAGAAGCGACTGCCTCACGGAGGAAGAGTGCAATGATGATATCAACATGGGCCAGTGAAGCAACGTCCTCCACAACTAGAATTAAGAACAAAAGGACAGTAACTTATCTGTTCCCCTCCCCCAATTCCCTAATAAAATCTTAAAAAAAAAAAATCAGTCAATCACTGAGGGCCATCTTTTTTTAGATGAGTAGGTACCTGAGGAGTAACTTTTACTGTCAAAAGAGAATAAAGAGGACCGACTGAGTGGCGCGGTGGGGCGCTGGTTTGGGAAGCCAGCGGCCCCGGTTCGGGTCCCACATATGAGGGCCAGTGACACTGCCCTCAAAAAAATAAATAAATTGGGCCGGCTGAGTAGCTCAGTTGGTTAAGAGCTTGCTCAAGAGTGTGAGCTGAGCTCTGAGCAATGGCGGTTCGATGCCAGCCCAAGCTGAGTTGCCATTGAGCTGCCAACAGGTGGCAGGAGGGCTCAGCTAAAAAAAAATAAAAAATAAAAATTAATTAATTAATTAATAAAAAATAAAAGAGAGAATAAAGGCCTTTGTGAACAGAGGCTTAAATAAGATGATCTGTTTCCAGACAGTAGTGGCCAGGCAGGGAAGAAGTGGGAGTGACAGCAGCAGACCCTGGTTCTCCTCAGACTCTGAGGGGTGGCTAGATATGGGACTAGGAATGGCTGACCACCACAGGCTGGGGCCTGAGGAGCCCGAGCAAGGAGCATCTGAGTGAGTTGTTACTGGAGGTTGGATGATGTCCTGGAAGAACCCAAACCTGGGCAGGGACCTGGCTCCCCACAGAGAGGGCACCTGTCAGCAGGAATGTGCAAGACCTACAGGGCCAACCCTGGGTGGCAAAAAGAATCAGTAATCCAAGTGGCCCAGTCACAGCCCCCTCCATTTGGGGAAACTCTCAGCATTCACCACTCCTCACTTCACACTGGTGAAAACAGCATATGTGATTTTACTGCTACGTACCCTTCACAGAACCTGAAGAATTCTGGAGCAGGTAGAAGTAAACCACAATACACTCTGGCATGTAATTTAGAGGCTCTGGGACAGTTGGGTCCCTTGTTAAAATGCAGATTCCCCACTAAGCCTGGAGTGGGGACTAGGAATCTGCATTTAACAAAATCGGGCATTTCTGATGCTGCCATGTTTGTGTGTGTCCACTCCAGACTGTCCATATTGTTTCCCGAGACAAAACCAAACTTCTGTTAATTTTTGTTTGTTTGTTTGTTTTGCTATAGGCCAAATTCAGAGAGAGATGATCAGGTGGGTTTATACAAAGACAATATAATAGTCCTGTTTTTAACTTTCTTTTACCCACTGTTCAACAGGCCATCCAGCCTCACATAGCAGCAATTTACCGCATCTCTCTCTCCTTACGAGAACTCACTGAGGAACACAGGTCGGTCATACCAACCAGTCCTATTCTGTGAAGCTTGTACAGACAACTGTGCCTTCTGTAATTTGGTCAAAAAGGAGGAAGTTCTCTAAATGACTCACCACCATGGTGCCCCAGCGTCTTCTTTGCTCTCCTTTTGGAGTTCATTCCAGAGACGGTGGGGCCACTTGAACAGGCTGCTCTTTAGGGAATTTTTCTTCCGTCACATTGAAGGCTTGCATCTCCAAACCAAACCATGATGTGGAAAAAGAGCTTGGTTGTGTTTCTTCTCTCTCTTTTGACTCTAAAAGCTGCACTGGCTTCTAGGAACAAGACAGAAACAAACAGTAAGTTTCATTTACTTTTCTCTTGTACTAAAACCATCTTCACTGAAACAAAGTAGTCAGCTTTCAACATCACCATTCGTGAGGAAGTTTTTCTGTGCTTTTCAATGAACAACCAAAGAGTAAAGTCTTTTCTATTACATGCTGTTTAAAATGAAATGATTTTCGGGAGGGAGTTGGAGTATCTTTCTTGAGGCTCAGAGACAAAATATTGACATTGTTTTTACATTGAAATGTTTCTTTCTTTCTCTGTTGTTTTTAAATTAGAAAATCCACACACAGTTGTTACAAAATAATTCAAGCAACGCTAAAAATATATATTAGGAGGCAGTTTATCAGCATAAAGCTAAGCTAATAGGGTCATGGTCCTCACCCTGGTTCTACTGTTTGCCAGCTGGCAACCTGAGTACATGAGGCAACCATTTGAAGCTTAATGTCTTTCCTCTGGGAAGTGGGGTTAATAAAAGCACCCACCTGGGACGGCTGTTGTGAGGACTGAGTGAGACAAGCCATGTCCCTCAGCACAGTACCTGGTGTATTGTGAGCTATCGAGAAATGCTAGTCCAGATTGTTGTCGGTATATAAAATGTGAAATTTCTGTTACAGCCCCTCCAATCCCTCTCCCCTCTCCCCTTCCAAAAGAAAGAGCTATTAACAGTCATTTTCTATTCATTGGCCTAGTAAATAAACCATTCTGTGGCTTCTCCTTTTTTAGTTTACAATAAAGCACAGACATCTTTTTAAGTAATAAATGTACATTTCGCTCTTTTTTCCCCAATAACTACATGGCATTTCATGATACGAACTCAGCCATAATTCATTTAACCATCCCCTTACTGAGTATTTCTTTTTTTTTTTTTTTTGGTAATATAAACAATGGTGAATAAACATTCTTGTACAAACCATCCTTTATAGATACATGAGAATGTGAGAGCATCCCTATAGGATAAGATCCTAGAGGTAAAATTGCTGAAAGGGCATATCCATTTAAATTGTTACAGATGCTGCTAAGTTGTCCTCCCAGCTCACTGAACCTGTACCTCGTCACCAACAGCAATCAACAAGTGAGTGTGTTCCCCCATCCCTTTTCCAAGGATGAATACAATCAGTTTTTTAATTTGTGCCAATCTGATGAGCAAAAAATAATCTCAGTGTTTTAATTTGCGGTTGCCTCATCACGCATACAGTTGAGCATCTTTTTCATGTTTCTCGACCATGAAAGCTCCAGCCTTTCCATGTAAAGGAAATTGAAGGATGGCTATCTGGTTGGAAAGGGAAGTGAGGTTTGTCTGAAGCCGAGAAAATGTTGTTTGTCTAGATGGATGGCATTTTAGAGTGGTCTGAACCCCTCTCCTCCACCCAAGCCATCCCTTGGCCCCAGCACTATTTAATGGCCTTCTCCGTTTTGTCTTCTGGGAATTACCTATTCATATTATTTGACAATTTATTTGTGTGTCTTTTCTTATTGATCTGCTGTTGGCTCATGTATGAATATATAAAAATAATTCTTTGCGTTTATTTATGTGTTTGTTTTTTTTCCCCTAGGCTGTAACTGATCTCAATTTTGCAATAGATAAGTTAAAGTTTTAGGGAAGTCAATTTTTTCTATCTTTTCTTTATGGCTCCTATTTTGTGTGTCTTCCCTGGAAAACCTTTTCTTAGCAGATGATATAAAAACATTTCTCTATATTCCACTTCATTCTTTTATAGTCTTATATTTTTACATTAGATTTTCTGATGAGGGTTAATTTTTCCTTTGACACTTTTATTTATTTATTATTTTTTTTAATTCTTTTATTGTGAAATAAACACTTTTTAAAAAATTAGTTTCAGGTGTACAACACAGTGCAATAGTTATACTTTTTACTTCTCAAAGTGACAACCCCCTCCCCCAATTCGCCACCCCACTCCCCCGCCCATAATATACATTATCTATTACAATTCCCTTGACTCCCTTCCACAGTATACTCCACTCCTTTGGCACTTTTAAATAATAATTACAGTGCCGGCCAAGTGGCGCGGTGGTTAAGAGCTGGCTTGGGATGCCAGCGGCCCCGGTTTGGATCCCACATATGAGGGTCAGTGACACTGCCCTCAAAAACAAAAAATAATAATAATAATAATTACAAACACACCATCTATCAAAGACTACTGGGATTGGGGTGACCGGTTAGCTCAGTTGGTTAGATCATGGTGCTGATAACACCAAGGTTGTCGGTTACATCGCTGCATGGGCCACTGTGAGCTGTACCCTCCTTAAAAGAATCAACTCTGTCATCATACCATGAAAGCAATGTGTAGCCAATGATCATGGATGTTCCCCAATACAAAAATAAAAATATAAATATAAATAAATAAAATAAAAGACTACTGGGATCATGTCTCCAGGAGGCACATAATGTCTGATAATCTCTCAGGACTCAGATCGCTGGTTTGGAGATGATTCCCATGGCCAAAAAAATGGAACAATAAGAATACTAACCTCAATGGATTGAAACACATGAAATGCATTTAAATCTAGGAGTTCACAAAGAAAAATAACAACAATGAAAGAAAAATACCTCACAATTATAAGCTGGTAGGAAACCAATTCATTATTTTCAAAACTCATTAAGAATTTATTCTGCTTTTTCTATGCAAACTGTATGCCAGTATAAGCAAAGAGCTGACAAGGGCAAGTTTCTCTTCAGATAATAAATGAAGAGACTTCCAGTAAAATGGCGCAATAGACAGACGCTGTGCTAACTGCCTCCCAGGATCACACCAAAATTACTAACAAATTATACAGCATTCAACCCTGGAGGTCCCCGGAACACTGGAGGAACAGAACCACTAAACGAAGAACTTAAAGAGGAGGCCACGTCGGGTCTGGTAGGACGGGCAGAGACGAGAGAGGCCAAACCCTGTGAGGGAGGTCCCAGCTGTGGGAAGCTTGTCTGGCTGCGGGAGAGACCCTCTGGCCGCACACCAAGCTCACCAGCCAAGTTGCTTTGCCGGGAAGAGGAGTTCTAATATAGCTGGCAGTAAATTAGTGAGGACTCTCTTTGCTCAGCTCGGTGAGGCTGAGAGCGGCTAGAGAATCAGTGGGGCCGGCGCCCGGGCTTGCTCGCCGGTGAGCACTTACCTGGTTCCTGGTGGAGGGAGTGGCTGTGTGAGCCGGGCCCAGGAGCCTGCGGGAATGGACTGGGCTGAGCACCTTTGGTGCAAAGGCTGGAGGGTTTTGGACTGTTGTTCCCCTGGTGTGGGGCCTGCACGCGAGTGGTGTAGGGAGGGTGCCATTTTGTCGGGCTTGGGCCCTCCCATGGAGGATCAGGTCCGAGACCTCAATGGTCTGGTGGAATTGGCGCAGAAGTGCATGTGTGCATGTGCGGGCGCATGCGGCCTTGGATCCCCACCCTCCACCCGGCTTATACGGTGTTGCCAGGGAAACGCTGGGCGGGTGCCCTCCGGCTCCAACAGGCTGCTCACTGAGACCTGGGAGTGCGCGAGCCACCTTGGATCCCCATCCTCCGCTGGGCATGTGCTGCGTTGCCAGGGAAACCCCTGGTGGGCATGCTCCAGCTCCAACAGGCTGCTCACTCAGACGCAGGAGTGCGCAAGCCGCCTAGGGTCCCCCGCTCTCCGCACTATGCTTGCAGAGTTGCCAGGCTAGTGATTGGTTGTCAGGCTGCTCGGCCTGATCTGCGAGCGGCTGATTGGGACAGGCTGAGACTGGGAGTTTTCCTGGGAGTGTTGGGCCATGAGCTGTGTGCCTGCATGATCCAGCCAGGGCTCTCCTGGTGATCTATCTAATATGTCAAAGCAATCCCAGAGCGACAGCCAGAATGGGCAAACAAAGAAACATGTCACAAGTAAAAGATCAGAAGAAGCCTCTAGAAATGGAACTAAATGAAACAGAGGGAGCCAACCTTTCAGAGACAGAATTTAGAACACTGATGATAAGAATGTTTAAGGAACTTAGCGAGGACATAAAGAAGGATAGGGAAACCATAAAAAACAACCTGTTAGAACTAAAGAATACAATAACTGAAATGAAGAACACACTCGAAGGAATCACCAGTACAGTAGATGAAGCAGAGGAGCGGATCAGCGATTTGGAAAACAAAATAGCAGAAATCACCCAGTTGGCACAGCAAAAAGACCAAAGAATAAAAAACAATGAAAATAGTTTAAGAGCCCTATGGGACAAGGTGAAGTGGTACCACAATCGAATCATAGGAATACCAGAAGGAAAAGAGAAGAAGCAAGGGGTCGAAAATGTTTTTGAAAAAATAATGACTGAAAACTTCTCTACCCTGGTGAAGGAAATCAACATACATGCCCAGGAAGTGTAGAGGGTTCCAAACAAGCTGAACCCAAACAGGTCCACACCAAGACACATCATAGTTAAAATGGCAAAGGTTAAAGACAGAGACAGAATCCTAGAGGCTGCAAGAGAAAGACAGCAGGTTACATACAAAGGAACTCCTGTTAGACTAACAGCTGATTTGTCTACAGAAACTCTGCAGGCCAGAAGGGAGTGGCAGGAGATACTCAAAGTGACACAAAATAAAGGCCTACAACCAAGATTGCTCTACCCAGCTCGGCTATCACTTAAAATTGAAGGAGAAATAAAGAGCTTCTCAGAAAAGAATAAGCTTAAGGAATTCATTACCACCAAGCCAGCATTGCAAGAAATGTTAAAAGGGCTTTTTTAAACAAAAGAAAGGCGTAAACAAGCTAACCCAGGGAGACCAGGAATACAAATAACAAAAAGGCAATACATATACACCTATCAATAATCATTTTAAATGTGAATGGGCTAAATGCTGCAATCAAAAGACAGAGAGTGGCTGAGTGGATAAGAAAATAGGACACGTGTATATGCTGTTTGCAGATGGAATAAGATATTTCATGCAAATGGAAATGAGAGGAAAAAAAAGCTGGAGTACCAATACTTATTTTGGACAAAATAGACTTTAAAATGACTACAGTAAAAGACAAAGAAGGGCACTATAACCCTAATAAACATCTATGCACCCAACATAGGAACTCCTAATTACATATAACAGATTTTGACAGACATAAAGATAGAGATCATCAGTAACACTATCATAGTAGGGGACTTCAACACCATTGTCACCAATGGACAGACACTTTAGACAGAAAATCAACACAGAAAGAGGGGCCTTAAATGATACTTTAGACCAGCTGGACTTCGTTGATATTTTTAGAGCATTTCACCCTGAAAAAACAGAATATACATTCTTCTCAAGCACACATGGGACATTTTCCAAGATAGACCATGTTAGGCCACAAAACAAGTCTCAGTAAATTTAAGAAGATTGAAGTCATATCAAGCAGATATAAATGAAAAACTGATGGTTGCTGGCTGGGAGGGAGTGGGGAAGAGGGAGAGGGGGGAAGGTTTTGGACAGTGCAGGTGGGACTACAATGTTGCTGCAGGGATATGGGGGCAGTTCTGGGAATGTAATTGATAGTGTTTTGAAGAGACTATTATGTTGCCTGAAATAAGTCAGTCAGAGAAGGACAGGTACCATGTGATCTCACTTTGTGTGGAGTCTGAAGAGTTGAGTGAACGATCAAAGTAAACAGACTCGTAGATGTAGAGGAAAACTGAGGGTTGCTAGTTGGGAGGGGGGTGGGGATGGGGGGAAGGGGAAGGGATTAGACAGCATAAATAGACAACTACAATATTGCCACAGGGATATGAAACACAGTTCGGGGAATATAATAATGTTGTAATGTTGTGGCGTGTCAGATAGTCACATGTCTTGTTAGGGAGACCACTTCATGGATGGAGTAGAGGCTTGATCACTGTACACCTGAAGCTGATGTTGTATAGAATTGTATGCCAACTGTAACTGAATATGTGGATGGTCACGGGATGTGGAGTATACTGTGGAGGGGAATCAGGGGAGTTGTGATAGAAATGTATGATATGGCGGGGGGTGGGGTGGGGTGGTGAGCTGGGGGAGGGGGGTTGTAACTTTGGGGGGTAAAGAGTATAACTATTGCATTGTGTTGTACACCTGAAACTAATAAAAATAACTAAATAAATAAATAATAAAATAATAAAATAAAATAAATGAAGAAGAAATAATAGAATTAGTATGTCACCTTTCTTAACCTCCAATGTAATAATGCTTCCAAGTGATGAGTGTCAAAACCCACTAACAAAGAAAAAGAGAGATTATCAGACATTATGTGCCTCTTAATGGAAGGACATACACTAACCCCTATACTGCATTCTTGATAAATAAAAGCTAATTTGAATCAAGCCTCTGGACAAGGGACAGTGGAAAGTGGTAAAGAATACCATGGGAATGTGACCATCAAAATCTAGACCAGGGAAAACACTACAGAACAAACAATTCTCTATGAACTGCAGGGCGGGAAAAAGAGGTGGAAAGGTCTACAGATCTTAAAAGACCTAAGAAACATATCAATTGCAACCTATATAATTTTATTAACCAATGTCATCCTAATAAATTTAATATAAATAAATAAAAACTTTCTTCCATTACAAAGCACATGATCAAGTAGTCAAAAATTAAAATGAAATCAACAATAAAACATATCAACTAATTACAATGAACCATTTTGAATCCTGAAAGAAAAAAAAAGAATCAGACAATTGGGAATATTTGAACACTACCTAGATATTTGATAACATTTTAAAAATGTTAATTTTCAGGTGTGATAATGGTATTGTTATGTTTACAAGAAAGTGCTGATCTTTTAGAGGTACAAACTATTAATGTCCTCCAGCCAAAGATCACCAAAGATCCAGGCGTAGTTGAACAAAGTTGGGTTTGGGGAGAAAATGCATCCCATGGAATGTCGCAGCAAGAGGGCGTTACAAAGGTCTGAGGATAAGATTTGGACCTGTGTTAAGTGATTTGGGGGAAAAGTCAAAGCAGCAGGCTTTACTCTGGATTGAATTCTTTTAGGAAGTGGAAATCATGAGATGACCGGCTATTTTAATAATTCTTATCTAAAAAGCAAAAACACAGCAAAGGAAAAGCTGTGACTGATAAAGAAGCAGCAGTCACTCAGATTAGCCAGTTTAGGTGGATGTTTGGTCGTTTTTGTGTTGTGGACAATGTTCATGTCTTTATCTGTGTGCAGATATGATTATGGAGTCGTCTTGTTTTTGTCTTGATCCAACAAGCTCCCAGAGTGGCCTTGTTGGGGACTGGTGTTCTAGCTGTGAGTGACAGGTCAGTTCCCATCCAGGTCAGTTCCCAACTGTCAGGGGCCACTTTTCTCTTTTTCAATACTGAAATTTATGGATGAAATAACACGCGGTCTGGGGTTTGCTTTAAAATAATGGAAAGCGGTGGGGCAGGTGAAACAGGATCGACCACGAGTTCATAATTGTTGAAGCTGGGTGACAGGCCCATGGGACATCATGATACTCCTCTCTCCTCTACGATGGTGTTTGAAAATTCTTATTTTCCAAAATAAGAAATTTAAAATAAACAATGGACAAAACAAGCCATTCAACATAATGTTTGGTCATAGAACCTGGATTTTTAATATTCCTAAGTCAGCATAGCCAGTATTTACAGAGCCCACTTCAGGCTCTAACTGGCAGAAGCAGCAGCAAGCACCAAAGAGATGTCAAGGCCACCTGTCCGTCAGTGGGAGGGGCCTCTGTAAGCGCTGGTCAGCCTGGCTGTGCAGGTAAGAAATGTCCCCCTTAAAAAGGAAGGTTCGCCAGGAACAGTGTCTCCATTATCTTGACCCACAAATGTGGCCAGACGACCACTGAGTTATTAGTAAGTAACACTAACAAGAACTCTCTCCTGTGTTAGCTTGTTTTCCAGAATTCACTCGTCCAAGTTTGGGCTCAAAAACGAATACAGTCATGAAGGGTCAAAATGTATCTCTAATTTGTTCCAACCAGAACAAATCACTACAGATCACCTATAATTTGTTTTGGAATGATAAACACCTAAAAACCAAGGAAGGTGAATCCATGATTTTTAACCTAAGCATCACAGAAGTCCGTGCGTTGGGGCCCTACAAATGCAAAGCCCAAGTTCTCAATTGTACAAGATACAGTGATCCGTTTAACTTCACATTTTTTGGTAAGTAGAGCACTCATTACTTGGGACAATGAGATTTGTGGGACTCTTTTCCCATTCACTCAAGAGCCTGCAAAATATGTCACTGAGATCTTTATTCTTAATAATTCCATTTCACTTTCTCCTCCAAAGACTTTTTGGCTATTCCAGATAATAATAGGATGTTTGCCTTAGACAAAAAGTCTTAATAGCAACAATCCAGAAAATTGTTGAGATCTTTTCTAGATGCTTTACTCTAGGATTCCCATCAGGTAGGCAAAAATGACTTTCCCAGGGCTGGCCGAGTGGCTCAGTTGGTTAAGAGCTCACTCAAGAGTGTGAGCTGAGCTCTGAGCAACAGCTGTTCGAGGCCAGCTCAAGCTGAGTTGCCATTGAGCTGCCCACAGGTGGCAAGATGGCTCAGCTAAAAAAAAAAAAAAAATGACTTTCCCTTTGAAGATTCCAGTAAGAAGTCTTAGAATTGGTGTTGGACCTTGTGGCAAGGGCCTTCAAAGCCCAGGTCTTGCCCACCTTCTTCCCTTAGCAGGGATCACCCACCAGCACCCCATCAGTACTTCCTGCCCAACCACATTTTATAACTTCTATATTTTTCTCTCCCATCTTCCTACCTGAATTCTCTCACAACCTAGCATTAATGGGCTCCTCTATGAAAGTGACCTTGGTAATGACCTCCTAGGAGAGGGCGAGAGGGCTTCCAGGTAGTCCATGTACAGGGTACCTGGAGTCTCCTAAACATAGGTACCCTGACTTACTGATCAAATCTTTGAGTGATACTCTAGGTCTATGCTCTCCAGTATGATAGCCCCTAGCCACATGTGGCTATTCAAATTAAAATTAGATGAAATAAAAAATTCAGTTCCTCAGCTTCAGTAGTCACATTTCAAGTGCTTAGTAGCCACAGGTGGCTGGTGGCTGGTGTATTAGATAACACAGACAGAGAACATTTCCATCATTACAGAAATTTCTATTGGATGCCTCTGCTCTAGGTCAATGGTTCTTAGCTTTTTAGGTTATAACTGTTTTAACAATCTAATGATAGAGATGGATACTTTCCCTGAGAAATATTCATGAGACTTAAGATGTAAATTTCTGCACAAGGCTTTAGGGGATACTATGGGCTCTAGATTAGAACCCACCATCTTAGGATAATTTTGAACACAAACTGAATAGAAGCCAGAATTGTAAAAAGAAATGTGAAGAAGGGGGTGGGGGACAAGCCCCTGAAAACGTGGGATGTAGTGGATTTGTTGAGGACAGTACCCTGACTGATAATATTCTCAAGTGGTCAGACTTCTGCTGGACCGAGCAGCCTGGTATTGCAGAAAGTACAATGGAATGGGCATCAGGGGACCTGAGTACCACAACTTCCTGTGCAACTTTGGATATTCCATTTGCATATACCTTAGATATATCGCCAGTCCTCAATTATTAAAATATGAATTGATGTGACCCTGACATTATCTAATTTTAGCTCTGGGTGAGAATCTCAGTCCATGGTGGGCAGAAGGGGGTGTGGAGGGCAGGCACTTACTTAGCAGGGAAAATATGTGATCGCCCTTCAAATCACTGAGATTTGATGTGAGAAAAAGTGGCAAGACTCACCATTGGTGTGGGTTTCTTCTCTTTGGATAACAGGGGCCTACGTAGACTCCTGCAATGAAGAAGCTCAGCTTTAGCTGATTTATAAACTTGATGGCTGAAATCTTAAATCAACTAACCTTCATTTCCTGGTCTTCTGTCCCACAGATATGTATAAAATCTCCCCACATCCTGCCTTCCAAGTAAATGCACAAGTTTCCTGCCATAAAACTGTATCATCTTTATTTAGGTCAGATTAATAGATAACTATTGAGTACCTACCCTGTGCAAGTCACTGTGTTGGGTACTGCCGGAGTTTTAATGATGCCTAAGACACGATCTTGTCCCCAACCCAGTTGGGGATATGAGCCATGAACACAAATTCATTAATCACTGATTCACTTTAATATATTTAATGACATCCCAGATGGGGCAAGGCAAGCCCTGGGTATACATTAGTTCCTGCCCTGGTGGAACTTACAGTCTCATTGGGGAGACACAAAGCCCAAGGGGCCAAATAAATTCAGAACCACAATTTGTGTTGAGTGTTACAAAGAAAAAGAAACTGAGGGGCTGGCCGAGGGGCTCAGTTGGTTAAGAGCTCACTCAAGAGTGCGAGCTGAGCTCTGAGCAACAGCAGTTCGATGCCCAGCCCGAGCTGAGCAGCCGCTGAGCTGCCAACAGGTGGCAGAATGACTCAGCTAAAAAAAAAAAAGAAAGAAAGAAAAAGAAACTGACACAGCAATGGAGAGAAGCAGTGGACGGGGGAGGAATCCACTTAGGGTGGAGTTAGGAAAGGCCTTTCAAAGGGGGTGACATTTAAGTAGAGTCCTGAAGGATGAGCATGAGTTCTCTATGTGAAGAGACAAAAGCCTATGCAGGGGCTCCAACTTGGGAAAGAAATTGGCTGGTTGGGAAGGCCCATGTGGCTGGAGGTCAGATGAGGGACGTGTGACTCCAGGTGAGATTGGCCTGTGACCCAATTTATCATCTTAGGAGTTAATTCAATCTAAGTGGGTCAGGGCCAGAGTGGATCATGTTGTGGATTGGTTGGGAGGCTCATCCAGGAGGCAAACAAAGGTGGGGATGGACGGATGTGGATGGATTCAAGCTATGTTTTGGAGGAAGAAACAACAGGAATTGCTAGATGATTAGACTTGGAATCACAGGTGGTGAAGGTGAGGAAGGAATCAAGAATGACTTCCAGATATCTAATATGATGAGCTGATGAGGCATGGTGCCATTTAGTGAGATGGGCAAAAGCAAAATAATGGGAATGTGGGGAGCTTCTCGATGGGTATACAGTTTAGGTTACACAAGATGAATAAATTCTAGAGGTCTGCTGGACAGCATCATGCATACAGTTAACAATACTGTATTGTGCTCTTAAAAATTTAAGAAGACAGAGCTCATGTTAACTGCTCTTACCACAATAAAATGATGAGTGAATACATTTTTTAAAATAGGAATTTAATATGAGTATGTTTATTTACCTACTGATAGATTCATTAACTAGCAGATTAACTGGTGTGCAGTTTCAAACAGGTTATGTTTGAGGTGACCTTGAGACATCCAAATAGATCGTGTAAGGAGAGGGTGGAAAAGAAATAACATAAGGATGAGAGGAGGGGCTAGAGAAAGAGGAGAAAAGGGGAGCACTTCTCTCTGGAGGATTTAGGGAAGGTCTTACAAGGAAAGTGGCAGCTGAATGAGCCTTAAAGGACTCCATGAGGGCCGGCCGAGTGGTGCGGTGGTTAAGTGCGCTGGTTTGGGAAGCCAGCAGCCCCGGTTCAGGTCCCACATATAAGGGCCAGTGACACTGCCCAAAAAAAAAAAAAAAAAAAGGACTCCATGAATTTTTAAAAAGTATATCTGGTTTATTGCATAGGGGCAACTCCTTTACCCTGATCACTGTGATGCTGTAAATGCCCTTTATAGTCCTGTTACAAACTCTCAGGAAAGTTTGTGCCTTTCCAATCAATGCAGATTATCAACCCTTGGTCCCGTTTGACTCATTCCTATCTCAGAGAGGAGTCCATGCTCTCTGCTTCCTCATAAATGTTTCAAATCCTTCCACCTGAAAATTGTAGGAGGTAGATTTTAGTTCCATAGGACGCAAGTCCTATTGGTGTTATTCCCGAACAAAGCTGCCCTCTGAGATCACCATCACTAGGTGCCACTCTGCCGAAGATGCTGCCGTAGGGTTCCTGCTGAGGGAAGGGGTGGGGCAAGAAGACTCTAAATTATTTTCTTTGATTTTATTTATACTTTGGTCCCTGCATTTCATTGTTTCTGTGCCAAATTAATATTGTGGGGGGAAAAAATCTACTTGGAAGTTGGCCCTGGCTTTGCCATTGACTAGCTGTGACCTTGGGCGAGTTTCTTAACCTCTATGAATCACAACTGGTTCATCTTGTGGGATGGGCGTGACACTATCCACCTTGCAGTACTGTTGTGAAGTGAAAGAGAGAATGTGGGTAGCAAGCCCAACGCATGATCAATACTCAACAATTATCCTTCATTTCCTTCAACGCTGTTTTATTAATGAGTTGTATAATAAATCATATAGCTGGATTCTCCAAATAAGTTATGACCTGACAGAGCCTAACAGAACCACACATTTCCTGTTGAGAAGTTCCCTGGAATCTATTTATCAGGGTTACTTCCTGCATAGCCACATATTCACTGGCCTTTCCCACTGGGCTGCAAGCTTCTTATTTATTTATTTATTTATTTATTTATTTATTTATTTATTTATTTATTTATTTATTTATTAGCTAAGCCATCCTGCCACCTGTTGACTAGGCTGCAAGATTTTTATTTAGTTAGTTAGTTAGTTAGTTATTTTTTAGCTGAGCCATCCTGCCACCTGTTGGCAGCTTAGCGGCAGCTCAGCTCGGGCTGGGCATCCAGCTGCTGTTGCTCAGAGCTCAGCTCGCACTCTTGAGCGAGCTCTTTACCAACTGAGCCACTCGGCCAGCCCTTGCAAGCTTCTTGACTTCTCAAGAAGGGTATCATTCATCTTTGGATCCACAACCAGGAATAGAGTAGGGGTTCGATACATGTTTTTGACTGAGTGAGTACACCCAATCTGCCTATCCCTGTAACATGTGCTTTCTTTTTTCTAGAGCCAGTGACCAGACCAGTGCTGAACGTTAATGTCATTCAAACGAAAAGAGACCATCATATAACACTACGCTGTATCTCGTTCAATGGCACTCTGCCCATCGATTATACTTTCTTTGAAAAAAACACCACTGTGTCACCAGTTATTTCCAAGTACGTAAGGGAGCCTGCTGAATTTAATTTAACAAGGAACAACACCGGAGAAGTGGAAGAGTATAGATGTAAAGCTAAAAACAGATTGTCTAACCATGCAAAATACAGTCAACCCTTCCCCATACTCTCAACAGGTAAGGGTTACCTGAGCTCTTTCAATAGGGTCTGGATTTGCTTCTAGCAACTTCTTCTACCTGTCCACTTCCCACGTTGGCCACCTTCTTCCAAGTGCCTTTCCTTTGGTAGGGTCCACACAAACTCTGATGGGGTTGCTTTCTGCAAAACAAACAATCAAACTGCCCCACCCCAGAAAAGCCTAGATGCTGGGACAGGAAGGGACCTTGTTGTAAGACTTCCTGACTTGACCCTGCTTCCTGTCTTGACCTTCACTGCCCAGGTTCTAAGTAATCACATTAGAATTTACATTTCTCTTGGACCTGCATTCTGCCAGGTCTCTTGATTTTCGTTTGCTTTTCATGGTTTCTAATTGGCTCCTAACAACCGCGCCTGCCCACTTGGCTCTTTATTGCCCCACTGCTGATGCTTGGTGAATCTACACTTCCAGGATCACCCTTAGCTTGAGGCAAAAGGGGCGCCAAGGAGGAGTCCAGTGGGCCATGGGGATATGTCCAGCGAGGCCTATATCCCTACTTTCCTACACCACACTCGGGGTACCTGGACCTGATTTCCCTACCCAATCAGATCAGAACTCACTTCACAGGGCTCACGTAAGTCTCATTCCCAGCTGTAGACCACAGTGAGGATGTGAGCATTCCTGGATCCAAGTCAAGGTTGCTGTTTGTGGAGGGTGTGAATGGGTCCACATGCGTGGGAGGCCTGGGTGGGAAGAGGGCGAGGCTGGAGCTGGGGCTGGCTCTCCCCATGCTGCCTGCTGTCAAGAGTTACAGGTGTCCATAACAGTATCGGCCCTTTCCGAAACACTTCACATTCAATGTAATTGGGAAAGAAAGCTGCATGGTGACCAGTGAATGCTGTCTTCTTCCAGGTGGAGACAGCTGTCCTTTCTGCCTGTGGTTACTGCTTCCTGGGTTATTACTGGTGCTAATTGTAATAATCCTAATTCTGGCATTTTGGATACTACCAAAGTACAAAGCAAGTAAGTTCTTCAGGAGCTTTACCATTGTTTTCCATGGGTTTTGGATACAGACAACCGGGAAGAGGGTGAGGCAGAAGGGAAAGGGGAATCAGAAATGGATGTGAAGAAAATGGAAGAGAAGGAAATTCTGTGAAAAGGGAAGGTTATTGAAATAGACTTGCTGCACGATTCACCAGCAGGGTAATTCCGGTTTCTCTGGCAAGAGCTTTTCTTATTTAGATTGCTGTGTGGTTGCACGGGGCTCCATGCCAAGAAGAGCCCCACACTTGATTTAATGCTCTGTTGTCACTGTCCTGAAATTATTTTTTTTTTTAAGATTTTATTGGGGAATTAGGGGAGGGGAACAGCATTAGGGAACCGCGGAGGGGCAACAGGCAAGTTGTCCTTTCGTTCTTCAGTCTAGTTGTGGAGGACGTTGCTTCACTGGCCCATGTTGATATCGCCATTGCACTTTTCTTGGGTGAGACAGATTGGTCGCCGGCCTCTGGACAGCTGCTCACAGTGGCTCTTGGCAGGCTCACGCTGGCTGCCAGCCACTCACTGTAGCCTATAGCAGCTCACTGCAGCAGGGGCTGCAGCTATGCCGACCCGGGGACTCACAGCAGCCCAGCTCCAGGTGGAGCTGTTGTTCACCATCTTAGCTGCAGAGGGCAGTGTCACTGGCCCTCATATGTGAGATCCAAACCAGGACTGCTGGAGTCCCAAGCCAGCTCTTAACATGCCACTCGGCCGGCCCCTGAAATTCTTAATTCATTGTTGTTGTTTTTTTGCTCTTTCTAAAATTACTTTTTAAATTGTGGTAAAATATATGTAACAATAAAATGTACCATCTTAACCTCTGTTAAGTATACAGTTGAGCAGCATTAAATACATTCTCTTTGTGGTGCAAACATCACCACCATCCATCCACAGAACTGTTCTCATCTTGCAAAACTGAAACTCTGTTCCCATTAAACACTAACTCATCATTCATTTTCCCCTCCTCCCACCCCCTGACACCATTCTACTTTCTCTCTCTGAATTTGTCTACTCTAGGGACCTCCTATAAGTGGAATCATATAGTATTTGTCCTCCTATGACCGGCTTATTTCTCTTAGCATAATGTCCTCAAGGTTCATCCATTTTGAGCATGTGCCAGAATTTCCTTAATTTTTAAATCTGAAGAATATTTCATTATAGATATATAGATATAGATATATACACTTTGTTTATCCATTTATCCATCAGAGGATTCTTGGGTTACTTCTGCCTTTGGGCTATTGTGAATACTGTGCTATGAACATGGGTATACAAATCTTAAGAATTTTTTAACAAGAGGCACCGCAGTTTTATTTTGCACTGAGCCCTGCAAATGATGTAGTGGGTCCTGACTGCCAGCTCTGCAAAGGCAACAGCTTTGCCTTGTATTTTTCAGGCTGGTTCTGCCACTCGGAGGGCACTCAGTACATGGTGATAAGCCAGAGTATCCTTCCTCCCTGCCTCTCCTTAGCAAGCCCCAATTACTGCTTTTCACTATTCATGTCTTATGACCACTTCTAGTTAAAGATTTCAAAATGGACTTTTCATTTGGCATACAAGTATGGAGGAACATTAAGATTTGCACGAAAGACAGTTTGTGTCTCAGCACTGGCACCCACCAGTGAGCCGAGGGGTGTTGGGCAGGCTCTTTCACCTGCCTGAGCCTCAGCATTCTGACCTGTAGAATGGGCCCACGGGCGATAACTGTCGCAACCGGGGGAGAGAACTGAGTGATAAATGTTAAGCTTCTGTGCCACCCTCCACCTCTAGAGAGTTATAATTCAGAGAAGTCAGAGACTCAGTTGACATGAAACTTGAAAACAGATGTCAAAATTTATACATCTCATATATATTTTTTTCTTTTTTTCACATACCACACACCACATCTATTTTTAAAACCTGTCTCTCCATCCTACGAGAAGCCCAGGGTTTTGCAAAAGCGGAATTAATATTTTTGACTACTGGCCATGGCTAAATAGAACTCAGCTGGGGAATTTACTGTCTCTTACAGATGTTACAAAGCTTTTTACAGACTGTTCTTTTCAGCAAAGGAAAAAACCGTGTCTCTGGCCATCTCAAGCGTAATCTGACAGGCAAAGAATGTCACTTGCAGAGCTGGGAAAATAAATCAGGAGAGCTCCTGGCTTGAAGCAGATCCTATGGACTCCTTGCTGGGTGCATAGTTTTCCTTCAATAGACAACATTTATGCCATTGGAGCAGGCCAGTCTTTGTTTCAGAACTTTGGGGGATTCTGCTCCTTGGCAGAGGAGATGAGAAAAACATGGCTGAATTGGTTTAATTAATTCTGCACCAATTTATGTAGGAAAAGCTATGAGAGATAAGGTGCCCAGAGACTGTGGAAATACACCCATGGAAGTTGAAATATATGAAAATATCTACAAAAATCAAGCAGGTAAGAGAACTTTGTTGGGTATTTTGATTGGTTTAGGTTTTCATCTTATTTTTTAAGGTATAGATACGTGGGTAAAAAATTGAAGAAAGAATAGAATACAATGTCTCTCTCCCACCCCTGATGCCCAGTTTCACTTTCCAGAGTCAACAATCAGCTTTTTAAATCCTTCCACAGACAGTCTACGTGTAGCAATGGCAGCATGCCACAGATAGGTCATTCTACACCTTGACTTTTTCACTTAACAACATGTCGTGGAGATTTTTTTTTTATATCAGGTAGGAATAATCCGCAGTATGTCCCAAAGTCCTTTATGATCACCTCTTAAAGCAGGCCTTGTACGCTGCTTTATGGTAAATAGGCCCATGACCTTGGCCGACAACGAGAACTATCCCAGCCAATGCTGATGGAGGGTCAGCCACGTTCCAGGCCTGGTGCTAAGCAATTTACCTGCCCTCCAACACAACCACCACTAACTCCCAAATGATGTTGTTCTCATTTTACAGATAAGGAGTCTGTGCCAAGCTTGGGAACAAGGCCGTGTGTTTCCACAGCCCAAGATGGTAAGCGCTCTCTCTGCAAAGTCCTGAGGCTACATGCCATTGCGAGGGCACAGCTGCCCTCAAGGGATCAGAGATTCGGCTGATAGGCCCAATGACTCCGTTCCTTGTCTTTTACCCAGAAAATGGACAGTCTGAGGAGATGCATTACGCCACCCCCATATTCCAGGAGGTGAAACCAAAAGATCACGGTGAGCCACAGTTTGGGATAACAGAGGCTATTGAATGAGACAGTGATCCCCCATACTCCAGGGCTGTAGGAGCCCATGAATGGGGTGGATGCAGGCAATACATACACCTCAGGAGACCAAGAGCAACCAATACTACAGCTCCTAACAAATCTCATCAGGAGCTGGGTGGGTGGGGAGGGGAGAAAGATGTGACAGGGAGAGCATCACATAAAACATCCAGGCAGGACGATGCAGTGGCATGTCCAAACCATTTTCAAGAACCAATTACTTGACATATTCTAAAAAGAACAGTTGACACTTGGTTCTGTCGGTCCACCCAGCTACTAAAATAGGGTATATTTTTTAAGAGACTCTGTGGCTATATACCCTACATTTACTTAATTATTTCCTCTTTTACATTTCAGAAGCCTGTAATGAAGGGAAAACTGCACCTGTATATTCTGACCTCACCTTCTGAAATTTAAGATACAAACTATATCTCAGGGTAAGATGATTTTTAGAAAGCTGATTGACATGAAGGAGAAGCAAACTTGATTGACACTGGGGCCGGCCAAGTGGCGCATTGGTTAAGCGCTGGTTTTGGGACGCCAGCGGCCCCGGTTCGGATCCCACATGAGGGCCAGTGACACTGCCCTCTACAGCTAACAGCGGCTCCACCTGGAGCTGGGCTGTGCGAGCCCCGGTGATGGTGTGGGCTGCAGCCCCTGCTGCAGTGGGCTGCCATGGGCTACAGTGAGTGGCCCGCAGCCAGCGTGAGCGGCTGGCAGCCAAGCGTGAGCTGCCAATAGCCGCGATGAGCGACATCCGGAGGCCAGCGGCCGATCTGCCTCATCCGGGAAGAGCGCAATGACGATACCAACAGTGAAGCAACATCCTCCGCAACTAAATTGAAGAGCAAGAAGACAGCAACTTGTCTGTTCCCCTTCCCCGATTCCCCAACGCTGTTCCCCTCCACCAAATCCCCAATAAAATCTTTAAAAAAAAAAAAAAAAAAAAAACTTGATTGACACTGTAAAATATCTCCCCTGGTTACCAAAAGTGAGTCACTGCTTTTCACAATTAAACACTGTTCCTTTGGACCATTCAGGTACCTCCAATCCTGTCATCAGGCAACAGTTTTGTCAGGTGGGATCCTGATGGGTGACAGTTTTTAAATGCTTTTGCTATTTGTAGGCACAGACCATCCTCCTCATTGCCACGTCACTTAAAAAAGAATAATTGTGAGACCACTTTGCGCTTCATAAGTGCATCCTGAAAGCATGATGATGATCAGCTTTTGGGTTTCCCCGGCCCCAGGTCCACTGAAGTTTCAGAAGCAAAAACCATGTCTAAATTCTTAAACAGAAATTGGTGACCTTGAAAATGTGTCTGAAGAACACAAGTGACTACAGTCACCACGAGAGGAAGGCAAGATTACCCAACAAGCACACATTTATTATTCACTGCCATATAAATTTGCTCCCAGGTTTTGGAAGGCTGCAAAAATATTTCTGTTTCTGTTCATGGACTTTCTCAGTCCTCAAGATTTAGCTGATGTCAAAGGCAGGCCTAAGTGTTGTGTGGAGAAAACAGCCCAGAATTGAATTTGGGGAGGAGGGAGAATGGATTAATAGTTTCCCTAAGGCTGTTGTAACAAATTACCTCAAACTGGTGGCTTAACACAACAGAAACTTATTTTCTCACAGTTCTGGAGGGCCCGAAATCCAAACTCAAGGTGTCGGCAGGACCGCACTCCTTTCAGAGTCTTCAGGGGAGAACCCGGGCTTGCTTCTTCCAGCTTTGGTGGCTCCTGGTTATTTCCTGGCTCACGGAAGCATCACTCCAATCTCTGCCTGTCTTCACATGGCCTCTTCTCTGCCATTCTCTTAGAACAGCACTAGTCACAGGACTTTGGATAATCCAGGATAACTCATCTTGGGACCCTTAACTTAATTACACCTGCAAAGACCCTTTATCCAAATAAGGTGACATTCACGGGTTTCAAGCATTAGGTCACAGACCTGTCTTCTTGGGGAGTCACCATTCAGCCCACTACAGGGGACACATGAGAGAAAAATAATAGCTATGTCATGGAGCTGCTGTGAGAATTAACTCAGGTAACAAATGTAAAGGGCTTCGAACAAGGCCTGGCATATAATAAGAACTCAAGAAAAGGCTAGTTATTCATAGTACAGTGATGCTTACTCTGAGTCATCCTGATTGGCTGCTCCCCTTAGAAACCCTTTAAAGTCTTGGAGGTCCTGAACTTGGCCACTTGGCAACTGGCTTCTTCAGGTCTTAACCTGAGCTCCTTCATGAAGCAGAGCCTGAGGCAAGGCATTGGGTGCAGGTTGTTTATATGGGAGGTAATCCCAGGAAGCAGGAGTGAAGGCCCACCCAGGGAGAGTGAAACAGAGAAGAAAAAGAAGCCAACGCAAGGGATGCGGAGGGGCTAGCAAATGAGTGACCGTAATGGTAACTGGATTTGATCCTCTTAAGACCGTCCAAGGTCTTGAAGTCCAGGGTGCTTCTGGGTTTCACAGCATGCCCTGAATCAATAGTCTCTCATTTTCTCCTGGCAAAGCTTCTAAAGCAGTTAGTCCGAGCCAACCTACTCCACAATCCATATAATTAGCATTGCCCCGTGCCTTTCAAGTGCTAGAACTATTGCATAACCTAGTGCTCACTCATCTACCTTGGCAGGGGAAAGTCTTAGCAATTGTGAAGCTATGGTGTGTAAAGGTTATCACCGCCCCCCTAACCACCAGCGACAGAGTCCATGTCATCCACCCAGGGCTGCTTTCCAGGACCTTCCGAAACCCTGTCTCATCCCTGGCTAGCCCAGAAAGCAGAGCCTGAGATAAGGCCTTTGGTGCAAATAATTTATTTGGGAGGCGACCCAAGGGAACAGGTGTGAGGGACTGGAGAAAAAGCCAGTACAAGTGTGCACTGCTGAGTGAGTGGGGCACTGCTGTGGGCACCGCGGGCTTCATCCCACGGGAACCTGCTGAAGTGTAAAAACATGTCTCTCAGAATCGCGCCCCTGAGGATGACAGCGAGCAGCATTGATCCATTGGCTGCGGGTCATCCCAGGAGGTGATACACCCCCACTTCTGGGCTGTGCATGTGGGCATCCCACCCAAGGCCCTGGAAAGCCCCAGGGCAGAAAATGAGTGACGAAGCTGTCAACAGAGTGAATGAAGCTTCAAATGCAGCTGGAACCAGAGATGTGACACACCTCTCAAACAGTTCCTAATAAGCACAGGGATGACAACAGTAACTGCCACGTGTTGCACACATACCAGGTTCCAGGTCCTATCCAGCACTTTGTGGACTTCTTCTCATGGACGCCTCTCAAGGGCTCCCTCCTCACCCAGCACCACCTACTGTCTGCACAGATGCTCAGCCTCAGCCGAAGGCTTTGGATTCAATCGTTTAGGAAAGAAAGAAGAGGAAAAGGAAGAAGAGGATCTACTGGATTTTTATTTCAATGTCTACTTTTTTTCATGCCTAGAAGTTTCACTGGTTTTCTCGAATCCACACATTCTTTAAACATTCTTTTTGCTGTGAAATAGACCACACATTATATGAAGATGCATAAAAATATATATGTAGTTTAGTAGATTGTATCACATGAACACTAGTGATGGAATGTCACCAGCAGCCCAGAAGCCCTCTGCAGGCCTCCTCCCAATCTTAGTCCCATCTCCGCAACTTAACTACTCATATATGGGACATTTAGGTTGTTGTCAGTTCAGGGCTATTCTTGCACTGTAACATGTCTCCTGGTCCCCATGTGCATGCCTCTATGAATATGTGCAGGAATGGAATTACTAGGCCATGGGGTATGTTTACCTCAGTCTAAGCTGACAATGCCACCCTATTTTCCAAAGAGCTTCTGCCACTTTTTCATTCCCATGAGCAGTATAAAAGTTCCTGTCTCTTACATCTTCACCAACACTGGCACTCTCTGTCGTTTTAATTTAACCATTCTTGTGGGTTTCTAGTGGGATCTGTGATTTTAATTTTAATTTTCCTGATGACTAAGAAGGTTGAGCACCTCATCTTGTATTTATGGGTCATTTGGATTTCTTCTTTTATGAAGTGCTTGTTTGAGGCTCTTAGCCCAGTTTTCTACTGAGGTATTTGGACTTTTTCTTATTTTCTAGTAGCTGTTCTCCTACTCTGTAGCTTGACTTTTCACTCTCTTCATGGTGTCTTTTGATGAAAAGTTTTAAGAACTTAATTTGTCTACTGTGATTAGTGTTTTTTTGTGTATGTGTGTCCAGATGAAGGAATATTCTCTCAAGTCAAGATCACACCACTATTAACCTGTATTCCTATCTACTACAGGTTTATTTAAAGCTTGTTTTCACATCTTGGTTTACATCCACCTGGCATTGTTTCTTTGTGTGATGTGCAACTGGCATCACGCTTCTTCCCCCACCTCTGCATGGCTATAACCAGTTGCTCTGTGTCACGGTCGACTGAAAAACACTGTCCCTTCCCTACGAAACTGCAGTGTCATCTTTGTCACAAATCAAATATCCATGGGCTTTAGATTCCGATTTCATTGTTCTACATTTCTCTCATGTCAATATCATACTCAGCTTTAAATAAATCTTGATAACGGCAAGAGCCAATTCTCCCACCTTGTTCTTTTTAAAGAATATCTTAGCTGTTCTTGACTTTTGCATTTCCATATAAATTTCAGAGGCAGCATGTTATTTTCTTTAAAAAACTGAACATAATAGCGATTTTGACTGATAGTGCATGGAATTTATAGATCAATTTGGGGAGAATAAACATTTTTTTACAATATTGAGCTTTCCTAACTACAAATATCTCACCATTTGTTTATATCTTCTTCAATTCTCTAATAGTGTTTTATCATTTTCTGCATAAACATCTTGCACATCTTTTGTTAGCTATATCCCTAGATACCTAATATTTTGATACTAAGGTAAACTGTATTTTTATTTCATGTTATTGATAAACACAATCGTTTTTCTTAGTTGAACTTTGTATCCAGTAACCTTGCTAAAGTCTCTCTTCAATTTTAATAATTTATCTGTAGGTTTTCTTACAATCTGGGGACCACAGAACTACTGCTGCTACTGTTACAGTTGCTGCCTGTGTCACAACTGCCTCACTCTCAGAAGCTGGAGCCCAGACAGGAAGAACATGGAGCTTTGCCACTGCAGACATTTGCTTCCCAGCGAAAACCACCACCTCCCTCCCTTCCACTGTCCAGAGCCCACGTGTGTGCATCTAAATTGGTAGATGATATTCATAGATATCCCCTGGCAGTAAGGGAATTATAATTTTGATAGGTTTCTGACCCACCACATGGGAGGGTTAGGATATAGTTTATGAGAGCCATTCAAAATATCTACCACACTAGCCAAAATATCAATCAAGACTAAGGGTGAAATAAAGGCATTTTAAGATAAGGATCAAGAAGGCGGTTTTCCAATCACATGTTCTCACTGAAAGAGCTACATGATATACTTGATGAAAAAGGAAATTGAATACAGAGAAAGGGTGTAGGATTCAAGAAACATATAAGTAAACATATATGAGAGGTTTGGAAATGTTATAAAGTGACCATGATTTTGAAAGTGTGGTATTAGTATATGGATAGACAAGCAGAGCTATGGAATAGGACAGGAAGTCCAGATGAAGATCTAAATACATTTGGGGATTTAGTATTTGAAAAATATGGCATTTTAAATCAGTGGGGATATAAGATGGATTATTTAATATATTGTAAAACCTTGAGAGCCACATTCAAAAACGTGAGCCCCCGTCTTCATTCTTCACAACAAAATTAATTTGAATAGATCAAATATCAAAATATCTAAAAATGGAGTCTCAGAAGTACTAGAAGAAAATGGGTGGAATTTAAAAATAATATTTAAGAGGGGAGGGACGTCAGAATGGTGTGTTGGTTAAGAGCTGGCTTGGGAAGCCAGTGGCCCCGGTTCAGATCCCACATATGAGGGCCAGTGACACTGCCCTCTACAGCTAAGATGGTGAACAACAGCTCCACCTAGAGCTGGGCTGCTGTGAGTCCCAGCGACAGTGTAGGCTGCAGCCCCTGTTGTAGTGGGCTGCCGTAGGCTACAGTGAGTGGTCGGCAGCTGGTGTGAGCTGCCAAGAGCCGCTGTGAGCGGCCGTCCAGAGGCCAGCAACCAATCTGCCTCACCTGAGAAGAGCGCAGTGATGATACCAACGTGGGCCAGTGAAGCAACGTCTTCCACAACTAGACTGAAGAACAAAAGGACAGCAACTTGTCTGTTCCCCTCCCCCAATTCCCCAATAAAATCTTTAAAAAATAAAATTTTAAAAAAGTTTAAAAAAATATTTAAGAGGGGAAGGCTTTTCTAGGTCTGACTCATAATCTATTAGAAGATACAAAGGATTGTTAAAATTAATTAGATGAGGGCCAGCTGGGTGGAGCAGTTGGTTAGAGTGTAAGCTCTTGAGAAACAGGGTCGCTGGTTCGATTCCCACATGGGCCAGTAAGCTGCGCCAGAGCTCAGCTGTGGCTGAGCTGCCAATGGGTGGCCGGATGGCTCAGCTTACAAGGTTGCCGGTTCGACTCCTGCATGGGATGGTGTGCTGCACCCCCCCACACACCCGCAACTAGACTGAAAGCTGCGACTGGGCTTGGAGCTGAGCTTGTGCCCTCCACAACTAAGATTGAAGGACAATAACTTGACTTGGAGCTGATGGGTCCTGGAAAAACACAATGCTCCCCCTTCCCCAATACTGTTCCCCTCCTCAATTCCCCAATAAAATCTTTAAAAAAAATTAATTAGATGAAAACAGAATAACTAGGGGGAAATATTTTGAACCCCCATCTCAGATCAAGTATGGAGTTACATAATATATAATGAGCTCTTAGGAATCATTAAGACCAACAATCCAATAGAAAACTGGGAAAGGGCAATACTACATACAGGGTGATACCAGTGCAGCACAAAAACCTTGTTGACATGAGGAGTTGCCCACAGGTGCTCTGACCAGCTGCCCCTTCTGCTCTTGGGGCTGGTGGATTGCAGCCTAAGGCGACTGCCTTCTCTCAATGCTGCTTCTCCCAAAGATGGAAAAGGGGAGACTGAACCAGAGGAACGATCAGCAGGAGTTCTGTGATGCCTGAAGCTCATCCTTTCCTTCTTTCTTAGTTCCTGCCCCGCGGGGCCATGGACTAGTGCCTCACCTTTGACTCTTTCCGAGTACACACACACTACCAGGGACAGTAACTGAGATCTCCAGTAGCACCTAAACTTATAGGTGAGAAAAATTCGACACCCAAAGATTACAATGACCTCTAAGCATGTCTCCTTGGCCCTTCAGCCATCCCGTGGGGAAGAAGGCAGCCAGGAAAGGGTTAGAGCAGGATTCTCGAAAGTGCAGGGACCAGGGCAGGGGTTCCTCTTGCTGCCTTTTTTGTCCTGGCCACCATCACTGGGCTGTTGGCAGAGGCCCCTAACAGGTCTTCCCTGCTTCCCTTCTGCTCCTCTACATTCCACTCTCCACACAGATCTTTTCAAAATAACAGTGTGTCCCCTTCTCTGCTTAAACTGTCCCCGCCTGCCCCAGTGGCTTCCAGACTCGTTATGGCCCACATGACTCTTAGTAATGTGGACTCCAACCACCTCTCTGACCTTCTACCCATCTCCCCTCTGCTCACCTAATCCAGCCCCTCTGCCCTGCTTTCTGTTCCTTGGTCATTCCTAAGGGCCTTGGACTTGTTAGTCCCTGTCCAGAATGGACTGCCCTAGATCTCCACACGGCTTGGCTCCTTCATATCATTCAGTCTCAGTTCAAAGGTCATGTCCTCAAAGGCATCCCTGACTACCTGTGAAAGCGCACTACGCCAGCCACGATCTATCACATCAGTCGACTCCAGTTCCTTGACAACACTACCACTATCTGAAATTACCTCCAACTGCCTGTGCGCCTACCTGCTATTGTCTGTCCCCCCTGCCCACCCCTACAAGGGCCCTGTCTGTGTTGTTCTCCGCCACATCCCCAGCACCTAGAGTCCCTGGGACTTAGGGGCTCAAAAAGCCCTTGTTGAATGCATGAACAAATAAACATATAACACATAGTAACAGGACCAGTCTTCAGAAGCACAATTATCCCTGGTATTTATACCTAAGAGGAATGTCTCCCCGTACTTCCTCACAGCAAGTGGTACCTGATTAAAGGTACCTGTGGGCAGGACTGAGATTTTCTTCAGAAAAATTACTTTTAAAAATTAAACTTTTTAGGGCCAGCCGAGTGGCACGGTGGTTAAGAGCTGGCTTGGGATGCCAGCGGCCCAGGTTCGGATCCCACATATGAGGGCCAGTGACACTGCCCTCTAAAAAAAATTAAATTAAATTAAAAAAAAAAATTAAACTTTTAGACAGGGAGACAGTCATCTAGAAGAGAGGTCTGCAACAGCCCTCAGAAGGAAGCATTGCTGCTGACACCTTGATTTTGGACTTGTAGCCTCTAGAACTAGGACAATAAATTTCTGTCGTATAAGCCAAAAATAAATAAACTTTGCAGGTTCTCATAGTTATATTAAAACTAAGTATTGAACCCCAATCTGCAAAAACGAGATTTAAAATTTTCAGTAGGCATACAGTGGTGATATTGGCCTTGCAACTCTGAGACTGCCGTGATTCAGGAGAGAGCGAGCACAGGAGTGCGTGTGGCATGGCCTTCTAATTCTATCGCCCTCAGGATTCTTGAGAATTGGGATTCTAGGCATGGGAGGAGATACAGATGAATGACAGAAGAAGTTAAGTAAAAACCCTATTGTCCAAAAGGGGCATGTAGGGACTTTTGGGAGGGATGGAAATTTTCTATATTGTCATTGTGGTGGTGGTTACACATTTTTCAAAACCTCTATTTGTACAGGTCAAATTAGGTCAATTTATTGTATGTAAATTATATTGCAATAAATCTGATTCTCTCTCTCTCTCTCTCTCTCTCTCTCTCTCTCTCTCTCTCTCTCTCACACACACACACACACACACACACACACACACACACACACAGAGTAATCCTCAACATGAATTGAAAATATTGGTGTAAATTCATGATGAATTTAATTTTGGGGGAAATACAAACGTGCATGTGTGTGTGTACATGCATGCACGCGCACACAGACACACACACACTATATATATATTTGCAAGCTTTGAACACTGAAAAGGCCTAGAAACAAAAACCACCTTCTGAACAATGAGCATCCCTTCTACCCAGAATATGGTCTCCTTGGCAAAACTCTGAAATATACAATCTTCGTATTAGATATTATAATAGATACCAAGGTATCAAAGACTACTAAAGTTGTGTCAAAAGGACTCACGACCAACTTGAAAAGGCTTCCACTGGCCAAAGGTAGGAAAATTTGAGCATCAAAAAGATTAACTTTAAAGGGGACGAATCCAGCATTTATCCCAAATCTTTCTCATACCTCTAAGCAAACAGTAGATGAGATGTTTTTCTCTATAGAAGTATTCTAGCCAATGAATGAAGAAGGGAAATAGAATCAGAATATCACCATTTTGCCATCTCTAATGAACTGACTGATCAAGGCACTGATCAATGACTGCTAGCATCCCTACCCAAAAGAATAACAACTGGACATTACCGACTCCTGATGGGAGAACACAACAACCTATGGAATGATCTTGTCCCCAAAATCTTAAAAGCTGATCAAGCCTCTGGATTCAACTTTCAATCTACAGGAATGAACTATAAAGAGGAATAGGTTATATTGGGCCGGCCGAGTGGCGCGGCGGTTAAGCGCTGGCTTGGGAAGCCAGCGGCCCCGGTTCGGGTCCCACTTATGAGGGCCAGTGACACTGCCCTCAAAAAAAAAAAAAAAAAAGAGGAATAAGTTATACTATACCATGGGGATGTAATAAATAAAATCCAAAGAGTGGAAAACCCCATAATAAACAACCCAATTTCTTATGAGAGAAAGAGAAAGAGAGATTGAATCTATAGGATAAAAACAGCCAAAACCTAAAAACCAATATCAAAAAATGAGTCTTATTTCGATTTTGATTCAAACAAACAATACAATTGGAAACTGAATGGATATCTGGTATTAAATAATTGTTTTTTTAATACTTACTATGAAAATTCTCATACACAAAAATAGAGAGGTAGTACAAAGAACACCTAAGTACCCATCACTCAGCTTCAACCACTGGATGCCATTCTTTTTTTTTGTTTGTTTTTGTTTTTTTTTGAGGGCAGTGTCACTGGCCCTCATATATGGGACCCGAACCGGGGCCGCTGATTTCCAAAGCCAGCGCTTAACCACTGCGCCACTCAGCCAACCCTCAGTGCCATTCTTATTTGTCATCTATAATCCACCACTTTTTTTGGTTTAATTTGGATATTTTTAAAGCAAGTATCAAATATCATATAATTTCACTCAAAAATATTTAAGTGTCTCTATTAGGTAAGGACTTTTTAAAAAGAAAAATAAAGCCATAATATCATTATCAAACCCAAGGAAATTGTCCATAATTCCTTAGTGTCATCTAGTGTTAATTTTTTAAAGTGTGATAATGGTGAACAAAAAATCCTTAATTAAAATTGTTACAAATGAAACAATAGCTGCAATCTACTTCAAAATAAGGTTGAAGGGTGGGGTTGGGGAGATGAGACAAGGCTGGTTGTGGGTTGATGGTTGCTGGTACATGGGGTTAATTTATACTATTCTGTATGTTTGTGTATGAAATTCGCCATGACAGCAAAAAATAATAACCCAAAAATAAAACTCTACCAAGTAAAGTCAAGTAAGTTGGCCATTGAAACTAACAATAATAAAACGATTAAAAAAAAAGATAAACTAGCAAACCTTTCCAGATATTTTACACAAGTTATGAGTTGGAATTTTTGTCAGGTTGTTAATAATAGTAAAATTAACACAGACATAATCACATAAAAGTTCAAGGATTTCTTATACACATACCTATTAGAATCAGACATGAAATACACTGTAACAGTGAAGATTATGTCATCTAACATTTTCACTAGCTTTTCAAAAATCAATAAATGTTCTAATTTAATTTAGTGTTAATCTTCAATATTTGACAATATACATGTAGCAGACTCCATGAAGATCCCTTCTTTCCTGATAACAAAACCCACTTCAGAGAGAATAAGACACGACTATAGCTGTAAGGGATAAATTGTGTTTGATCCAAATTAATCATTATATTCTCATTCCCTTGGATAGTGACTGGCCTAGGAATGAGCATGTGACCAAGTTCTGACCCGTGAAATGTAAGCAAGTCTTCTGATTTCAATGTCTGGGAAAGCTTTTACTTTCCTAATTAAACAGGGAAGAAAGAGTCTTGGCTGGCTAGCTCTTTTCACTTTGACGCCCTAACTAGAAAGTGGATGAGGAGGCTAGAAACACAGCAGCCAACCTTGTGACCATGAAGCAACAAGTATAAAAGATAAAAGCCAACATACTAAAAGTGATGGAGCAGAAAGATGGCAAAAGCCTGACTTCTTAACTACAGAGGAAACAATTCTACCAGCTCTGGACATGCTACACCCCTATATTTCTTGTTATGAGAAAAACTCCAATTCATTTAATCTAGTATGGTAGGATTTTTGTTTCTGTAGTTGAACATATTCCTTATACAATGGAATACATCAAGAAATATAAATAATAAAAGCTGAATCAAAAAAAGCACCAAAAATGTCCATTTCATAAGTGCAAAGGGGCTAAAAAAATCTAAGTGATAGAAGACAACCAAATCAGGAAAGGCGAATATTTACAGCAATATTAAAATCTATAAATTCTTAGCTGATGAGATATATTTGGTTAGAAAGTCTTTCACTTTGGATATATGCATCGTCTCCTTCATTGTGGTATCTCTGCTTCTCAGCTGTATTAATCCATTCTCCAAAGTAGCTTCAGTAATTGTAACTGTGAAGAGGATACTCATTTCATCATATCTAAGAAAACAAAGTAGTTAAACAAAATACATGTACACAGATATAAATTGTAAAATCACCATATTACCAGCTTTAATTATTTTAGAGTCCATGCCACTTTCAAGAGTAAAAGGTGGGGCTTGAGAGCTATACCAAAAAAAACACCTTTTTCAAGATTCTAAATCACAAAGTAACATTTTCAGCAAGTTTCTGACTTATTATAGTATAATAGCTGAAAAATCAAAAGAGAAAATAAAATCTGAGAAATAAACCCTGGTTGCTCAGCATAATATTTGAGGTGATATTACGGACGAACCTCAGAATATACTCAGACTTTGGGTACTTCAATACAATCCAAGAAAAATTATTTTAGATTAAAGTCTCTTATAATGCTACTATAGTAAAAATCAGTGTACAATAAATCATGCCCAAATCATGCTTAATATATAACTTTGTATGTGAACTTATAGTTTCCAGTTCAGCAATAACTAAATACATCCACACTGGCCTTCTTTCTGCTTACTCCGTCACACTATCTCATTCATGTTTCTTTTCTTTGTAGGACTCCAACAGAAATTATCTTACTTGTTTATTTACTTGTTTATTGTTCTATTTTGCCCCCACTAAAATATGAGCTTCATAAGAACAGGGAATTTTTCTGCCTTATTTACTGCTGTATCGAAGTACATAAAGCATAATAGGTGCTTAACAAATATTTGGATAAAAATATGCTGAAACAATAAAGCCATTACCACATAAAGAACATCTATAACTTGATAATGTCCACATGACTCAAAGAAGATTTTAGAACCTGAGAGAACTGGGAAATTCAAGTACCACCCCTTCGTTTTATATATGATAAAACAAGTTGCTTTATCCATAGAAACCCACTTTTCTTCTGACATCATCTGAAAGGTACATTTTAACAAGTTATTAGAGAGCTTAGGAGCAAAACACAAAGCTTCACAACTTTTCACCCAAAAGATAAGTATTCAACAAAAGGCTAAAAAAACAACAACAAAATAAACACAGGAGGAAAGAATGAATTCCTTTATTAAAAAAAAAAAAAAAAAAAAAAAAACCACAGAAGTTAACGAAATAGAAGAGGGTAGGAGAGACTGGGAGATGAATTAGGAGATTATTTCGATAATCCAGCCAAGATATCGGTGACCTTAACTTGGGTAGTGGCAGCGAAGATGGGGAGATATCGATTTGAAATCTACTTAAGAGGCAGGCTGACAACATTTAGTGACAGACTGGATGTGGAGAGTACGGAAGAGCGAGGCACTAAGGACGATATATGCAGGTATCAGTCTTGAGGGATCAGGTGAACAGACTCTGAGGAAACTAGTTCTGTCCTCAGGGATCGAGTTATTTTCCACTCAGCCTCAGAATGAACCACAACAGCAGCAAAGGAAAGGTACTCCGCTCATGTTCCCGCAGTCCTGACTCAACAAATGCATCCAATATACATAATTCCATCCCTCATAAACGGATAAACTCGGGTATACATACTTGTGACATAAAGTCTTCAAGTTGCACATAGTATATGTGCTCAACTATACTTGATGAATATTGTTCCCTGCTGTAGCAATTAACTAAGGGCATGTTTCTGTAGATGGGAATACTTTTGAATTATGTTTTATATAGGTATACTTAGAAGAGAGTTCTGTTACTTACAATGTAAAAAAATAACATATAATCAAAACTCTGAATAAACATATTTTAGCAAAAAGGAAGACAATTCTTACTTTGAATACAGTTGTTCCAATGAGGACTGCGCAGTTTCCAAATAACCAGGCCACACAGAAATTCCATTTTCTAGCAATTCATTAAATAGCCCTTGACAAACCTGGAAAGAAAACCACAAAAACTTCAAATATGAAAGAAATAAAAGTAGCTAGACTAATTTTCCTACAAATCATCTTTTTCAATCTTTAAAATGGGCATAAATTCCTTTAATTATGTGATAATATGGTTTATAATTTATACATTGTATACTTATAAATTGTATACTTTCTCTGAAAATGAAGAAATTAAAAAGTTAATAGATAAATGGAAAAAAATAATGAAGAAATTAAGCACTGCAAAGCTGAATACTAAATGCAAATCTTCTGAGAAAATTTTATACCAAATACAGTAATTTTTATTATCATCGTTATCATTTAAAACACAAACAAAACAGATTTTATTAGAGAAAAACAGTAAGTCCAAGCGGTTATGTTAACTCTAAGCTCATCTGGGAGTTGAGAACTAAGCCCTAGGGCCTTTAGTATCATGTCAGGGAGAGAAGGAAGAGCCAGTGAGGAAACCAAGTGGAAGTCGCCAGAAAAGTATGAGGAAAACCAAGAAGAGTGATTATTCCTGAAGCCAACTTAAGAAAATACTTCAAGAAGAATGATGGATTAGTTTCAGTGGAATGCTGGAGACAAAAGCCTGATGGGAAAAAAAGTAATAATGAATAAATGACACAGTACATTTACTGTTTTCTTAACAAGCAATGGTGAAGCAAAACAAAGCGAAATTTTAAATGCCCGTAACAATCTAGAGCTAAAACTCTAGAGCAGGATTTCTCCCATTTGGCTCTGTTGACATAAGATGTTTAACAGCATTCCCTGGCCTGCATTAGACAGGTTCTAGTAGCTGCCCTCCCTCCACACTCCCACCTTGTTTGTGACAAACAAAAGTATCTTCAGACATTACCAAAAATCCCCGGCAGGTGGGGTGGCGGTGGCAGTGGCCGTGGGATGTGTCTGAGCTAGCGCACTGTTTTCTCAAACTTCCGCTGGAGTCAGAAACACCTGGAAGGCTTGCCAAAACTCGGACTGCTCAGCCTCACTCCCAGAGTTTCTGATTCAGCAGGTCTGTGTTCCCACCCAGGGTAAGACCACAGTGAAGTAAATAGGTGTTGAGGTATTTGATATTTTGGGGATAGATGAGAATATATCATAGACATTAATAAATCTAAGAAATTAACAGGGAAAAATAAATAGAAGTATGGGTTTTAATAAGTTAGTGGTGGCCAGCAGAAAATCTGCTTTTTCTAATGGAAGGTAAAAAAGGAGAGAAAAAGCTCTAAGTATGATTAAGTGCTCAAGACATGGGGAAATGAGAACCCTCACACCATTGGGCAAGTATAAGCAGGTGCAGCTAGTCTGGGAAGCAATCTAGCTGATAGTGAAATTAAGGCTTCACATTCATTTTACCCAGCAATCCCATCCATATGGACATAACTGGCAAAAATTCTTGCATAGCCCAGAAAATTACATACATACAGACACTGCTGAGGCAAAAAAGTTAAAAACAGAAAAAGATATACAACATACTACCCCTTCTGGTAAATTAAAAACACCCAAGGCCCAATACCCAGCAATCCCATCCATATGGACATAACTGGCAAAAATTCTTCCATAGCCCAGAAAATTACATACATACAGATACTGCTGAGGCAAAAAAGTTAAAAACAGAAAAAGATATACAACATACTACCTCTTCTGGTAAATTAAAAACACCCAAGGCCCAAAACACTATGATATTCTTATAAACAAACAAAAACAAAATGAGGCCTGCAATTGTAATGACCAAAATCTACGGAAGAGAGTTTTTTGTTCTTCAAGCACAGAAGCCTAGGAACTTGTACCTGCAAGGGTGTTGGGGAGCCTGCCACAACCCCTGGGGGATGAAGTGGAAATTAAACTATTACCTTCTCTGTCCCTGAGCCATCCCCACCCTCCCAGACCCCTCCACAAAATCCCCAGAGGAAAGTTGGGTGACTCTTTCTAGTGTCCTCATTCAGGGCCTGAGCCATCCAGGCAGAAAGGATGACTGCTGAAGGGGTCTCTGGAAAGAAACTAAAACCACCCTCCTAGCTTTTCTCAAGAGTACTTAGCTCAGATAGATTAGAAAAATAAAAATAATATTATAGACCTAGAATCTGTGCTTATACCAGCAAATCTCAAACATGTTAAGTTAAAAAGGGAAATGGGCAAAAAATTACTCACTAGACATATGTACAAATATTTTGATTACCAAAACTATGCATATTCATTAAAAAAAAAATGCAACTATGGCCATGACATTGACAGCAAAATCCGTTGAAATGTATTGATTTTCTTTAATATACTATACTTTGAATTATCTATAATTAACCATGATATTTATCCCCAATTCATTACTTAGTTAAATTTTTTTAAAGGCAAATGAATCAAAATAAAATCTAAACGGCAAGCTACTCATTCACTTGGAATAGTGGTTATAATTAAAATCATGACATTAAAATTCATGTAACCCACCTGTCTCAGTTCCACTGTTGGGCCTCTTCCCATATCCAAAGCAACTTTAATAGGGGCTAAACAAGGGTGAAGTTTAAGTACCTAAAGCAATTGAAAGAGAGGGTAGGGGGAGGACAACACATCTTAAATATAACACAAGCAATAACAAACATGGAACTTCTTAAGCAGTTACAATTTTCTGTGTGAAAATGGAAGTTAGCTGAGGTCATAAAAAAAATCACGTAATGATATATTCAGCTGTCTATATGCAGCTGCTCATGGATTTCTTCACTTAGATATTTTGCAGAAATAAGTTCACTTGTTATTCTCCCATTTTCTGAGATCTCCATTTTCCCTCAGTCACAATGCCCCTTCCTGCCATCACTGCCCTCCCTACCCAGCTGGGGGACAGGTGTCTTAGCAGTGGGACTTTCTCTTACCAAAACCCACCACTTTTCTCATTCATTCATCCATTCAACATTTGAATGGCTGCTTGATGTCAGAAACAGTTCTAGATGCTGGGGACAAAAGTCACTATCCCTCATGAAAGGGAGAAACAGATATTAACAAGATAAATAACTAAAGAATATATTTGAAAGTGGTAAATGCTTAAAAAAAGGGGGAGGGGAGGGAAGACAGAAGTGCTGGCAAAGGGTAGGCTGGGGGAGGCCTGTCTGCAGTTTTCAATAAATGGCAAGAGAAGGTCTCCTCTCTGATGTGACATTTGAGCAAAGACTTGAAAGGAGATTAAGGAACAAGACACGTGGATATGGAAGGAAGAGCATTCCAGGCAAAGTGGACAACAAATGACAAGGCTCTGAGCTACAAGCATGCCTGGCATGTTCCAGAAACAGCAAGGAGGTCTGTGCTGCTGGAGCGGGCTGAGTGAGGTAGAGAATAGGTGGAGGTCAAAGAGAAAATGGTTTGTTTGGTAAAACATTCTAGGGGCTTTGGCTTTTCCTCTGAGTGAGATGAGGAGCTTACTGGAGTGTTTTAAGCAGAGGGGCAAAGTAACATGTACCTTTATGTTTTGTTTTTTTTTGAGGACAGTGTCACTGGCCCTCATATGTGGGATCCGAACCGGGGCCGCTGGCTTCCCAAGCCAGCGCTTAACCACTGTGCCGCTTGGCCGGCCCAACATGTACCTTTAAAAGAACCATTGAGTCGGGGGAAGAGTGGAAGGAGTAGAGGTGGGAAGAAATGGTCAGATTCAGGATATATTTTGAAGCTCAAGTCAAGGTTTGGTGATGGTTTGGTTGTGGGGTATGACAAAGAAATGATTCCCCTTGTCTGTCTGCTACACACACCCTATAAATCCCGACTCCTAGAACAGTTCTGACTTTCTGAACCTTCTGATCAATCTGACTGTCTCTATAGCTGTATCAGGCTAAATGAGCACTGCATAACAAACCACTTAACTGTGCCGAATGGTGCTATAAACCCATGATTTCCAATCCCTGTTGAATACGCAACATGTTAAAACTTTTGATTTGAGGCAGCTCCTTTTACAGTCAAGGGGAATATGGCTGTTCTAAGCTTTGCCACTTATAAACCCTTACCTCGTCTACATTTTAAGCTAATAATTTTGCCTCCTAATTCCCTAAGAAAATACAGGGTATGAGTAAAACTTCCTTCAAAGACTGACCAGCCCCAGTAGCCTGCTTACATCTATACCATCATTTCTTTCTTCCCTGCTGTTTCGAATAGCTCCTTTTCAAGACAAGTCCCTCTACTGTGCTCTTGATTCTGTCTTGATCCCTCCTGTTTCTTTGATAATTTACTCCATTACTCATTTCTTTTCTCTCCTTCAGCTTCAGCCCTTCTCTCTTGATTTTGAGCCCCTGCAAAAAACTTTTTCCCCTAAAATAAGCTTTTCCCTCTACCCAGGCCCATATCTAGTTCCTCCGATCCAGTGATCAGCCACTTGGGGTCAGACTACAAGCAGAGAAGTCAATACCACAAGTCTTGCTGGTCTGTCTTATTTAAACCTACTTAACACTCAGCTTCTGATGCAAATGGGAGATATCAATTGAAAGACTCAGAAGCTAAAAATCAGAAATAGCTGCCCAGCTTCCCATGATCAAACAGAAATGCCTTTGGGATTACCCAATAAGGATATCTTGTTGGGGTTTTTTTGGTTTGTTTTTTTTTTAGGGCAGTGTCACTGGCCCTCATATGTGGGACCCGAACCGGGGCCGCTGGCTTCCCAAGCCAGCGCTCAACCACCACACCACTCAGCCAGCCCCCAATAGGGATATCTTGTTCTATTCTGTGAGAGCCTGCTTATTATTTATCTGGCCAGCTTCTGAAAGATACTTAAATTACTTGCACCAAAAGAAATTTATTATTCAGAATTTATATTAGAAAACAAGCACACTAATATTAAAGGGGGGGGGGGATGACATATTTGTAGTTTCCCAAGTCTATCACGGAAATATCAAAAGCACCTTTCTATTAAGATTTTTCTTTCTTGTGAAGGAGTTCTCGGTTAGCTGGAAAGAATCGTAGAGGTAAGCCAGCATGCCTAGGTCTAGATCTCCATTTATAGATAAAACAGAAGGAACCACATTTTTTCGTCCATCTCGGCCCTTCACAGAAAAGCAGAACAAAAATAATGTATTATTTAGCAGAACTGTCTCTTAAAATTACTTATAGAATCAGAATACACACTGATCAATAAGTCAAGAAAGAATGATAAAATTAATTTTTAAAAAATCACCATTTGGCAACGCTCATGATAATAATTGATTTGGGCAAAAATCATCCATGGATGCTGCAAACGGTAGGTCAAAATGTGGTGAGAAACAAGTTATTTCCATAGTCTGAAAGTATCTGCCCACAAAAGACTTATTACTCATAACTTAATAAGTACAAAATACTTATCAACTTTACATTATATAATAGAAACTTGGTAGCACCATCTTAACCAAGAGATAAAAGTTAACATCACCAGTAAAATTTACATTATATGCCTCCTAATACAATGCATTGAGAAGAGGGCAGCATCATTTCTGTGGCGGAAGAAACATGAAAGAAATTCAAACCAAGGGACATTCTACAAACTAACCGGCCTGTACACTTAGAAAATGTCAAGGTCATGAAAGACTAGAAAAGATAAAAGGAATTGTTCATTTGAAGGAGACTAAAGATACATGACGTTACATGAAATAGGCGATCCTAGATTGGATCCTGGACCTATAAAGGGCATGTGGGAATAACCCATTACATTTGAAGGGTTTTGTGGACTGGATGGTAATAATGGATTACTATTACTTTCCTGATTTTGAAGGTTGCATTGATAATGTAGGTAGGTAAGTGTCCATGCACTTGAGAAACACATACTGAAGTATTAAAAAGTCATGGTGCACCACGTTTGCAGCTTATTTTCAAATGGTTCAGAAATGATCACAGGGAATCTGGGTGAAGGATATACAGGAGCTCAAAGTAAAACATACATGTAATTGAGACACATTTCCAGGATACAAGTGTAAAAGTTCACGATCTTCTAGATTCCACAGGGTTTCTATTGGCTCCTTTCCCCAGGGAAAATTGTAGTAAAGTTTGTTTCCTTTTCGCCCTTCTTCATCCTGACAATCACTGCTGCTGAAGTTGGATGGGCTCATGGCAAACTGGAAAAGACAGTCTGTCTCAATAACTTATTAAAATAACTGTTAAAAAGTTGTCTGAGACTTTTTATGAAGCAACTGAATGAAAATGATCAAGTCCCAAATAAAAATTGTGCAGTTTAATTAAATATGAGTGAATGTATTGCTAAAAATACTGTTGTTTAGCCTGAAAAAACTAAAGAAAAAACAAGGGTCTTTTTTGCAGTCAATTAGTAAGCGGGGAAGGTAACTAAGAACTAAGTGGGAAGAAGAAAGTATCCTATACTCATCATTGTTATCCTCGTGAAGAGCCTGATTATTTGTGATTATTCCACTTAGTTTAGGTGGGTATTTGGGGATTTTAACACATTGTATGTGGGAAATGAGTAAACTCGTCATATAGCTTTTTATGCCCGATTACAAAGTGTATGTGGGAAACGAGTAAACTCGTCATATAGCTTTTTATGCCCGCTTACAAAGTGTTAAGAGTTGGAGAAAGACAAGACAATGGAGAGACAAAATGTTTACTTCAACCCTTTTCCCTTCGTATATACTAAAACTTGATTACAAAGTACAGAACCATATGACTAATATGAAGAGTTCATGGAGGCAGGGAGCAAACAAATGTCAAAGCAGTAAGAGTGGGCAAGGGTCAAACTCTACACCAGCCAGGAATGCCAGGTGAGGGAATTGAACTTTACCTTGAATGTAAAGGCTAATCAACAAAGGCTTCTGCAAAGAAAGGTATCAAGAAATATCTTTACCAAAGTAACTTTGTTATATGGGAACAGCAAAATTCATTAGTTTTTTATTTGTATTTGTAGATTTAGTATTGCTGTCTCTTATAACATAGCTACATCAAACAAAACGTCATTTATTATAGGTAAGTATTACCTTTGACCCATTAAGACGTTTCACTTATTAACTATTAAATTAAGGGTGATTATTGTAGTACCTTTCTCCACCACAGGAGTCGATGACGTAACCAGAAATCAAGCCACTGGCTGGCAGTTCTCGCTGAAGTGAACCATACCAGTGAAGCTTCAGTCTTCTCGCCAATTCTTTGGATATCAGAAATATCAGAGTTACTTGAAAATTATATAATCTGTCTCAAAGTGAAAGTGACTGGTGCTTGACTATTTAAATACCAGCCCACGTTATTTGCCATTTTTCTGTACCTTTTCACACCATCAGGTGTCTGCCTAGTATCAGAAACAGGATGAAAACACACTCCAATCTGAGCAAGGCCATAAGGTAGCCTCTTGTTTACCAGATCCAGGCAATTAACATAGTGCTCCAAGGCACCTGTCAAAAGATAAACCAATCATTGTATAAATCTATTCTATAAACCCAAATCATTTTGGTCAACTAATAGACACATCGATGATATAATAATGCTAACACTGCAGTACAAGTAACATGGAGCTATTAAGGCAGATCTTAATCACCATTTAATTTTAGGTAGTTTCCCCCCAACCTTTTAGTTTGAAGATTTTCAAATCTACAAGAAAGTTGAAAGAATAGTACAATAAACACTTGTAAACCTTTCACCTAGATTCACCACTTGTCAACATTTTGCCACATTTGTTTTTTGTTCACCCCAAAAACATTTCAGCATGGACATCCTAAAATTAGAACTATTCTCTGTATACCATTATTACACCATAAAATTAACTATAATACCATAACTTCATCTAATACATGGTCGATATTCTATTTTCTCCAACTGTCACCTAAGATGTCATTTATTGCTGTTCTCTTTCTCCCTAATTAGGGTTCATGCACTGTATTTTGATTATGTCTACACTCTCTTGAATCTAGAACATTTCCCCTGACTCCTTTCTAACTTTGCTTTTAATGACATTGACTTTTGATGAGTCCAAGCCAGTCATAGATTATCTCACATCAGAGATTTGCCTGACTGCTTCCTGATGATTTAATTTGGGTTAATCATTTTTAGCAGGAATAAATACTACATAGTTGATGTTATATCTTATTGCATCCTAATAGGAGGAACATAATATCAGATTATCCCACTATCAATGAAACAAATTTGATTACCTCCTTAAGGTAATCCATTCCTCAACAATACCCTGCCCCGGAGCAACCTTTCACCCAGTATTTTAGAATCCACTGATGATCCTTGCTTGAATCAATTATTATACCCTTGGGGGTTGCAAAATTGTAACATGGTGATTTTTCTAATCTATCTTCCCTTCTACATTTATTGCATAGCTTCTGTTAAAACAAATTTTTCTCCAACTACTCCCTCCAACAATAGCCTTGATTACTTATTTTTTTGATTAACACTGTGGTTTAAATTTTTTATTTAATGTATTATGACCTATTACCATTAATATTTACTTTAATGTTCAGTTTGTCCCAAATGTAGCCAGTGGGAGTCGCCTTGCAGCTAGCATCTGTGTCCTTTTGACATGACTCCACTAGTCTTCGAGTAATTTCTTTGCTTTCTAGCACATAAAATATCCCAAACTCACCTTGGGTTTTCCCCTCCCCAGACCTGGAATCAGCTATTTCTCCAAGCACTGATTCATTTTCGAAACCAAAATCTGGGTACAAGGTGTGCTCATTACTATGGTAATTGCTTCCAGGCCCTTTCCATGAAGAAAGTTAGGAAATAGATATTTTTAAAAATCTTGAGTTCATGCTGATATTGCCAACTCCAATTTAATATTACAAAGTTTATTCTTGTCTTCTATTTGTATCTGTACTATTACAATGAAAAATCTTGGTTTCTAATAACGTTGTCTATCCATCTATTTGTTTTAAATCTAAGTTCAAGATTTCTTTGTAGTTCTCTATGCAAGTTATATAAAAGATTATGTCCTATTAAATGACAGCACCGTGTTCGAAAGGTACTTGATTTGAAATTTCCATTTCTGATAACAGTAGACTAGCTTGTTGATAACAATAACAAAAAGCTGGTCAAGAAACGTTTAAAAAAAAAATCTGTTTAAAGTCATAGAAGTGCTATCAAGGCAGTAAGGACTTGTAGGTCCAAAATTTGGAGAAAAGGGAAGAGCAGAGAGATGAACCCGACATTTAGTGATGCTTTTCCAATTCTCAAGTGGCAGAGCTGAGAAGCCAAAATGCTGAGTAGAGCTTCCTGACATCTTATGGGATTGGGAAGTACAAAAATTGTCATTCCTGGCTCATCAAGGAGAAGGGGCCCTGGTAAAGTACCCATACTTTCACTAGGGACACTCAAAGGGCTACACTCTAGGAGTAGACATGAAGTGGAAAGACTGAAGCCCAGCCTTCAATTAACTCAATCCTGGATTGCATGAAGATATGCGCCCCCTTTAGCTGCCTGCCAAAAGCAAAAATAAATCCTCCTAAGGGGAAGAAAACATGACCCAAAGTCTCGATTTATCTCTACAATTTATACACAAATTACCTAGAATATCAGAATGTTCAAATGACCAAAAGCCCAAAGGAAAAGATATTAAAAACAGATATATCTGTGCTATTAGACATAGACTTTAAAATGTGATTTGGTTCAAGAAAAATGACAAGATGGGGAAAATAGCTAACATGTGTAATTAGTCATAGGACAGAAGAAAGAAAATGGGGTGGTAGTTATACTTGGAGACATAATAGCTGAGAATGTTAGTGGCTACCACTATAGTTGACACAGAATAGAGAGCAAGAGCATTGGAAATAGAAAGAAAAGGCAAACTGGGTAACTCTAAGCTAAAAACACTAGACAATCAGAGGATTCTGCAAATAAATGGATTTAAGATTTCTAAAGGCAAGAAAATGTCTGGCACTCCATAGATGCTTTGATGAATGGACACCTAAGAGAGCTAAGTTTCATTTTCTAATAAGGAAGAAAACATTGATTTGTTTTGGAACATGGTAATAAGCAGTGATTTAATGATCCCCAAGTCAAATCAGGGAATAATTATGTAGTACAAATCAAAATTGTCACATTTTCTCAAGTTTGTTTTAGTTTGCTTTATTTTCTTAAGGAAATCTTTAAAAATTACAATATAGACACTAATTTTCAGAGAACCATGGACATTATTTTAAATTACTTCATAGTGCCACTTAATGAAAAATGGCAAGGATAGCACTTTGCAAAGAGATGCTGTGGCAGCCAAGTCTGTCCTGTAATGAACCTGCATTTTTTTTTCAGAATCTCTGCAATCCTGTTCTGTTTGACTTTAAGGGCAAATGTTCCCCTATAAGTTGCTGTGTATTTACTCAAGAATCACTTCTAAAGCTTGATTAGTTTTATTATTTTGCGAACTCAAAAATTACCTAAAGGGCTCTTGAAACAGATTGCAGATAAGTTTTCAGTAAAAAAAACAAACACACACACAAACAAAAAACCGAAAAGAAAAAAAGGGGGAAGCGTTTTTTTTTTTTCTCTCTCTAGAAAAATGAGCTTTGATTAATCTGTGTGTAAAACTGAAGGGTGACTGTGGAAGTATTTATAAACATTTTAGTAACGATGAACAAATGATTCAAATATATGACTTAATAATGTAGGTCCTAATTCTAGGGCTGCTCAATTGAACTCTAAAACTCTACGACTGTCCCATGAAATTGACAGCGTTACCAGGTCCTTCAGCCAGATTCGTTAAGGAGCAGTAACGATTCCATGGACCAGTTTTCTCCCTGGCAGAAGCACCGTCAATATACCCAACTACTTCAAAAAGATGAGAACCAGGTCATTTCCTTTCCACGTGAATAAAGGGCCAGTTGCAATTTGCGACACCGAACGAGGCTGCCTTTCCACCCCAACGACCTATTTGGAAGCATCAAATCGTGAAGCATACCGTGAAGAAGGTTCTCCCGTAGTCTCCCAGAAGTTTTTAGTAAGTTCTCAAGAAATGCTACTAGCTGTTCCTTACTCAGCTCTTTGTCTTGCAAGATTTCGCGTAGAGTTTCTGCAGAAACTAACCTGAAGGCACTGTCTCCGGGCAGCGAAGAGCCTGGTGCATGGTGGAGGGAGTCTACCGCAAAGACCTGCTGCTCCCTGAACACCACCACCGAGGACCACCATTCTGCCGCTAGGTTCTTCCGCAACTCTATGCCCAAGGGGCCAAAGCCGGAGTGGCACCCGGTCAGGAGAGAGTCTCGGCTAATATGTCGCTTGGTACCACTGAGGAAATGCCTCCTCTGACACGTTTCTACCAGCGCTTCGCTGCCCTCACCAGACTCTAGGACTTCTCTGGGTTCGCTCCCCGGGGAGAGCTCCGCGTGCGACCTCAGGGGTCCTCCGAGGGCGCTACTGCCTTCCGTCAATCGCTCTGCCTGGCCCCCACCTACTCGACCCCCAAACCCAGACAACAGGCACCTGCAGACTTTCTGGCAGGCCTTGACGGCTGCACCGGAGCGCATCTCCCTTGGGAGTTTTTTAAAAAGCACAGTCACCTACACGCTGGGGATCCCAGCAAACCGCCACAACTGTTAAGAATCCCGGAAACAACTGCGTAGGTACGACGGAAGTGAGTTTTTGCAGCCGGCCCCGCCCACGGAAGTGCGTCACTGGTTCCGGCGGCGGCGGCCGCGGGCCTCCCCCACTTGCCACGGCGGACTCAAGGGTTATGCCCCCCTGTTCACTTCAAGACCCGTCTCCCAGCGACTTTTTTTGTCATCAGCACCGATGAAGGTCATTCCCATCTACCTTTCTCTATGATGCTGTAGCCATTGAGTCAGCATTAGTTTCCTTCCCTTTCTTGCAAATCAGACATCAAAATACTTCCATGTCCTCCAAACCACCACTTAAACCATCCTATTAAAGAAAATAAACTTTGGTTCCCGCTTTCAGTTTTAGCCTTTTATGGTGGCTTAGACACCCAGGTCTTCAATGCAACGTCACTAGGTAAATGCATCACCAGCGTCCCTATCCCCAAGTTCTCTCCTGGGTTTGGGTGGGGCTGAAACTGCGAAGGCGTATGGTCCCTTTACACCCGGGAGTGGCCCTCAAAAGGGGTCCTCGGCCAGTAGCACCTGACCCAGGAATGTGTTCAACAAGCGCCCCAGGTGGATGTGGAGGCACACTGAGGGGCAGTGTACGAGTTGTTCTACCAGACGCCCCGGGGCTTCCAGGGGTTCCTCAAAACATACAACTTAAAACTTCATTAAACGAAGATCTGTGATTACCTAGGTAGGCTTTCGTGCTCACAACCTCCACTTTAACACTTAAGACCTTTAATTAGCCAAATACTGTGGTACAGCCCAGATGTAAACAGTTGATTCCCAAACCCACGATTCCTACTTTTAACTTTCCTTAAAGTGGTTAGGGAAACCTTGAAAGAGAAATCCAGGTGAACTAGGAACAAGTTACTCGATTCCACTGGACTATCAGAAAGGGGCAGTTTATAAAGGAAAGCAATAGCTTAGCAATTGAGTTAATATTATACAGGAGCAGTTAAAAATTATCATGGATGGTGTGGTTGGACAAGCTCAGAAAACCATTCCACACTTGACTGCAGGTTTGTAAATAGAAACTACAAAATTTCAACAGCATTGCTGGAAAAGCAATTGTATCAATTGCAAAACTGGGCACTATTAACGTGTTTCCCACACTAAGGAAACACACCAAAGAGGCCTATACGCAAATAAATGAGCGAGAGAATGGGGAGTAAAATCACATTTATTAGTTAAGACAACCACAGGCTGGACACAACACACATGCTAAAAAGTGGACTGTCTTTTAAAACTTCAAAGGTAAATGTTTTCCACATTTTCAGTGTTTACAAATTAAAAAGCCCACGTTAGACATTAAAACCGTAAAATGTGTAAAATATTCCAACCTATCCTGAAAGCTTGTCATTAATGAATTTGACCTACCATGCTATTTAGAAAACTGTTATGGTTGAATCAGTTTTCAATGAGTTAGTCCTAAAATTACCACTCATCATCCCCACACAAATTCTAACTTTATATTTTAGAGATAAGGCATTAACACACCAATTAAAGCCTGTTTAATAATCAGAATTTAAAGGAAGTCTCACCAAGACCTCTCCTCTTCCTGGCAAAAAGTATTCTCTGGGAAGACGTTCAGACCTACTACTAACCATTACTCAAATCAAGTATTAGGTTGGTGAGCTGAAACTAAATCTGAAGTTACTCCCTGGATCTTTCTAGCAATAAATCCACGTTGACCCTAACAAGATCTGTACTATAGCCACTGTTTTTGGTTATGTTGCTTCCTCTCTTGGTCAACTATTAATTTTGGTAACAATTTTTTGTGTGTGTTCGTTTAAATATGAACAGTCCTCTCAAGTTCCCTGGGTTATTAAGACATTCAATGACTCCCAGTGACTACAATTAAAGAGCCCCTGGAAGCCTGTGAAGACTAATTTGTTTACAACCTGCACTAACACTGAAACCAAATTCAAACTTAGCTCTTGCCAACCTTTTCATAAAAGGTGTGAAGTCTTCTTAGCTTTGTTCAACATTCCAGTAATTCACAATAAAGCCAAGAGCATGAATATATTATTTGGAAAAAGCAAGTTATTTCGAGCTTTTCAAATGATAAATCTTGCAAAAGGAAGTCCTCCATGTTATTCTCACACTAACCAGTTTGAAGGTGGGGCTGTACAGTTGATTGCTTCCTACGTACTTTAGTATCTCATTTCACGACTCTGCTAATCAACTATTAAAATAACTCACCTGATGTTGGGAGGTACTGACAGAAAGCCTTTATGCAATTTAGCCTAGATTATAAGTTTACCTAAATCAATCTCATTTAACTCTTGCAATATGAATAAAGGGCACTATAAGAAGGGCCTTCTGATCTCCCCACTTCCCAAAACTAAATAATGGAAAGGAGGAATTTTTAATTAAAAGAAAAAACCATCTAAGCAAACTTTTACATGACATTGTATATGTAAAATAAAGTACAATTTCCACTTAATTCAGTCTTCAAATATTTTTTATTGGAAGGCCATGCATTGCCTTCATTTATTGTATTTCAAATCACTGTACATTTACTTTTGTGAAAACACTGCCTGCATTTTCTAGTACAAAAAAAACCTAAAAATTGTTTCAGGAATGTAGAGAAATATCCAACTTAAATAGCGAAAAAAGTGCACCATAATTACTGCTGCACTGCAGTCATTTCTGCATTTCCCATGTTTCTTAAATAACTATCTTGTCTGGTAACACACAATATAAAGAGCAATTATGAAAAACAGACATTTACATATACTTCTAAAGTCTTATTGAGAATATCCTGTTGGCATTGGATAACCAATCATAGGCGCAGCTGCAGTAGCAGGATATGCATATGCCTGTTGGTTCATACCATTGTGCATATTTGGAACATTACTTCCATATTGCTGAGTGCTATCATAACCGTTCTGGTAAGTCCCTGTTGGATTACCAGTCCTAAAACTGGTCTGTATACCAGCAGACACAAAATTACTTCCAAAGCTCCCATTGGTATAATTTGCAGCACTGTAAACACCATTCTGGGTTTTTGCCCCAAAATCTCTCTTAAGCAGACTAGAGTAACCTCTCTCATAATTTTCCCTGTCTCTAAAGGTATTAAATCCACCCCTTTTGCCTGCAGAGTATCTGTCTCGACGATCATCCTTCATGCCTCCTCTACCCCTGGAACGACCTGTCAAGAAAAATTGCAAACTGATTATTTCTGACACAAATCATTACTAATACAGAAGGAATCAGATCGTTTTCTTCACTGTAAGTGTGAAATTTTCTCAACTCAATTTCACATAGGTTTTTACTCACCTGCCAATCCCATTTAAATGGTTTTGTAGACAACTATGTGACCCCACACCACCAACATTTCTTATTCAAGATTGGTCTTACCTGAACCTCTGTCTTCGACCAACTGAAGCAACTTGGGATTAATTGCTTGATTAGCTTCACGAAGCACAGAGATAAGGTCGCTCACTTGCTTTATGTTATTAGGTGTAAAGAAAGTGTATGCTGTGCCTGTTTTGGTACTGCGAGCAGTTCTTCCAATTCGATGAATATAATCCTCTGAGGAGTTAGGGTAGTCATAATTGATGACAAATTTCACATCTTCCACATCTGTAAGGTGTTGCAGTGTGGCAAAATAGCAATGTACGGAGTTTTGCACACCACAACAGCCAGACCAAAAATAAAAAGTTAGACAATTGTATTCCCAAGAAGGTATGGGCTGCAAAAAATACAGTTAAAATGGTTATCCATTCCCTGTAGGAATACCATTGAGGTTGAGAAAAAATAAAAAGTCATCTGTATGTCATTACCCACCCGTAGAACCTGTCAAAAGGACTTACGGTCCCTAACACATTCCCAAATCAGCAAATCCCCTTAAAAGATCATCAAGTGACATCTGAACGCTTCTGTGCAGTAGGGCCACTTAAAGGTTCACAGCAACCTCTTCATGTGCTCATTTTGAGGACCTTTAAACAAAAATGTACATGGTCCTTTGCATTACACACTCATCAGAAGTTCAAAATTCTGGCCACACTGCTTGTCTTGCCAAGACCTTACAACCGCAGCTGCAAGAAAAACATACCTGTCCCCCAAAAGTTGTTTTTATGCACTGTGTCTCGTCTAGGCAAGCGCTTCCAAGAAGCCAGGATTCACTTGAGAATGTGTCTCTCTCTGGCAGGTCTCGACATGACGACTACTGTGTAGGTGAGGGAGGAACTTTCAAAGCATTGCTTTCTTTTCCCACTGACTAAGTGTGAGAAGTTGCTCCTGCTCTAGAGCTCATGTGCCAGTACTCACCAATTTGTAAAAGGCTTAGTACCTTTTAAAGCTGCTCTCTCCATTTCAAACTTGAACAAAAATTTCATTGAACATTGATGTTTGGAAATATTTCTTCGACATTTCAGCAAACTCACTGAAACTCAAAGACCCACAGATCACAGTAAACAGTTTGAAATCATGCTGTACCATGGCAGTCATGCAAAGCATGGGACAGAAGAAATACCACGGCAGTGAACTGTGAGGATAACTTCCATTTTTTTCCCTTCGGAGAGAACAGTTTACGAGGCAGAGATGGTATGTTCTGCCTTTTGAAGATTACTGGCACACTTTTCAGTTTTTCACCTCTCTAATCGACTGGAAGCAGCCAGCCGATCACTAGTCCTCCATCCCCCTCGAGTCCTCCGATTGTCATGCCTAGGCCTTGCCACAAAGACTGCACCTTTATATGAAAAAAACTTAGAAAAAACGCAGAGGTTAAAGAAAGCAATAAACTTTCTTTAAAAATCATATGGAGATCTTCTGGAAAACCAAGCCATGAGTTCGAGTTTGTACTAACCTAGCCCTCTGGAAGCCACATCTGTAGCAATCAGAATAGGAGCTTTTCCATGTTTGAATTCTGCAAAAAGACATACATACAATCACTAATCTGAACAAAATTGTCGATTTGGGGGTGGGGAGATAACCTTCATTTGAAATACTTGCCATTTAGAACCCAGTCACGTTCCTGTTGACTCTTGTCACCATGGATACCCATGGCAGGCCACCTAAATTAGAGAAGACTTATATTAATGATTCATATTTAAAACCTGATGGATTTTAGTCTTTTTGGTCACAGATCATTTTAATTTCAACTGAAATGTTAATAAATATAGTTTTATCCTCTACTACCAGATGATTTCCATCCACGAAACTCAAATCCATCACTCCTAAGTTTGCCCCTCTTAAAGTCAGCACTACTACATCTGCTTCAATGGAAAAAGCCCACATACCCATCTCTCCTCATTTTTCTAGTAAGTTCATCACATCTTCTTTTGGTTTCAACAAAAACAATGGTTTTGTTCTCCTTCTCACTCATGATCTCTTCCATTAGACGAATAAGTCTTGAAATTAAAAAAAAAAAAATGTAACTTTTAAAAGAAGTCCATGGTGCAACCATACATGTATGGTCAAGGTACATGGCCACAAATCAAACACCTGTTTAACCACTGATCAAGCCACTCTACTTTTAGCCCTTAAATAAATCATAGGACACGAGGTCTTTTTCCCATAGGAATACTATAAATATGGTGGTGACTACCTGAATGAATCAAGGATTTTCAGGATTCACAGGCTACTTTTTTCTTTTTTGAGGGCAGTGTCACTGGCCCTCATATGCGGGATCCAAACCGGGGCCACTGGCATCCCAAGCCAGCGCTTAACCACTGCACTACTCGGCCGGCCCGGACAGGCTACTTTTAAACAAACATTCAGAATCCACCCCACTGAAAGTCATTTTTAAGATAACCCATGAAATAGGAATTTATACAGCATTTGTTTTTAAAGTAAGACTTATATAACGTACTTTTCATCCTTTTCAACATCATGACACACATCCACAATCTGAAGAATATTGTGGTTTGCACTCAGTTCTAGTGCACCAATGTTTATATGAATATAGTCTTTCAGAAAATCTTCTGCAAGCTGTCTTACTTCTTTTGGCCAAGTCGCACTCCACATTAGGGTTTGCCTGTCAGGCTAAAAAAATTTGGATTAAAAACTTGTATTCCAAGTAAATTCAGAGCTAAGTTTAAAAAAATAACATCTTTAATAAGCACTTACTCTGATCTGATCCACAATCTTCCGTATTTGGGGCTCGAAGCCCATATCAAGCATTCTATCTGCTTCATCAAGGACAAGGTAGGTGGTTCTTCTCAGATTTGTTTTCCCACACTCTAAAAAGTCAATCAGTCTTCCAGGCGTTGCAATACAGATTTCCACACCTTCAATTAAACACATAAATGTAACTAAGACATCTAGAACTTTTTAGTACCATCAGTGACAAGCAATCTTTTTGTTACATACCTCTCTCCAAATCACGTATCTGTGGTCCCTTCGGAGCACCGCCATAGATACAAGTAGACTTCAACCGACATGCCCTACAGTATTCAGCAGCTACTTGCTGCACCTGCTGGGCCAGTTCCCGAGTTGGTGCCAGCACCAAGCACTAAGGAAAGAGGAACAGAAAGTGAAACATCTTTTAGCAGAATCCTGGGTAAACTACTCATTTATTGCTACTCCAGCAGACAGTCTCTAACTAAATAAGATAATACCTATATAAAACTATCACAAATTTTATCTTTTACTGTTATATTCTAAAAATATCTAAAAACTGAGGGGAAAAAATATACATATACACACGTATACTTACAATAGGCCCATCGCCTCTCTCTAGGAATGGCTGATGATTGATGTGGACAATGGCAGGCAGCAAATACTATTTAAAGGAGAGCAAACAACAGAAATTACATTAAAATACTTCTGGTTTCTATTCATTCCTAACCCACTTCCTCTAACATATATCACAGTATCTCAAAAGTTCTTCCAAACTTACAGACAACGTTTTCCCAGATCCAGTCTGTGCCACTCCAACCATGTCCAATCCACTTAGAGCAACTGGCCAGCCCTGAGCTTGAATAGCAGTGGGTTCAGTAAAGTTCTGTCTTGCAATCACATCCATGACATTTGCTGTAATTATCAACACATTTTTAAAAATAAGGACAAGAAAACAAAGTAATGAAAAAAATGGGACAAAACTCAAAAACTAGTACTCACCAGGAAAGTTTGCTTCATAAAAATTCAGAACTGGCTTTGGGCAGTTGTGACCTCTAACTGTAACTTCCTTGCTTCTTCTGTATGTCTCCACCTCTTGCTACAAAACAAATAATCTAGTTAAGTCTTATGACAACCTCCTCCAACTAAATATGCAACCGATAAAGACCCTCTTGTAATGGATTAGGTACTTTAACAGCTGTTTTTAATCTGGATCCACATGACTAAAAAAACCCTATACGGCACAAAAAATACCTATTGTGTTATACTCTAAACAACCATACTAAGTAGAAAAATTCAAAGTCATCTGTTTCCAAAAGCAAGTGACACTTCTTGACTTCCCACAACTTGGGTCATTTGCAAGACATTTCTAGTCAGACTTTGATTTACTACATGTCACTGAATTAAGCCTGATGAAACCCCATGAAATTACTCACCGCTGTGCGTCTAGCCAAATCAGGATGTTCTTGATAAAAATTCTTCTCAAATTTTGGCAGCTCATCAAGATTCCACTTCTTTTTAACTAATTTCTCCCCAGGGTTTCCAAACTTCTTTCCTGATAGGGGCCCTGCCCTACTTCCTCCAAATCGAGGGGCACCAAACCTGCAATTGATAAATTACATTTTCAAACCTCCATGTATGAATTTACATACACACTTACTACTACCCGTGGCATATGCTAAATAAAGATCGATGAAACCCTTTCGGAGTAATGAGATCTAGCGCTGCCCTTAGTGATGATCATTCTCTCCAAACCACAATTAGCACCCTCTCATTTCCCGTTGTCCCAAGTACACGCTAGTGAAGCCAAAAAAAAAACAACCCAGCCCAGGATTTATCAGGTCGGAAATTGGCTCCCCAACACCAAAAGCTCAGATTACAAGGATAGACAACAGCTCTGGCTACCGAGCTTTCCCACGATCTTCGTAATTAAAAGTCACGGAGAAGAACAATACAAGAAAGGAGGAGCTTAGCAGCGATGTTCTTTACCAGCTGTTTCCAAGCCAAGGAGCTTTGGTTTTAATGGCTAACGGGACAGCACAGGCAAACGAAAGCAGACCACGGGGAGCGGTGGTCTCGGGGACCCTTAGGCAAGGTGCTGGAGTAAGGGGGACCCGCGGAACGGCTTCCGATCCAGGTAACAAAATTACATAACGCAAGAAAAAACGAGGAGGAGGAGCTGGCGGCCACCAGGGGAGGAGTCCCGGCCCGGGCGGAGTCGGCCGGGCGGCGTTCCCGCTGGGGCGGCGCTTCCCCCTTTGTCTCGCATTTCTCTCTGCGCCACATTTTCTCGACGCTGCCATTTTGAGCTCCTCCGCCGGGCGGGGTAACAAAGGCGCCGCCGCCATGTCCGACGCCGGCATTTTGTGCCTCCGGCTCGGCCACATGGCCGATTCCCGTAGTGCCGGCCACCCTCCTGCCCTCGCCACATCAATAGCGTTAGAGGCGGCCCTTTCGGTTCCTACAGAATTCCCGGAGGCGCCTAAAAAGAAAAAAAAACCTCCCGAAAAGGTGGTGCCCATAGCGGCGACTTCGTTCGCCTCGAAGCGTCGCGCGGTCCTCCCCTCACGATACGCTCAGTTCTGGCCACAGCGGCTTCATCGCCGAGGCCCCGACGCCCCCTCCCAAACAATGGGCGAAGTTGAGGACCGTTTATAGGGAAACCTTTCACTTTTGGACAAGTATCAAAATGGCGCAAACCTTCCCTGGAGAAGGCCCAAGGAAGGGCTGAAAATGCCCAATTCCCATCGCCACCCACTCGTTATTTTCATTGTCCTCCCATCCCCCACCCACCGGGCCTGACAGGTCAGTCCCCACACTAACCCTCGATCCCGACCGCGGTCCCGGTCACTCGAATAGCCTGACATGGCGTCAATGATTGCGGTTGGCGGGGAAGAAAGTGAAGAGAATCTGGTGCGACGAGTCGCTGTGCAGGTGGCTTCGGCGAAACCAAAGCCTTGCGGGGGCGGCAGCGGCGGAAGGACAGCGATGACAGGAACCGGAGCTGCTCACCAAGAGACCGATGGAAATGAATGAGGTGCCGGCCGCGTCCCGGCAGCCGGTTTTATAGCCTGGACCGCCTCCCCCGCCGCAGAGGATGCTGGGATCCGCTCTATGACCTAATCACCCCGCCCCTGCGCATAGGCCGCAACGCCCGCAAACGTTCCGGAGTCCGCCATATTCTCTCCCCTTCCCCTACTGTCCCTCCCTTAGAGTCGCCCGTTTTTTACCCTTTTCATGGCTGGGCCCACTCACCACCGGAATGCCTCAGCCTGCACTTTCTTGAGTTCACCTTTTGCTCGTTTTTTCCACACCTCAAGGAGGCTACCCCGCCCTTTTCAGGTCCAGCACAGGCTATAAAATGGCCAACGCAGGGTAACCCATTGGGCCCACTTAGAGTTGTTTACGTCTTCAAACAGCCCTCACGCCCAAAACCCTACGAGACGGGAAGGCGGACCCTGACATTGTCACGTGGCTGACCCCGCCCACCGGGCGAGCGGACCGCACTACTTCCTCAGTTGGCGTCGGCGGAGGAATACAAAATAAAAAGCTCACCGGAAGTGCCGCGCTAAAGCCGCCGGGGGACCGGCCCCGGCTGCTGCGTGACCCGCACTGTCAAACCCACCCACCTGAGAGTCCCTTAGCACGATCTTGCGGGAGGAGAAGGGTGTCTAGAGCCCCCAAACCGCCGCCTCGGCGCGTGTTGCGAAAGGAAGTGCTCCTCTGATGACCAATCAGTAGCGAGAAGCCGTTTTAACGCCCTTCCCTCTTTCACTCCTCCTAGCCTGCGCTTCCCTTTCGCTCCCCCTCCTCTCCGCGCTTGTCCGCTTCTTGCGGCCCTCTCAGGACACCGTCCCCCGCGCGCCCCGGTGGGAGTCGGGCGGCGACCTGCCTCCGCGATATGGCCAGCTCAGAGGCTGGTGAGTCTCGACCTGTGTCCCCGGTGTGTGTGGAGTAAAGCCGCCCAGGTCACCGAACGCGCCCCTGCCTATGAGATCCTGAGACCTCGAGCCGGCCGCAGCTGGGTCTGGGCTGCCAGCGGCGCTCGTGACAGACACTCCGTCGTAGTTAGCGGGTTATCTGCAGTCTCAGCCCAGCTCTCTGGCCCCTTGGAAGACACCGAGCGCGATTGTAGGGGAGGGGAGACAAGGTCCCTGTGGCGAGCCCTGTATATGCCTGCATCCTGGCTGCAAAAAGGGCAGTCAGAAAGTCGTGTTTCTCCGGGGTGTCTAGCTGCTTTCTAGGTGCTCTTCACTCTTGCATTGTGGGGACGGAGGTCGTACCTGCATCTGTACTGAACTTTGGAGGCATGGCACTCTTAAGATCTGTTGATGCCCCTGCCAGAGTAGAATAGTGGATTTTTCTCTTCAGTGTCCCCTGGAGTTACTTGATTGGGTTGTCTAGGACGCTTGCATCCGTTTCATCAGAACAGCGTTCAAATTCGTTGTCATGGTTTGGTCAGCTGTGAGAAATGGGCCTGGAGGAGAGTAGGTAATGTGCCTTTAAGGGACACATATACACACATTGTTTTCTGGGAAGAGGGAGATAATGTGCCTTGAATCGCACACATTTCGCACACAATCGCACACATTTCTAGAATGTACTAAAGACAATCAAATATAGAATAAAGGAACTGTCCCTTTAATCAACAGTCATTTCACGGAACAAATGTTTCAAGTTTTCTAAATTACCTTTGGTTGAGAAACCCTTGAAATAGCTTATATATTCCAACAATATCTGGGGTTGGGGTGGGGTCGAACACGGGAAACTTACACAGTATTGGTAGTAATGTGCTTATTCTGAATTTAGGGACTTTAAATCTATTTTCCATATTTTCTTTCATATAGTCAAATATAAAAAGACACAAATGCAGTAGTGTTGGTGTCATTACTCCAGTTCTTAACAGCCTAAGTTAATCACCACCTATTTGGGCACCAGAGAAATTCTGTTTGCATAAGATAATTGGGTAAAAACATGACTAATGCTATTGGGAATTTGAAGCAATATCCATTAGTAGTTTCTAGTAGCCTCAGATTATCTTGTTTGGGACACAATATTCCACTTACCTGTAAATATGTTCTTAATAAAAATGCCTACCTGTGGCTTGTAAAATAAGAACTTCAGTAAATAACTTTAGATTTTAGGTTGCAACAGTAAAAATTAGATTTGCATTACATTTTTGACTGCATTGAAACTATAGCAGTCTGTAAGTCATCCCAAGAAATTACTTTTTTTTTTTCAAAAATCATGCCTAGGAGGGTCCTTGAAGTTCTATAAAAGTCAAATTCCTTATCTTCTACAGAATTCAACATCTGATTTTGTGAGGTTTTTGTTTTTTTTAAATGTTTGTATCTGACTTTTTCTAGAGCTATTATTTAAGGCTGACCTTTTCCCTTTCTCTCCCAGCAGAGTGGGTAGCCATTGCCAATGACCTTCTTTTGAAATGTCACATACACCTGAGGATACATGAACTAGAAGATTGTGATGCTAATGTCTTTATTGCTCTTTATCAATCCATTTTGGGAGAAAAGGTACCAGGTAAGGGTGTTAAAAAGTGGGAGTAATAATGTCTGTATCTTAGGCCAGAAGTTTCTAGTGCCTTTAAGTGAGATCCAATGGTATTTATAAAATCTTGAGTTTTCTCATTGCATTTTATTTCTATGTAATTATTTCATTCATTACCTTAATGAATACCTTATGAGACCCACCCATAGTAACAACCTTGGTCACATCTCTTTGACTGGTCTTGGTTGTCCCTGTTTAATCTAATCATGCTTAATGCCTTGTGAAAGCCACACTTTTTCTGTACTAAAGGTTCTAAAATTAAGTGGAACTTGGAAACTTGTCTGGTCCTGTTGCTTAACCAATATTACAAATAAGAATTGGTGTTTGTACTGTATCCCTGGTTAAATACCTCAGAGTCCTTATTTTATACCTCAAATTCCTCTATTGCCTTCATTTCTTTATATAGTTTGCCACCATTAAGTACTAAAGCTCTATATAGTCTCTCTTCCTTTCCCACTATTACCATTCATCCCTCCTCCCTTCCTGGAATAATGGAATAGCCTCTAGCTGGTATCTTTGATACTAGTCTCAACGCTCTTTAGCATTCAGAGGCATACACGGGTACTTAGTAGGCCAACCTTTTAAAATACATTTTCACTCTTCCCCAAAAACATTCATCTTTTCAACACCAGAGGAGGAATTCCAAATTTAAGTTGATATTAAAAAAATCTTTGTACTCTCAGGTCTATACTGATCTTTTAAACCTTTTTGACAATAGTTCTCAATAGGGTCCTTTTAAAGGACATACAATAACTCTCCTTTCACACCTGTTGTTGGTTTTTTCCTTTCATGCAAAGCAGCCCACAGTTATAGATTAGTCTCACCTCATGTATTGCCTCCCTTATTATTGTATTATCCTCTCCTTGAATTTAGGGAGTTCTTTATCTTCCTTTAGCAAGGTACTTAATGTAGAGCATGTTCAAAAGTTTATTCAGCCATATTCAATCAATAAATATGTAACCAGTAGATTCTACTGTGTGGAATTCAGGCTCTATTCACTTTATTTGTACTTTATGAAAACCTGTTCTGTTTAGGCAGAGCTTTTGTAGTAGTTGAACTTACTCAAAAGCCTGGTCCAGGGCCGGCCGAGTGGCGTGGTGGTTAAGCGCTGGCTTGGGGAGCCAGCGGCCCCGGTTTGGGTCCCACATCTGAGGGCCAGTGATACTGCCCTCAAAACAAAACAAAACAAAACAAAAGAGCCTGGTCCAAGACAGATAGATGAAAACGTGGACCTTCATAGATGTGAAATCATGCAGCTTGTCTTCCACAGACCTCATCGTTATCCCCAAGAATCAAGAGGATGAGGCACATAACGTACAAGCGGTCATCGATTCCCTGGCCTTGGACTACCTGCAGGTCAGCCTGTCGCACATAACAGGTTGGTAGATTCTTAACCACCAGATGATTTTGCATTTTACTAAAATAACTTGTTAGACAGAATCCAAGACATTATTTAATTAGCCACATGAGGAAGCTTATGAAATAGACCAAATGTCAAGACGGAGCCAAGACAACCAACTGAGTCTGGTTAGGGAAGCCATCTTTGAGAGCTTGACCAGGAGAGTGAGACAGTGAGTTTATGATGGATCTGGGTTAGAGTCTTAGCTGGTAGTTTGAGGTATGTTTTGTTGTTGTTGTTGTTGTTGTTGTTGTTGTTTTGTTATTTTAAAGCTGGTGTGTAGTAGCTAAAAATTAAAAACACCCAAATGTTCATTAATGGTGACAGGTTAAATAAATTATGGTAGTTCCATATAGGGAACTACTCTGCAGCTGTAAAAGATGATTGATGATGTTCTTTATGTACGATGTTCCATATTAGTGGAACAATCACCATCATATATTGTGAGAGAAAAATGTGGTGCAGTTACAATGATAATGTGAAAAATATACTACTATTTGTAAAAACAAAGGCGGGGAGAATATTTATGCAATAGATTTCATGTAAAAGGACTCTAGAAGCATATACAAGAAACCTGTAATACTGGTTGCCTCCAATAAGAGGAACTAAAGGGCTGCAGGAGAAGGGTGGGATGAGACTTCATTGTATACCTGTTGTAATTTTTGAATTTTGAATCATGAGAATATATTACCTATTCAATATAAATAAAACTATAAGTGATTTTTGAACCTTTTTCCAAAATAAATTATTTCCAGCTAATGAACAGAGGGAATCTTAGGAACTTGAAACTATACTTAAATCACTAAAAGAGGGTTTATACTGTTGATTTATTCTTTAAAGGAGATAAATGTTAATCAGGATAGGTTATTTACATCTCTTAATTTGATATTGACAAGAACAAGTCTTTGCAAAAATACTGTCTTAAGTTTTTGAGTGCAGTTTGAGGAGAGTAAATGTAAATTATTTTGGAAATAATTCATTTTGAGGGGTAATCATGAGGTTTCTCTGTTCTTTTGCAATTTAGAATTGCTTTTTCACTGGAGTAGGACAATTTCTGGTAGTCATGCTTTTTAAACATACTATATATAGCAAGGTAGTGTCATCTGCTTATAGAACTTTTTAAAGTACAGCTTCTTCTGATAACTCACACCCCCCCCCCATGAAAAGTTACGAAACTGCTTACCTCCTCCAGTAGACTGCAAAGCAGCTTTTTATTCCTGGTGTCTGGTGTGTATAAAGCAGTTTCTCCTACACCATGAAGCGCTGCATTCTGGCAGGCAGTCTTAGTTGCTGGGTTGGCAGAGTATGCTCCCCATCCTGGAAACTATGAAGTACTGAGTATTCCCTTGGGGTATACTTGTGTATCTTATTAAGCCAGAAAAACATAAAGCTTAAAAACAAGATTTCTGTTTGTTTTAAACAGGAAAAACAACTGTCAAACATTGTTTTTACTAGTATTGTAAAACATCAAACTTCTGGTTTAGGTTTGTTTTGCATCATAACTGAAGTTATAAATAGATTCTTTCAAATATCAAATTTCCACTCTGTCTCTTTCATACTGGCTTGAACTCATAAGAAAGTGAGGCATGATCTCCCCAAGGACAACCTGAATGTCTCAAGAGCTAAGTTCATCCATACCTGGTGTTGGAGTCCATTTTAGAGAGCATTAAACATGTCAAGTTTCTATGCTTTAACCAACTCATTTCTTGTCAACATTTCAACCTGACATCTACTAAAAATTTATTATGGGTCAGGTACTGCGTTAGGGGCTGTTTAAAGATTAACTTCTGGTCATAAAGTGGATAGGCTGGAAATGAGGATGGAGAGTTTGGAGGTATGGTGAGATTAAAAAGGGCACCATGGCTGGTTTTTAATTTTTTTAAAAAAATGGTATTATCAATACAACGTGAATAGGAGTTAAATAGAAAAAGTTAGGAATTCCCAATGAAAGTTTCTCAGCAAGTTTATTTTTTTTTTTCTTTTTAGAGGGCAGTGTCACTGACCCTCATATGTGGGATCCGAACCGGGGCCGCTGGCGTCCCAAGCCAGCTCTAAACCACCATGCCGCTTGGCCGGCCCTTAGCAAGTTTTTTGATTGTTTTGTCTTTTATTCCCTTATGCTGTTTTCTTCAGAACAAACAGGATCCCACAATCTGAAACAGTGTTCTCTCCTGCCATTTTTTTTCCACCAGCCAAATTAAGTTCTGCTTAGCTGTTTTATATTTTGTTACAAATCTTCCAGAGGATATTTTCTTAAATCCATTTATTTTACTTCTTGATAATGGAAAGACTATGCCAATGAATTATCAAACACCATATCAAAGACTACCTCCTTTTTAATTCAGATATAATCAGAAATTAGAAACTGACGTTTTAATTGATGCTTGAACACTAAAAGGGTTAGGAGTACCAATCCTTGTGCAGTCAAAAATCATGATTCCCAATCACAGATGGAAAATATTCTCCTGAAACCACGGTTGGTTGAATCCTCAGATGCAAAACCCAGAGATACGAAGACCAACTATATATACATTTTGATTGAAAAAATCCACATAAGTGGACCCACGCAGTTCAAAACTGTAGTTCAGGGGTCAACTGTATTTATAATATTGTTCCTCCTGACTTGGTTTATAATCTTTGTATCTTGAACAATATTTTCACAGTGGTATATCCATTTCAAAATTAGGAGGCTTTTGATTTCTTGGTTAAATTTTTTAATAGCTCTGTATTCTGTGTTCAGGAGAAAATATAGTGAAAGGAGATAAAGACTCCATTAAGAACCTCCTAGAAATATTTGATGGGCTGCTGGAGTATCTTACGGAACACACCAGTGAAACATCTCACGAGAAAAGTAAGTTTAAGAATAGAAATTGGTTTGTACCTTTTCATGTTATGTACCTTTTTGCCGTTTATATTTTTGCCTATTTTTCTTCATAGGAATTAGAATCACTAATACAGTACACCTGATAAATTTAATTACAAATTAAATTTCAATTCTTACTGTTCCAAGTGGTTGAAAGCTCTATCCTAGACTGTCATCATATCCTTTGTCAGGTTGGATGTTGCTTATAAATTACTTTAAAACTAATCTATAATAGAAAGCTAAATTCTGGCTAAAAGTGCTTATTATTGCACTCTTTAATTTTAAGGAATTATGAAATTCCTTACTCCAGGGCCGGCCGAGTGGCGCATTGATTAAGAGCTGGTTTTGGGATGCCAGCAGCCCCGATTCGGATCCCACATATGAGGGCCAGTGACACTGCCCTCCACAGCTAACAACAGCTCCACCTGGGGCTAGGCTGTGCGAGCCCCGGCAATGGTGTAGGCTGCAGCCCCTGCTGCACTGGGCTGCCATAGGCTACAGTGAGTGGCTGGCAGCCAGCGTGAGCTGCCAATAGCCGCGGTGAGCGACATCCAGAGGGCCGGTGACTGATCTGCCTCATCCAGGAAGAGCGCAATGATGATACACCAACATGGGCCAGTGAAGCAATGTCCTCCGCAACTAGACTGAAGAACAAAAAGACGGCAACTTGTCTGTTACCCTTCCCCGATTCCACAACACTGTTCCCCTCCCCCAATTCCCCAATAAAATCTTAAAAAAAAAAAAAAAAATTCCTTACTCCAAAATTTCCTATGTCAAAACTCCCATTTTTGGGGCCGGCTGAGTGGCGCGGTGGTTAAGAGCTGACTTGGGACGCCAGCGGCCCCGGTTCGGATCCCACATATGAGGGCCAGTGACACTGCCCTCTAAAAAACAAAACAAAACAAAAAAACCTGCCATTTCTATTACAAATTTGGATGTTGCTAAGGTATCAGCAAGAAGAATTGGTATGTTTCTGTCTTCAGCCTACACCTAGGTTTGTGACAGCTGAATATTTATTTTACTCGTCAAGTAACTCAGTTTCCTAAATTGTAACAATTTATTGTGTGAAATTTTGATTTTGTTTTTTAATGATAATTATAAAGATCAGTATTGCCGCATTATTTCCCAAAAGGATTATGGTTATTTAAACTAGATCAGCAGTATTTGGCTTAATAAATCCCTTTTCTAGGGGTTTATCCTAAGGAAATTATACAAAAGAAAATTAGGTAATTAAAGGTCTTTGTTACAATGTATGTCGATTGGAATAATATATGACCCGTTTAAGAATGGGTTTACTCTGGTAAAGTTATCCAAAAAGAAGTTTTCAGTAATAATAGCAATTTACATAAATTCTAATATAAATGAAGACAAAAAAATTGGGTAAGCTATCATTCTTTTTTTTCTTTCAATTTTTTTTTTTTTTTTGAGGGCAGTGTCACTGGCCCTCATATGTGGGACCCGAACTGGTGCTGCTGGCTTCCCAAGCCAGAGCTTAACCACTGTGCCACTCGGCCAGCTCTAAGCTATCATTCTTAATTCACATATTGTTGATGGTGAGACCTATGCTGTGATTATAACATTAAATTCTTTAGTTAGAGATAGTTTTCTACCTTTTATTCTTGTTGTTAAAAAAATTTAAAAGCGGGCCGGCCGAGTGGCACAGTGGTTAAGAGCTGGCTTGGGATGCCAGCAGCCCGGGTTCGGATCCCACATATGAGGGCCAGTGACACTGCCCTCTAAAAAAAAAAAAAAAATTTAAAAGTATATATAGGTAAGGTCTGGAAGGAAAGATCGAAAGACATGCCATACTGGATTTTCTTTTTTCTTTCAAAAACTTTTGAATATTTTGAGTGCTGAATTTTTTTGAGTGTTTAATGTATGTTAAATACCAACCTAGGTACTCTAGGAGGATTTCAAAGCTGCATGCCATGTTTATTGCTCTCAAAGAAACCTATACTCAAGTCAGGGAGATAGCCATAAATACATACAACAAAGACATTATAGGAGAATTACGGGAGAGTGGAAGACGTGAAACTCACCTAATTCAAGGCTACTTGTGGATATTTTGATGCACTGTGGCTTTTTAGTTATTTTAGCTGGAAGATTAAGAGGTAGAATACTGCCTCTTAAGTGAAGAGATTAATTTGGAAAGTTATAATGACAGCTGCAGTTTTTACAATGTAGTGCTTGATGGCAGGTTGGGGAGGGATGACAGTGACCTGGCCAAGGACAGGGCAGTGGGGATGGAGAGAGGACAGAACTTAGAGATACTTATATGTGAGTCTGGCAATAATGAAGCGCTTAGGGAGGGGTCTCCCCAGGGGGCTGTCAGTAGAATGTGGAAAGCTTAGTGTGGCTAGGAGGGAGCTGCTCAGGGGGCCTCCCTATGTGGTAGCACCTTAGTTGACAGTGTTTTCTAAAGTCTGATTGTTACCTTTGCAGGTTCAAATTTATATGGCAGTATTACCTAGAGCTGATCAGATTTTTCAAAACTGCAATGGGAAATAAATCTTTATTATCACGGTTACGTCAGGTGTGCAGAGCAGCTTCATCCTGGTACTTGAGTGAGCATTTCATTTATCACTGAAGAAAAAAGGGATTTGAAAGCAAATCATGGGCTCAGGGCAAAGTGCCCCCCACTGTATGACTGAAGCCCTCTAACCCTCTGTTTTCTCATCTTAAATTCTTTCACAGTTATAGAAAAGGTTAAATGAGTAGATGTAGATAAATAGTTTAGCACTATTTATCTCTGAGCCTAGCTCAGAGTAAATGCACAATGATTTTTAGCTAATGTTATTAAAACATTACTTGGTGAATACAGAAATAATAAAAAATGAAGAAGGTTGTTCAAACATAGAATCTCTAAAAATGGCGATGGGAATATCCAGAGGGGTAGGTACAAATTTTAGGAGGTACATACCTCCTAAAATCACTTCCCTGGTGGGTTACTCAGCCTCTGGTGAAAGTGTATTCGTCAGGTAGTTTGGGGTAGAAAAAGGTTGTTAGTCCTAAGGAAAATTTCATCCAAGCCTTGATGAGATCTGACTCTTAGGTTAGGAGATGAGTTTGAGGAGGCTGACACTGTCATGTTTTTCTGAAGCCACACCTTAAGTCATCATGTTTCAGATACCCCTTATAGACACAGATGTATAAAAAATAATAAACAAACATACCAACTAGCTTAAAAAAGAAAACATTGCTAAAACAACTCAGACCCTGCTTTTAAAGCAACATTAATGTTGTTTCTTTGTTACCCAAGTAATATGTGATGATGATTTGGTTCTTTCTAATTTCACTTTTCACAAGAACCCAGTTTACCAGGAGGAGTTAAGGGTGCCTTACTGTCCTTACCCTACCCACCCCCTGCATAGAAATAGTAGTGTATTAACAGGGTTTTTTTTTGTTTTTTTTTCGGTATTTTTATCTATTCCAAACAGGTGAAACTGGACAAGGTTTTAAAGAATCCCATGGAGTAGAGCCTTTGGAAGAGTCAGAAAGTACTAAGGAATCCAAATCATCATGGAAAAGAGTTTCTTTTGAGAGGTAGCACTCAATGTCTGTGAATTTAATCAAAACAAGTTATGCTTTTCCATACAAGAATTAAAATTGCACACAATATACCAGAATGGCAGCAAAAAACAAACAAAACTAATGTGAAAATTTTACTACTCATATTTTAAACCTCCCTGAGGGAGTTTTAAGAACGTTAAGCTATATACAGTACTTAATTCTCAGCATTATGCATTTATTTATTTTTTAAAATTTCCATTCATCTTCAGAGTAGTTCCTTGCAAAAAACTTGAAAAGTACAGAAAAATAAAAAAGCAGAAAAAATTAAATTACCATTCAGAACTAAATAATTGCTTCTTAACATTTTGTTGTACTTTAGTCTTTCTTACTGTGATTTTTTTATTTAATCGTATTATCTATATAATTGTTTCCTGCATTTTAACACATCCAGTCTTTCCCCAAGGTATTAAACTCTTTATAATCATTTTTAATCACTATATAACATACCATTCTTATGTGCATCATAATTTACTAAACCGATTCTCTAAAGTGAAGGTAGTGTTTTCTGTGTTTTTATATTATTTTTAAAAAATGTGATACATACTTTTGTTTAGTCTTTCTCCCTCTTTCCCCCCAATATCTTTAAGCTGCATTCAGAGTCAAAGAGTATGAATGTTATAAGGCTATTAAAAGTTGGCAAGTTGCTTTCCAAAAAGGCCATGACTGTAACCCACCAGCAGGATGAAAGTGCTGGGTTACTATACCCTTGTGAACCAGTATCACTGACCAAAATCAGAGTTTAAAAATCTGTGCTACTTTGAAGACAAAATATAATGTTGTTTCAAGTTGGATTGTATTTCTGCTAACTACTGTGTTTCCCCAAAAATAAGACCTAACTGGAAAATAAGCCCTAGCATGATGTTTCAGGATGCTCGTAATATAAGCCCTACCCCAAACATAAGCCCCAGTTAAGATCATCAGCCAGACATGACTGTTTGAATAAATGTAGATTTTTGTACATGAATAAATGAATAAATGTAGATTGTTAGAGCAAAAATTAATATAAGACCCAGTCTTATTTTCAGGGAAACACGGTAGAGGTTGAACATAATATTTTTTTAAATATCTGATTCTCAGTTTTTTTATGGAGTTTGTCATGGCTTGAAAAGCACAGTCAAATGCCTCCTTGTTTAGTTGTAGTACTCTGCGGAAAATTTGCCTTAAAGTTCTCGGGGCTCTCACAGGAAGGGCTCTCTGTGATCGGGCTGGGCCCAGAGTAAGTGAGGGTACTCTTTCAGGTGTTCCTTGTCATCTGAGGCTTTGGGCCCCTCTTGGGATGCAGATGAAGCAGAATCCACCGGTGAAATAATTAGACTCGGAGACACAGCACATACCTTTTCTTTAAGAAGTAATGGTGAGTAGTCAAACCTTAAATATCAGTTATTGTTATTCAGCATACAACTATGAAAATGTAAATACTTAGGAGTGTTTAAAGTTGAGAAGAATAGTGAGAGCCCTAACTGAACTTCAAAATTGAAATTCCAGAATACCAACATTACCCACTAAATATGAACATTTATCTGAAATCAATCAAGTGGGAGTCAGGCACATGGGAAAATAGGTAGATGCAAGTTTGTCCTGTTAATATGTAGGACTTGATACCCTGGGAAGAGAATTCTGGATACACTTTAACAGTCTAGTCACACCGAGAGTACTCCTTAAATATTTCCTGAACTGGGTAACTCACTTTTTTCATCGTTTCAACCAACAGGTCTGTATTCCAGTGGCAATTTTTCTCCCAGACTTCAAGCCATATTTCCAACAAACTACTGCTTATATACAGTAAACCTGAATATCTTTCAGGCCTGTTTTGAGCCACTCACCTTGCCCTCCAACCATCCCACTCCCTGTCCTGCCCACCTTGGCTGCAATGCTCTTCTCTGGCATCATATTGTTTCTTCTCAGGGATGCTCCTCCTTCCTGGAAAACTCACCCTACAGAGCCCAGTCTCTCCCCCACCTGCCTCAGGCTCTGAGGTTCTGTATTTCTACAGTGTACCTTCTCACCTCATTTTGGTAACGCCATTTTCGCATTGCATAGTAAGTTTGAGTTTGTCTCTTAGGTTAACTTTGAGTTCCAGGGACAGTAGCCACATCATCTTCATTCAGCAAAGGACATTTCATAATGATAAAAATCAGAAATGAAAGAGAAGTGACAACCACAGAAATAGAAAGGATTATAAGAAAATACTATGAACAATTTTATGCCAACAAATTGAGGCCGGCCGAGTGGTGCATCAGTTAAGAACTGGTTTTGGGATGCCAGCAGCCCCGGTTCGGATCCCACATATGAGTGCCAGTGACACTGCTCTCTACAGCTAACAACAGCTCCACCTGGAGCTGGACTATGTGAGCCCTGGCAAAGGTGTAGCTGCAGCCCCTGCTGCAGTGGGCTGCCATAGGCTACAGTGAGTGGCCGGCAGCCAGCGTGAGTGGCCAATAGCCGTGGTGAGCGAGCATCCAGAGGCCGGCGACTGATCTGCCTCATCCGGGAAGACCGCAATGACGATACCAATATGGGCCAGTGAAGCAATGTCCTCCGCAACTAGACTGAAGAACAAAAGACAGCAACTTGTCTGTTCCCTTTTCCCAATTCCCCAACGCTGTTCCCCTCTCCCAATTCTCCAATAAAATCTTTTAAAAAAAAAACAAATTGGACAACCTGGAAGAAATGGATAAATTCCTAGAAACACAATCTTCCAAGACTGAATCAAAAAGAAACAGAAAAATCTGAACAGACTGATAGCTACTAACAAAATCGAATCAGTCATCAAAAAACTCTCAACAAACAATAGCCTGAGGCCAGATGGCTTCACAAGTGAATTTTACCAAACATTCAAAGAATTAACACCTATCTTCAAACTATTTCAAAAAATTAAGGAGATTCCCAAGCTCACTTTATGGGGCTAGCATTACTCTGATTCCAAAATCAGACAAAGACATTACAAAAAAATTGTAGGCAAACGTCCCTGATGAACATATATACAAAAATTCTCAACAAAATATTAGCAAACTGAATTCAGTAATACAGTAAAAAGATCATACACCAACATCCAGTGGGATTTATTCATGGGATGCAAGGTTGGTTCAATATCCGCAAATCAATTAACATGATATGCCACATAAAACGAAGGATAGGGCCGGCCGAGTGGCGCATTGGTTAAGAGCTGGTTTTGGGATGCTAGAGGCCCCGGTTCGGATCCCACGTATGAGGGCCAGTGACACTGCCCTCCGCAGCTAACAATAGCTCCACCTGGAGCTGGGCTGTGCGAGCCCCGGCGACGATGTAGGCAGCAGCCCCTGCTGCAGTGGGCTGCCATAGGCTGCAGTGAGTGGCCGGCAGCCAGCATGAGCTGCCAGTAGCCGCGGTGAGCGACATCCAGAGGCCGGCAACCGATCTGCCTCATCCGGGAGGAGTGCAATGACGGTACCAACATGGGCCAGTGGAGCAACATCCTCCGCAACTAGACTGAAGAACAAAAAGACAGCAACTTGTCTGTTCCCCTTCCCTGATTCCCCAATGCTGTTCCCCTCCCCCAATTCCCCAATAAAAATCTTTAAAAAAAAACAACAAAAAATGAAGGATAAAAATCATGATCAATAGATGCAAAAAAATGCATTTGACAAAATCCAGCATCCATTTATGTTAAAAACTTGCAGCCAAGTCTTTTTATGAAGATGGCGCCAAAAGCAAAGAAGGAAGCTCCTGCACCACCCAAAGCCGAAGCCAAAACAGAGGCTTTGAAGGCAAAGAAAACAGTGCTGAAGACGTCCACAGCCACACACAAAAAAATCCTCATATCACCCACCTTACGAAGGCCCAAGATTCCTCAGCTCTGAAGGCAGCCCAAATATCCTCAGAACAGTGCCCCCAGGAGAAACGTGCTTGACTACTCTGCCATCATCAAGTTCCTCCTGATGACTGAGTCAGCCAGGAAATAGAAGACAACAATACACTATGGTCATTGTGGATGTCAAGGCCAACAAGCACCAGATAAACAGGTTGCAAAGAAGCTCCATGACACTGACCTGGCCCAAGGTCAACACCCTGATCAGGCTGATAGAGAAAAAAAGGCATGTGTTTGACTGGCTCCTGACTATGATGCTCTGAATGTTGCCAACAAAAATGGGATCATCTAAACTGAGCTGGCTAATTCTAATAAAAAATTTTTACTGTAAAAAAAAAATCAAACTCTCAGCAAAGTGGGAAAAGAGGGAACATACCTCACCATTATAATGGCCATATATGACAAACCCACAGCTAACATTATAGTCATTAGGGGAAAGCTAAAAGCATTTTCCTTCAGATCAGGAACAAGACAAGGATGTCCACTTTCACCACTTTTATTCAACATAGTATTGGTAGTCCTAGCCAAAGCAATCAGAAAAAAAAGAAAGAAAAGATGTCCAAACTGGAAAGGAAGAAGTAAAACTCATTATTTGCAGATGAGAATGGGTTGTATTTTTATCTGCCAATAAACTATGAAAAGAGAAATTAAGAAAATCCTATTTACAGTTGCATCAAAAATAAATAAATAAAATTCCTAGGAATAACTTTAACCAAGGAGGTAAAATATTTGTACTTGGAAAATTATAAAACATTGAAGAAAGAAACTGAAGAAGATACAAATAAATGGAAGCATATACTGTGCTCATGGATAGTAAAAGTTAACATTGTTAAAATGTCCATACTACCCATAGTAATCAACAGACTCAGTGCACTATCAAAATACCAAAGACATTTTTCACAGAACTAGAATAATCCTCAAATTTGTATGGAACCACAAGACCCCAGATAGCCACCTTGATCTTGAGAAAAAATAACAAAGTTGGAGGTATCATGCTACTTGATATCAAACTATATACTGTAAGCAAATAGTAAAACAGCATGGTACTGGCCTAACAACAGACACATAGATAAATGGAACAGAATAGAGAACCCAGAAACAAACCCACACCTATATGGTCAATCTATGACAAAGGAGGCAAGACTATACAATGGAGTAAAGACAGTTTCTCTAATAAATGGTGTTGGGAAAACTAGACAGATAAAAATGAAACTAGACCTCTTTCTTACACCATATATAAGAATAAACTCAAAATGGATTAAAGATATAAATGTAAGACCCAAAACCATAAAACTTCTAGAAGAAAACAGAGAGTAAACTCTTTGACATTGCTATTAGAATTATCTTTTGGATGTCTCCACAGGCAAGGGAAACAAAAGAAAAAAAAAATAAGACCACATCAAACTAAAAAGTATTTGCACAGCAAAGGAAACCATCAACAAAATGAAAAGACAACCTCCTGAATGGGAGAAGATATTTGCCAATGACACATCCTATAAGAGGTTAATATTCAAAATATATAAAGAACTCATACAACACAAAAAAAAAAATCCAATTAAAAAATGGGCAGAGGGGGCCCACCGAGTGGCACATTGGTTAAGAACTGGCTTGGGACACCAGCGGCCCTGGTTCGGATCCCACATATGAGGGGCAGTAACACTGCCCTCTACAGCTAAAATGGTGAACAACAGCTCCACCTGGAGTTGGGCTGCTGTGAGTCCCCAGGATGACATAGCTGCAGCCCCTGCTGCAGTGGGCTGCCATAGGCTACAGTGAGCGGCTGGCAGCCAGCATGAGCTGCCAATAGCTGTGGTGAGCGACCATCTAGAGGCCGGCGACCGATCTGCCTCATCCGGGAAGAGCGCAATGACGGTACCAACATGGGCCAGTGAAGCAACGTCCTCCGCAACTAGACTGAAGAATAAAAAGACAGCAACTTGTCTGTTCCCCTTCCCCGGTTCCCCAACACTGTTCCCCTCGCCCAGTTCCCGAATTTAAAAAAAAAAAAAAAGGGCAGAGGACCTGAATAGACATTTCTCCAAAGAGGGCATACAGATGACTAATAGGCATATAAAAAGATACCATCACCAATCATCAGAGGAATGCAAATTAAAACCGCAGTGAGTTATCTCAAACGTGTCAGAATGGCTATCATCAATGAATCAACAAACAAGTGTTGGCAAGGATGTAGAGAAAAGGAAACTCATGTACACTGTTAGTGGGATTACAAATTGGTTCAGCCACTATAGAAAACAATATGGAGGTTCCTCAAAATATTAAAAGTAGAGCTACCAAATGAACCAGCAGTCCCACTTCTGGGTATTTATCCAAAGAAATCCAAACATTAATTCGAAAAGATATATGCACCCGTATGTTCACTGCCGCATTACTTACAATTGATGTGGCAGCAACTGAAGTGCCATCAACAGACAAATGGATAAAGAAGATGTGGTACATCTATACAATGAAATATTACTCAACCATTAAAAAGAGTGAAATCTTACCATTTGTGACACCATGGATGGACCTGGAGGATATTATGCTAAATGAAATAAGTCAGAAAAAGACAACGTGATTTTCTTGAATCTAAAAAACAAAATAAATGAAAAAAATTAAACAGAAACAAACTCAGAACAAATTAATGGCTGTCAGATGGCATGGGGGTTGGAGGGCTGGATGAAAAAGGGGGAGGGATTATGAAGTACAAATTGTCAATTACAAAATATTCACAAGGATGTAAAGTACAACATAAGGAATATAGTCAGTAATATTAACTATGTATGGTGTCAGGTGGGTACTAGACTTATTGGGGGTATCACTTCATAAAGTTAAATATCTAACCACTATGCTGTCTGTACACCTGAAACTAATGTAACACTGAATGAAAATTGCAATTGAAAAATTAAAAGTTTTTAAACCTAAAGAACTTCTAACAGTGCTCGGTTGATTACTATAATTAACATTTAATGTTACTGTAATCTCATCAACTATTTTCGTACTGATTTGTGACTAAATTCTATTGAAAATCTACAAAGGAAAATAATTGAGTTTGATTCATAAGAAGAAAAAAACTGAAGAAAAAAAATAGACCCATGTAAAAATGAAATAGCCTGGGGTCAAACTGATGACAGATTCACTATCAGGTAGTAGAGAAACTGTGGACCAAGTTATGAAGTTTGAACATTAGACTTTAGGGAGATGGTATTCATGTGAAATACGAAGTCATGGAGGGAGATTTGCATATTTAAAACATTTTGATGTGAAAATGGCCATATTGCACTGGATTGTGGGAAAAGAGAGCACAAAAAGATGTTTGCTGATTTTTAAAAGACATAAGATAAATGTTAAAAATTTACAAACACATACTGTCTTGGAATAAATTGCATGGGCTTCGGTATCTGTACAAGGTGAATACGGATTTAGTGACTATGTCAGTTGATCAAATTGGTATCAGTGAGTTTTTGGGGTACATTCTCATACCTTCAAAGTGAGGAATAACTATATTGTGAAGTCTTTTATTAAACGGGAAAAGGGATAAAAAGTCATTAGGAGAGGGGAAATCATGAATCCATTTCCTTTCTGGGGAATTTGTGTATTATAGATTTCTAAGGGAGCAAAGTGGATATTCCCTCAATTTCAATAATATTTTAATATAGCTCTCTATGTAATAACATTACACACCTGATTGAAAATATTAAGCATTCAAAAATGAGAGAAAACAGTTTGACCTGTAAAGATTTGATGATGGTACCACCCAAGCCCTGTACTGCAGAGATATACCCACAGAACAGCAGTTCTGCAACTCTGGCATCTATTTTTCTAAAGCAAACTAATGAAACACTGTGTAAAACTTTGCTTTCAATTGGTATAAATGATTCTGGGCTACAGAACTACATCTTGCTATCTGATAGTTATTAAAAGTAATTGTTGGGCCAGCTGAGTGGCACGGTGGTTAAGCGCTGGCTTGGGAAGCCAGCGGCCCCGGTTCAGGTCCCACATATGAGGGCCAGTGACACTGCCCTCAAAAAAAAAAAAAAAAAGTGTTATTCTATCTGATAGTTACTAAAAGTAACTGTTATTGGGCCAGCCGAGTGGCGCATTTGTTAGGAGCTGGCTTGGGACGCCAGCGGCCCTGGTTCGGATCCCATATGTGAGGGCCAGTGACACTGTCCTCTACAGCTAAGATGGCAAATGGCAGCTCCACCTGGAGCTGGGCCACTGTAAGTCCCGGGACTGCATAGCTGCAGCCCCTGCTGCAGTGGGCTGCCATAGATTACAGTGAGTGGCTGACAGCCAGCTTGAGTGGCTGGCAGCCAGTGTGAGCTGCCAAGAGCCGCTGTGAGCAGCCGTCCAGAGGCCGGCGACCAATTTGCCTCACCGGAGAAGAGCGCAATGATGATACCAACATGGGCCAGTGAAGCAATGTCCTCCACAACTAGACTGAAGTACAAAAGGACAGCAACTTGTCTGTTCCCCTTCCCCGATTCCCCAATAAAATCTTTAAAAAAAAAAAAAAAGTAACTGTTATTTAGAGCAATCAGACCAACATAGTTCTATGATTATGTCATTCCTGAGATTTTTATCCTCTGGGTACAAAACTCTTGGCTTTTAGTATAACATTAAGCAATCAAAAATTTTACCTTTAATATTTTCTTTTCTAGGTACACAAGGTCCTGACAAAATGCAGTCTAAAAAAGCCTCAGCCATACCATGTTCTAAATCACATGAAGCGTTAAACCCTCCTACCTCAACTAGTTTTTTGTCCAAGAGTAGGACATCCTTTGTTGAAGACAGTGAGTAGTAATGTTATTAGTTCTTGGACTGTTGCTATGAATTGAAGACAATAGTTCCTGGAACAACTACTGTTGCTAGTAGCCATTTTTGTTGCTCTATACTTTATGCAGTTTTTTGTTTGTTTGTTTTTTGTTTTACATGATCTTATTTGTAAATCTTTGTTAATTATGAGCTCTGATTTCTTCTTAAGATGGTCTTGCATGTTTTGCACCCACTATTTTGTTATCTAAATCCTCTCCTCAAACAAAGACTTTAGGACAATAAGAGTCTCTGATATAGTAGTGTATCAGTTGGTGGTCTTCAATTTATTAGTGAATGACAAAATATAGTAACTTGAAAATTATCATTTTTTATTATCTCTGGAATTTTCATATGATCAGTACATAAAACCATTGTTAATGGTTACCTTTATAACATGTGGATGAACCATAATTTATATTATTCTTCAAGCCATTTAGGGTTTTTAAATTTTCATTACTTTTAAGTAACTTTTCAGGGAACATTTTTATGATAATAACATTAAAATTGTTTTCTTCCTGATTTAATTAGAGTTCTACTTGTTTACTGAGGACGAGTCCCTGATTTAATGTTTTGTATGTGCTTTTTATAAAACTCAAGTTTAAAATATATCTCTAAGTAGTATGTGTGACCATGTTTATATAGGAGTATGTGTATATAAGATGATTTATTTCTCAGTTTCATTTCTTTTAGAGTTTCAACCTAATGTCCATTTAAATTTGTCCAACTAGCAGAAATTCCTTCTGTGGATATGATTCCAAGTGCTAGGAAACTAGGCGAACCTATCCGATCAGCTATTCCTTTGCACTCACCCTACCACCCTTCAGAGCCTCGAGCACCATGCCCCATAGGAAAAGAATACCTGCGTTCAAGTCACTGCTCTCTTGCCATGAATTCCACTGGAGAAGGCACATTTTCTGTGGTAAGCGGAAAAGCTTGCTTTCAATTGGATAGAAGTCTATAGTACAGATTTAAAGAAATCTCTGCTAGAATAGTAATCAAAGATATTGCACTAATCAGCACACTGTACTTCTTAAAATTTATCTCTGCATATACTTACGTGTTTTTACTCTAGGAATATAGGGAAAGGAAAAATGTATAAAAAGGGAAATAGTAAGAGCGAACATATATGGAGTGTTTACTTTATGCCAGGCACAGTTCTGGGTACTACAGGTATTGAATAATTTACTCTTCACAATACAGCTCTGGAGTAAGTACTATTTTTATTTTTCATGGGGAAGCTGATAGAAAGTGGTTAAGTATCTTGTCTGAGGTCACACAGCAATTGTAGAGTCAGAATTTGAACTCAGGCATTCTAGCTTCAGAACCCATATTATATGTCCCTAATTAAATAATTTTAAAAAATTTTATGTATAAAAAGTGGGAAAAATAACCTTTTATCTATATTTCTATTATCCAGCATGAACTGTTAATATCTTGGCCTATTTGTGCCTATTCTTTTCTTCTTTGAAAAAAATTCCTTTTTATACAGCCAACCTGTCCCTATCTTCCTAGAAACAAGAGCAGGCAGGTATATATAATGGGTGAACTTATAAAAAATGATACATTCTCATTTTTAAAAATTCCAACAATGCAGAAAAAGTACAGAGATGAAATAAGCATTATTAGCATTACATGATCATCATTTAAACATTCTGTGTATCTATTCACATAGGACCAGTGGATGTATAAAAAGAGAGAAGGAAAGAGCGGTAGGATAATGGTTACATTTGGGGGAGGAAGGAGGTTACGTTTGGTAGAAGGGCTTATGAGTTGCTAGTAATATTCTATTTCTTGACCTGAGTGGCAGTGAAGTGGGAATGTTCATTTTGAAATAATGCTTGAGCAGGACACTTAAACTTCTATTAAAAAGTTTTTTAACATGTGGTTGTAGTTATTTACTAAAGAGTATTAAATTTAACGTACCTTAATAAAAGAATACTGAAGTGAAACTGAAGAGATTTTTTTTTTTTTTTTTTTTTTTTAGCTGAACCATCCTGCCACCTTTTGGCAGCTTAACGGCAGCTCAGCTCGGGCTGGGTATCGAACTGCTGTTGCTCAGAGCTCAGCTCACACTCCTGAGCGAGCTCTTAACCAACTGAGCCACTCGGCCAGCCCTGAAGAAATTGTTAAACATCAAATGTTTCTTCACCACAAGAAATATTTTCCATAAGATTCTCTCTAAGGTTAAGAAGTAAATAGTTAAAAATGTTAGGAGTTTATATTCATACTTTGGGAGGTTTTGCCTTTAATTGTTTCAATTTTGGACAGTTTCTGGTGACTTCTTGATAATAACTTGAATACTTTAAACTTGTGATTTGATCATTTTTCATTGTCCAGGTATAGCCATAACCCCTGAATTTTCACATTTGCGTGCACTCACCTGCCTTTATATTTGAACGGCACCCCGAGCCACAGTTTCTCTGAGTACAAAGTTATAGACATTGTTCCATTCCTTTGGGATCAATAGAGTGTTTTAACAAATGTGGTTTTTTCTGTTGTTGGGTTTTTTTGGGGTTTTTTTGAGGGCAGCATCACTGGCCCTCATATGTGAGCTCTTAACCACCGCACCATTCGGCCAGCCCAACAAATGTGTTTTTAAAAAAAGAAAAACAGGGCCGGCCGAGCCGAGTGGCGCAGCCGTTAAGCACTGGCTTGGGAAGCCAGCGGCCCCGGTTTGGGTCCCACTTATGAGGGCCAGTGACACTGCCCTCAAAAAAAAAAAAATAAATAAATAAATAAATAAAGCAAAACAGAGAGAATAAAGGGACCTAGCTTTCTGCAACATGTCCTTTCTTCCCCCCACACCCAAAATGTTGTTTTTGTGTGTCATCTTTGTAGTTTTTTCAAATCTCTTATTTTTAATAGGAACCAGATGATAGAACTTTCTTAACTTCCAAGTTGCCTAAAGATAGCAAACAGGAAATGTGTCCAGCTCAAGTCCAGAGCCCTAGGACAAGGAGGCTTCCCAAAGAAAAAAGGTAATGTTACTGCAGGCTTCAATGTTTGCAGTCTGTTTGCAAGGGGATGTGAAGGGTTAGGGGTATACTGTCAAAACTTAGCTGTAAAGACCAGTATGAAATATTTGTTAAAGCACATATTACAGGTATTTTGAACTAGGCAGTATACACTTGGCTACTTAAATGTCACATTGTCACTTTTATTACAGATATGAAAATAGAGCTGCAGTCTCATCCTGGGATTCACCTTTCTCCCAGAGGCCAAGAAATAGGTTAACAGAACAAGGACTACATGCAGTATCAGAGAAACTCTCTCAACGGCTCTCTGAACTAGATTGGGCAAGTCTTGTTTTTTATCTATATTGAGATTGCCATAGTTGGTGAGCATTTAAGTGATCTTCGAATTGAAAGTGAAAGAAAGCTAAGAAACTGGAAAATTAGGCATGTCTTAGTTGCTGTGAAAATCTTCCCTTAGACAGGTAGGATATAGCATAAGAATTGATCTCCTAGCCTTTCATGATATAACCAAATTTGGTACAGATTTATCCAAATTTTTATTGAATTCTGATGAAAACTAATCATTTAACATAAGTGAGTATATTAAACCATTTATCTTTAGATACATCTATATAGTTTCCTTTGTCACTAGACAGATTTGTTATAAACTTAGATGGATCTCTGATTCTCACAAAATACAGTATTACAGTTTGGGGTTTATCATGGAATAAATGTGTTAAGTCTCTAGGTGACTTATGCTAAAGTTTATTGAAACTGAACAGTCCATAGCACTGATATACACTTTTTAGAAACTAAACATGCATAAGCATCTGAAAACTTATTAGTGCCACATTATCAGAGGAAGCTTTCTAAAGTCTGTGTCTGTCTATTCTTCCAACTTGTATTCTGTTGAAATTAATGAAAGAATGCTGAAAAGAATTTTCTTGACAGATGTTAAAAAGTGCCCTGGGTGATCGAATTAAAGAAAAGACTGACTACAAAGATGATACTGGAAATGAAGTGGTGGAGAGTGGAAATTATGAGACACTGTCTCAGCACAGTGACAGCATCATGGAGTGTGGGCGGAAGAAACGCAGGCCAGGTACCTATCCCAGAGAAGCCAGCAGGGATCCACCGAGGGCACCCTGAGGCGCTGCCATGGGTTTATAATGACTTCAGAAATACAGATGAAAGGATCAAAAATAATGTCAAATATTACTGTATCTTCTCCATGTAGAAGTAGATGTTAATAATTATATTTGCTATTTGAAGAAATGAGTTGAGATCCCCTCTGTCCTTCCCAAAAACTCATTCTTTTTCCTTCCCTCAAAGAAACTACTCAAAGTTGGTATCTTTTTTCTTATTCCTGTTTTTATTATTTCATTTTATTGAGATATAATTGACATATACCATTGTATTCATTTAAGGTGTACAACATAATGGTTTGAATATGTATATATTGCAAAATGATTATCACAATGAGGTTAATATCTATCACTTCACAGTTACAATTTTTTTCTTATGATAACTTTTAAGATCTAATCTCTTAGCAACTTTCAAATATGCAATACAGTATTAACTATAGTCACTATGCTGTACATTCCATCCCCAGGACTTATAAATGGAAGTTTGTTTTTGACCACCTTCACACATTTCACCTACCTCCCAACCCCCACCTTTGGCACCCGCCAATCTGTTCTCTGTATCTATGAGTTTGTTTTTTAGGTTCCACATGAGTGAGATCATACAGCATTTCTCTTTCTCTGATGTAGTTCACTCAGCATAATGCCCTCAGTGCTCATCCATTTTGTCACAAATGACAGGATTTCCTTTTTATGGCTGAATACTATTCCATTGTGTTTATATATTATATATACATTTTCTTTATCCATTCATCTGTTGATGGACATGTAGGTTGTTTCCATGTCATGTCTTGACTGTAAATAATGCTACTATGAACATGGGGATGTAGATACCTTTTTTGAGGTAGTGATTTCATTTCACTTCTGGATGTGTATGTACCCAGAAGTAGAATTGTCTGGTCATATGATAGTTCTATATTTAATTATTTTAGGAAGCTCCCTACTGTTTTCTATAATGGTTATATCAATTTACATTCCCACCAACAGTACACGAGGGTTCCCTTTTCTCCCCCTCTCCAACACTTATCTCATCTTTTTTTTTTTTTTTTTTTGAGGGCAGTGTCACTGGCCCTTATATGTGGGACCGAACCGGGGCTGCTGGCCTCCCAAGCCAGCACTCAACCACTGCACCAATCGGCCGGCCCTTCTCTCGTCTTTTTGATAGTAGCTTTCTAACAGGTGTGAGGGGACATCTCATGGTTTTGATTTGCATTTCCCTAATAATTAGTGATGTTAAACATCTTTTCATATGTCTCTTGGCCATCTGTATGTCTTCCTTAGAAACTAAACGTCTGTTCAGATCCTGTGCCCATTTTTTAATTGGATTGTTTGCTTTTTTGGTGTTGAGTTGTATGAGTTCTTTATATATTTTGGCTATGATCCCTTATTGGAAGTTATCATTTGCAAATATCTTCCATTCCACTGGTTGCCTGTTTGTTCTGTGGATGGTTTCCTTTGCTGTGCACAAGTGTTTGTTTGATGTAATCACATTTGTTTATTTTTGTTTTTGTTTTGCCTATAGAATCCATTTCACAAAAATGCCACTGAGATCAATGTCCAGGAGCTTAGTGCCTATGTGTTCTTCTATGTTATTGTTTCAGGTCTTACATTCAAGTCTTTAATCTGTTTTATTTTTTGTATATGATGTAACATAAGGGTCCAGTTTCATTCTCTTGCATGTGGCTATCCAGTTTTCCCAAAACCATGTACTGAAGAGACTTTCCTTTCTCCCTCATATATTATTGGCTCCTTTGTCATAAATTAGTTACCCATATACACATATGTGTGGGTTTACTTCTGGGCTCTCAATTTTGTTCCATTCATCTGTATGTCTGTTTTTCTGCCAATATCATACTGTTTTGATTATTACAGCTTTGAAATATAGTTTGAAATCAGGGAGTGTAATACCTCCAGCTTTGTTCTTTTTTCTCAGGATTATGTTAGCTATTGGGCGTCTTTTGTGGTTCCATATAAGTTTAAGGATTTTTGGTTCTATTTCTGTAAAAAATGCCATTGGGATTTTGATAGGGATTGCACTGAATCTGTAGATTGATTGCTTTAGGTAATATGGCCATTTTAACAATATTAATTCTTCCAATTCATGACAATGAAATATCTTTCCATTTCTTTGCATCTTCTTCAATTTCTTTCAACAGTGTCTTGTAGTTTTCAGTGTACAGGTCTTTCACCTCCTGTGTTAGGTTTACTCCCAGCTGTTTTATTCTTTTCGATGTGATTGCAAATGAGATTGTTTTCTTAATTTTTCTTTCTAATGCATTCTTCATCTATCGAATTTGTTTAGTTCTTTTTTTTTTAGGGCAGTGCTACTGGCCCTCATATGTGGGACCCGAACTGGGGCCGCTGGCCTCCCAAGCCAGTGCATAACCACTGCGCCATTCAGTCAGCCCATTTGGTTCTTTTTTATAGTTTCAATCTCTTCAGTTACATACTCCTGCTCATTAATTTTATTCCTGGGCTCACTGAACTGCCTTTCTCAGTTTTCTTGTTATCTCACTGAGTTTTTTCATGACTGCTATTTTGAATTCTTATTAGATTACAACCTTCCATAACTTTGTGTTTGATTACTAGAGAACTGTCATTTTCTTTCTGTGTTACCATGTTACCTTGGTGGTTCATGCTGCTGATGGGGTTGTTCCTCTGCTGGTGCATCTGAGGTAGTGAATACCTTTCTTATTTCTTTTTGACTTGCATAGTTCAGCAGGTTGATAATTAGAGTTCTTTCTTTTTGTTGTCCAGTAGGTGGTGCTATAGCACAAGTTTTTGTTTTCTCTTACCTGTGCTACTGGAGCCTCTGCTGTTTCTGTTGGTGGTGTAGCTGTGGTTGCAGGAGTCGCCAGCTGCCTGGGTGGTGGGTGTCCCTACTGTGTCTGGGTCACCTGGGTCTTGGGTTATCACCATCATGGTGGGGAGATGGAGCCTGCGGTGGGGAGTTGGTGTGTGAGCCCCTCCCCACCCCCCACTCTACCTGGTTCCCTGTGGCTGCTGGCGCCATTGCGGTGTAGACACATCTCCACTACTGCTCCTGGGCTCCACTGCAATCTGGAGGGAGCTGGATTATCAGGTGCCGACTGCTTCTGCCCCTTATCCTCTGCCAGGCCACACCCCGACTCCTCCACCACTGTGTTAAATGGGGCCGTGGGCTCAGGCACAGCAGCAGGACTGTACCTGCGGACACCGTCCCTGTGCGTCCCCACTCTGCTTCCCTACACATTCCAGTATGCACCCCTTCAGATGTACCAATGTGTGGATTTCTCAAGCTTGGCCATGTGTTGAGCAGAGGAACCTTTGCTGGATTATAGATCTGACTAGTTTAGATTTAAGGGTAGATATACAGGGGTCTTCTCATTCGGTCATCATGCTAGTGTCACTCCTACATTGCCATCTTGAACAGAAACCCTCTTATCCCTGTTTTTATACTTTAATGGCCTGTGTGTTATCTGTCTAAATATGCTGCTGTTATGTTTTTTTAAATTTACATAGATACTGGATATGTTATTCTGCAACTTGCTTTTTTTGTTAACATTGTTTTAGAAATCTATGTTGATACTTATAGATCCAGCTCATTCATTTTAACTACTGTGTAACTCAGGTCATACAACCGGACCCCATTTGTGTTTGTATATTTATCTATCACCATGTCCCCTATTGTAGGACATGTAAATTGTTTCCAGTTTTCATAACTACAAACAATTCTGCAGTGAACAACCTATAACATGTACAAACATTTCTCTAGGATCTGTTGTACATCTAGCAGAATTACTAGACCATGGGGCTTACACTCTCACCATTACCAAATTCCCCTCCAATGTGATTGGACCAGTTTATACTCATATCAGCAATGCATGTCAGTTTCTGGTTTGCCACATCTTTGCAGATACTTCCTGCTATTTGTTTATATTCAAGTAATTGTCCTGTCTTCCACCAGCTAAAATTCTGTGTGTTCTCCGTTCACTTTTATCTACTTTGGCCATCCTTGTTTCTCTAGAAACAGCATTTCACAGCCAAAACTTCCTTAACTTTTTCAGTTGTTTTTTTACTCCAAGAATACTTTTTTCTTCTTTTGATTATTTCCTCTCTCTTCCTGTAAGCTTGACTCAGGTAATCTCTAGGAACCCTAACCCAGTAACCTACATATTTCTTTTATTATACACATACATATGGTGTCCCATTTTGAAAACACATTGTAAGTTAAAATGTTATTTTAATTAGATCTTCAGTTTCTAAAAAAGAATACATTATGACTATAGTAAAATGGCATAAAAACATTTAAAATAATAGATTGTGCAATTTAGGTTTTCTTAATATTTTAGAATTTGAAATGAATTTGGAAGATTTGAATTTAAAAAGTGAAAAGAAAAATAACAGCTCAGGGAAATTTGAATTCTCTGAGAAAATTTATTTAGACAGGTATCAAACTAATTTCCTCAGCCTTAGAGCTACAATGAATTATTTGTTTTTCTAAAAGCATGGGTCCCTCTCCACAACTATTAGGTGTTCAAGCACACCTATAAACAGTGGAATATAAAAAGGTTTGTGGAGAGAAGTGATTCGTTAGATCTCTTAGGCAGTGTGGAATTAAGAGGGCTAGATCGCTAAGCAGGAAAGAATCAGGACTGCTTAGAAAAAGTTAAACTACATTCACTTTTTTTTATGCTTTTATGAAGATAAGATGCACATCCTTACATCCCATCTCCTCAGGACCTAGATAGGTAAAAGGATAGCAAACATACAGCTCAGATGGTTTAATATTTTTTTCTTTGTCCACAACCGAGAGCACTTAATAAAGGCCTTTTTGCACAGTAGGCATTCCACATTTTGTTCCATTTTCAACCCCAAGTTGAATATAGAACCTAAGTACTTCTTTGAGACAGTGCACATTTATGTACATTTGTCTGTTTACTTGGTCTGACTAAACATAAATACAAATTAATCATAGGAGAGAGTACATTTAAGCACATTCACAGTGACTCTTTTTGGATTTGGTGAAAATCAACTATTTGGTTTCCAAATTAACATTTCTGGCTGTCAGGAACTAATGATCTCTTCTTCTGTATTATAGGACTTGCCATGCATAGAAAGCCACCTCACAGATCTCATTCACTCTCTCCGTCTCCAATTAACAAAAACAGACAGTTCCATATGGAAAGAAAAAGGCAGCGAAAGCCAAAAGAAACAGATACCCGCCGATTCCAAGCAAAGGTACATCCCATCTCTTGACTACCCTTGAGTAGTCATCAATCTGAATCATTTACTCTCAACCAAATGCTATAGTGGACATGCTGTTGATTAAAGGCTAAAATGTACTTAATATTCTTGAGCTGAGCGGATGATAGAAAATTATATGATATAGCTTTTATGCCCCCAATTAGGGATTAAAAAAAAATTGTACTTATAAAATTTTAAGAAAACTTACCTTGTCAGATATAGCTCAGTACTCCAGTGGACTAAGAAAGAGTAGATCAGTAAGGGCTGATATTTCCAGAGAGAGAGCTTCAAAGATGAATAGAAGTTGAGGTAGATTAAATGTGACCACTTGAGTTACAGATGGAATGAAAGTGCCCCAGACAGGAATAAGAGGAGGTGATTTGGATTCAACAATGAGAATGTATGATTACCAAGGAAGACTTCCTCTATGGAGTAGGGATTTTGAAATGTGTCATAAATTTAGAACACTTAAGTTGTTTGCTATAGTATGTTTTATAATCGAGAAAAATTGAAACTAATTCAGATGTCTTGCAGTACAATAACATGTAACTTAACTCAATATGTAACTTCCATTCAAGGGACTATCAAAATAATTACAAAAACTAAGACAACAAAAAAAACACTCTATGTAAATTCCATTTTATGTCCCTGTTATACAACTGTTAATGTGTATTTGTGATATAGAGCCTGAAAGAAGCTTTACAAAAGTGACTGGAATGGCAGGATCTTAGGTGAATTTTTTTCCCTTCATTTTCATTTATGTATGTTTTTAATAGTTATGGCCTTTTCCTCTGTAGGCAATAACTGAAGCATTTGAAAGGGAACTAAGAAGAAATAAAGTTCAAGACAATATTGGACCTCTAGGAATAAATGACGAGGAGGAAACAGTGGGTAAAAGTCTCTACTATAATAAAGGCCATTTATCAGATCAGTGGAAAGTAGAGATGACCCTTTGTTAAAGGAAAAGAGACTCAGCAGGACCTTAGTCATTAGCTCCTTAGAAAAAGGCAGGATTTCATTTCATGATATGGGATTTTCCCTTATTCATAAGGTAGCGAAGTTGCTAAAATATGGCAAGACACAGTACCAAAGAACACTTCCTTCCCAAAACTTCCCTCGTTTTTTTTTTTTGTTTTTTCTTTGAGGGCAGTGTCACTGGCCCTCACATGTGGGACCCAAACCGGGGCCACCGGCCTCCCAAGCCAGCTCTCAACCACTGCGGCACTCGGCCGGCCCCCCTCGGTTTTTAAGGGGTTCTTCTGTTGCTTAGCAGTTCACCAAAGGTTTAAAAGATAGTCTGGGCTGACAAGTTAAAGGGGGATAAGAGAAGATAGGAAATCTTAGTTCTACGCCCGGTTCATTGAAATCCAAAGCATTTTTTCATTGCCTTTCAGAAACGAAATGAAAGCATTGCAAAGATGTTTATGCTAAAATGTTTATGAACAAAACTGGATATAAAATACAGTACGGTTACAATGAAACATTGTTTCAGAACTTTTTAAATCTACATGGAAAAAGCTGTCAAAGAAACAAGTACATCAAAACATTAGTAGTTGTATTTAGGGTGTGGGACTATGATGACTATGAAATTTGAAAAAGATTCAGTGCTTTTTCAAATTCCAAGGATGCCGGAAGCCAAAAGATGCTTTTTACTTAGAGTAAATACTAACCAGATTTTAGAAATCTGAAGTAAGGTGGTTTGGCTGGGGATTAGTTAATCTATTTTTGTCAATATGTAATATTTAAGATGATGTGTAAAAGTTATTAGACTTCTCTCATTTCTATTCTGTTTTATATCTGCTTCTAAGGAAAAAGTATACAGAGAAGTTGTTCATAAAGGAACTCCAAAACGTAGTCAGCCCTGGAAGATTTACTCTAGAAACACCACAACTCCAAGTCCAAGAGGTGGCTTTCCAAAGCCAAATAAAGCAGTTCCAAGTAAGAACCACAAAATTGTACTTTATGGAAAACTGGCATCCTTTGAAAGTGTATGCTACATTCCAAGGACACAGCACTGAAAACTAACATCCACCAGTTAGCTGGAGAAAGTTCCCTCCTTTATCACTGCCATATGCTAGATTTCTGTAGAGAGATAAAACTCTAAAATTAGGCATTTATTTAAAATTTAAATATCTTAGGGAGGCCTATATCCTGGCACCAAAGGAATGCCAGTGCCACGACCTGCTGCTCCAGCTTTAGCTTTACGCTGCTCACTCATGCTGGCTGCCTTTTCTTTGTTTCTGGGAAATTGGTAGAACCAGAGGGATGCTCCAAAGCAAGCAGATGGCCCGTCCAGCTCCTGTTATATTGACAGTTGGTGCCAGTGAGTATTAGAGTCCTGTTACAAAGAAAATGAGGTCATGTGAAATGCCAGGGTGCAGTTTCAAAGACTGCTGGCCTTCTAACTACATCCCATCATACAGAGACTCTGCTCCCAGTAGGGCTGAGGGGTTTGACCACACACACAGCACCTACCCCACGCGCTGAGTCAGCTGAGCAGTTCGGATGGACTTCACAAGACCAGCTTGTCATCAATCAGAACTGTTGAGCTTATTTTCATCTGTACCAGTAGTTGGCTTACTCGGAGCAAAGACGGAATGCAAAAGCAATAACAGACTTTCAGAATTGTTCTTTTCAGGATCAGAACTGCATCACTTAGATAAGCTTTGATTGATCAGGAAGATGGGATGAGAGTTCTTATGAAAAGCAATCAGCAAGTTTCTCAGAGTAAAAGCATTATTTGTTTACCTTGCAGTGAAAGTAAACGAACACAGTCTCCTGCCCCTGATGCTTGAGCAGTTTCCATTTCTCCATGTTTCGGGCCAAACACTAAGCAAAATGTGGAAACAGCAAATTGCACAAGTTGAACAGCTCAAAAAAGATGCATATGGAGAAAATCGATCAAAGAAGAAACTCCAGGATGAAGTAAGTTAACTGTCCAGCATAGGAATATAAACCAGAAAAGGATAGAGCTTATTAACCTTGAGAATTTAGTGGCTACCAGTATTAACCTCTTTCCCTTTTGTTCCCCTTAAAGGTAGAAGAAGCCTTAAGAAGGCATGAACTGCTTACTGCACTTGTCAAGAAAGAATATGAACACAATAAGAGACTGGTATGTCAAAAGCAAGTTGGATATTATAATTTTGACTTTTATTAATTTAATTGTACCAGCTGGGCAACAGTCCCACAGACTGTTACCTCCAAGTTGCTTGCAACTAGGGCTTTAACCAAAATTGATGAGTAGGGAAAGTGCTAGGTGAAACGTACAGTTTCACTGAGTCATAATGGAGACGTTTTCTATGAAATGAAAAACCCGAGGCTTTGAGATGTTTGCTTGTTCTGGATCCCTCCGTAATCAGCAGGGGCTCCGGCCGACGTTTTAAGCCAGGTCTGTCTCTACCTTCATAGCCTCTTGAGGTACCAGGTGGTTGTAACATAGTGCTTTTTGTCCTTTCCCATCTTTCTTCAGTTCCAAGTAGAGAGCTGAGATAGTTTACCAGTCTCTCTTTTTCTTTGTTTTTAAATTTGGACAGAGAATCGTGCACAGCACAGCATTATCCTCTGTTAAGTATAATGAAGGGAGAGGACAGAGGTCAAAGACAATATGCTAGAAGAAGAGATTTTAAAACCCCTTGTTGAGTGTAGAGTAGACTTAAGCAGTGAGAACTACAATCCAAACAATTCCAAAGGAGAAGCCTTCTGAGAAACTGCTTGGGTACTCTGGTCTGGAGGAAAAGAAAGCAAATATCTGAACACCTAATTGAAGGCTTTATGTATACGACCTCATTTCATCCTCACTACTTTGTAAGAGATTATGTAATTTCCATTGTCTTGACGTAAATACTTGTGGTAACTGAAGTTTTGCTTGAAAGTCAGAGTGCCACTTTTCTACTCCTAAACTGGCATTTGGGTGTGGCTTAGGTGACCCCCTGGTGGGACAGGGAGATGAGATCCTCTTCAATCCCACCAGGGTCACGGCTGCTCTCTGCTGCAGTGGGGCCTGTTGGGCGGCTCTTAGGACTTAGGTGGCGAACCTCTGAAGGGGGCTGGCAGTCTGTCGTACTCTATGCCCAGGCAGTAGACCACTTGTCCTCCATACTTGGCTTACTGCTCGAAGACACTGATAGGGAATGGAGCAGATGAGAATGCTGGATGGAGCCTGTCTTCCTCTTGTCCTTACCTTTTTCCCTTTCCCTTTTTTAGCAAGATTTCAAAGACAGCATTCATAGGCAGAAGTTTACCCAATCAAAGATAAAAGAAAATCGGCAGCAGATTGTTCGTGCCCGAAAATACTATGACGATTATCGAGTTCAGCTGCGAGCAAAAATGATGAGAATGAGGACCCGGGAAGAAATGGTAAATAGGACTTCTCGATCTAAGCCTGATCAAGAGATGAATTTTGTTTGTTACCTTTCAGGACCACCTTGTTTGTGATTCTTGTGCCAGTTTGACCCCAGAATCCAAATGCAAGTCCTAAAATGCTGGTTATGAGAGTTCAGATTTGGCTGCACCCCGGGTTCCCCCATAGTGCACCCCAGTCTGCTCCCAGTCTCCACTGCCCTCATCTTCATGTGAGGGCTGAATCCCCTCTGCCTGCCTGCACACAGGTACTTCTTCCATACACCTGCTTTCATGGTTTGGGACTATGTCATCAGAGACAGGAACTTAAGGTGGGACTACATGACTTAGGTTTCCACATAAAATCAGGAAAATAACATAGGACAGATGTGCTGTGAGGTGTTTCCACAGAGTATTTGCTGTCTCATCCTAATCAGGCTGAAATGCTTCATGTTTTGGAATTCCAAAATGGCAATAAATTTCATCATGAGAGTAAAACATTAAGGTAATTACAGTAATCTGGGCTGAATACTCTGAAGCAGGTCATACTTTTATCCTCCTTTCTAGAAGATACTACCAAGGCTTTTAGAGGTTAAGTAACATGACTAAGGTAATATGGGTAGCTAATGAATGCATGGCTATAAGAACCAGTTCTTTGATCAAGAATTCTTACTAATCAATGGAAACCAAGTGGGCATATCCAAATCCTTGGTACAGTTTTCTTTCCTGTGGTCTAGTTAGAGGATAACCATGCCACCCTCAGGCACAAGCATAGAAGGCGTTTTTGTTTCTTCTGCTCTGGCCTTCTTGCCCTATACATGTAGCTGCTTGAGATAGCTCTTCTGAAAGCAGTAAAGAATCTTTGGGATATAGGAAAAGATGCTGAAACACCATTAGTCATTAGGGAAATACAAATCAAAACCACAGTGAGATACCATTCCCACCAAGATGGCTAAAATAAAGACAAACATTGGCAAGGATGTGGAGAAGTTGGAACACTCTTGCAGTGCTGGTGGGGTTGTAAAATGATGCAACCATTTTGGGGTAGGGTTTTTTTATTATTATTATTTTATTTTATTTTTTTAGCTGAGCTATCCTGCCACCTGTGGGCAGCTCAGCGGCAGCTCAGCTCAGGCTGGGCATCAAAATGCTGTTGCTCAGAGCTCGCACTCTTGAGCGAGCTCTTAACCATCTGAGCCGCTCGGCCAGGCCTGTGATGCAACCACTTTGGAACACAATCTGGCAGGTCCACAAAGGAGCTACCATATAACTCAGCAATTTCACTCCTAGGTATATATCCACGCAACCTGTACACAAATGTTCACACAAGCGGTATTTACAATAGCCCTAAAAAAAGAAACAAACCAAAAGTCCATCAACTGATGAATGGATAAACAAAATATGATATATCCATACAGTAGAATAACCTTTGGCAATAAAAAGGGATGAAGTATTGATCCATGCTACGATATAGGTGAACCTTGAAAACATTATGTTAAGTGAAAGAAGCCAAATATAAGAGGTCACATAGTATGTGATTCCATTTATACAAAATGTCCACAGTAGGCGAATCTGTGGATAAAGAAAGTAGACTAGTGGTTGCTAGGGGACGGGAGAATAGGGACTGGCTACTGTTGGGTGTGGGGTTTTCTTTCTGGAGTAATGAAATGTTCTGAAATTAGTGGTGATGGCTGCACAACTCTGTACTAAACCCCACTGAATTATACATTTTAAAAGGGAGAATTTTATGGTATGTGAATTATATCCCAATGAATCCGTTATTCTAAAAAAATCTTTGTGAAATACATTAAGTATATACCCACAGTTGGGTAAAATGATTATATTCTTCCATGAAAGTTCAGTATAAATTAATTTTTCTGACCAAATTACTGACAGATATTTAAGAAACTGTTTGAAGAAGGTTTACAAATTCAAAAGCAAAGATTACGAGACCTAAGAAACTATGCCAAAGAAAAGCGAGATGAACAAAAGAGACAGCACCAGAATGAACTGGACTCCATGGAGAACTACTATAAAGACCAGGTGGGCCCGCTGCTGCTTGGTAACATTCTGATGTGCTTGATCCTGAGCACTGGCAGAAGTCACTTAGCTGAACAATAAACCTCCACATATTAATTCAGAACTTGTCACTCTACAGGTTAGACTGACCCCATTTGAAATTTAAGGTAAAATAAACTGGTGCTTGACCATCATACAGAATTAGTACTGCCCAATTTCTATGAAAATCAAGATTTCAAGCCTATGAACATTAAGTATAAGAATTGTTATATTTGGACTACAGGCAAATAGAAGATTTCGTTTTTTTTCTTCCTTGTAAACAGTTTTCATTGCTGGCAGAAGCCATATCCCAGGAACGTCAAGAACTCAAAGCCAGAGAAAAATCCCAGGCCCAGGTAATAATTAACAGGATAGAAATAATTTATTTATATTTTTAGAAATAGAAAACTACTGTATTATATCTTAAGGGGAATGGAGAGAATACTAGTACGAAGATCCATCTATGATCCAAAACTTCTATCGTGTGATTTTAACTTTACCTGTTCAAGGCCCTATAAGAGCTGCTGCTAAATGATTAAAATCATTGCAGGAGCTTGATGAGGAAGGTGGAGAGGGAATAAAAACAGATGGGAGCTTGAATATATGTTGTGACTAGCAGGATGACATGCATTCTCTTTTAGACATTGTATAAGGTGAAGAGGGAGCTGCGATCTAAGATGGAGAAGGAAATTCAACAACTGCAGTACGTGATAACACAGAACGACGACGATGCCTTCTTCCGGGAGTTGGAAGCTGAGCGCTTCAGGTCTCGCCTTCATCTGGCTTCCTTTCAGTACAGTAAAAATCCCTTCCCGTGAGGCCAGTCTTCCTTCATAAGGGACATTTCTGGAGAACTTCACCAGGCAGAGCTAGAATTAAACCATTCAACTATCTAAACCAGAAGAATCATTTCTAAACATCTTATCTACATATTCATTCCAATACTTTTGATGAAATAATTTTTTAAATAAAAATTGTTTTCTTAAAGTTTACTGCTTTTGAATTATGACCTAAAGCACACATTCTTCATTAGTCATATTTGTACTAAAGCGATTAACAAGCCTTGACTGCGCAGTCAGCTCCTGAAGCCAACTGCTGTAGGTCAACAAAACAGTCACACACAGCACTTGGGGACAAAAACAACCTTTAATTCAAACAAGGGGAAGAAGTGTGAGCTTGTTGTCAGAGGTGGGACTTCAGGTTAAACCCTGATGACAGTTGTAAATATATGCAGCTTTTTCACATGGTGGCTAGGAGATGAGAATTTATGCATTATGGCTTTTAGTGGTTGATAAAGGACAGCATGAGGAGAGGCAAAGGGTGTATAGATCTAGATAGATAGCCACAGTACACTCTTGAGTAAAACGAGCAAATCTTAAACTATGCAGTTTATTTTAAAAGCTATGGTATGTATCATACATATGGGGTCAGAACATTAAGTTTGTTAAGTTGTTGCAACTGTTGCTAACCTTTTTTGATATCAGAGGGATTATTCATTATGTTGTACCAACTAGAAAAACAGTTAACCAAGTTTACAATTTGGAAGTGCTGAAAAGAATGCATGAAAAAGTTAGACGACCTGAACTTTTCACCAACAATTCATGGCTCCTGCATCACAACAACACACCAGCTCATACTTTACTGTCTGTGAGGGAGTTTTTAGCCAGTAAGTAACTATTGGAACACCCTCCCTATTCACCTGATCTGGCCCCCAGTGACTTTTTTCTTTACCCGAAGATAAAGGAAATACTGAAAGAAAGACATTTTGATGTCATTCAGGACATCAAGGGTAATATGATGACAGCTCTGATGGCCATTCCAGAAAAAGAGTTCCAAAATTGCTTTGAAGGGTGGACTTGGCGTTGGAGTCAGTGCACAGCTTCCCAAGGGGAGTACTTTGAAGGTGACTGTAGTGATATTCAGCAATGAGGTCTGTAGCACTTTTTCTAGGATGAGTTCGTGAATTGTCAGACCTCGTATAATGCAACATAATCCATAGAACATAGAAAAGGACTAGAAGACTAGTACCCCCAAAATAGTCGGTGCTACTCTTGAGTGGTAGATTAAACTTTCACTCTTTGCTTAACATACTTTAATGCTATTTGAATTTGTTAAAAAATTAAAACAAGCATAATGATGCTTTTATCATTTTTCAAAAATGGTGAATGTTTTAGGAATGTTTAAGTTTCTAGTTTTGCCAGCTCTTTACCAAAAATAGAACTAGGAATAACCATCAAGAAGAATGGGGGAAGGCATTTACCAGGGAAGGGATAGGATTGCTAAACAAAGGTCAAAGAATGGGAGAGGAGACAAAAGACGCCAACATGTTTTAAAAAAGAAGCAAATGAAGCGGTAACTCACTGGCAGGTGGGAGGATATTGCGGCCCAAGTACCTGTGGAGAGGAATAGTGTGTGAGGCCAGTGTGCCCACAAAACCCAGGACAGACTCGTCACATGCACAGCTGAAAAGTTATTTAGAGCTGTGATATAACTGTATTGTACATACAGTCATATCTATAACTGTTGGGGGTAGCGTTACAGAATGAGGTAGTTGGTGTAGCTAAATCCTTAACTACCATAAAAAGGAAACTAGATTATGTCTAAAATTAATGAAAAGCAACATTACTGTGTTTACTTAGAAATGTGGAAGTAACAGAAGAGCGGACAGAAAATTTGGGAGTATGGCCTCTGGAAAGCAAGACTGGGGATGAGGGAAGGGTGACAGTTTTGATTTTAAGCCTCTAAGTGTGTGATTGGTGTATGACCTTTTAACTATGTATGTTTAGCTGTGTATATGCTTCACTGTTATCATGTGGGTGCTGGAAAATTAGCTGCTGCCTCTTAAAAACCTAGGAAGGGAAAAGAAGAAGCAGTGCTGAGGTAAAGCTGGAGGATACAGCCTTTTTTGTGAAGAGGCCAAGGGTGTGGGGGAAATTCATTTGCAAATGGAAGAGGCATCACAGTAAAAAGCGGTTAGGGCAAGTCTATAAGGAGCGAACAACAAAGGGCCAACAGAAGACATGTCTCTAAGAGAAATGGTATCAACTAAAGGAGGAATCCAAACTTTAGTTTGGATTGGCTTCAGCTGCAGCTTAAACGGGGATCTATCAGATCCCAAAATCTAGACATGCTGAAAACATGTTTTATCTGGCATTTCAGACCATTTGAACATTACCCAGCTAATGTGATTGATGTGACCAGTTTCTTCTTGTCTTAAACATTAAACTCAAACTGCCTTTAAAACTTGACCCTCTGAAGAAGAATAAAGCTGGAGGCATCCCACGCCCTGATTTCAAACTATATTACAAAGCTATAGTAATAAAAACAGTATGGTATTGGCTTATCAAACTAAAAAGGTTCTGCACAACATAGGAAACCATCGATAAAATGAAAAGACAAACCTATGGAATTGGAGAAAATGTTTGCAAACCAGGTATCTGATAAGGCATTAATATCCAAAATATATAAAGAACTCATACAACTCTATAGCTAAAAAAAAAAAATCCAATTAAAAAATGGGCCGAGGGGGGCCAGCCGAGTGGCTCAGTTAAGAGTTGGCTTAGAGCACATGCTCTGAGCAACAGGGCCGCCAATTCGCTACATGGGCCAGTGAACGCTACGCCCTAGCTGCGTTGTTGCTGAGCTGCCAACAGGTGGCAGGATGGCTCAGCTGGTGTAACAAGACTGCCTGTTCAATGGTGGGCTATGCCCGCCCGCAACTAAGACTGAAGAACAACAACTTGGCTGGTCCCCTCCCCCAATTCACCAATACAATCTTTAAAAAACAAAAAACAAAAATGGGCCAAGGAACTGAATAGACATTTTTCCAAAGGCATACAGTTGACCAACATGTACATGAAAATGTGCTCAATGTCACTCATCATCAGGAAAATTCTAATCATAAGCACAATGAGGTATCAGCTCACACCTGTTAGAATGGCTGTCACCAAAAAGACAAGAAATAAGGGTTGGTGAGGATGTGGAGAAAAGGGAACCCCTGTGTACTGTTAGGATTGTAAACTGGGTCAGCCTCTAGGAAAACAGTATGGAGGTTCGTCCTAGTATTAAAAGTAGAACTAATACGGGCCAGCCAAGTGGCGCGGTGGTTAAGCGCTGGCTTGGGAAGCCAGCGGCCCCGGTTCAGGTCCCACATATGAGGGCCAGTGACATTGCCCTCAAAAAAAAAAAAAAAAAAGTAGAACTAATACCATATGAACCGGCAATTCCACTTCTGGCTATTTATCTGAAAAAAATGAAAACGCTAATTGGAAAAGATACCCGCACCCCCTGTATATTCCCTGTAGCATTATTTACAAGTCAAGATATGAAAACAACTTAAGTGCCCATCAACAGATGAATGATAGAGAAAATATGGGGTGTATGTACACAATGGAATATTATTCAGCCGTAAAGAAGGAAATCCTGCCATTTATAGGACAAGATGGACCTTAAGAGCATTATGCTAAGTGCATAAGTCAGAGAGATCATACCATATGATCTCACTTATATGTAAAAATCTAAAAAATCCAAACCAAAACAAAAAAAATCAGCTCACAGATACAGAGAACTGATTGGTGGTTGCCAGAAAGGGGGGGTGAGGGGACTTGGAAAGGGTGAAGGGGGTCAAAAGTTACAAACTTCCAGTTATAAAATAAGTTATAGGGATGTGATGTGCAGCATGGTGACTATAATTAATACCGTATTACATACAAGTTCCATTCACCAGAAAAAATAAAAGTTTGTAACTATGGTGACTGATGTTAACAAGGCTTGTTTTGGTGATCATTTCACAAGATATATAAATATATACGGATCATTATGTTGTACACCTGAAACTCATATATGTCAATTATACCTCAATTAAAAGAAATAAGTACCTTTCTTGTCTCAATGGCCCTCCACTTCCTTGCCTGGCCAGCATCATCTTTGGGAGAAGCGAATGGTCTGAAAGATTGTCTGATGTGCTCTCTCCATCTTCACTCCCAACTCCTGGGCTGAAAGCAAGACGATTTCAAGAACACTTAAGCGGGCAGGAAAAACGTCTTGGAAGGGTCCCCTGCCCACCCCACAGCTGCTACAGTTGCCTCTCCGCTTCTTTTGCTTCTAAAACACTATAAGGGACACAGACGTGGGGTTCACAGCTCAGATTAGAGACTGAGAACCTAGGTAACTCCCAACCCAGATATCCACATCAGGGTTGCTATCAGTAACGGTTGGCGCATCACCGTGGAAAAGTGGCCAATTGTACGCTGAGCAGGAACACAAAGAGGAGCTAAGGGTCCTAGAACGCAGTCACTAGGATCTGAAGTGTCACGGGAAGGGAGGGGGGGACAAAACCAATTGTTTTAAAAACCCCGTCTGGGATCTGAGGCCTTCCTGAAGTTAGGTATTTCATCCTGTGCTCCCATCACGACAGCTTGGCTGGACGCAAACTGAGTTTTGAGCACCTACGTTTGAACTTCAGCTTCTAACAACCATCCAAAGCCAGTACTGGGCCTGACACAGTAGGAGATATTTGTTGAACAAAGAACAAGTCATGTTTAAGGCAAATACCTTTTAATAAAATGTAACTTTAAAATCAGGTTTGTCTAGTTAACTAAGTGGTAATGCAGGAGTGTACCTCTTTTTCTGTATAATTACCTCTATCCTGTTACTAGACTCTTACTCTATTGTGTGCATTTTAATTTACTCTATTATAAGCATTTAGGCTGCATAATACAAATAAATGCAGTGGGTGCCAAGGTTAACCTTCATCATAATGAAGGGATAAGCCTTTCAGGTCACCACACAAGAGAAAACATCACATATTAGTCAAATTTCTGGGTAATTTATAGCTTATAATAATACTAGAATCCTTCATGTACTAAAACTTTACAAATTTAGATACTAACCAGTAAGTATAGGCAATTTGAGACAAAGCAGAAAAATAAATTTCAAAGGACATACAAAGTGGATACCATGCCCACTCTTTGAACTTTCACCTGCTACTACTGCTACTTACACTGCATTCCCCAGGCATTCACTCTGCGGGGCCTCTGCAGTGGAGGGACTTTACATAGACTATTCTGAATGGAAAAGCACATATCCATTCCTTTCTCCACTCATGTATTTATTTAGCTGGATTTTCATCCATTATCATGTACAGAGTTGTGAATCGTGATCCTGAAAGTCACAGCTTCTTGGAAAAATACAGATTTCTCCTTTTCACTTTGAGAATTTTACTGCTCAAGACAAAGGGAGCAAAGGAGGCCCCTACTGTAACTGCCCAGAGCCAGAGCTCTGGGCACGATTGGAACACTCTGCCCCAAGGAGCCTGCATCAGCCTCAGAAATCTGATGCCACGTGGCCCCCCAATAGTCACTGCCAACTGATCCATTGGCTATGGCAAGAGAATTGCCACATGGCACCTTCCTTGCTCTACCTGGAGACAGGAAGGGAGCTTCCTGGGCTCTCTCAAGCTCTAGCTCTCCAAAGTGACAAAGGCATCAACTAAGGAAAGCATGTGAATCTTCTTCAACTTCTCATTTTATGGCTCATATGCTGTCACCCTTCATCGAGCCAATCAAATTTTTTCAAAACAATTCATTATAAACTCAATATTCTTTAAAAATGTTGATGCTGTGACAGTGCAAACAGCATTCATTTTATTGCTCAACTTCAGCATGGGCACATACATAGTTAATTTTTAAAAACCATTTATACAGATGTTATTGATAAAGCTCATGTAACAACTGAGTGAAAATACAAAGAATATCAAAGCTAAAACACTCTGTAATAAATACAAATACAATGAAAATGATAAAACTTTGTTTTTAGAGTCTGTTTGAGAGAAGGAAGAACATTACATTAAGTGAACTATACATCTAGAAACAAAACAACTCAACATTTGGTACAATCATCATCCTAACATAATAACGTTAAATACCACGAATGGCACCCGTTGACAGTGCTGCAGCTTAAAAACAGAAGCAGAAGGAGCTGCTCTATCAATCTGTAAAGATGGCTGGAACAATCTCTAACTCCCATCCACGAAATCAGTTCAATGCACCGGAAGTTCAAAGCAGACTTAGTGTTGTAAAATAAAGCAAATTACATGGTATTTAAAAGCAAGGAAACTTGTGCTCTGGGCTGTAAATACAAGGGGGGAAAAAAAAGGACTTGGTAAAAATAAAACCCATTCAGGGCAACAAACTATGTGCAAAACAAAATGTACACTATACACAGCACTATTTAAAAACTCTTTACACCGAGAAATAAGACCCTTTGAAATAAACTCACCTCTGCACTGCATATGAGCTCTACAAAGTAACCACTGTTCGTAATTAAGCATTCCTGATGGAAAGGCAATGTATGGAAACGTGACATCACATATCTGAAATAACACAACTAAACGAAGGATTAGGAAAAAAAAAAAACCCAGTTAAGAGGCAGGGACATGTGGAAATAAATATTCACATTAAACATGAGGTGCAAGTCCAAGGTTCAAGGACACATTGGGGGGTGTTGTTTCCTTAGCACCTATTCGGGAGTCATCAGGTAACATACTTTTTTTGCAAACAAAATCTAAATCATCATGTTCTTTATAAATTATGTTGGTGATACCACAGAACATTAGGGTAATTGATTTCTTTTAAAGCTCTATTAAGTCATTATAAAGTTAAAAAGGCACTCAAAAAGCAATGGTATTTGCCTGCTTGATGTTGTACATGATGATAGTAGCATTTCCTTATTACTGCATCCGTCAGTTAGGATTTCTCTAGTGTTCATGTACTTAATCTTTACTGAAAGGTTATAAGAGTAGGCACAATTACACTGCACTAGTGCTCAAGTACAAAAGAGAGACGGACCGGGAAGGTACTATTGTGAAAGCTGCAAACTACTGATAATCAGGTAGTATACAAACCTCCTCTGTACATTTCAAGATGTTCTTCGGTACTAATGCAGTAGGAAAACACCAAGTGTTTGAGAAGAAAAAGGTCAGCATAAGCACATTACCACTGCAGTTATGACTAGGACTAGCTTGCACGTAGCCAGTTTGGCGGAATGAAATTTAAACACCTAGAAAACTATACGAGTAGTTCTCAACTTGCCTTTTAAGCAGCAAAATTTCCACTTCTTTTATTCCCCCTGCACCCCCACCCCACCCTGGCCCCGCACATGAACGCTTACTTGGAATTCCAATTCATAAAGAGGAAAATGGGAGCTGCTCTGAGAAAGGAGGGCGGGGGTGGGGAGTTACAGGCCTTTACTCTCCTCCTCACTCCCTCCCTCTCTCAGACCATTACTTCTGGGGCACCTTTGAGGAACCCCTTGGCTCCAAGGACCAGTCCATCAAATGAAAAAACACAAAGGGTCTATTCTCTTGATAATTAAACTGCAAAATTTAAACAAAGCTACATCATCAAAATGTGCTATTCTTGATTTCACATCAATGTAAAAAGAAAGAATAGTGCCGATTTCTGATGGCTGAGGTTACAAATCCACCCATGATTTCAGATTTTTCCAACCCCTCACTCCAGAATGTTGGTTGCCTCGTGGATCATGCAACATGCCACACACACCGAGAGCTAAATCTGGATATTTCAAAATCAGATGCCGATCGCCACACCAAGGGAACTGGGTTCCCTTACTTCCAAAATTCACTCTTCAGTTTTAATTTATGCCACAAAATTAGAATCACTGTTTCTATAGTAATCACATCCTTTGCCCCACCACCCTCACTTCATTTTATTGGGTAAAAGCAGGGTTTTTTCTAAGTTTGCTAAAAAATCTTTAAAGCAATTTTTTCTTTTCATAAATTTAACTGATTAAAATATCATGAGCAGCTGAACAAAGATTCAGAAGGGTTTACCTGTTAGAAAGTTACACCATAATTAAAATATAAGTTAGGTGTACTTGTCATAGGAGACTTTGGTTTATAGAAATAGTGTATATATTAAAGATAAGCTGACCCAGAAGAATGAAAATCCCATCCCTTCCACATGATCTGAAAGCTATAAAAATGCAGGATTTCCATTTAAGATGAGAAGTAAATCCAAAACACCTGGTCATATTGATTCAAGATAAAAAAAATTAGGATTTTTTTTTTAAGTCTCTTAAAAACAGGGAGCCCCTGAAAGCATCCTATTGTAGCAAATAAGCTACTAAATTTAGGCTAAATGGCTGCATTAGAAAAGTTGACAGACAAAATTATATAGCTGTTATTCCAGGAAATCTGTGCCTTGAAAAATATAAAAAAAGACTCACGTAGGCTAGGTTGAAACATACAATGCTTTTAAAATATAATGCTTTGCTATAGAAAAATGTACTTAAACATGTAAATGGCTTAATTTTTTAAAGATAATGATTCTTTCAGCCAATTGTTTACAAAGGTAGAATAATTCAAAATAATTTTATTTCATTTTTTTTACAAAGAGCAAGTGCAGGACCTGTTCCAATCCATGTATCCAACCAAATGCAATGGGACTTGTACCGACTGCTGAAGTCGTCTTGATGTTTGAGAGACTTGAAATCTGTGAAGCAATTTGAATAGATTACCTTTTATAAAAATAGTAGTCTTTAAATGTAGAATACTGCCTAACTCTGGAAATGTAGGAAAAGTCAGCATTCTTTAGGTTCAAGATATTAATTTTAAATAGCAGCTGAATGCGGCCTCATGGCAAAACATGAGACCTCTTTTTTTCCCTTGAAAAGGAATTTAAAAATTGTCCTTTCCCCTCACAGTGTCCTAAAATTTAAAGGGGGTGGGGGCGGGGGCATTTTCCTGTATTTCAGCATTCCTTGACACTGCTGAAAGGAGGCTGTCCGGGGTATAAATAGAGTCCTGGGTAAATCCTTGACGTCTGTCATTCCACAGCAAATCCACATGTTTCTTCGATGGCTGTTAGCAGCTTTTCATATAACTTTTCATAGCTTTCATAGGGCGGAATGTCTATTCGATTGAAGCTGTAAATAAGCAAATTAGATTTTACACGCTTCATTCAACGTTAAGTAAACCAGCCTAGCAAGTGTACACTAATACAGCCACATAGAAAATTCAAGGGAAAAGGTTCCATTTCTCTAAAGTAGAGATTACCACTTTCAGGTTTTCCTACCAATTTCTGAATAATCTCAAATCACTTAAAGAGTTGCTCATTGTTCCTTTTAAAGGTCCATTTAGTGGTAAGAACAATAAATGAACAGTCACCTGTTTGAAACTAATACCTACACACATGGAATAAGGGGGGAAGCTACAAAACTAGCTCACCACGTGTGGGCTTTTGGCAGGTTGTTCGTGCAGGCGTCAATCTGGTGGATGGTAAAGAGCCGCGGGCCTGCAGCACCTGCAAAGAAGCAAATGGGGGTCAGATCACTGCAAGGGCAGGTGTCGGTCTCCCAAACCTCAGAATAAAACTGGTACATAAACCATAGGCCCAGGGGCAGTGGAATGCTGGTGACACCACATGAGCTGCCAAAAAATTCTTTTCCTAGGAAAAGAAGCTGGGTTTAAAAGCTAGAACTGACCTTGGCAAAGGCTGGATTCCTTAATGTGCTAGCATTTCAATTTGAGAAATAGTTCAGGATTGAAGCCCTTTGCCAACTTCTATCTTCTATAGAAAAGCAATGTCCCAAAAGTATGAGAAGAAAAGTAAGTGGGCAAATGCAAGATTAAATATCTACACATGTTCAAATAGATGACAACATTAACGCACATTTAGGTTTTGTGACTCAAACTTGGCAAAAGATGAGCAGCCTACAAGGTAAATTCAGTTCAATATAAGACAGCCCGTACAAATATACACAGAAACACAACTTCACTTTATGCAGTAGGTTAGTCTGATAATGATGAGTTTTCCAAGCAGCGAATAGAAGCACTACTCAAAGTGTGCTCCCTGGACTTCCGGCATCTGCACTGGGGCCGCACTGCTAGATTATGTACCAGTCTTGCTTGTACATCCTCAGTCATCAGCAGCAACAGCAGCTTTGTAAATGAAGAACTTCAGAAGTAAAAGAAGCAACCGCCACCCAATGAAGCACCACACTCACAGATTACCAACTCATCCAAAAATAAAATAGCTATTCCACAGAAAACCATTCTTTACAACAGAACATGGTAGTAAGTGAATCAATCATCAGACGCCATGCAATAAGTAACGTGCTCTGGCCAAACAAACGGCTTCCACAACACATATTGTCTCTTTCTATCCAAACGATAGAGAGGTAGAGGGGAGAGGACATCCCAAGTGGGTAAGTGATTTGCCAGGCTGAGATGTGAAGGTGGAAGCAGACAGACTTCCCCTACAGGAATGTGCAACCGAATTTAAAAGCCAGAGCCTCACCCAGGATCTCTAACACGTGGCACTCACTACAATCACCGAGAACCCAGCAGAAAAGGCTCTTGGGAGGGGAACAAAGGAAAGGAAGCAGAAGGGATCAGGTGTGAGACTTACAGATCAGGAAGAATAGGGTGTTTATAAGCACACAGTTTGTAAACTATCCACATAAACTACAGATTGGCCCCTCCCCCCGTCATCGATGGTGCGCCATCTGGCCCTCTGGCAGTCCTTACCTTGCAAAGCTTTGAAGCCCTGCAGCGGTACTCTAGATGATCCTGTCACAAATTGAAGTAATCGTGCACGTCGCTCTTCATCGAAAAACTCCACAGCTTTCCAGAACCACTTGACAACATTGCTGTCTGGTGTACAGTGTTTTAACCGGGTGTTTACCTTCCAGTCATTAACATCTATCTTTCCAAGGCCACAAATTATGAGCTGTTAAAATATTGTACAAATTATGAGCCAGTAGAAACCCATGTTAAGCCAAAAATTCCTCCAACTAGAACTTTCATATTTGCAGTTGGCTCTCATGTGGTGGTTCTTAATCAAGGGTATACATCAGAATCTTCTGGAAAAACGTCAATATATACACCCCAGGTCTTACGCCCACAGATTTTAACTCTGGCGTGACACTAGGAAGCCCCATTTTCACGTCCCCTACCCAGAGCCTGAGAGCTTCCACTTGAGGGACACAAAATGGGGATGGTACTGAGTCAAACCAATCTTTTTAGACGTGTTTACCAAGAAGTCTGTTGACAGATTTAGTTAGAAAGGACACTGAAGTTAATTAATCATGTAGACTTCAAATATTTATGCTCTTCCTAGCCACGAGTTAAATTTGGGACCTCTGGTAGAATAAAACCTCATTGATTTTTCAAAGTAGTTTAGTGGAAATTCAGATGTATTTGTTAAAGGTCTTAATCATAAAACCAGACCTAAGGTGTTTAAAGAACCAGCTTTAAAAGAAAACAAAAAACAAGTTAACTGTTTATTAAAGCTACTGTTAATAAGGAATGTTTACAGTTTACCCTAAATGTTTATATTATTTCTTCTATGATCTTGCCAAGAAGAGCAAATGCTTTCTTTAAAGCTTAGTGTAAATCAATTGAGCCTTGGGCTTTTATTCCAAGTAAATTTCAATATGGTTGAGACCAAATAATCAAGTTTTATTTAACTAAATCAATAACCACTTAATTAGGGGATAGAAAACAACACTGGAAGAAAGTACACAGAACACATGAAATCTGTTGAAAACAAGAAAGGATAACATGGAAAAATAAAATGTTCACGATATGAGAGCGATTGCTCACTTGTAGAAATTTTAAAGCAGAAAAGACTGTTCCTGGGCCTAAGAATTCTCACAGAATTGCACCATGAAACTTCAAAAGCACCAGAAATACCAACTTCCTCTAAAACTCAATAACAGAAGCTGCCTAACCTGCCCTTGTTACACTAGATGATGTCATGACACTAATAAACTGACCTCCAACTCCTTCTCATCAAATGTCTTCAGCAGATGCTGTGGAATTACTTCATTAAATCCTTTCTGCAGGGCCAGGAATTGCGCCTCGATGCCTCGTAAAAACCTCCAGTTGACATAGAGCCTATGAACATTGGGCAGGGGTTTCACATCATCAAGTATGTTCAGATTTGGTCATTATTATGAACCTCAGCTATAGCAACAATATACTTTACAAGCATTTAGCAAGAAGAACTTAGACTAAAGTCTAAAGGAATCTCAAGTTACTGAGGATAGATGGATCCTGAGCTTGGAGGCAGTTCAACGTAGATTAAAAAGTGGTAACCTTCCAGTAGTAACAAGGGCTGCACCAATAAAGCACCTCTTCAAATCAGAGAAACTCCTAGTAGACTGGAAGTTAGCTAGAATTTAGATGACTCTGAAGTCAAAGTCTAGATGAAACTTCTTTCTAAACTTCTGGCATGCAAGCCAATAAACCACAAAAAAGAGTCCATTCAACAAAAAATGACTGTTTTTCAAGTTTCACTTGAAAATATGATCTGAATATGTTGGGTATTTTGTTATATTTGGAGGGTGGCATATGGGGGAAGAGGAGTAAAAGAGAACCTTCCTATCTAAAATGAGTAAGTAAGCACTTTCTTTCCTTTGTTAATTGGGGAACTGGGGGAGGGGAATAGTGCTGGGGAATTGGGGACCAGCCAAGTTGTTGTTCCTCAATCTTCGTTGTGGAGGGCGGCAGTCACCATCTGGCTTCCCGTCGGCAGCTCGTGGCCTCTAAGCTCAAGGTGCTGAGTTCAGTCTTAGTTGCAGGTGGGCGTAGCCACCTTCCCATGCGGGAGTCGAACCAGCAGCCTTGTTGTTAAGAGCGCACACTCTACCTACTGAGCCAACCGGGCAGCAACTTGGCTCAAGGTGCCCAGCTCAGTCTTAGTTGCGGGCGGGCAGAGCCCACCATCAAACAAGCAGTCTTGTTAGGAGCACATGCTCTCAGGAACTGAACTATTCTGCCACCTGTTGGCAGCTCATCGGCAGCTCATCTTGGGCACAGCATCACTGGCCCATGTGGCAATCAAACTGGAGGCCCTGTTGCTCAGAGCTCACACTCTTAAGCTAACTCTTAATCAACTGAGCCATTCAGCAGGCCCAGCACTTTTTGATTAAATGTTCATTGTTCCCTGGAGGCTTTAAAAACCTTAGAAGATATAATTTACCAACAAAAAGTACACTAAACTACATCTAATGTGTAGCTTTACTCATGTTTTTGACTTATAATTTATAAATGAATGCTTTTTTTTTTTTTAATCTACCCAGGAAAGCCTAACCATCTCACAAATCTCAGAACTACTCATTTTCCAAGTTTGTCAACACACCTTATTACAAACTTGGAGAAATAACTCTACTTAAAGAAATAAGTTATTTAACATTGTATCCTTTGGGGGACCTCATTTCTGGGTGTTTATTCAAAGAAACACCAAAACTGCACATCTAAAAAGTTTGTCTTTGTGATGTTTTTAATTGCAAAACTGTATCTCGTAAGGGGTAATTACTGTGTCCTAGAAAGTGGGAGCTAAGAGCTGAGTAGTCCACACTTGATCCTGGAAGTGACACACTACGGAAATTCAGGAAATTCCCATTCATTCTTTTATTTATTTATTCATTTTAAAGATTTTTATTAGGGAATTGGGGGAGAGGAACAGACAAGTTGCTGTCCATTTGTTCTTCAGTCTAGTTGTGGAGAACATTGCTTCACTGCCCCATGTTGGTATCATCATTGCGCTCTTCCCGGTGAGGCAGATCGGTCGCTGGCCTCTGGACAGCCATTCAAAGCGGCTCTTGGCAGCTCACACAGGCTGCCAGCCACTGACACTGGATGCTGGCCACTCACTGTAGCCTATGGTAGCCCACTCAGCAGTGGCTGCAACTATGCCGTCCCGGGGACTCACAGCAGCCCAGCTCCAGGTGGAGCTATTGTTCACCATCTTAGCTGTAGAGGGCAGTGTCACTGGCCCTCATATGTGGGATCCGAACTGAGGCCACTGGCATCCTAAGCCAGTTTTTAACCAACGCACCACTCGGCCATCCCACTTTTATTTTTTAATTAGAAATGTAATGCATGCTTGTTAGAGATATAAAGAAAAATCAAGCACTAAATGTGGAGACAGTAAAACCAGAAAGTCCATTCTTTCATCCCCTTTCCCTCTCCACTTCCCGGCTGACCACCTCCACTCCCTCAGCGGAGACAAACACTTGATTTGGTACCTAGCCTTCCTGAACAGCTTCCATGAAATCAGAAAATACCACCACAGACTGTGCCTACATAATTCTTTTAAGACCTGCTTTTTAAATCTGACAGCTTATGCAGAGTCTCATTTAAAAATCCATATCGGGCCAGCCAAGTGGCACAGTGGTTAAGCGCTGGCTTGGGAAGCCAGTGGCCCTGGTTCGGTCCCACATATGAGGGCCAGTGACACTGCCCTCAAAAAAAAAAAAAATCCATATAATATACTTCCGAATGTATATAATCATTCTCTAAAAACATTTTAGCAGTTTTTAATTTTTACAGTAATATTCAAGTAATATTTAATATTAATATTTAATATTAATATCTAATATTTAATCCTTATTCATAATTATTTAATTCATGTGTTTCTGCAGCATAGATTCCTAAAGATGGAGCTGCTAGTTAAAAGGCTATTATCAAACTGCTTTCCAAAAAAGCTATACCAATGTTCTCTGCCATCAACAGTCTATGAGACTGATGGGCCTCAGGTGTAAACTAGGAAAATTTTAGCCAATAAGACTTAGGGACATAATCAATACTAAAAAAGAATAGCATTCATGTTTCTGGGTACATATGCATGTTCAAACTCCTCATTTGATTACCATAGTTTTATGTTTAGCAGAACTTCTGTTACCATAAGCCAAATGATCTAAACTGATACTTTTTTTTTTTTTGAGGGCAGTGTCACTGGTCCTCATATGTGGGACCTGAACCGGGGCCAGTGGCTTCCCAAGCCAGCACTTAACCACTGCACCACTCAGCCGGCCCACATCTCGCTCTTTAAACTCACAATGTGCCTATTTATAAACAGGGTAAGTGCTAGTAAGACAGCCCAGAGTGCTTCTGTGCAGCCAGCCGAGGTGGTGGCGCTCCCCAAGCCCAGGCACCATGTTTCCTGGTTCTGGGCCTCTGTGCAGCCCCACCTCTAGGCTGCACTTAGGTTGGCATGTGACTCACTTTCATCAAAAAAATACAGCAGAGGTAACACTGGTCAGGTCAAGGCTTAGACCTTAAAAAGATCCAGCAACTTCTGCTTTGTGCTCTCGGAAACCAACCGCCCCTTAAGAAGCCCGGCTATCTTGCTGGGGAGAGAGAGGCCATGGGGAAAGTGAGAGGCCGCTGCAACCACATAGAGAACCCAGGAACCCAGCCAACAGTGAGAACAGGGCCCCAGACGGTGACCTAGCGGCTGTTCCCGTTCCAGCCAGTCCCCACCATTGGGGCCATCCCAGCTGAGTCTGCAGATGCTGAGTGAAGAGGCCATCTTGATGTTTCAGTCCCAGCTGATGCCACACAGAGGAGCGCTGTGCCATCCCTGCTGCTCTCTATCCAAACTCCTGGCCCACAGCCTTGTGGGAAATTATAAAGTAGAGCTTGTTTGTAAGCCACTCAATTCTGTAGGTGCCTTTTTTCTTTAACTGGGGAATTGGGTGAGGGAAACAGCGTTGGGGATCAGGGGAAGGGGAACAGACAAGTTGCTGTTCTTTTGTTCTTCAGTCTAGCTGTGGAGGACATTGCTTCACTGGCCCATGCTGGTATCATCATTGTACTCTTCTCGGGTGAGGTAGATCGGTCGCCGGCCCCTGGACGGCTGCTCACGGTGGCTCTTGGCAGCTCACGCTGGCTGCGGGCCACTCACTGTAGCCTATGGCAGCCCACTGCAGCAGGGGCTGCAGCTATGCTGTCTCGGGGACTCACAGCAGCCCAGCTCCAGGTGGAACTGTTGTTCACCATCCTAGCTGTAGAGGGCAATGTCACTGGTCCTCATATGTGAGATCCAAACTGGGGCTTCTGGCGTCCCAAGCCAGCTCTTAACCAACGCGCCACTTGGCTGGGCCTGTAGGTGCCTATTTTATAGCAGCAAGTAACACTACCTAAGTACGTACTTCCATGTTTTTCTTACTGCCATTCTAGAACATTAAAACAATTCTCCGGTGCGAGAACACAGAAGTGTTTACCTGACATATTCCTTTTTATTTTCTTCAGTAACAGGAATGCTCTTGCCATTTGGTTTAAGCTCATGCTGAATAATTTCCCCATATGCATTGTGTTCGACACAGAAGGTATGGTCCAAAACACCTGTAATATCATTCTCACTAGAAAGGAAGAAACGGCAAAAAAACTTAAATGGAAGATCTCAAACACAGACCCTACAAATGTCTTAACTGATGAGACAATAAAACTAAAGTAATTTTATGACATGACAAATATAAAGTCAGATTCCTTTGATTAGATCTTATGCCACCATGCCGCCTGCTTACTGGGCAGAAAAGACAGAGCTTTAACCTTCACAAGCACAGGAAACATTTCACTTTCTGAGGAATGAGAAAGGACCCTGGCTAGAGCCAGGCTTTACATTAGGAAACTGCAGTTGTGTTTTGCTTTCAGGTAAGAGGCCTCATTCAGGTAGCCTGAATTTGGGTACCCCAAATAATCAAACGCCTGAGTATCCCCCAGTGAGAAAGCTACTCATGTGTTTGGTAAAAATAAGTACGGCCAATATATCTTCATAAATTCATGACCTCCCACAAAACAGAAGTGGTTCTTACAAATAACCTTTTTTTTAATTTTTATTGAGGGCAGTGTCACTGGCCCTCATATGTGGTATCCGAACCAGGGCCGCTGGTGTCCCAAGCCAGCTCTCAACCACCACGCCACTTGGCCGGCCCCAGATACCCTTTTTAAAGTATGGTTTCAACAATCACTTTCAGCAGGAATTTGCTATTTTAACACATGCAGGATTGGAATTGAACTTGCATCACCTTGAGGAAATCATTTATAGTGCCTTTTAAAAGACAATATACTATTTTTTCTCCTTTTTAAAGTAATAACATTCACTAACTTTTAGGAATTTGAAATATACAGGAAAGCAGTAGAAAGAGGAAAAATCTTATGTTGTCCTATCACTCAGATAATCACTCTTACTATCTGAGCATTTTTTAAATTTTAAAGAAGTACATCCATTTTAAAACAGCACCTTTTTAAAAGATCAGATTCTAACTATAATGAACAGATACAAGACTCCATACATACAGTATCCACACTAAACTGTTATGAAGATCTGGATCAACTAACTCCATGTCATCCAAAGTAATTGACTTCCCAAGCAACTGTTTATAAAAAGGCAATGTGAAACCACCATCAATGTAATGTCCATGAAACACAGCCATTCCCATTATTCGTCCAACAAAGTGGAAATATGATAAGTGTTCCTGAAATTGAAAAGAGTTTATATAAATACTCAAGTTAGACATTCTCCAGGGAATTTTTAGTAAAAATTAAATTTAAGCAACATTAATCTTTTTTATAATAAGTATCAACTCAAACTTTAATTTACAACTATTTAGATGGAACAGGCTATTGTATCAAAGCTCAGTAATCATTAGGGGAAGTTTCTATCTGGCATGCCCAAGATTCTGTACACTGTTATAAAATACTATACCAGTCAATGCCTCTCTCAAAGGGTGCAGTCACTTTGTAAAATTTCTGTTGAGAAATTAAGTCCAAACTAAGTCACACTGCAGTGTCATTCAAGCACTCACAGATCCTGTTCTCTTCCTCTCCTCTCAAAGCCTGCTGAGCCCTTTACAATCCTGGCTCTGTCAAGGAAAAAAGCCTTCAATCCTAAACCTCCCTATTTCCTTGACCTAACCAGAAACTGAACTTGAAAACCTCATAGATTTAAAGACACAGATTTCATGTCTAACTTGGACTACAGTCCTGATTCTGCCAGTTACTAGCTATGTGTATTTGAGCAAATTAACCCCTACAGGACTAATTTTCCACATCTGGAAAAATGAGGGTAATAATAGTATCTAGAAAGGCTCTCTGTGAGGAGCAAAATGAGATGATGAAGCCATGGCACTGGACCTGGCATGAGGTAAAAGCTCAACAAACATGAACTGTTATTACTACAGTGGCAGCAATTGGCTCCCCAAGCAGAAGCTTCACCTAAAAATCTTCCCTTTATAAAGGATTCCCCACAATGAATCTAACAGTCCTACCATGTCTGGATATATTTGGTCTTTTCATGATGAATTGTTTTGTTAGTTGTATATTTATAACTTACACTTCTTTTGCTTTTCCATTTAATAAGTAATCTTTAAACTTCCCTTTATCTTAAAAACAGCTTTCGTGTCCTTTTAAAAACTAATACATGTTCACTACAAAATACCGTACCTAGAAAATTCAGATAAGCAAAAAACAGAAAAAAACCCATAATCTAATACCCAGAGATAACCAAAGTCAATATTGTAGTATAGAGCCTTTCAATGTTAACATATATTCATATTTGTTTACATATATACATATGTTTACATATATGCATATTTCCCAAAACTATATACTATTTTGTAAACTTCTTTTCACTTACTGTATCACCAATACCATCTTAGACATGTCATTGACTATTATCCCATAATATCATTTTAGTGGCTATATAATATGCTCTTGTATGGAAAGATAATAGAAATAATATAAAAATAAATCAGTAACAGCTGCTGACTTTTGTTGAGTGCTTACTACATAATAGGGTTAACAATGCACGGCACCGTGCTAAATACTTAATGTGCAAGGTCTCATTGAATCGTCACAACCCTTTCCTGAGGTACGAGCTATATTTATTATTATTTGCGATGATAAATTGAGGCTTAAGTCTATGAATTTACCAAAGGCCACAAAGCTATGAAGTAGTGGGACCAGCGAGTCTTTCTAATTCCAGACTCTATGTTCTTAACCATTAATGTCATTCTACTTCATGACATAATTACTCCCCCCTGCTAATGGGCAAGAATGCTGTTTCCAATTGGAGCCACCATAAGCAGTGACACAGCAAACATCCCTGTGCCAAAAGCTGTTCAACATATCCATAATCCTTTACATGAGAAAATTTTCCAAAAGAGGAATTACTAAGTCCCAAGGTGTGACTAGGACAAGGAGAGTAGTCCTATGTCATAAACTACACTGACATTTAAAGATGAAAAATATTGTAGGTCACTAATTAATTCACGTCATCATAACCACCAATCATACCGGGTTAACTGCAGAATCAGGATTGATCTGCAGTGTGTAGATATCATCTCTTGAATACTGAAAGAGGCCATAGTATGGATTCAACATTTCATGTGACAAGAGATATAACCACTCCCTAGAAAAGAAGATACGAGAAAGGAATTTTCTGTTAATGAATATATTAAGGTACGCTATTAATCATTTCGCAAAGAATTTTTTAAATAGAAGAAAATAAAGCACTGATTAGTTACATAAGATCACACTGGAAAAAGTACCATGCCAAAAAAGCAAATGAAAACTGTTTTCTTGTTGTGCAGTCACTTCTCACTCATTTTGGGCACTTTTATGACATGAGCATCAGACAGTATAAGGTATTATTCAGAAATACCAACTACTAATTAGATGCTGCAGCCCAATGGTCTGCTTTTAACTGCTAAATAAATTTGCAATCCATGATAAATATAAAATGAAAGGAAGAATATGGTTTTATTTCAAAACATCCATGTGATCTAAACTATCCTGGTCCTCTCATATAGTGGCAGATTTATACTAATTAATATAGATATATATATAACATAACACTTATTTTCTCTCACTGTTAGACAAAGTGTGTTTTGTTGTTGCTATTATTTTAGTAGGAAAATTTCACTATCCATTTCTTCATCTTTTTTGTGTAAATCCTAAAATATACCATGATAAAAATGTAAGTGGTCAGAGATTGCAAGCCATTCGGTCTAGGTAGGAACAAAAGGGCAAGCCTGTATTTTTTTTTTTTTTTTTTTTTTTATATCATGAATACTGGCAGCTCTACCTTTATTTATTTATTTGTTTAGAGGGCAGTGTCACTGGCCCTCACATGTGGGATCCGAACCGGGGACACTGGCGCCCCAAGCCAGCTCCCAACCACCGCGCCACTCGGCTGGCCCAAGCCTGTATTTTTTGAGTATGTTCCATACCACTTCTTGGTTTCAAGTGCACATCAACATTTTAAAAACATCATAATAAATGGTACTATCACTTTAAGTTTATTAAATCCTTTATGAAGTATGAAACATAACTTATTCATCTTGGCAAAACTGAAATAAAATCATTAGAGCTTAAGGAGATGTAGTTCTAGTGTCAATTCTTGTCATTCCTCAGCTAGGATAGGTATTTAAATATTTTCTGATAATATGGATTAAATACATTGAATAATATAATTTTAGGAAATGCAGTGAAACTACTATTAACAAGTAGTTAAAGGAAAATGTTTCAAAGTTCTATAATGTGATGGAGTCTAACTCAGGTCACTACCATTTATGCAATACTTGAAAAACTCTAGAGATTAAAAAAAAAAGTTCTCCACACAAGCAACTTTCCCACACATAACACTCACCTGACGTGTCTTGTTGTTATGCTTTTTATGCATGTCTGTTTTTTTATGAGACTGACGCGCTGCCCACTGTGCTAAGGAGGCAGGTTGTCTGTGTTTTTTTAAAGAAAAAGCAAATTTTTGTTTTGTTTCTACCAAGTATTTAGAACACACATCAAAGCAGAATCCAACTACTTTTGGGTTCTACTACGGAGTAAAGATCAAAGAAAGCAGTTCACTGCCACATCCCATTTAGTCTGCCCAAACCCTGAGAGTAAGAAGTAAGGTTAAGAAATAAACAACAGGGCCGGCCGAGTGGCGCAGTGGTTAAGCGCTGGCTAGGGAAGCCAGCAGCCACGGTTCGGTCCCATATATGAGGGCTAATGACACTGCCCTCAAAAAAAGAAAAAAATAAATAAATAAATAAACAACAAAAAAACTGACTCCTTATTTGGCCTATACATGTAATTATAGCACTCAGACTCCATCAGCAGATAATTAACAAATTTTCCCAACAAACATTCAAAAATCTAGTTATAAATAAATCATAAAAATTTCACAGAGGGCCGGCCGAGTGGCGCGGTGGTTAAGCGCTGGCTTGGGAGGCCAGCGGCTCCGGTTCAGGTCCCACATGTGAGGGCCAGTGACACTGCCCTCAAAAGAAAAAAAAACAAACAATAAAAATCATCTATCATCTTTAAAAAAAAAAAAATTTTTCACAGAAACTATAAAGTCCTAAGTGTGATGGTAAAGTGCTGAATTCTAAAAATGCAAACTGAAGTAATTATCCATTTGCAAGTAAAATGGTCACAGAATGAAAATAAGTCTACAGGTGAAAATAAGTAATGCGAAGTTAACAATTATGGGACTTGGTAGGAACACAATTTACACAATTTTTTTTTTAGCTGAGCCATCCTGTCACCTGTTGACAGCTCAACGGCAACTCAGCTTGGACTGGGTATCCAACTGCTGTTGCTCAGAGCTCAGCTCACACTCTTGAGCGAGCTCTTAACCAACTGAGCCACTCAGCCGGCCCTACACAATTTAATTAAAGCTGGATTTAGATTAGGGGAAGTGAAATTATCATGATGGTCCTTAGAATGTTTCAATACAGAGCTACATTGTTTCTGCTACATTTACATAAAGTGAATTTCTGCACCTGGAAAAATATAAAATACTTTATGTATGAATATAACATAAGGATCATTTATGATATATACATACATACACACACATTTACACACACACACACACACACACACACACTTCTTTAATAAGATTAAAAGGCATGGCAATAGAAGCAAAGGGAAACAGAATTCAGTTTACAATACATGTTATTAAAGTCTCAAAATTGTTCCTGACAATGTAAAGCAGCGAGAATTAAGATGCATTAAAAGAGAGACATGAAGAAAACATAGGGCCTGCAGGTCCTACCGACACGTAGGCTTTTGCAGCTAGCTCTCAGAGGAAGTCTCACTGGGCTATATGAGCCATTAGGCAGCTGGCGCTCTCAAATACTCTTCTTCTCACTAACTCATTATGAGTCTATCTATTAGGATATCCTCTTATTGCAAGCATTAGGGAATATTATACTAGAAAATAAATATCAACGACAAGATTACACCACAGAAAGTATCTTAAATTTGTAAATGTAAAGACCCATATGTCATTTCTGACAAGCAAGTCTTTACCTGGCAACCCCTCCATAGTCAAGGCCTTCTTCTCCACGAAATTTTATCATTAGTCGCTTCCAGAGATCTTTTGGTCTCATTTTCATGACCTGTCGATATGATTCCTGAAAAAAATGTTAATATGCTATAATTACTAAGTGCTTTTAACCTGTTATTTAAACTCTCCCATTCCACCTACAAAACATAAATTTCTTTAAATAAGGTAAAATTTGTTCAACAATCAAATCAGTGGATAAACTCCAAGTATTTGCAGCCTCTCAGAACTTCTAAAAACAAAATGAATGTAGCTTAATATTCTGAAACCAATTCATTTGATAAATGTTATATTAAAAGCCTACTAAGTACAAATCTCCATACTGAAGCTCTATGGTCCACAGCAATGATTCCACTCACATTCAAAATAGAACTTGATAGATGTACCAATTTTTTTTAAGTTGGTTGACCTAATTCTAGGTCATAAGCACCAGTAGAAAATAAAGGTAAGAAAAAGAAAGTCCCAAAAGAACATAATTAATCATTAGTGTAGTCTTTACCAAATAAAAATGTTATATTATTTTAAAATACAAATGATTGACTACAAACTAGGTCAGAGCTGTTCTGAGAGAAAAAAGTGCATCCTTTGGGAAAAGGATTATCAAGTCCCCAAACATCTCTCACCCAGGAATCCTCTAATGAGTGTGAGACCCTGGCCTTGGAACTCTGCCACTAATTATGTAAGGCTTTGAAGTTGATATGAGGGCTGGAAAATCCAAAGATAAAATAATATAGTAGAAAGGAAGATTTTTCAATAAATCACGGAAGTAGTTCAATAGGAATTAAACAAAACGACCTTTTGATTTAAGAGTCTCTTACCTTTTGGAAGGCTTAGAAGGTAAAAGATGGATAATACCTGGGGTCTTCTAAAACTCATTAACAAATAAGGATGTGCAATGCAGAACCAACTGGAATAGCTGAACCAAATGGAATAGCTCACACTCTTCATCCCATTTACATGTTTATCTTACATGTTAAATCTCTCTAAAAGCACTTGCCTTTATTCCCCACAATTAAAAAATAGTGAAAACTCTCCCATTCTAAAGAGATATGAGTCCTAAAAAGCATTTTTGCGAAACAAAGAGTAGAACACTGAAATGTAATTTTTCTCTATTTTGAAATAAGACTTGTAAGTCTACCTCAAAAATCTCTTCCCTGGAAACCTCAATGCGGCAATGGCCAGCCTGAGGCTGTTGTTGGGAAAGTTCTTGCCGCAAAATTTTTAGTTTCTGAACCAGGTCTCGCTTGTACCGGGGGACCGTCAGACATTCTGTGTCATCGGGGCATAACGACACTACTTGCTGTTGCTGTTGGTCTTTCAACTGGTTCTGCCGACTAGAAGTAAACAAAAATGTTATTAAAGCACTTACATTAAAAAGACTGCAATTATACATTTCAAATAGCATATATATATATTTTTTTTTTTAGAGGGCAGCGTCACTGGCCCTCATATGTGGGACACGAACCGGGGCCGCTGGTTTCCCAAGCTAGTGCTAAACCACCGCGCCACTCAGCCATCCCAAATAGCATCATATTTAAACAAGTCTAGTGATATCGTTTCCGGGCCTTACTATATTTTTGGCTCGTCATTTTTGACAACGATAAAGTAGGTCCAAAGTTTACTTTTCAGAATCCATATGAATTTAAGGAATTGAAAAAACAGTTTTATCCAAGAAGCTTTATACAACTGCTGAGAACAAATTTCTCAAATACTGTATCCATTTTCTTCTGCATAGTTCACCATCACCCACTTTAAAATCCAGGCGTAAGCCAAGTCCTGTGCCTGTTATCTAGAGTCTGTCTCTCTGGAAGAGACAAACAGTTTGAACTGGCAGCTTGGCAGGGACCCCTTCTTCTATACACACTACAGTCTAGACCACAAGAATGTGGGAGGTCACATGTAAGTCACTGGCACAGGGAAATGAGCACTGTACAAACAAGTCTAAATGCTTTATAGAGTGACTACTTTTCTTTTTATTGTGGGAAAAATATACATAACGTAAAATTTATCATTTTCAGCGTTTTTTAAGTATATAGTCAGTGGCATTAAGTACATTCACACTGTTGTGCTAAAGTGATTTCTAACTGCACAAATATGGATTACGACAAACACATGAAAATAATCTCCTAAATACAGCAGAAATGAAATTTTAAAAGCAAGTTGCCTAAAGACATTTTTGTACTCCTAGCAAAAATATAAGTTGCATCTAAGAATTTTTTAAAAGAACCTTATGATATAATGAAGGAGTTAATTCCAATAAATTGTCAGGAAATAAAAAGTCTGATAATTCGCTATGGATGTCTATGCAGACACTGAGCGATTCAACTGGAGTTTAATTTTGCACACAACTGACGAGCACAGTCTCCTAGTCTAAAGGTAAAGGGCAATGGTGGCTATGATAAAATAAACAAAAACAACTCTCAGTTCTCTCACAAATCATCCAAACTTATTTTACATACACTAGTGGTTCTTAGAGACTGGGCCAAATTTTATACCTAAAACATGTAACTATGCAGAGAAAAATGTATCTTTGACAACAATTAAAAATCACTATTTACTACTCTTACAAACATCATAGTAAAGGTGTTTGTATACACATATATAAACAAAATCAAAACAATATATTAAAAGATACTCCTCACAAAACTGCATTCATCCTACACACAAAAAATAACTTGGGTATATCTTATATACCCAAGACAGAAAAATTTAACTCAAAATGGATCAGGGACCTCAATGTAAAACCTAAAGCCATAAAACTTCTGAAACACAGAAGGAAATTTTTATGACTTGAGTTAGGCAAAGTTTTCTTAGATATGACACCAAAAATATAATCCATAAAAGAACTAATGGAGGGCTGGCAGAGTGGTGTGGTGGTTGGGCGCTGACTTGGGAAGCCAGCGGCCCCGATTCAGGTCCCACACGTGAAAGCCAGTGACACTACCCTCAAAAAAAAGGAACTAATGGATCATTGAAGTTCATCAGAATTTCAAAGAAAAATCTTTTCTTTGAAAGAAAGCTCTTCAAGGCAAAAAATTTCACCAAAGAAGACATATAGATGGCAAAAAGCACATAAGATGCACCACATCATCAGTCAGTCATGAGAGAAATGCACATTTAAACTATAATGATGAACCACTATACACCTATTCAAATGTTTAAAATTAAATTTGTTTTTTTTGAGGGCAGTGTCACTGGTCCTCATATGTGGGACCAAACCAGGGCAGCTGGCTCCCCAGACTAGTGCTTAACCACCACGCCACTCGGCCGGCCCCAAATGTTTAAAATTAATAAGACTAACCACACCAAGTGTTAGCAAGGGTGTGAAGCAACCACAACTCTCCCCCAGTGCTGATGGGAACATGAAATGGTAACAATCACCTCGAAAACCAATCCGGCAATTTTTTAAAAGTTAAACACAAATCTAGCCTATAATGCAACCATTCTACTTCTAGGTATTTATTTATCCAAGTGAAGTGAGACCATATGTCCATACGACAATTTATACATAAATGTTCATAAGAATTGTATTTTTCAAAATCAAAAACTAGAAACAATCCAAATATCCACCAACAGGTAGATGGGTGAATAAATTATGGTATACCCATGCAATGGAATACCACCCAGGAATGAAAAGAAATGATCTATACATGCAACAACAGAGATGAATCTCAAATAATTATGCTGAGTAAAGGAAACCAAACGAAGAGTGCACATCATATGAATCCATTTATCTAAAACTATAGAAAATGCAAACGAATGTAGTGACAGAGCAGATCAATGGTTGGCTGAAGATGGGATGCACTGTGGTTTGAATTGTGTGCATTAAGATATACTTAAGTCCTAACCTTTGGTACCTGTGAATGTGACCTTATTTGGAAACAGGGTCCTTGCAGATGTAATCAAAGTTAAATCAGGCCATAAAGAAGAGGGAAATATGGGCCGGCTGAGTGCTGCGTTGGTTGCTTGGGACGCCAGCGGCGCCGGTTCGGATCACATATGAGGGCCAGTGACACTGCCCTCTACAGCTAAGATGGTGAACAACAGCTCCACTTGGAGCTGGGCTGCTGTGAGTCCCCAGAACGGCATAGCTGCAGCCCCTGCTGCAGTGGCCATCAGCCAGTGTGAGCGACTGGCAGCTGGTGTGAGCCACAAAGAGCCGCTGTGAGCAGCCGTCCAGAGGCCAGCAACCGATCTGCCTCACCTGAGAAGAGTGCAATGATGATACCAACATGGGCCAGTGAAGCAATGTCCTCCACAACTAGACTGAAGAACAAAAGGACAGCAACTTGTCTGTTCCCCTCCCCTGGTTTCCCAATGCTGTTCCCCTCCCCAATTCCCCAATAAAAATCTTAAAAAAAAAAAAAGAAGAGGGAAATTTGGATCCAGAGAGGTAAGAAGGTGTGGCATAATGAGAAATACAGTTTGATCTCTGTCCCTTGTTCCTGATACAGGACTCCTCACATCCTTGAAATTTCCCAGGTGACAGAGGTGATAGGAGTGTCTTTTGTTTTAATGTTTGATCTTCATCCTCAGCTCCAGACACAGAGCTCCTAAATCCTTCAGAATTCCCTGGGCATAGGAGCACTTTTGTTTTCAGTGAGGTGACTCGCCGTGAGCTCCTAGGTACCTTCAGGGTTGGGGCTGGTCGCCAGAGAGACCAAGGCTTCATCAGAATCCTGGAAACTTCAGTCCCCTTCCCCAGCCTCTGGGGACGAAGGAGGAACTGCAGGGTGAGTTAATAATCGAGCATGCCTATGTGATGACATCTCCCTAAGAACCCCGAAAAGACGGTGTTCAGAGAGCTGCCAGGTTAGAGACCACAATAAGGGTGGAGCAGCTGGAGAGGGCATGGCAGCTCTGTGCCCTTCCATTGCTGCTCCTGGCCCTGGGCCTTTCTTCCATTGGGCTGTTCCTGAGTTGTATCTTTTGTAATAAACTGGTAAAAGTAAATAAAGTATTTCCCTGGTTCTGCCATTCTAGCAAATTACTGAACCCAAGGAAGGGGTCATGGGAAATCTCCAATTTATAGCCAGTCGGTAAGAACTGGGACTTGCAATGGCATCTGAAGTGGGGACAGTCTTGTGGGACTTAACCTGTGAGATCTGACATTAACTGTAGGTATTGTCAGAACTGAATTGAATCACTGTACACCCCGTTGGTGTCTGGAGACTTGGAAAACTGGTAGGATTGAGGGGAAAGCCCACACATTTGGTTTCGTAAGTTTTATGGGTAGGAAGAGATCATAGAAGGCATGTGAAGACAAAGATTGGGGTGGTGTGTCTACAAGCCAAGCTTTCCAGCAACCACCGAAAGCTATGTGAGAGGCAAGGAAGAAGTTCCCCTTCAGAGCCTCCAGAAAGAACCAACGTTGCTGACAACTTGATTCTGAGCTTCTGGCCTCCAGAACTGTGAGAGAATGAATCAGTTGTTTTAAACCACCCGGTGTGTGATATTTGTTACGGCATCCCTAGGAAACCAGGACAGGTGGAAGCCCCACAACAAGGGACAGGAGGAAGAATTACAAAGAGGCACAAGAAAACTTTTAGGGATGATGGATATGTTCACCATCTTCACTGTGGTGATGGTTTCAGGGATGTATAATAGATCAAAACTTAATCCAGGGCCAGCCAAGTGGCTCAGTTGGTTAAGGGTTGGCTTAGAGCGTGTGCTCTGAGCAGCGGGGCTGCAGGTTCGATTCCCACATGGGTCAGTGAATGCTGTGCCCTAGCTGAGCTGTCGCTGAGCTGCCAACAGGTAGCAAGGTGGCTCGGCTGGTGTAACAAGACTGCCTGTTCAATGGTGGGCTATGCCCACCCGCAACTAAGACTGAACTCAGCACCTTGAGCTGAGCTGCCGCCTGGATGGCTCAGTGGATAGAGCCTGTGCTCCTTAACGACAAGGCTTCTGGTTCGACTCCCACATAGGATGGTGGCTACGCACACCCGCAGCTAAAATTGAACACAGCACCTTGAGCTTAGAGGCCACGAGCTGCCAACGGGAAGCCAGATGGAGACTGGCACCCTCCACAACAAAGACTGAAGAACAACTAGGCTGGTCCCCTCCCCATTCCCCAACACTGCTCCCCTCCTATTCCCCAATAAAATCTTAATAAAATAAAAATTAATCTGTACACTTTAAATATGCACAGCTAACTGTACGTCAATTACATTTCAATAAAGCTGATTTTTTTTTTAATCCAGCATAACATCAAGCTCATTCACAAAGACTTATATGAAAGACTAAGTCCTATAAATGGCTTAAAGTGAAAGGACAAAACTGACATAGTAAAAAATGCTCTGGGGTGGACTCAGCTACCCTGGAGCTATCTCTGATGCACCCATAGGGGAAAAATCCATCTACCCCATAAAGCAGCCTGTCTCCAAGGTATGCCAGGGTGTACCTTTGATACATACCCTTTCCTAACATTTCAGGACGGGTTCCTACTTAAGCACAGTGGGATTAAAATACTCATATATCAGAGTAAAACTTGTCACGCTCTTATATAAAATTTTGTTCAACAAAAGTAATTTATAATTGAAGAGAGCCAGACATTCTACCACATTTATTACAAAAAGCATCACCAGTCTTCTCTTGTTCAGACTCGCATTTTAACACGTATTATTTCAAAAACTTACTTTAAAACTAAATGCAAGTTAGCAGACAGCCGAGGATCTGTAAATTGTGTTGTTCTGTTGTTATGGTCAACGAAATAAACTCTGCCTGTTGCCGTATTACGGATCTCCCATCCAGGAGGCAATGGACCAAGCTCTTCACAATTGATGTTGCTAAGATCCCTGCAAAAACAAATATAAAATAAAAAATACCTCATTGCTGAGCCTGCTAGGCCAAGCAAGTGTAAGTGACACAGAACAATTCCATGAAGTCTGAGAAAATGTATTGTTTCAGAAACTTGAGATGTTCAGCTGGAATCTTGAATTCCCAATGGTTTAACAAACTTGCATATTCAAACCCAATCCATAAATGGCTCAGAAACTTATCACATAGCCTACATTTTTAGAAAGTTTGTTCCTGGGCTTTAATGTAATACAGATTTTAAATTAATATAAAAGCAATCACAACATTTGCCAATATAAACTATACTTCAATACTTATCTGACGAAATATTGCTTTACAAATGCCAGTGATATAAGGAATTAAATGTTTTCTAAAATTTCTCTTCAATTATTTCTCCACTACATCATAAAATTTGTGTAAATAAATATTCCTTCTATGATTAATTTTAAGCTCTCCAACAAAGCAAAACTGGAAATGTTATTGAATTTTACGATACTGAAAATAACCACAGTATATATTTTAAAGGATAATGTCTCCATTTTGAATTCTGAAAGCTGTAAAGCTAGTGAATGAACCTGTTTAAGACATCTGAAGAAGACTACTCTTAAAGATTTACTGCTACAATAAAAAACACAAAAAAAGACTTTTAATGGACTGAAGACCATTGATCATACATTCTTAAAATACTATTATACAGAGACAAACATTTATAGGACCTTAAAGAATGACATAAAAGCAGTATGTCTAATGTAAACTTATACTATTAAAAGATAATTACAATAATAAATCTCATCAAAAGCATGTTTTAAAAGTTAAACTAGAAAAAGATTTTTACTGAAATAATCTATTCTTGATCATAATAAAACACAATGATGGGCACCTATAAGCCCATTTGTTGAAACAATAATTTTGAGTTCTGTTTATGGATGTTCCAAGAGACCCTTCTGCGGCAGAACAACAAAAGCTTGGAAAGAGCACACTATTTGAGATACTGCTAGTCTCATAAGAGACAAGAGGGAAAGTTCCAAGAACCCTTCTCAAATTAAAAAACAACAAAAAAAAAAAAGTGAATTGATCTGGAGCTGGTACCTGAGTGGCAGGCGGGCAGGCAGAGGGGTAGGGTTGCGGGTGAGTAGCTGTTAGTTTGGAAACAGCCTCATGCCAGCAGAAAGGTTGGAAAAGGAAATCTGAAACTTCCTCCCTACACAGAGAACTCAAGGGGAGGATGAAGTGATTCCGGAAAACTTCCTAAATTCCCATTTTGGTCCCCAGAACTCAACCCAATTAAGATCAAACAAACTCACAAAGATCACCAAACACCTCGGAAAGAAGTCATGAAGACTGAAAGTCAGTGGAAACAATAAACCACAGAATTAGATCCCCAAGTACTGTCAGAGATCAAACAAAGAGAACAGCTATGAGATGCAACATTAAAAAAAATAAAAGGGAACAATTACAAAGGCAAACTATCAATGAGAGATTAAGAATAAACAGATGGATTTTTAAAAATAGAACTTTTAGAAATGAAAAGCAAATACTGAAATCAAAGGATAATTCTTTGGATATAATGCAGAATTTGATTTTATATAATTTTATTTAGAATTGTATAAATCTATAGTCATACATGGGAGAGCTCTAAAGAACTGATTAAAAGGGCAGAACTCTGGAAACAATCTTTATTTCCAATAAAGGAAATGACTGAAGAAAAACAGAATGTTATACAGCCATAAAAAGTAGTACAGATCTGTATTTCAAGACTACATAGTCAGTATGCAATGTAACGAATAACAAGGCATTAATCATTGTTTTAACGAGATCTGTACAACTTAATGAAATGAGACTTCTCAGATAAATCTAAGTTTACTGGATATCTTTAAATAAAATTCAAGTGTATGAGTTACACAGTCTTATAAATAAATATCTTTGATTAAATAGTGATATTTTAATAGAATCTAAATATTTATAGTCTGCTTCAATAAAAGATCCTCCACACAAAAGGTATATTTCCTAAAGGATATTCTCCAAAAAAACAAAAGATATGATGATATATGATGATATGAAGATATGATTTTTAAGATAACAATTTGGGGCATAGAAACTAAAGAGAAGAAAAATAATCCAGAGCATAACTTCATAGTCATTATTCAATACGCAACATGAAATATTCTTAAACCTTTATAAACATCAGTAATTCATTAATAAAAAACTGACGTGTTTCCTTAGGAATAAGAACATATTACCAACAGTGGTGCCAAAAATCTCTCTCAATTTCAACTTCTGATGCCAGCTTACATATTATTCTTTTAACAGATAACTCAGGTTCCACTTTTTCACTATTGTAAATCACTGAGTTTTAAAAAAATCATTTTCTTCTATGCATTCCCTTCTAATGACTTTAAATTATTTTATTAAAAAGCTCATCATTGACCCTCAACTGAATAAACAGAATCCAAAACACTTCTTTTCATAATTTACATAAAAATCTTGTTTCTAGAAGTTAGGCTCCTTGGGCCGGCCGAGTGGCGCGGTGGTTGAGAGCTGGCTTCAGAAGCCAGCGGCCCCAGTTCGGGTCCCACATATGAGGGCCAGTGACACTGCCCTCAAAAAAAAAAAAGAAAAAAAGTTAGGCCCTTGGATTTCTTTTCAGTGAGCTTATTAATAAAACAAAAATTTCCTCCCCTCTACTTCTTTTAAACTAACAGCTTACATTACCAAGACACAGAAATGGCAATCTTGATACAATAATTAATGATTGCATATTTCTTTGATTGCCATCCTCAAAAGATTCTAATTAAGCTCTATGACAAAGTAAAACATTTTCATTATAATAGCTTTATTTATAAATAAGAGAGTATCAAAGCATCCAAGACCAGCTAGTCACATCTGGTTTTGATTCAAATACATGATTCTTGACTAGTAGAGCTCTGAGTATAAGCTGTGGGCAGAAAAAGATCTCAGGTAAATGCACTCAATAGTGCCTGCAGTTCTAATGTGTAAGTTTTGGCATTTGATAAAAATTTAACTAAATCAGGTTATTACTTTTCTACATTAAAATGAAACTTTATTAAGGAACCTATAAAAGAATACTGAATACACTTATATGAGGTTAAAATAAACCTTTAAAAAAAAAAAAAAAAGCCTAACCAGAAACAAAAATATCAATTTACTACCCTTTAAAAAAGGGGTATGGCCCAGCTGAGTGGCTCAGGTGGCTTGGGAGCACAAGCTCTGAGCAGCAGGGCCACTGGTTTGATTCCCACATGGGCCAGTGACACTGCACCCTCTACAGCTGTGTGAACAACAGCTCGGCCTGGAGCTAGGCTGCCATGAGTGGAAGGCGATGGTGCACGCTGCAGTGGGGCTGCAGTGGGCTGCCATGAGCCACCATGAGTGGCCATCCTATGGACGGCAACCGACTGCCTCATCCAGGAAGAGCGCAATGATCACTACACCAACATGGGCCAGTGTTTAGTCCACAACTAGACTAAAGAACAAAAGGACAGCAACTTGTCTGTTCCCCTTCCACGATTCCCCAATGCTGTTCCCTCCAATTACCCAATAAAATCTTTTTTAAAATGGTGGGGAGGGGTATGTACATTTTTTTCCCCAGGTCAATTTTCAAACTCCTAGAAGACCCAGGTTTTGCCAGATTTTTTTAAGGGGGACAGGGACTGAGGACTGGTTGGGGGCAGGGAGAATAGAGCACTAGAGTAGGATTACAGAGAAATGGGTAGAACTTTCTATTAAATGTCAAAGTAAAATGACTATTTGAAAGAGCCAGACTTCTGCATAAACTATTTTAAGAAGTTAATGATTAGATAATAAAAGAAATTCTAAGTAAAATGGATATTCAATTATATGAAGAGTATTTAGAATATGTTCTTACCTAGGCACTCTTGGATCATGCCATGTGCTCACACCAGTCTGCGTATGTAAGAAATACACCTGACCTTGTTGCGTTGTCCTCTGTTCTGTAAAATTAAGAAACACTAATAAAAACATATTCAGTATGTCCAAATCAGACAGCTATAGATACTAGAATATTATATTAATAAGTTATCTAAATTATCAATCTACTTTACAAATCATCTGTTCTGAACTCAGAGTACATTTTCTCCTGGAAACAATCTTATAGTGACGAGGGTCACAGGCCAGCTATCTAAAAGCCATCTATACTTATCATGTGGCTTAAAATACTAACCATGTTGCAATGCAAAACGGAAGACAAGATCATGACGTACCAATAATTAAACAAAACAAACATGAAGTAATGTCCTTTTATTTGTCTTAAATGTGGAGCCTGAGAGGAACAAAAGAAGGCTCGGAGGAAGAGGCTGGGGGAGATCCTCAGGGAACTTGCAGAAAACTTTCGAAGGGTTTGCCGGTTGGTAATGCTTTTTTATTATGCCTAATTTTATACCAAAACCTATGCTTTTTTTCTTGTCTTGAGAGAGGTAGTCTCAAGAGTACATTTGGACTTAAACAGAAGCAAAAAAGATGGAATACAGGGGAGACATTCTATAGTCAAAAATAGGCAAAGATGGAAAAACAACCAAGTTAGAAAGCAGAGACTAAAGGGCAAGTGTGCATACTGGGGAGAAAAGAGTCAAAGGTGACATTAACTCAAAGCTCTTGGGAAAAGAGTGAGGAAGCCTGCGCCAAGAGAAGGAATCTGTGAAAAGGTGATTTTTAGTCTTTACTTATTTATATTTTTAAGCAACAGAACCACTTTTCTTTAAACCAAATTTAATGAACAATTCCAACATATAAAATGATAAAGTTATTGCTAATATTTATTAGTATAAACTTAATTTGTTTATAAACCTTAACAATCAATCAATTTAAACTTGAAACTTTTTAAAATTACAAACAAAAGTGTTTAAAATTGGTTAGAGACAACAGCTACAAAAATTTCAGCCTTGGTACCCACTTTACTCCTATGTTTTGGATGGATTAAAAAAATTTTTAATCTATATCACAGAAATATTATAAAAGTATAACCACCCCCACTCCAAACAGCTTGCCTTATAATCTGAAAGAAAAATGGCAGGAGATAACTTGAGTCTGAAGTCTGAACATTAATAAAAACAGCTAAAATTTACTAAGTGCTTTCTATGCCAGACACTGTGTCAGGCACTCACATGAAATTATCACTTATATTTTGCAACAAAACCTGCCCGGTTGGTACTATTATTTTCCCGTTTTATAGAAGATAAAATTGAGGTTCATTGAGGTAAACAATGTGCCCAGTGTCACACAACTAATATGTGGCAAAGTCAGGATATGAACCCAGGTCTGTCTCTCAAGTCCACACTCTATCACTGTGCTAGAAGTTCACCTGTGTAGCATAGCACAGTTAATGGACAAATTGTTTTTTTTTTAATTAAAGAGTCAAAACGTATTTAAAAATAAAGTTAAAATCATGCATTTGCAGAATAATTTAAAAAGTATTCTAGGGCAAAAGTAAAATACAAGTTAGATCAAGTGATTCCCAATGTTGGTCATTAGGTGTCACCATCAGCCCAGAATAGTTGATCTACAGACCGGTGAGAGGGCAAGGATGTAAGTAACTTGGTGAGCTTTTAGCAAGAAAGGAGAGGACAGTCGAGTTTATGCTATCTACATTTATATTACCTACAAGGGAGTTCACAAGTTGGGATTAATTTAGAAATTTCTGTATTCAACTAGAAGATTCATGTCATCTTCTACTTGAAATTCTACAATTTAGGAAATTATATAAGATTGTAATAATTTTATACAAACAGAAGTGACTAAATCACTTACAATCACCCAATCACTCAGAGATAACCCAATAAACATAAATATGTATGTTTAGAAAATGACATTTCAGGCCTGACTTCAGATTACCATTATCAATAACAATACCACCTTACCTTCATACGGTGCCTATTTACAAAGAAGTCTCATATGCTTCTCACAATACTTTTGTGATAAGGAAAGGTTATCATTCATCTTATTTCATTATAAAAGAGCAAAAAGGCTGAGGTTAAATGGCTAGCCCAGGGTCAAATGGTTGGGTACGTAGTCTTCCACCACTTCAAAGACTTTTCAAAGTTGGGGTGTTTTACATTTACTTTTATTTTCATGCAGAATTCCTAAACCCAGATTAACTTCTTTAAACGTTGGTTTTCTGGCTGCCTTAGCAAGCTGAAATCACTAAAGCACACGTTTATTTGTCCTCTGCCAGGTGTCATACCATAGCCTTCTGGTAGGTCTGGAGGAGTATGTAAATGTGTCCTGCTCATGTAATTTCTATGTCGTTGTGACCTGACTCTCCTCTCTGCCAGCCTGGGATCTGAAGACTGTCCACACGTTGCACCATTTGTTCCGCTAATTGGAGTGTTCTCATCAACAAAGCAGCTAAGAGGTCTGCCAGGACTGGAATATTCAGATGCCGGTCTATTAAAAAAGAACAAGGAAAAATGGTTACTCAACTCGAATATCAAAAGTAAGAGTTCTCCAGATAAGGTATATAACAATCGTTTCTAAGAAAATGGAATGATTAATACAAATACAATGATTTCAAGAACTCTGAATAAAAGCCTAAAGCCTCTAAGCACAAAGAAGGCTCAAGTGATACACAGAATTGTCAATTATGGTCTTTAAATCATTTAATATTGACTTTAATCACATTTTATATGAAATCCACATATAATTATAGATGTGAGTAGTAGCTTACAAAGCACTACTTGACTTAGCTACAGCCTACCTGTCAGACGTGACTCCCCACCACTCTCCCACTTGGCTTCTGCCCCACTAACATCCTCCCTGTCCCTTGAACTTGCCACGGTCACTCTACCTTTAGTGCCGAGAGCTCTTCCTTCCCCCCAGAGTGCTTTTTACTCCTATTTTCCCTAAGCCAGGTTCCTATTCTTGACACTGAAATCATAGTCTCTAAGAGGGCCTGCCTGGCCTTTGAATCTTTGATAGTAAATCACCTCATTTCCTCAGCATCCCAATTATTTCTGATATTTTTCTTATTTGCATCCTTGTCTTTGTCTGCCAGCACTACAATATTTATTGAGATAAGAGAGAGCCTATTTTGTTCCCCACTATATATATCCCACCTAGAATAGGGCTTGGCATATATATGAGTCACTCAACAAATATTTATTGAATGAAATAAGGATAAAGGCTAGACTGCCTCTTCAAAGAGCTTCCAGTCTGTTGCAGGTCATCCAAAATAAGAGGATTAATCAAGAGTTAATTTTTAAACTAACATTTACAACACAATCAAGTTTATACATTTGGAAATTAAAGTCAACTTTATCAGTTAAATGAATTAGAAGGAAATGGATTTCATTAAAACACTGACGCAAGTAAACCTTCGTTTATACTCAGCTACAGAAAAAATGGGTTCTTTGACTTCAATAAAATCCTTGGCAGTTTAACACTTGAAATGCAACTCTCAAAAAAGCATTTTTAGAAATGGCAGCATGAGCCATTTCTGAGAATCACAACAGAAAAAACGTTGTGATTCACTGTGTTAAGTAATTAATGTCTAGTAAATAAAAGAATGTATAGCTAACGAGAAGCATTTGATGTTCTGTATCTGGTGCCATTCCTGTTCAGGGGGAAAAAAAAGAGGTGGTGGACGCAAAACAAACACTGAGTGCAGGTGGCAATAAACTTTGTTCTTACTTAAAAAAAAAAACATTCAGCCACTTATCCTATTCATTTTGTTACTCATAAAGCACTTCCTTGGCATTTCCCAAAATTGTCTTGTATCCCCATGTCTTTGTAAATTAAACTCCACGAAGGTCTCTCCGTCTTGTTCAATATTACAGCCCAAAGGCCGAGCGCAGTACCTGGTATATAACCATCCGGTGAACTGAATGATAGCTATGACTACTATCCTGAATGCTTTTCATCACCTTCCCCTTACCTGGCTAAATCCTAACATTTTTCAGAATTTGGTTCAGACATTCCTCTCCTTCAGAGTGTTTCTGTGCAAGTTCCACCATCCCCTTTCCCCCAACTCTAAGTCAGGTGTCCCTCCATATGGTCTCAGAGCATCTGGATTCTTATCTTGATTACAGGCCTCATCAGATGTAATATAATGTAATCATGTCCATACATGACTGAACAAAAGTAGATTCTGCATATATATTTTGTTACAGCCATTCAATAATGGACTCAAAACAAAAATTTTAAGAGTTCCAGAAATAAGGTGACTTCTCAATTTATTCATTTAACTCATTTAATAAATACTGAATACCATCGCAGGATAGCCTGCTAAATAATCTTTATCAAAAATTACTTTTTTTTTTTGAGAGGGCAGTGTCACTGGCCCTCATATGTGGGATCCAAACCGGGGCCACTGGCGTCCCAGGCCAACTCTTAACCACCACGCCACTCAGCCGGCCCAAAAATTACTTTTTAAAAGTAATAATGGCACTTGTTATAACACCTACTGATCTAGAATATTATACACCAAGTCAGGAAATCCAGCAAAGCTGAGAGTTACACAGAAAGGGACAACTCTAGGAGGGTGACCAGCATAGACCATGAACAGATACTTGCATGTTCTTACCGTGTAGGGCGTTCCCATTGAGTAGTTCTTGTTATGTGATTTAGATACTGGATTCTTCCAGAGGCAGTTCTCCTTTCTTCCCAGCTTAAATTAAAAACAATGAGAGACATGGTATTAACACTTAGTAAGCGGGTATAAAAAGCTATATGACGAATTTACTCGTTTCCCGCAAAAAATGTGTTAATAGGAAGCTGGAGAGAATGGTTTTAGTGTAATAAACAAGCCAGGAAGATATCTGCTATATGACTCAAGAATGTTAAACTGTAAGATCAATACAGAGAAAGAGGAATTTTTTTCAACTTATTTTAAAACTGTGCAATATATCTTCTGGAATTCTGAAGCTTCTAAGTTATTTACACTGAGGTGTGACTAATATTTTCCATCAGCCAAACTCAGAATTTTTCCATAATGTCAACAATGCCCAATTAAATTACACGAATTTCTCCAGAATTTAGTGGGAAGAAAAGGCCACACTAAAATTAAAAATCACACAATTTTAAAAAATTAAACTAGGAAAGTATATAAAAGCTTTTTAAAAGTATTTAGCCTACTCAAACTAATTTTTAAAAAAGCAAGAATGTCACTTCTTCCTCAGCATCTTATTAATTCATATAACAAAAAAATAGGCAAATAATTATAGAAATGTAGTAATGTTAGTATTTCCACTAACACATTGGCAGAGGTGTAGAGGCCTTAAAAAATAGAAAATAAAGAGATATTAAGAGGTTTTTCTCCCGTGATTACAAGTATAGTACAATAATGTAGAGCAAGTTTAGATTAAGCCTTACATTGTTATAATCTCTCAATATTAGTTATTTCATCTTGAACTTCCCCTTCAAAATACCATAATCTACCTCACATGCATAAAAGTTCACCGAAATATCAACAACGCTAAAGTGATCTACATACAGACTTACATTACAGTGATTTTTAATAGCTTAAACAAAATAAGCCAATACCACAGACTGGATGTAAAATTTAAAATAATGTCAAAAATAATTTCAGTAAAAACTCAACCAACTATATATACTTCAAATGGATAAATTGATTGCATGTAAACTATACCTCACTGTAGTTAATTAAAAATACTTTGAAAGTTAAAAATAAAATCAGAAAAGTGTCAGGACTAGTACCAAAGATAGAGGAGAGTGATAAAAAAGCATGAGCTTTGGAATTCCAGTTCTTTATGTTCCAGCTCTGCCATTTACCATGTGGTCTTCGGCAAGTTACTTAATTTTTTGTCTCAGTTTTTTTAATCTTTTAAATGAATGAAGGTAACAATAGTTGTAGCAGTGGTAATAATAATGGCTAATTATTTATTCAGCCCTCACCATGTAAGACATTGTGCTAAGTGCTTTACATGAATGGTTTCATTTAATCCTCACAATTTATGGCATATGCATATGTACTATTATCATCATCATTCTTTTGTAAACAACTATAAACCAAAGCTTACAGAAGTTAAATTAAATTCATAATCTAGTAAGAAGAGTAAGGACTGGAACCCAGATGGTCTAATTACAGAATCATAGCTATGAGAATTAAATGATATAAATGTATCATATAAAGTGCATAGAACAGTATCTGATACTGCATGCTCAATAAATGTTACTGTTATTATAATTACTATTATACTATTACACAAATTCTCTGTGCTATCCCTCTAAATAATGTCTCAGATTCAACATTTATATGCCTGGTTTTGAATTAATTTAATCCAACAAAAAGTTTTTCTTTTAAATATATAGTATTTACAGGAGTTATATTTTCCAAGAAAACTGATTTGTATCCTAGTCAAAACTCTTAAAAACCAAATTCAACATCTAATTCATGGCTTACTTTATAAATTTGCTGTGATATGCAAGATCCCTTGCTGATTTTCCAAGTACAAGGAAAATCTAGATGTGGACTTGGTCAGCAAATTTTTAAAGTTAAATATACAATAAACACCAACTGATTTCTCATTATTTCAAGGATATTATGTACTTATTTCTCTAATGATTTTAGCTTACCCATCTGGTAAATCATTATCAAACAAACGACTGCAGTCCACAACTTGCCCTCCTGTGCCTATTCGGTCTCTGGACTGAAGACTTACTATTAAACAACAAAAACATTACTAAGAGTCACAGAACTGGAAAGAATTATTACAATTTAAAATACATACCTTTAAAAGACATCTGGCTTAGCTTATTTTAATATTTTAGAATGAACTCGTTAGTTTCTACTAAATTCTGTAATTTCTTTTCCTGTGAGCAAAATTTTTTTACCTTTAGGAGTAATATGAGAATTTTAAGGTTTCCTACATTTTATCATGTTTATGGAAGAGTCTAATTACTTTTTTCCCACAGTAATGGGCAATACAAGGCCACTACTGCAATTAAGAAGAGGCATAACACACGAACAGTATATTCACGTAGAAGAATTTGAAAAGTTCATATTAATTTCAGTTTAACTCTTGACCCATCTTTAAAAACAGTACAACACTAGATTCTGACAATCGGGTGATACTTATATTCCCTGAGTTAAAACAATACATCACCATCCAGTGTAGCATAAAACCACCACTATAAACTTGGCAGCAAGAGATATGAACGAATGCTTAAAGAGGCTATACTAACTATTTTAGCACTGTTACCTTAAACAAAACACTTAAATTTCTTGAGGTTGACATAATCCCAATCTGAATAATGTGGAAATTAGGGTAAATGATGTGCCTGAAGTCCTTGCTTCTCTATTATTCTTTAACTCCATTTTTGGCAACTCTCCCAAAAGATAGAAGAGGTATAGGAAAACCTGACTGTAGCTCAACTTCTTAAAGAATATTACATAAAGTATGATATCTTAAGACCCTTCACTCTAAGAAGGGTCTCAAAATTCTGAAACCTTCCAGCTCTGTAAAGATCTTGAAAAATCAGAAAGTTCAACACATTGTTCCTTTATATAAATTCCTTTTACAGGAGACAACACTGAAACAAACCTTCTCAGTGAATGTAAACATTATTATGAAAATTATACTAGAAAACTATATTAATCAGTTTTTATACAGAAAGGCTAAGTGAAATGCCTACCAAAATACAATCAGAACAGAAAAAATATTTTCTCATTAGCTTTGTTTAGAATAATATTAAGAATCAAAGCTAAAGGATTTCATGAGCTTCAATGTACATCTCCAGAATGCTATACTACAAAACACCTAAGCAATTTTTAGATGGGATTGTGTTTTTAAATAGCCTAATTCTAGCAATATGCAAAATGAATCATAGAAATACTATGTTTATTAAAGCACAGTTCACAATATTAAAACATCAGAAACAACCTAAATATCCAACAAGACACTGGTTAAATTAATTATGTGCCCAAACAGACTACCATACAATATTAAAAATAGTACAGAAATGTATCCTTAAAGGCGCCCATCTCAGTGTCCTACTACGCTATGTATCATGATCACACATTTTAAAGTAAAACATTCTTTTTTTCACATAGTATATGTACTCCAGTAGGTATATTTTTAACCACTGACAAAAGTCATCTGCTATTTTCATAAATGCAAATTCACACCTAGTGAAACTATTTTGTTACTAGACATTAGTTGACAAACATTACATATCAAATCAAATAAAGTAGGAACAATTACAGTTAAAAGTCTGTATGCCAGGAATTATTTTTGAGTTTTTACTCTCTTAATTTAAGAATGATGGGAATTATAAATATTGCTGTAGTGTAGATACTTCCCTATGATAACCTCAGTAGGGCTTTGCTATGCTGCTACTCTGGCAGTTCCCGAAATATGAACCCAATTCATTGCCTTGTAAAAGGAAGCCCTTCAAGTACCTTTAGTAACTAAAACCTCTCTGGCAGGTTTATCATGTAATCGTCTTATTCTAAATTCTGCTCTGTATTGAAGTAGTAAGATTCCAATGGCATCTTTCTTCTGTCTCAGTGCTCTACTACATTTGTATACTTCAAGAGAATTTCTTCCTAAAGGATCCAAAGTGCTTTACAATATTAAGAACCTTTATTTATTTATTTATTTATTTATTTATTTATTTATTTATTTAATTTTTATTATTTATAGTTTGTTGTTTTTAATTAAGTTAGCATAGATCCTGAATCCACTGTTCAAAACACTTTAAATGACTCATTTAATTCATGCCAATACAATGAAATGACAGTTGTACTCTGATTTAAAAGATATTTAGAGCATAGGTCAGCTTGAATGAAGCCAAAAATGCATGTAATTTTAAGTTCCACACTTACCTACTATCTGTCCTCTAACTGTATCATTGTCATTTGGCCCAAGTTTGCATAGATCCAACCTCTGATCTATTCAAAAAAAAAAAAAGGCAATTAAAAACTAAGCTGGTATCAGATTCTAACATCTATTGAGTGATAGATTTCCATAATCTCCTATCATTTAAAAAATTAATCATGTTTTAATGATGAAACAAATGTTTCAAATTCTCTGACTGCATATATAATTAGTGTAAATGTCTCAACAAAAGTTTTGATGAATTCAGAAACCATATACACATCGCCAACATGCAGTTACTTTCCAAAGATTTCAGACCACTTCAGTCTGAGTTGTGGTTGCCACTTAATAGTTGCTGTTCTTAAACAACTGATGCATGTCTTGACTTTCTCGTGTAGAACAGCACTAACTATTTCATATTCTCTAAGGATTAAATCAGGTAATTATTTAAATCTCTTAGCAAAGTACCTGGCACATATGTGTTCGATAAATGTTAGTTGTTTTCACTGTTACTTTTTCTCTGACCATTTCAAATGACCCTCCACAACACACAAAGTATTAATAAGACACCAGGTATAAACTGTAAGAGGGCCGGCCAAGTGGCTCAGTTGGTTAAGAGCTCGCTCAAGAGTGCGAGCTGAGCTCTAAGCAACGACGGCTTGATGCCAGCCCGAGCTGAGTTGCCGTTGAGCTGCCAACATGTGGCAGTATGGCTCAGCTAAAATAAACAAACAAACAAACAAACAAACAAACAAACTGTAAGGTAACAGTTTGAGTCAGTTGTTCTACTAATTCATTTAGGGGCAACTTACTTATTCTCTCATGTCTCATCTATAAAACAGACATGACATGGGCCTGGCCAGTTATTCAAAACTTTCAGCTCAATTTTTTCCCTTTTTCTTTTCTTTTTTCGCTTAGGCTATACGTCTTTTCATTTTCTTTTCTTTTTTTTTTTAAATTAAATTTATTGGGTGACAATGGTTAGTAAAATGACATAGGTTTCAAGTGTACATTTCTATAACACATCATCTATATATCACATTGTGGGCTCACCCCCAGAGTCAGTTCTCTTTCATGTATTCAACACCCTTTACCCTTCCTTTCTATAACTTGAAGCTGAAGTTGAATAATATTGAATGTCAACTATAATTAAATATATATAGGGTATACAGACTCACGGGATGTGGATTATAGCATAGCGAATATAGTCAATGAAATTGTAACAGCTATATAAGATATCAGATGGGCAGTAGATTGGGGGGTTATCACTTTGTGAGGGGTGTAAATGTCTAACTATTACATTGTTTTGTACACCTGAAACTAATAAAAAAAATAATACCAAGGGAAAAACAAAAAAGAAAATGTATATGAAGTACTGAGCACAGCATTTGGCTCACTGTAGGTGTTAGTAAATGGAGTTATTATTAAGGCAGGATAGTAACCTAGGAAATTGACCGCCCCCTCCAGGATACCTCATGAAGCATTTCACTGGTTACACGAGTAATATTTTCAGTTTTATATCTTATTCTTACTCACTAATAAGCCCCCTTTAACTACCATCTTACACACTCCAATCATCTAAATAAAACTCACTTTATCTCACGAATCCACCAAAACCAGAGAAGAGTACTAAGAAACAAGGCATATATAGTTTGACACCTTTCTTTTTACTCTGCTGAATACTAATCTTTTTTTTTTCCCCCCCAAGGAGGCAGAGCTGGTTATTTATTTATTTATTTATTTATTTATTTATTTATTTATTTATTTTGAGGGCAGTGTCACTGGCTCTCATATGTAGGATCCAAACCGGGGCCACTGGCATCCCAAGCCAGCTCCTAACCACCAAGCCACTCGGCCGGCCCCCCAATCATTTCTTAACTCTTGTATATTCACTGGAAAGTAGGCATCAGCTCTGATTCAGTTCTAGGTTTCACATATTTAAAATGTTTCATTGTTTTTAAAAAGTCCAGAAAATAAATTTAGATCAATATTTACCAATGTTTCAAACACACAGGAAGTTAAGTTTTTGGACCCTTGCCTCCCCCAAAACATATATGTATGTATACATAAGTATGTAAATTTTAAAAAGCACTAGTATCTACTCACAACCAGTGTCTTTGAGGCGGTTGATGGCATTGGAAAGAAGACGAACACAACCAAGAAATCCAGCACCTTGTTTTTTATGGATCTTCTTGTGATTCCATACACTGATCGTAACGGAATCAGACTTTCCAATATACCTAAAAAACAAAATGACAGCATCAGTAGCTTAGCAATTACAAGTCGTTAGTGTAAAATCTTTCTTTTGTTTTTGTAGTCTAGAGTCACAAATGTTTCAGAGTACAGCTAGATAATGCAAAATATGTTTTGAGTTCAATCAATCCATAAGACTGAACTTAAATTTTTAAAAAATCTTAAAAGTAAAATCTAAGAATTTTTATCCTTTATCACATATGCCACTGTCAGGCTGAGTAACATTTTTTGTTGGTAAAGAAACTATTTTAGTAGCTGGTGTCAAATAACACTAAGGGAGTTTATGGTTCTTTCCAAGAACAAAAATCTTACAAGAACTTTTATCACAGTCACATTTTAAAAACATTTCCATGTTATAACACTACTGCCTCAGAGAGTACTCAGTTCATTTTCAAGGATATTGTCAAGGCTGACAGACCAAAAATCTAACATACCTGTTACGTTTTAAATTGCTGTAGAACAAAAGCTGACTGTAACGCTTTTCCCCTGCTTCTTTCCTGTATGCAGGCCTTGAGCGAGCAGGACTCTTGCAGATTTCACTTCACTGCCTGCAGACAAGCAGAGCAGGGAAAAGCGTTACAATACTTGTCTGTGCATATACCTGCAAGTATGTAAAAGCTCTACCACAGCCAATTGTGAACATGGTGTCATCCCATGCAAAAATATAAAATTACATAATTCTATCAGTTGACCCTTAGCTATTTCAATGACTCGAAGAGGTCAAATTTTTGGTCCAGCAACCTTGACCTTAATGTATCATTCAATAAAGCAGTAATATAAAAATTTTCCTAGTATATAAAAAAGCCTAAACCATTAAGTGAAAAATAAAACTTCTATTGTTTTTTTGAGGGCAGTGTCACTGGCCCTCATATGTGGGACCTGAACCGGGGCCACTAGCTTCCCAAGCCAGCGCATAACCACCGCACCACTCAGCCGGCCCTGAAAAATAAAACTTTTAAATGAGGAACATGGTAACCACACCTGAGTCCTTGGACCCAGCTGTGCTTAAAACATGCCCACCCCACCCACACCCACCGACTTTTAATTCTGCAAATAATGCATTCCCTTTTTTAAAATTATGCCAATTTGAATTTTATTTCTGTTGCTTGCGAATGAAAAAAATCTGAACTAAATATCATTCAGTATGCATGTACCAATCTTCAAATAGACCTAATAGACATAACTTGGCAAGTATCTACTGCATGATACATGAAAATTCTAGAACCAGAATCAAATATTAAACAGTTAAATGACCCCAAAACAAACATTACCAAAAAATAAATAAATAAATAAATAAAAAAAAAAAGCACATTAAATCAGTTCCCTAACTGGGAAGCCCAATTTACAAGTATGCTAAAATACCTATCTCCTCAGGTCTTAGAGCAAGCCAGCCCACCATTGGTTTAAGTATCCTGTTGGGAGGCTGGATGTCAAGGCCCATAGAGCTCTTGAAACTATACAGTGAAAACAGGGACGCTTCTGTCAGCTTGTATCCTTGAGTGACTATTTGACAGTGCCTCGCCTCCCTGCCAAATGGACTTTATATACAAAATATACTTCTACTGCACTAAGCCATTGCAAATTTGGTGTTGTCTACTGTAGCAGTTAGCCTGTTCTAACCAATACAGGGGATAAATCATACAGGGCCTTGTCAGCCATGATATGAACTCTGGCTTTTACTCCAAGTAAGACAGGAAGCCAATGGAGATTCAGAATAGAGGAGTAACAAGATCTGAAATATGTTTTAACAGGATCTCTCTAGCTGCTGCATTGAGAAAGACTAGCAGCGAGACTAGAACAGCAGGGAGCCCAAGGCAGGGGTCAGCAAACCACAGCCTATGAGCCAAAGCCAGCAGAGCATAGGATATAGTATAACATCATTTGTTTCAAGGATAAAAACAATTAGGTTTGAAGGCCTTATTAAAAATATTTAAGGGCCGGCCGAGTGGCTCAGTTGGTTAAGAGCTTGCTTAAGAGTGCAAGCTGAGGGCCAGCCGAGTGGCGTGGTGGTTAAGAGCTGGCTTGGGAAGCCAGCGGCTCCGGTTCAGATCCCACATATGAGGGCAAGTGACACTGCCCTCAAAAAAAATAAAATAAAATAAAATAAAAAACATTAAAATAGTTTAAAAAAAAAAAAAAAGAATGCAAGCTGAGCTCTGAGCAACAGCAGTTCGATGCCCAGCCAGAGCTGAGCTGCCACTGAGCTGCCAACAGGTGGCAGGATGGCTCAGCTAAAAAAAAAAAAAATTTAGAATGTCTACATTCCTCCATTTGCATTACCACTTTTTTAATACATGCTCATCATTTTCTATTTGCTGGATTCCTCCATAGTGTTGGAACTAATCTTGCGATTCTTGCCTCTCTCTAAGTCATTCTTCACGTTATAGCCAAAGTGTTCATTCTTGGCTATAAATCTGATTATAGCATTTCCCCACTAAAAACCCTTTTGTTGCTCCCCTCTGCTTTTTGGAGAGTACTCAGTTGTTAAAAGGCTTTCAAGGACCCTCATGAGCTGCATCCTGCTTGCCTCTTTCTGTCTTTTACCATATTCTCCTTACCTTATGTGAACTCACTTGCCAGTGCTACCTGTCTAAACTGTTTTCAGAGTCCGGTTCTCTTTTAGCTCTGGGTCTTCACAGACTGCTTTTCCTTAGGGCCTTCCCATTTTTCCCTTTTTCAAGTTAACTTCTATTTAAGTTCTCAGCCTAAATACCACTTTTTCTAGGAAGCTCTTCCTAGCTCCTAAATCCATGTAAAGAAGTTCTATATATTTTCCACAGTACCCTATATGTCCCCATATTTTTATATGGGGAATAGCACCAAGAGGAAAACAAAGCCAATAGGGTATCTCATGTGGTAGAATGTACACAAAGGAGGATAGCTATAGCAGAGTTTGTGATCTAATTAATGAGATAGATAAAAAAGTAAACAAATGGTAAAGTAAGCTAGGTATGAACTTCAGAAAAACAAAAGTTGCCAAGAAAGGGGATGTAATCATTGCACACGAGGTGACTCAGTCATGAATATTTACATAATCATAATAATATAAACACAAAATAGTGATTCAACCAAAAAGGTTCAAATAACTACATAGGCAGGCTAGGAGAAAGGAAGGGGCATGTGGGTATCGTGGGAGTGAGGATGACAGATATCAGTTGTAAAAGCTAAGTCATTTTCTATGGTAGGAAATCTTAAAATAATACCAAAACTGAATAACTGTTTGTTTATGTTTATATATTGATGCTATAAAATAAACATGATATTTAGAAACAGAAGAAAACATCAGAATAAACAGCCAAAGTTACTAAAAACAGTTCTCTTGAGAACAGGAATCAGAAATAAGAATGGAGCAGAGAACTGCATTTTCCCATTAAAAGCCTTCGAGTATCATTTGCCCATTTTAAAAGGTACATACACTACTATGATTAAAATTTAAAAGAAAGAAGCCAGACACCAACCATCTAGAAGCAAAAAGAATGCCTATGAGGGTACCCCAATTATGATTTCTTGTTTTATACTTACAATTGACCTCAAGTAAATTAATACTATTTAATGAAAAAAGGTGGGGGAGGGAACTGCTTTATATTGCTTATACATTTTTGCTATTCACAGGTTTCCCCTGGCCACAGGCTTTTTTTTTTTAAGATTTTTTTAAATTGGGGAATTGGGGGAGGGGAACAGCCTTGGGGAATTGGGGAAGGGTAACAGACAAGTTGCTGTCTTTTTATTCTTCAGTCTAGTTGCGGAGGATGTTGCTTCACTGGCCCATGTTGGCATCGTCATTGCCCTCTTAACAGATGAGGCAGATCAGTCGCTGGCCTCTGGATGTCGCTCACCACGGCTATTGGCAGCTCACGCTGGCTGCCAGCTGCTCATGCTGGCTGCCGGTCACTCACTGTAGTCCATGGCAGCCCACTGCAGCAGGGGCTGCAGCCTACACCGTCGCCGGGGCTCCCATAGCCCAGATCCAGGTGGAGCTGTTGTTAGCTGTCGAGGGCAGTGTCACTGGCCCTCATATGTGGGATCCGAACCGGAGCCGCTGGCATCCCAAAACCAGCTCCTAACCAATGCGCCACTCGGCCGTCCCTGGCCATAGGCTTTTTATGAAGGGCACCTCATCTTCCAAAACCAGCCATCAATTAGCCAAACTGCCTTCCCTCCCACTTGGTTTTGTATCCCTCTATCAAGACCAAATTATACCACAGATCAAACTCAGATCATTTCAGTGACTGTTCTGAAAGACTATATCAAATAATACTGATGGAATGTTGCATTTCAAATTAACCATTTAAACCTACAAGTCATAATGCTGATTCCACTTTGGATCAAGTGTATTCTTCACAGTATCTGTAGAATGGCACTGCCCAGATCCATCGACCACCACCTTGGCAAATGGGTCAGGAAGTCCTGTGAGAAAAGGGAAAGAATTTTTTTTTTTATTATTAAAAAATATTTTGACATGGGAGATACAAGAATAATTATATAAAGATTACTGCACGCTATAAAACAAAAGATTATTTCGTTCTTTATAAAAGTTTAACATTGAGCTATAAAAGAAAAGCGGTTCATTTAAAGTTAATTCTACCCCAAATGTGGAAGTTTTTATAGATCTTTACCAGCCTTTTGACCCCAGGAAGGAGAATGCTTAAAACATTCCCGGTTCTCTTAGGACTTGCCCACAGTCTCCCTTAGCAGCTCATCTAAAGAAAGAGCTTCCTAAAGGTTTTCACACAGGAACATGGGCTATCATTAAATTAGCCAAAAAATTTTACTGAGTAACTACCATGAGTGATGAGAAATTAAAACAAAAAAATCTAATAAATACTCTGCCTTAAAAGAGCTTAATATCTAATTGGGGAAATAAGAATGCCATACAAATATACCAAAAAGCAAACCAAAAAAACCACCTGAGAATAAAAAAGTGTTTGTACTTATTTGTAATACTATGAATGCTTTACATATATTAAATCTCTTAATCCTCACAATAACCCTATGGGGTAAATAATACTATTATCTCTATTTTACTAATGAGGAAACTGAAGCACAAAGGGTTTATTAGCTAGCCCAGGGTCACACAATATAAGTGGAAAAGCCAGGGTCTAAAGTTTGGATTCTAAACCCAAGCACACACAGTCTAGTTCCCGATTTCATGCTCTTAACTACTATGCTGTATTACGGTACCTGTCATTTACTATGCGGTTCAACAGTTTGTACAAGAAAGAGCTCAGAGAAACAGATGGACAGTTTGAATTTGAACAGTAAAGAAAGGCTTCTTCTTTTTTCATTTTTATCCTTGAGGGGATGGGACTCATTTGGGCTTTAAAGAATAAGTAGGAAGAGCACCAAGGAGGGTATGACAATATCTGAAGCGTTTTGAGGAGTCTAACCAAAGGGTTTGTGCTAAGGTGTAAAAGTAAATACTGTTGGAGAGATAAGACTGATCCAGTAAGAGAGGCTTAAAAGTCAGAAAATAAAGTCTTAGAGTGACTGAGGTAGTTAACAGGGAGCCATTTTAGGTTCTTGAGCATGGCTATAAATATATTTTTCATATTTTTCCATTAGTGGAATTCAGGATGGACTGGGAGAAGGAAAGACTAGAGGCACAGACATCATCTCCGAAACCGCTGTGAGCTTCATACGGTAGCATGAAGAGTAGTAGAATGAATAAACCCTGAACTAGGGAAGTCATATGAAAAGAAAAAGGAAAGGACAGTGAAGAAAGTGATTCTGAAAGATCTAATAGGAATTTATAAGAAACCAGTGTTATTATGTTAAGTGAAATAAGTCAGTCGGAGAAAGACAAATACCATATGATCTCACTTATATGTGGAATTTGAAAAACTGAATGAATGAGCAAAGGAAACAGAAACAGTCTCATAGATATAGAGGAAAAATGAGGGTTGCTAGTTGGGAGCGGGGTGGGGATGAGGGAGAAGGGGAAGGGATTAGACAGCATAAATAGGTAACTACAGTATTGTCACAAGGATATGAAAGACAGTTCGGGGAATATAATGTTGTTAAAATTTTGTGGGGTGTCAGATGGTCACATGTTTTGTTAGGGAGACCACTTCATGGATGGAGTAGAGGCTTGATCACTGCACTGTATACCTGAAATTGATGTTGAAATGTAACTATTGCACTTTGTTGTAAAATAAAATAAAATAAAAGCTCAGAAAGTCTGGGTGGGAGCTCAAAAAAAAAAAAAGAAACCAGTGTCAAAAATTACAGTTTTCAGCCCAAAGAACAATGAAAATAGTGGTTCTTTTGACCCCCACAAAAAAAAAGGTTAGAAGAAGGAGGAACTAAATAAAACATGAAAGAGACAAAAATGACCATTAGGTATTGGGCTAGTATAGATATCCTATGAGACATATTGGGCTAGTATAGATATCCTATGGACAGCTGAAAATACTAAAATAAAATGTTGGTAAGTGTTGATACCTGGAGAAACTTTGCACCTTGACACCTAATGCTAGTTTAAGTCAAGATACTAATTTGCCAAGATTCAGGGCCAGACAGGAGTCACCTAGCGAGTTCCAATTCTATGATTCTGTGATCTGTCCACTACAAAAAAATAAGAGCAGGCCAAAGAGCGTTAAGTATTTAAGAAGAAAATTTTTAAGTCAGGGTTATCAATCTAATTATATTGTTCTTGAAGTTTGGCATTATTCATATTATTTCCATAATTCCTAACAATTAGTGAATGTGTTTAATAGAAGAATATTTTTCCCACTACCTTCAACGTTATTAAGCATTTTCTCCTGGGAGAAATCCACTCTACCTTGTTTTTTTTATTCTACTTTCTAAACAAATAAACATATAAATATATGTTTGTAAGCAAAGACTAACAAAAATCACATTTCTAGCTTTCCCTTTGGATGTTGTTTAAAGAATTAAGGACTAAGAAAACAACTTTTTCCATAAAAATTTAGCATGGCTTCCAATAATTAAGTTGGAATGTCTGAGTCCCATTTCCTATGTTTCTCTTCTGTTAAATAACACAAAATACAAGCTCTATACCCTAACGAAAAAAAATGCCTAAGTTAAAACCTACATGATTATATATTCTACAAAACTTGAATTTGAGAGCCAAGTTATTGTAATGTGGTCAAAAGCTATCAAGTTTTCTGAAGTTAGTGAGACCTCTAGTGGTAATATAAAGTGGCTAAAGTACTTTCTGTATTTTTTTAAATTTCTCAAATTTTCCCCATCATTTCTGAGTCATATAAAATACTGAAACAAAAATGTTAACTTAAAAGTGAGTTACATAACAGGAAAAAGAAAGCTTTATTTTTGATAGGGGGGAAAAGGGGAGTGACATTCAACCAACCATCTTGGTTCTTAGTGACTTCAAGATAGGCCCCTATACAACACCTTAACACCTGACACACAAATCTTTTATTTCAATGTTGCAGAAAATAGAAAAAATTTGATACTAATGACAACATTCTTTAAAAAACACTGATAGTGGATAAATGAATAGGTATGTGATAAAGTCAATGGTGAAATCTAGATAGTGGGCATTCACTATAAAATTCTTTACATGTTCCTGTATGTTTGAAACTTTTCCTGCTAAAGTTTTGGGGGAAGGAGAAAGTACTTATTTTTAAAAGCCAATAAGCTTCAAAGCAGTTCTTAAAAAATGGGCAAAACCTTTTCTCAGCAAAGGTAGATATTGTGGAATAAACAGTATTATTTCAAATTTTACAAATTACTCTACAAAAGACCACACACGGGAGTGCAGTGTTTCCTATAGTTAAAAATCATAGTGATCTATTTCATCAGCATATAATCATGCTTAATATTAAAATTTACTTTTCCTATTCAATATGATTTAAACTGAAACACAAAACTTAACTACAGAGGGTGCCAAAAAAAAAGTATACACATTTTAAGAAAGGAAAACTATTAAAATTATAATATTCAGTATATACCGATAACAAAAGATGAATACAAGTCACGTTTGACTTCTGCAATTAAAGGAGGTGCTCAAAGTGGTTCCCATCAGTCCAGACACTTCTGATTATGGCGAACTACTGCGTGAGCAACGTTGACCAAAGTGTCCACTTGTAGACATTCTTTGGCACCCCTGGTATATTTCAGTATCAGTGGTAACTGCACTCTTATCAATAAACACATTCACACTCAAACTTAATTAAGAGATTTAGGAACTATTATTTCTTTCTCTGAAATTAGTGTGAGCAACCCTTAACTTATAAACAGATGAAAAATCAATGTTAAGTCTACCGCAGCGGGAGAACCTTCACCAATGTGAACCTGGGGGATCGTCTGAGTTTCTTCTGAAGGCCTCAGGGGTAGCTTTCCTGTTTTCCTTTCCAGGGCCATCAATGTTTCTTCCACTCTGGGTTTTAAAGATAATCACACACTTCCCCTAATTTTCTTATCCCTGAAGCAAGTGTACAATTCTTAGGTAATTTTATCAATTTTCACTGCTTAATAAAGCAAAAGGGAAAGATTTCCTTCTTCCCTTATTTTTTACATACAACTTAAGGACAGATAAAGAACATATAAGTGATAAGAACCTCCTCTCAGAGGTTTACAGAGAATTAAAGTCAGATCCCTCTAGGTTTCCTAGGAAAACTGAGACAAGGCTATCTGGATATTTTATTGGAGGAGCGGTGTCTTGGGACTCTGGAGGAAGGAAAAGAATTTGGGGAGGAAGGCAGGGAGACAAAACTGAAGATTTTATCTTTCAAAAGAGAGCAGATGTCTTGGTGGGTATAGAAGCAGCTGTAAGGGTGTGCATTCCTCACTTCTCTCCCTTTTGTCCTGGTCACTAGCCTACACAATCCTATTTGCCACTTTGCAGTCCTGCTAGGATAAATGTTAGATCAACCTAAGGGTAAAAAGAGTGCACTGCTTATTAGCAACAGAGACGAGGTTGGGTAGTTCTGTAGCAGCTTGTGAGGAGAACACTGATTGGTGGCAGCAAAGAGAGGCCACTGGGTACCAAAGCTGGGGGAAAGTGGGGCAGAGAGCACGTGGTACATAAATTGGAGACTGCTTATAACTTTCTTCTTAACTATGTCCCAAATTATGCTAACTGCTTTCCCCTATAAGCACAGATATCATAAAATGTTTTAATTATATAGTTTTACAAGATGTTATTTTATAAACTTTAATTCAGGTTCAACTCTAGACAGGTTGGAAGTAATAAAATCTCAAGTGGAATGAGTTAAGTATGATTCAAAACTATATCAACAGCTTAGTACTGTTTTTAACCAAACCCTTGAGAATTATCTACTCATATTAAATTAGCACTCATAGCCAGTTTTTGCTGGCTCGTAGGACTTGAATTTGAAAATCTAATGAACATACTCTATTTCTAACTTCAAATATTTTACATATAAAATTTTATTGGCTTAGAGCTTTTTACTAAAAATTATATCATTTTTTACTCAAAACTTAAAAGTTATTGTGAAGTATATTATTACAGGGTAAACACATGTAAGGGGTTCTTTCCAATCCTCCCTCACAAAACTTAATCCTAAATAAAGCCACAAAAATTTTCACAACAGATTGGCAAAGAGACAGCAAATATGGGAACCAAATATCTACTTTGGAATCTGAGACTTAAGAGCATCTCCAATCAAATGTGGCAGAGCTTTCTTTCCTGCACTCTGGAAATTCCAAGCAGCCTGAATGACTTCCCTACCTTCCAAGGAATCCTGAATGCATGGGTCAAGTTTCCTATAAAATGTTATGGAGAAAAAAGTGTTTACAAAATAACCTCAAACCTTTTCTAGAAATCTAGTAGTATGCACACCTTCAATATACATTACACACATCTGCATATACACACCTGCATAACATACATTCCACAGAAATGTGTGGGAGGGGTAGGTAAAGGGAACTGAGCGAAGGCTAAAAGAGCACAAAATCTTCTTTTACAGATGAGATGTCAAAAGGCTCTGAACCATGCATTCATAAAATAACACTGTATTTCTGAACAGAGAAATCCCTAAACCGGACATTCTGAAAATGCTACCCAAAAAGTTTACATACAACATACAAGATTTAAAGTTAATTTACTTACGGAAAAAATCCTTTTTCACCAAGTTCTTTGCACAGAGTACTGTAAAGGAAACAAAAAATACATGGGAAGAATTAAAATAAAATGGTAGGACTGCATTGTCAAAAGTTTCATATTGAACACACTAGTGAATAATTAAACACTAACCACAGCAAGGTATGAATTATGATCACAAGCTTTCATTAAAGACTAGCAAAGACAGCTGAACCCATGTGTGTAACTTCAGCAATAATCACCAGGAACAGCTGAGGGCAAGAAAGTTTATATAGCTGGTATTCCAATAGGGACCCAAATCCTATTTCCCATCAAGATCTATTCTCAGAGTAGCTTGGGGGCAAGGAGAAAATAGTACTAAGGAGGAAATATGGAAATTCGGGTTGATATATATTTGAGGATAAAATAATGTTATACTGAAGAGGATCATAAACAATATAAAGCTTTCTTGATTTAGATGAGTTTGGGTTGTTTTAAATAGCATTCTGTTATTTACTCTGCACCTAAACTTCACAGAAACTTTACAGGAGAGATAAATCACCTTCTAATCTTCAGCTCAATGACAAAACAGATCTACTATGTCTTCCAAAAATTAAGTGTATATATATATATATATATATATATATATATATATATTTTTTTTTTTTTTTGAGGGCAGTGTCACTGACCCTCATATGTGGGACCCGAACCGGGGCTGCTGGCTTCCCAAGCCAGCATTTAACCACCGCGCCACTCGGCCGGCCCTTAAGTTAATATATTGAACTAGATATTCCCAATACACATTCTCTGGATTACCCTGCATTAAATTATTACTTATATGGTGATGGATGCACAACCTTATGAATATATTAAAACCACTGAATTGTACACTGTAAAGAGGTGAATTTTACAGCATGTGAATTATATTTCAATTTAAAAATTACTGCTTATACAATCATAAACTTAACTTCTTTAATTCAAACTCAATACAAGTGAAGGGAAAACATCAATTTCCACATATTTGTAGTTCAATTTATAAAATATCTATGAAAGTAACGTTTGGTTAATTTCTACCCACTTCTACTCAGTTTAAAGAGTCTGCTCAATTAGTTACAATTATTGGAAGTTTGGTGTGTAAAAATTCATTTAACATTATAAACCTTGGTAATAAGTATCAATATCACTAACCACTTTAAAGTTCAAGTAAAGTCATTTTAAAGACAGATGCCATCAGAAAATGAATAAAATATTAAGTAAGCACAAGATACTGATTTACTAGTCAGAGACTTAGGCCCTATCTTATACAGAAATACAAATTATACAGTCTTCAGGACTGATGAGGTTATCATGATTTAACCACCATCCTAGGATTCAAAAAGTGAAATGATTTCACACCCTACTTCAGAGAAACAGAAAACATATGCAAACCTAAATCTACAGACGTACTATTTCGACACTCATTCTCTTCCTCTTCCATCCGCTTACTATGTCCACTCTCCCGTCAAAAACACTAGCCTTCCGCCTGAGCTCTGGATCTCATACCAACCCACCACTTTCTCAGGGACCTCGTCTCTCTTCTCTCCTGAACGGCCTCATCAGCATTTCAACATACCCAAGTCTCGCCTATGCCTCCTACCTCCAGCCACCGTGCCTCCTCTTCTCCTTCATAACGAAACTACTTGAAAGAGCTGTCTACACTTTGTGACTCCACTTCTTTACCTCCCACTGTAACCTGGCTTCCTCTCTCACCCCTGCCCCTACGCTGCTTCTCCAAAGCCCTGAGGACCTAATCACTAACTCCATCCAATGGACACTTTTCATTCTTCATCACACTTGACCCCTGAGGGGCGTTTGCTTCTATTCACTACGCCCTCTTTTGGAGCCCTTCTCTAATTTGGTTTCTGTTGAACACCACATTCACCTGGTTTTTACACCAGGCAGGAACTCTATTCTAAAGTCCTTGCAGGATCTTTTTTTTCCAACACTCCATCCAAGAAGTTGAAGTTTTTCAGGGTTTTGGCCTAGGTCCTCTTTTTCTCTATAACCTGACGAGCACAGATGCCCATCTTTGTACACCTTGGAGCTATTTGTAAATTGTTGTATGTATATTTTTCTAGGGAAAGAACTCACGTTTTTTTCTGACAAAGTTCATAGTTAACAGATTGACAGAGCTCTTTCCTTTCAAAATACAAATCTGAAGAGCCCCTTTCTCCCTGGTCTGTGCCATTTTTATGACACCCAAATCTATAAACCCAACACTTCGCTCTCTCCCCAATTCCAGGTCCACGCAGGCAAACTAAATATGACCCCAAATAAAATCCCCATCTCCCTGTGCCGCAAAACTGCTTCTCCAGTTTACTTTCTTTTGGTAATTCCACCGCTTTCCACTCCACCGCCCCAGTCAGAAACCTTCAGAGCAACCTTCACTACTCTTCCTCCTCCCCACCTCCGGGCAATTACCAATTCTAATCAACACTGCCTCTGAAATATCCTTCATCTTTCCACTTCTCTCTGTTATCAGTGCCACCCCCTAGTCCAGATCACCATCAACTCCTGTCTAGGTCATTACAATAGCCTCCCAATGAGTCCCCTGCCTCAAGCCTCAACCCCTCCAGTCAGTTCTCCACACTGGACCCAAAGTGATCTTCCTAAAACTATGATTTAGTCCCTCCATCCATTTCTCCTCCTTCTAACAACATTCCAAAACATCCTTAAAACACTCCTCAGATCTATCCTTCTACCCTGTGCTCTGAACCTCACACCCAACCTACCATTTTCTCAGGGACTTTGTCTCTAGTCTCCTCTACTGACCTCCATCCTTAAAACATTTCCATGGTACAAGGTGTGATCAAAAACTCAGTGAATGTTTAAATTAAAAAATAAATTTATTACAGTAAAAGATACATTGCCAATAATCCCCTTCAAAATACTCCCCCTCACTTCAAACACACTTATTCCATCATTCTTGCCACTTTCTGAAGCAGTTCTGGAAATCCTCTTTCATGAGTGTCTTTAGTTGCACTGTCGTGGCTGCCTCAATGTCCTGAATAGATTCAACACATTTACCCTTCATGGTCATTTTCACTTTGGGTTAGAGCCAGAAGTTGCACGGTGCCAGATCCTGTGTATAAGGTGGATAAGGACACACCGTAATGTTTTTATTTGACAGAAATTGTATATACCAGAAGCGATGTGTGACACAGCGAACTGTCATGATGGAGGATGATTTACAGCACACTTTAAAACACACCTTCTCTCAACCGTAGCTCACACCCGAATGACTGCACCAAACAAGCTGAAACTTGTCACACACTGCTACTAAGGTTCTATGAGCAGCTTCCCGTATTGAAGATCCCTGCTTTTCCGTTGATGGCACTTGGCAGCAGCATTCACCATATTTTGTGATCACAACGGAAAGGCTCCATGTCACACATCGCTCTGGTACAGAAATTTCTGTCAAATAAAAACATGACGGTGCATCCTCATCCATTTTATTCACCGAATAAGGCACCATGTAATTTCTGGCTCTTCCCCAAAATCAAAATGACCATGAAATGTAAACGTTTTGAATCGATTTCAGGACATCGAGGCAGCCATGACAGTTCAACTAAAGACACTCATGAAAGAGGATTTCCAGAACTGCTTCAGAAAGTGCCAAGAATGAAGTGTTCGAAGCGAGAGGGAGTATTTTGAGTGGGATTAATGGCAACGTGTCTTTACCGTAATAATTTTTTTTTAATTTTTAATTTTTTAAATGTTTTAAATTTTAAAAAGTTTTTAAATGTAAACATTCACCATATTGTTTGACTCCTTGTATTCTGGCCCAAACTTTATATCGGTTTACAATGCCCTTCAGGCTCTGGCTCCTGCTTATCACTCTGACCTCATCTTTCATCGGCCACCCTGCCCCTCCCAGCCCCCAAGTCCAGGATCCAGCCACACTAAACTTTTACTTTCTCAAGTGTACATCTCTCACCCACAGCCTTCACATGCTGTTCCCTCTGCCTGAAACATTTTTCTCAGGCTTCATCTTCTCATCTTTTAGGTCTCAAAGGGAAGAAAGTCTTTTAGAACATGTTTCTCTCAACTCTCCGCCCACTTGTATTTTCACAGAAGTCCATTCTTTTCACAGGCATTCATCACACTTTATCAAAATTGTTGAAGTTTAGAATGTTGCTTATAACTATGCAGTGGTAAACTCCATGCAGCATAAATCATGTCTGTCTCATTTCTTTGTATCTCCAGCACCAAGCACACATTGCAGGCATTCAATGGACACTCAATAAACATTTGTTGAATGAAAGAAACAGATTCCAAAATAATCTAAAATAAGTTCATTGAAAGGGAGGCTTTTTATACTATATGACAGATAAGTTACCAATCCTCAAGTAATCATGACTTTGACATAATTACGAAATCTTATTTTTATCATTTCCCTTTATTTAAAACATACTCATCAGGTCATGTTTGACAAATTTTCTTCAAAAAAAAAATCACAAACAAGATGTTGCTAATATATGAAGAAGTTTCAAGGGTAGAGGAGATGATCGAAATAAGCTATAGACAGCCTTGCTGGTATACTAGTAACTCCTCTCTATATCACACAGATGCCGATGTGACCATCTTTAGATGCTTAATGAAAAGGGAGCACTGCCTACATCGTTCACTCTCATTCAACATTTCCTGAGCACCCACTTTGTGTCAGATGCTATGACAGATTCTGCAGATAGAAAGATAAATAAGACATAGTCCTTTGCCCTCAAAACTTGCAGATGAGGTATAATTCAAATATCATGCCTTATGTATCTTTCTTCCTGTTTTCACAAGAAATTTTGCCAAAATGTCCTTTAGTATATTTTATTTGAGGCAGTGACTAGAGGAAACCATTTGCAGAAGTACAGATGTTAATAAATATTACCATTTCATTTAAGTCAATAATTTCTTTTCCTGCATGGAAAGCAGTTATCTATATGCAACATATCATGTAATAATATCAGAGTATAAATCCCAGCTGTAGAAATAGAATGCTATTGCTGTTCTTACTGAGTTGTACTCATAATGAATGGCTGTCTATGCTTCATCTGAATAAAACTCCCAACTGCTCAGTCTCTTCTTGCCAAAAATTCCCCTTCCTCCTCCAGATTGGAGCTGCATTCCAATTACACTGCTGATTGGAACGAGACTGCTTGAGAGAAAGGAAGAAAAAACACCATTCAGACATCCCGTCTTCCTTCACCCCACAAAAACAGATTTTATAATACTGTTCCTGTAACTCAAAAGTTGTATAGACTACTTCTGAACAGAGTAGATTTCTCTGGATTTACTTTGAACTTTTATTATCATTGTAAAATAAAACTGAAGTTCAGGATAACATTCCTATACAAATTCCAACAAGATGGCCTAGTGCTTTAAAAACATCTACTAATGCACACCCTTCCTGATGTGCACATGACAGCCATTTAGAGCTTTCTGCTCCAAGAAACAACCTTAACCTCATCTCCTAAATGTGAAATGAAAATGAAATGCGAGTTCTACAGAAAACATGTACACAATTTTTATATGTATGTGTTTTAGTTATTGTTGCTTGAAAAAGGAGAGCTACACAGATTCACCATTCAAGAGCATTATCACAAAATGTTGCAATAAGCAAAAACATCAGCTACAACCCTATGTGCACACCAACAATGAAATGGTTATGGAAGACAAATAGCATGCTGAAATATTACACAGCCATTAAAATTATGTAAATATATTTACTGACAAGAAAACATTTTCTTAATATGTTAAGAGTACAAGTCCATTTACAAACAGTACATTTAATAAAATGTAAATTTAATAAGGAATATAAAAAGATTGGATAACATTTATTATTTACTATGTGCAAGTGTCCACCACTCTGTGATGTTAGCAGTATTACCTACATTTTAGAAATGAAGAAGCTACCCCGGTTCGGTCCCACATATGAGGGCCAGTGACACTGCCCTCAAAAAAAAAAAAGAAATGAAGAAGCTAAGGTTCAGGCATAAAATACTTGCAAAGGTGACACTGTAAGTTCTAGAGCTGAGATTGCAAGTCAAATAATCTAATTATAAAACCTAAACTTAACCATCGTATATAGAATGAAGCAGTCTCTCTTTTTCTTCTTTTCAAAGAAACTTAAACACCTGGTTAAACAATTATTGGTGATACAGGTTCACAAAAATGTTAATAGAAACCGAGGTTGCAGAAGGACCTTCTCCAAAAAATAAGCAATTTCTCTCTTTCAATAGATATAATAGTTTGCCTCTACAATCATATTAGACCTGCTTTTAACTAAGTATCTTGCTACAGTGCCATTTAATCAAGGAATTTTAGGCAATTCATTTCATGCATGCTGCAAAACAAACTGGGCCTCTAAGTTTAACTTAATGTATTTAGTACCTGACAGGTAGTTAATTTAATTTAGTGTAGTAGATGATGTGTTAAAAGATACAGGTTCTAAGGCCGGCCGAGTGGCGCGTTGCTTTAAGAGCTGGCTTGGGGGCCGGCAGAGTGGCGCGGTGGTTAAGCACTGGCTTGGGAAGCCAGCGGCCCCGGTTTGGGTCCCACATAGGAGGGCCAGTGACACTGCCCTCTACAGCTAAGATGGTGAACAACAGCTCCACCTGGAGCTGGGCTGCTGTGAGTCCCCGGGATGGCATTGCTGCAGCCCCTGCTGCAGTGGGCTGCCATAGGCTACAGTGAGTGGCCGGCAGCCAGCATGAGTGGCCAGCAGCCCAGCGTGAGCTGCCAAGAGCCGCTGTGAGCGGCCATCCAGAGGCCGGCAACCGATATGCCTCACCCAGGAAGAGTACAGTGATGATACCAACATGGGCCAGTGAAGCAACGTCCTCCACAACTAGACTGAAGAACAAAAGGACAGCAACTTGTCTGTGCCCCTTCCCCGGTTCCCCAACACTGTTCCCCTCCCCCAGTTCCCCAATTAAAAAAAAAATCTTAAAAAAAAAAGATACAGGTTCTACCACTATGAGGTAAATATTCTTACTAAAATACACACACACACACACACACACACACACAAACATACAAACACACACACTCTTAAATATTTCACCAAAGACAAAACTGGTTCTCGAGTTATGCAATTAAAAATGACCTTTCTAGCTCACTCATAACAACTTTTAACTACTTTTTTTTTTTCAAATTTCAAACATGAGGATTTTGATCAAAAATTTTTCCCAAACAAGTGTAGTTTTTAACTGAATATAACTGAAACAAGGTTAAGGGTATACAAATAAGCTTTTTAAAAGTGAAGTGGAAGTTTATTAACTTTTTCAATATAAAAACAATGATCTCCTTTGACATAATAAATACATATATTACTTCTGGCCACAACTGTAAATTTTTGCCTTATAGTGATCAGAGGTTCACTTTAAAATAAAGTTACAAGCATAATAATCAAGTTCTGGTGTCAACTCACAGGTTAAAGAATAACTAAGGTTCAGCTAAAGCCAAGCAGGACATTCAGCATGAAATAAACGTAAAGGAGGTAGTCTGGGTACCTGGCACACGGCAGGTCCACCCACTGTAACAGCTACTATTGTAAGAAACTATCTGAAAGCATTTCAACTACATATCTTACATCAATACTTCCATAAATTCATCTGTCCAGATTGAAGATAAAAACACATAAAAGTACTCTCCTTCATTCCTAAGGAGGGTAAATTCACTAGAACCTAAGGACACTTATGCTAAACACTATCCTGGCTAGTGCTGCTGGACACTCGGCCGCCATCTCCTTCATTCAACCAGCCAACCAGACAGATGGCTGCTCAAGAAACTGATACAGCATATCTAAATTTGGCCAAACAATCATTTATTTTCTACATCAGAACACCAAGAGAAAGAAACCTTATTATAAAATTCAAGTAGATAGTTGCCATGAAGCCAGAACACTATCCTATGTGTAGGGAAAAGGTTGCGTCACTTTCTGACCACTCCTAAGTTCCTCTCCTTTACCTTCTTTTTCTAGAAACGCTCATGAGAGATAGCATAGTACAATGTGAAGCCATAAGCACTATATACTGTAAAGTTCAACCCTTAGAGTCAGAATGCCTGGGTTTGAACCTGGTGCTGTCACTTATCAACTTGTGACCCTGAACAATTATTTAACACTTTGTAAGCGGGCATAAAAAGCTATATGACGAGTTTACTCGTTTCCCGCAAAAAATGTGTTAATATCTCTTTGTCTCATATATCTCATCTGTAAAAATGATACTGAGAGTCACCTCATAGTGTTGCTTTAAAGATTAAATAAACTGAAACAGAAAATACTTGGAATAGTACCTGGTATACAACAAGTGCTCAATAAATATTAGCTATTATTATTCTTTCTACTCTAAAATGTCTAATAAAACTAATCCACCAGGCTGCAAGCATCTGAAAGTATCTTAAAGAGCAACCTGGTAAGAAGGCTGTTTTAGCTCGGGCTGCTGTAACACCACCCTAGAATGGGTGGTTTACACAGCGCTGGAGACCGGGAAGCCCAAGACCAAGGTGCTAGCGGAGTCAGTGTCTGGTAAGGGCGCTCTCTCTGCCTGTTTCACAGACGGCCGCCTTCTTGCTGTATTCTCACATGGCCAAGAGACACGGATCATCTCTCTTGAGTCTCTTCTAAGGACAGTGATGCCAACCCTAAGGTGTCCACCCTCAGGACCTATTCACCTCCCAAAGGCCCCACCTTCAAATACCATCCCACTGGGGTGGAGGGCTTCAACCTAAGAAACATGCGGGGGACACAAGCATTCATTCAGCCAGTAACGAAGTCCATGTATGTAGTGAGTTTTCAGTAAATATTGATGAGCCTCAATCTGTAAGTCTCGCTTCACTCCTCTCCTAAACTCCGAGTCCATATTTCAATTGACTACCACACATGCCCACTTGGAAACCTCACCAGCACTTGAAATTATATTTATTCAAAATGGAATTAGTCAGCTAGTCCTAAGGAACCAGCTCTTCTTCTATCTGACCTCCCTAGTTCTGTAAATTGCCCCACATGCTTCCAATCATCCAGAAAGCAAACGGCTTTATCTCTCCCCATCCCTAACCACCCCACATCTAAAGCAGTTGCCAGATTACATCAGGTATCACATATCTCTCTGCCTATTTCCATTTCCAGTGTTCACATTTAAGTAATTATACATTTTATAATGTGCCAAAATAACTTCTACATGGAGTTTCTTGCTTGATCTTCAAAAGTTTGTGAGTTTTGTTTTCATATCCACAGAAAAGGAAACTAGAGCTGAGAGTTGTGGCTTCCCCCAACCTGGCACCCAGTAAATGAGCATTTTGAATTCAGGCTCCATCCTTTTTTTCTAGCGATTCCTCACTCAGAAGGCTATCGATGATCCCAGCCTTCTCTCTCATTAACTGCTAGACTGAAAATGTCATCCTCTTTTTTCCCCCTAATAAGCCCAGGACGTTTCTGCTTTTGACTTTATTCAAAATACTCCTCCCAGCTCATATGCTATTATTCTAACCAGTGACCCTCAAAATTTTATCCATTCATCAAATTTCAATTCCATGTGAAACCCCTTCGGATTCTGCTTTCTCACAATCTGAATTTGATCTCTCCCTCCCTGTAACCTTCCAACAGCACTTTGACTCTACTTGTTTTCTGTGTCCCTTCTCACTTTGCTTGTATTAAAGTAATTTACACAATGTCTTATCCTTCCCTCAAAGTTCCATTAAGCTGTAAACTTCTTGGAGACAAAGCTGTGACTTTTTCTCTGTCCTAGTTTATTATATAATATCGTAACCATAATATGTCTGCAAATACTTGCTGAATCAAGAAAATCCTCAGAAAACCACTGACCAGGTATAAGGATGAGCAAACTAAAAGGTAAAGAATGAAACAAAATTCACTCCTTGCTTCCCTTAATCTAATAAGTCTTTTCCTTCAAATCAGGATTGCTTCCTCACCTGTCTGTAAGCACTCTGCTTACCCTAGAACCCAACTACTTCTTGGAGCCCTTTCCTAATAATATCTCATTGAGCCTTCTCATACACAATAAAAATGTATGTTGTCAATAATGTTATTATAAGCTCCCAGGTCTTCTGCATCCTTCCAACCTCCAAAACCTGTAGTCACTCAAATACCTGATGATCTACTTTAATAGAGCAAAGTAACAAAGAGATTTAGTTTCCCAAAAAGGCTCTATTTGTAAATACAGGCCACTAGTACAAACAGGAAAGAAGACTGCAACTATAAAAAGCTTTACTTTAGGGCCGGCCGAGTGGCGCATTGGTTAAGCGCTGGTTTTGGGATGCCAGCGGCCCCGGTTCGGATCCCACATGAGGGCCAGTGACACTGCCCTCTACAGCTAACAACAGCTCCACCTGGAGCTGGGCTGTGCGAGCCCCGGTGATGGTGTGGGCTGCCGCCCCTGCTGCAGTGGGCTGCCATAGGCTACAGTGAGTGGCCCGCAGCCAGAGTGAGCGGCTGGCAGCCAAGAGTGAGCTGCTAATAGCCGCGGTGAGCGACATCCAGAGGCCAGCGACCGATCTGCCTCATCCGGGAAGAGCGCAATGACGATACCAACAGTGAAGCAACATCCTCCGCAACTAAACTGAAGAACAAAAAGACAGCAACTTGTCTGTTCCCCTTCCCCGATTCCCCAACGCTGTTCCCCTCCCCCAATTCCCCAATTAAAAAATCTTTAAAAAATAAAAAAATAATAAAAAAAATAAAAAGCTTTACTTTATAATAAGAAAATACTTCTTTGTAACTTTATACTTTTGAAATATTTCCTGAGTTGCTATTATACTAAAGCAACTATTTAGTATATATATTAAAAAAAACCCCAAGGGAATTATACTAAATTTAATAAACTTTTTATTTTAGAATAATTTAGATTTATAGGGAAGTTACAAAGATAATACAGTGTTCCCATACACTCACCCCTATTTATCCTATTATTAATAACATCTTATATTAATTACTGTGGTACATTTGTCACGGTTTAATCAACTAACATTGATACATTATTACTAAGTTCATATTTTATTCAGATTCCCTTAGTTTTCATATCTCTTCTGTTCCAAGACCCCACTGAGGATACTATATCACATTAAGTCATCATGTCTCCTTAAGCACTTCTTGGCTGTGACCGTTTCTCAGACTTTGTTACTGTTTCTCAAACTTATTTACAACCTTGACAGTTTCTGGGAATACTGGTCAGGTGTTTTGGAGAATGTCCTTCTGTGTTTATGGGTTGTTGGGGGAGAGACCATAAAGGTAAAGGTACCGTTCTCATAATATCATATCAAGGGTACATAGTATCAACACTGTTGATATTATCCTTGACCTGGCTAAAGTGTTTTTAAGGTTTCTCCACTGTAAAGTTACTCTTTTGTCCTCCTTTCCACACTGTACTCTTTGGAAGGAAGTCACTCTGTGCGGCCTACATCAAAGAACCAGGGGGTTCTTCTTCCCCTCAACACTGGAATGTCTACATAAATTATTTGGAATTCTGTCTGCATGGGAGATGTGTCTACCGTCCTCCATGTATCTATTATTCAATCATTTGTTTATGTCAGTATAGACTCATATTTATTTTATACTTTGGGTTATACTCCAATACTACTTTATTTTGTTGTTCAAACTGTCCCAGCTTTGGCACTGGGAGCTGTTTCTATTGGTCCCTGTGTTCCTTTGCTATACACACATCACTGAGGGGGGCGGGGTGTCACATCACCAAACTTTCTGACACTAGAAAATGCTCTAGGCTTATCCTGTAGGTTCCCTGTCCCAGCCCTACAATCAGTCATTTCTCTGAGGAGCCCTGGGAATTACTAAATTTAAACATCAACAAAGACCCACATTTTTAATATATAAACAGTTAAGCCAATTAACCCTTCACTTCCTAAGGTCTTTCCCAACTAGAACATTAAACTCCATGAGGTCAAGAACTGTTTTTAATCTCCACTGCATCCCCAGAGCCTATAAAACCATGCACAAAGCACACAATTCAATAACTACTATAAATATTGAAATCTCAGAAATTCTGAAGCTCTGTATGAAGGTGCAGGGCTGAGACAAACATCTCGCCATTTCAATGGAATCTGCCTAGATTTGTCATGTTCAGACTTCTAACATCACTATGTCTAATTCACTGCATTGTTTTACAGTAAACAAAAGGCTTCCTTTTTCCACTGCTCCTCCCTCTTATTTCACTGCAAGCCAAAAGTTTGCTAAGTATTCCCCAGTAAAATTTCCAGTGCAAGGGACTAATGCATCACATTTCCTAGATTTTTTTCTATAATGGCATGTTGCCATTTACATCATCCTGTCCAAGTTCTATTGAAATGTTCATTTTAACTTGCTATGTAAAGTTTAAATGAAAGGCATAATGCCAAATCCTTATCAACATTGGCAGAAGAAAAATTACTGACTGCAAATGCCAAAAACCTACTGATACCTGTTAGCACATAATATCCTCTCAAACACCCAGCTAGTATATATAAAATAAAGCATCTGAAACGTACCAATATGTTTTTATGAGTCTGTAATATGTAGAAAGGAAAAAGCATAAGCTAAACATTACCGTCTTATGTGTACAGGGTGTAATTACAATTTGAAGGCATGTTTCCATAGCCTATCCAAATACATGCAAAAATAAGCCAGGATTATCATGGGATTGTTCCACTAAACAACTTCATATCTACAATATAATTACAATATTCATTAAACTAATTTGTGATGGCTTATTTTTTAGAGAAAGTTACTGTAAGGAGAAAGAAAGCTACTCACTAATGACCAAAAGGCAAGTCAGGCAGTCCTACCTTAACCTTCACAGGACACAAGAATGCTATAAATGACACTACCTCAATCAAGCATAACCGATAGCTACAGTCATCAAAGATGAGGGTCAGTGGCTGTATCTGCAGCATGTGATCCTGACCCACTGCCACACTGACTGGATAAGGAGCAGCCCACAGGCCCAATGAACCAGTCAGATCTTCTCTCCTGGGAAATTAGCAAGTCAGAGCCACTACAAAGAAGGAAGCAGAGCACTGAGAAACAGGAGGGTTTGAAATGGGGCGGGGGGGGGGGGGGGAGCAGGGAATAACTGTCTTAGTTCCTGAGGTTTTCAATTTCCTGGGTCCTATCTCACCCAGGCTGCACTTTCCCCTCTAGGTGCCAAAACTGTATCCTCCCAAATAATGTCTCTTTTTGCTTAAGTTAGTCTAAGTGGGTTGTTTTCCTGTTACTTACACCTAAAAATGTCTAAAGATCAAGATAATCCACCCTGCTTACCAAAACACTGTCACAGACAAAAGGCACTTAATCAAAAGTGCAAATATATTAAACCCAAAAGTTATTAACATTTTATAAATCTAAGTGTTTTCAAATGTTATTCTTAAATATCAAAAACAGTATTTGTGTTAAAAAAAACTGCTATGCAGACAAGAACATATGAACATGCTTATAATATCTCTGTTCTATAATCATATCAGCAAATTAAAATTAGTATAGATTATGTAGATTAGTATAGATTATGGGTCAACATATACAGAACTAGTATTTGTTAAATTATATCTACTCTATCACCTCAAAGTCACGGTTCTGAAATTTTTAGCATGTATCTCATCACCTGGAGTGCTTGTTAAATCACATGGAAGGGTGTGGCAGGGGTGCACCTTCAGAGTTTCTAATTCAGAAGGTCTGGAATAGGGTCCCAGGACTAAGTTCTCAGGGGAAGCTGATGCTGCTGGTCTCTGCATAACACTGGAGAACCATGACCACAGAGCAATGGTTCTTAACTTTCGGGGGGATGCGATGGTAGGGATAAAGGGCCACACTGAAAATCTGATGAAAACTATGAATTTATACACACATATACACACATATACACACACACTTTAAAAGGTTTGTGGAAACTTAGAAGCTCGTCTACATCCTCTTCCAAATGACTTAGGTTAAGAACTTCATTAAAATAACATAAGGCCTGGGCCAGCTGAGTGGTGTGTTGGTTAAGAGCTGGCTTTGGTTCAGATCCCACAAATGAGGGTCAGTGACACTGCCCTCTGCAGCTAAGATGGTGAACAACAGCCCCAGGTGGAGCTGGGCTGCTGTGAGTCCCCAGGGACGGCATAGCTGCAGCCCCTGATGCAGTGGGCTGCCATAGTCTACAGTGAGTGTCCGGCAGCCAGCGTGAGCGACAATCCAGAGGCCGGCAACCGATCTGCCTCACCCGGGAAGAGCACAATGACGATACCAACATGGGCCAGTGAAGCAATGTCCTCCACAACTAGACTGAAGAACAAAAGGACAGCAAATTGTCTGTTCCCCTTGCCCGATTCCCCAACGTTGTTCCCCTCCCCCAATTCCCCAATAAAAAAATCTTTAAAAAATAAATAAATAACATAGGGCCTTACATATTCACTTTTATCAAGTACACTTTGGAACGTTTACCTAAAGTGTATTCGCACATTCATCTTGATTTTTTAAAGAGCACAGGCTTTTTCATTCGAATTACTATTTAATATAAGAAGAGTGTTTTAAAAACTTAACTGAAAACAATTTCACCTTGGCACATTAAAAAAACAGACAAAATTATATCTACAAAATACGCAAAATCTGTACCTAGATTTAATTAAACAACAAAAAAAGAGATTTAGGAATAACTAAATTATCACATTAACTGTATTCCCTTTAAAAAAAGAAAACCTCTAGATGTACAAATGTACGAATCTTTTTTATGAAGAATAATTGCAAAAAGCAAGTTCTTCAACTGAGCCTACACATAAAATCCACCATATCTGAACAAAGCTTGAGAAACTCCTTCTCTGAAAGCTCCCTGGGCTACTGGAAAAATCTAGACACACAAGTATTTCTACATAAGGTGTAATACTCAGATCATTTATCCTGATCTGGGCAGAATATTTAGGATTTGTGTGTCAAAGGGTTGTTAGGTCTTTATATTCTCAAGAACATCTATCATAATGACAAAAATGTGACAGGCACTGTAATAAAGTCTATAAAAAATGAAAAGCCATCCCGTTTCATAGTTCATCCCATTTGTAGTTCATAAACCTTTATTTCCACATTTGGAAAATCTCAGATAATGATGTGTTTATTTTTAGCAAGATGTTCTTTTATGGAAATTAAGACAAGCTATTTTAAGGTATGTAACTTTGATATAGTTGAAAAATGGGTATGCTACAGACTGAATGTCTCTGTCCCTCCCAAATCTGTGTGTGAAACCTAATCTCCAATGCAATGGTATGGGGGTGTGGCCTTAGGGAGGTGCTTTGGCTCTCTCTGGGTACTCAACCTTGAACTGACCAGGCCACTTGTAGGAATCTCAGCTGAGAGTCCCAGCTAATGTCCCAGCTGACAGCCAGCTGAACTGCCAGAAATATTAGTGAACAAACCTTCAGATAACGTAGGCCTCAGCCTTTGAGCCACCCCAGCTGATGCTGAGTGCAACAGAGACAAGCTGACTGCCAATTGCAGATTCTCCAGCAAAATAAATGTGGTTTCAAGCCATTAAGTTTTGAGGTAGTTTAATGAACATCAACTGGTATTTAGAACACCATTAGATGAGTTAATAGCAGATTAAGAAAGCTGCCTTTTTTTCCTACTGGACTATTTTCCAAAGTATATAGCTACAGAATATATCCAGACAACTACTGAACTCTGATAAACCTTGAGAAGGCCACCTGGCGTGCTGAAGCCAATGCAGTAACCGAGTGACAATCTGGACTCAGGCATATTACATACAAAATAGGTGCAGCTAGACATCATAATTCCATACTATACATATGTTACAGACTATCTCCAGCCAGTCCAGTGCTTATCAACCAACCCAAATATCAGCGGCCAATCATCAACGCTCAAAAAATGTGGCTCTTGGGCTGGCCAAGTGGTGCGGTGGTTAAGAGCTGGCTTGGGACGTCAGCGACCCCGCTTCAGATCCCACATATAAGGGCCAGTGACACTGTCCACTAAAAAAAATAAATTTTTTTTAATTAAAAAAACAACAATGTGGGGCCGGCCGAGTGGCGCATTGGTTAAGCGCTGGTTTTGGGATGCCAGCGGCCCCGGTTCGGATCCCACATGAGGGCCAGTGACACTGCCCTCTACAGCTAACAACAGCTCCACCTGGAGCTGGGCTGTGTGAGCCCCGGTGATGGTGTGGGCTGCAGCCCCTGCAGCAGTGGGCTGCCAAAGGCTGCAGTGAGTGGCCCGCAGCCAGCGTGAGCGGCTGGCAGCCAAGCGTGAGCTGCCAACAGCCGCGATGAGCGACATCCAGAGGCCAGCGACAGATCTGCATCATCCGGGAAGAGCGCAATGACAATACCAACAGTGAAGCAACATCCTCCGCAACTAAACTGAAGAAGAAGAAGACGGCAACTTGTCTGTTCCCCTTCCCCGATTCCCCAACGCTGTTCCCCTCCACCAATTCCCCAATAAAATCTTTAAAAAAAAAAAAAAAAACACAACAATGTGGCTCTTCTAATATGAAGCCAAGATCATTCACAGTCTCTGCGCTTTAAAGGACCCACCCCATTTCTCCTGTCCTGAACTTCATCCCTGAGAGCCTGCTCAGACTCTGAGCTGGATCAGGTTCCACGCTTGGCAATAAAACTTTTTCACTTAGTGCACCATCTTCGGTCTCTAAGAGTCATTATGCCCTCTTTAACAGTTTGGGGGCCCCACGGAGATCATGTGATGGAGCCACCCGGTAAAACTGACAGACCACCGACACTTAAGGATTTAACAGGTTTTTGGCACCTTCTAATAGTGATTCTGAGTTTGTTCTGTTCTGTCTCACAAGTTTCTGTTTATTCTGGCTCAGAGCCATCTGGTTTCTCAGGATGGACATGCAGAGGATATTTGGCCTCTTTCTTGAGTGGCAAAAAGAAAGGTTCTATTCTACATATCACTGGTAGTCCACCTATCTTATCTAAGAGATTCCTCAGAGAATTCAAAGTTTGGGCCAGATTCAAGGACTTCAGATACTAGACTCCTGGGTCTCTCTCAACTGCCTGGGTACTCTGTACATACATTTGTCTATCAAATGGTAGGGGATTCTCCTTTTTAATATTTGTAGTAGGGACTGTCAATTCAAAGAATCAAGTGTATGTGTATTCACTACAGTCCAAGTTCATATACATGTCTAATTATATGGTATAATTACACCAAGCTGATAATTTATAATTGCAACAGCTACTTTGGGGAACTTACGATTTCAACAAGCATATACTTCTGCAATGCCTTAGAACCAGAGATAAAACCCGAGGCAATAATCTACCTTCTTAAACTGGTACACCAAGACATCTAAATGCCCCAATTGCTCAAAATTAACTTCCTTGAAGGATCCCCTGGCAAAAACTAAAGAAAAGGGAGTTTTTCTTTCCTAGCTCCCTACCTCCAAAGCTCAGCCTTTATCCCATCTTCCAGAACCCTAATGTTTTGACTCTTCAGATGAAGAGCTCATACTTCTTCACTCACACTTCTTTATCATCATGGGTTTCCCTGTTATCTGCCTCCCGTAGATATCACGGTCCCACCTCCTAACCTGCTGCCAGGCCCCCACATAGTAAGGGACAGATGATCACACAGTTTCCATTAAGGACTTACCCCTCCTCTGCAAAAGAAGGTCATGCTGTTGCTTTTAAACTTTGGTCTCACATGGAACTCCCAAGTCCACTGAAAAGCAAAAGTTTTCTGAGTAGTGAAGAATAGTTTCAGATACCTAGATTCTATACTCCCAGGGCTGCCAAAACTTCACAAGTTTGTATAGGCTAGCTTCTGCAACAGAAGGTCAAAGATTTGAAAAAACAGGTTGGGATCCTAATGCAGATCAAATATCACAAACCAGAAGAAAGTTTAAAGAAGCTGAAGATACAGCGAAGTGTTTGCTTCTGGCCACCCCAGAAAGCCTTTCTTACCAAAGCAGATTGAACCAAAATCCAAAATTGCAAGCAAAATCATACATAATGAGAAGATCTGAGAAACTTTTAGGAAATATTTTAGTATACGCCTAGAGGCAGACCACTACAAGGTCTTTTCAGCCCTTTAATGGATTAAAACCAGAAACAGCGAGATTAGTGAGATGAATGTCAGTGGACTGGCAAATAGATTATTAGAGATATTTACAATGGAATATTGTCGAAGAACTCTAAAAGAATAAAAAGGGGAAAAAAACACATGTCCCTTCAAATTAAACAACTTACTCAAAGTCTAATATTCCTCTTATGACAGATAATGGAAAGGACTGTCCTGGGGGAGGGGTTAATCCATGGAGTTGAGGTACTAGAAGAGTTAATCCCTTCCAAACAGAGCAAGGAGCCCAACAAGCCAAGTTATAATAAAAACAGAGTAATGACATACCTCTGAGCATCTCAATAATACCATATTTATAGTCTCTGCTGTTACTGGACAAAATGAAGTTAATCTTCTGTTCAAGGACAGGCCTTAAAATTCTTAATGGGTACAGGGCCCTCTGTTTCTACCTTAAAATCCTTTCTATTCTTCCTCACAGCACTAAGAGAATAACAGTGGTGGGTATCACCAATAACCTTCTTATCTTCCCAGTCTCCCAACTTTTACCAACTTCAGTAAGTCCATTAGAAAAGGAAGACACCTTTGTACAGTGTGACCTCTACTCTGGCTCATTTACTAGGCTGAGGCTTGCATTGTGAAATTAAATGCTTTATAAAAAGCATATATTTAGAGATTCCCAAATTTAAAAATGTGCACAAAACCAAATTATAACAGCCCTGGATGCCCTTGTTTTCTTGTGGATACTGAGCTCTCCTAGCCCACTGTCATATCGCATACCTGTACTCTGGACTCAAGATTTTACTGACATAGGCAGAATATATGGTGCTGACCCCACTAAGAGTTCAAAGTGATCCTTACATAATCCTGCCTCAGTTACTCCAATATTTATTTAAACCTGAAGTGATTACCAGCAATAAATCTCACACTGAGTCTTTATTAGAACAAAGGTTTATTGTCCTCTGTAACACTCCCCTATTGCTCCTTTAGAAACCTAATGGAAAACACCACAGTTATTCAAGTTCTCGAGGTGATCAATAGAATTGTGATCCTTAGGCTCCCAGTAGCTCTTAACCAAATGCCTCCCTATCCTCCATTCCTTCCACAAGGAATCTCACAGCACTGTTCACACAAGAAGCGCACGCACTGCTGATCTTGCTAAGACATACCTTCCCTGTTTGCATTTGGTGGCACTTCTCCACTCACCCTATGCCACGCAATTCTTGTTAACTTCTAAGCCACATTCAACAATTTGTCAACTGAAATCCTTTTTTTATGAAGTCCTTTTTTTGCTCACTTTGTGTATCACTCTTCACCTTTGTTCAAAACTTAATTTTGCAACATTACTCCCTCTTCGGATGAGCTACCTGATTTAGCAATCACTCAAAAATTTATATGCCCAGTTCTGATCCTAAGCTATCGCCTTTTGTCAACTCTGATTTAATACTGTTTGTGAAGTGACTAATCTCAAAAATCACCAAATAAATAACAAAGACATTCCCAGAGCAGGATATACTGTCACCAATGAACATGTAGACACTGAAGCAGGTTCACTGCTTAATAAAACATGGGGAATCCCTACCTTCCTGTCAAATGATCAAGGAATTCATCTCACTGGAGAAGTTAACCAGAAACTCTGTAATATCCTTCTCTTAATACAGACATGCCACTGTTCATATTATCCCCAAAGTTTCATAAACCTTTCGTGTTTCCCAGCCTAAAGTTTTGCCTCTAGCACTAAAAGGGCCACATAATTATTCCCTCAGAGCTCACACAGACTTTCTCTCTATGAAATCATTACAACATGCCCAATACAAATGGAATCAAGCTTCACTGGAAAGTTATTCTGTGCTCTCACATAAAAATCTAACTAAACACTGTCAGAGACAAACCTGATTCAGTCAGTCTTATGCTCAACAAGTGTTACGTGATCTTATGCTCAACAAGTGTTAAGCGACACCTTTCTTCTCTGGAAAGAACCCTCCCCCCAAAGGGACCATTTCAGGTCATCCTGTCAACAGCTACAACAGTCAAGATTCAAGGTGCTGCTGCATGAGTTTATGTGTCACAGTGCAAACAAGCTACCGACCCAGAGCAGTGCATTTCCACACCCCTGAGTAATCGGAAACTGAGTCTAATTAAAAGGTCTCCAAAACCAGATGACTCCAAGAAACACACAATTTGCCCCAAAACCACAATCAAGCTCATGACTACATATATAGACAGCTTCTGCACAAGATTTTGGAATAAAACAGAATTATGTATTTTTTTTAAAAAGGATTGCTATAGTATTCTTCTGGTGATTTAACTCAAATATGAAGTGGTGGTTGTTTTCTCCTAGAATGGTGGAACTGTTTTTAGCTCCTGGTACACTGAAAAACGTATGTTTTCACGTTAGCCTGTGCATAGGCAGCTCTACACACCATAATCTCAAGACAAGCACATCCATATACTCAAGACACATACTTCTGACCAGTCCACTGTTTATTTGACCAACAAATCCATACATCACCAGCCTATCAACAACACACAAGAGATTTTCCTTACTTAATATAAGCCAGAGATATCTCCAGGTCTTTTGGCTTTAAAAGACCTACTCCATTTTTCCTTCCCAAAAAGTTGTTGTCCCCCAGAGCCTACCTAGACTCTGCTAGTTCAGATTCCCTGCTTGGCCGTAAAACTTCAGTCATTGCTCTACTTTTGGTCTCTAACAGTCTTTGTTTTTCTCTTTAGTGACTGCTTCTAAGAGTCTCCCCACTATTAAATTCTACTTCATCTCTCCCTCTCCCCCTCAAATTTAACAGCATCACCAATCCACACAGTCCTCAGGAAACCTGGAAATTTATCCATCATCTATACACTTTCCATAGTAATTTTTCTAAAACAGAACTCATTATCACTTAATAATAATAGAACTGTTATCACTTACTTGCTTTAAACCCTTCAACGGCTCACCAAAACACCTTAGCACACAAGGTGCTTTCTAATTTGGTCTCTGAACACCCTCTTCTCCAGCTAATCTCACCATGCACTCCCAAGTACCCTTTACCCACTAAACTCCTGCAATTTAGAATGCTTTCTTCACCATTCTCCAGCTTCTATACCTGGCTAAATCCTACTAATCCTTAAAAATTGAGCACAGTCATCATTTCCCAGCAAAAAGTGATCCTTAACACCTACTCAGACCGCTAGAGATCTGGCCAAGCTCGCTTTTCCTTTCTTAGTCTTCTCATGGTGCCGTGTTTATCTCCACCATGGCACTTACCAAAATATATTGAAATACCACACTGTAGTCTACCTTAAAAATAAAGATAATACCTTCTTAAACCTCTTCCCATACCACAGTGCCTGACACATATCAAGTACTCAGTAAGTACTTCTTTACTGAGTGAATGATGTTCTCAGTATGTTGGACTGTCACTACTTAATGGTCTAATCTGCCTCTCTTTTTCTTCCAGCTTTACTGAGACATAATTGACACATAACATTGTGTAAGTTTAAGGTAAACAACATGATTTGATACACATATAAAATGCAAAATAATTACCACACTAAGGTTAGTTAACTGAGGTCCATTTCTTAAAATGGAATAAAACCTTTGGTATGTGGATGATCACTATCTCCTAGCCAACATTTTTTTATATAAACTGTCCTTTTAGTTTCACAACAATCACATGAGGGGAATATAATTTTACTGATAGGCAACTGAGGCTCAGAGTCTCAAAACTACTCAGTGGAAAAAAAGATATAAATTTCAAAATTTTCGGGGCCGGCCTAGTGGTATGGTGGTTAAGCGCTGGCTTGGGAAGCCAGCAGCCCCGGTTCGGGTCCCACATATGAGGGCCAGTGACACTGGCCTCAAAAAACAAGAAACAAAACAAAATTCAAAATTTTCTCAGTTCAAAATTCATACCCTTTCCACTATGTTTTGCTGTTTATTTATAGGTAAAATCTATAGAGAAAAATAGCTCCCCTCATCTACTATGGCAACTTCAACACCCACTACCCGCCCCCAAACATGATCATAAGTTGTAAAGAGTATTTAAGAATCCTTAAGGTGGGTCGGCCGAGTGGCGCATTGGTTAAGAGCTGGTTTTGGGACACCAGCGGCCCCAGTTCGGATCCCACATATGAGGGCCAGTGACACTGCCCTCTACAGCTAACAACAGCTCCACCTGGAGCTGGGCTGCCCTAAGTTCCTGGTGACGGTGTAGGCTGCAGCCCCTGCTGCAGTGGGCTGCCATATGCTACAGTGAGCGGCTGGCAGCCAGCATGAGTGGCTGGCAGCCAGCGTGAGCTGCCAATAGCCGCGGTGAGCAGGCGACATCCAGAGGCCAGCGACCGATCTGCCTCACCCGGGAAGAGTGCAATGATGATACCAACATGGGCCAGTGAAGCTATGTCCTCCGCAACTAGACTGAAGAACAAAGGACAGCAACTTGTCTGTTCCCCTTCCCCAATTCCTCAACGCTGTTCCCCTCACCCAATTCCCCAATAAAATCTTTTAAAAAAAAAAAGAAAGAAAGAAAGAAAGAATCCTTAAGGCAAATAAGAGCAACTATCATTGCACTAGAATTAAAAGGACAGTCAGACCAGGGTAAACCACAAGTTTCTAAAGAGATGAAATTTCCACAGGAACTAACTGAGGTCCCGGAAAAGACTCTTAGAGACTCAGAATGATGTCCTAGGGCAGAATCTTGAAGAAGACTTTTTAGTAACAAAACGATAAAAGGAAAGGCTAGAGTGAACTTGACAGGCAAATTAATTTTAAGAAGAAGCTGACATGAACAGCAAATTAACAGGATTTTAAGAACACAGCAAAAGGAAACAGAAAAACAGAACTAAAAGATCAGAGGCCAGGAAAAGGCAAACTAACTATCCAGAACCAAAGAAAGACTATTCAGAAATCTCTTAGAAGAGCTGACAACAGCCACCAAGGAGGGCTACCTTGAGACAGCAGTTTTGACCTAAAGTCTACAGGAAATCAATCTGGTGACCTGACTGCAAGAAAAATACTTACCCAGAAACCTGGGCTGCTGGCAGAGAAAGTGAAGGGTTAGGCCCAGGAAAAGCTATAGAGAAAACTTATAAAGCCATAATCCTGTTAGGTTTAGAAGAACGACCTTGGAAATCACAAAAGGTACTTAGAAGGAGTTATTTACAATAATATTTTAAACAAGTGTCAAGCTAAGAGACACGAAACTACTTGTATTTCAACTATCTATAGTCTAAACCCAGAAACGTCCTCATGCTATGAAGGTTGGCTATAGACCTGACCTCAGTGAATAGGGTGCTTTTTACAAAAGGAGGCAATGAAGATCAAGGAAGGACTCGCCACCGAGGAGACTGGAGGGAATCATCATCTGCTTTTGTCCCTAGGTGGTGAAATACAGAGTTAATGCAGATTAAGTGTTAGGAAAAATCTTAAGAGTTCTTTTGTTTGTTTGTTTTATAAGAGGCTTCTATACTCTTCATGCCAGCATCAAATAGAAAACCACCTCATTTGAGAGACTATCAGTCAGTTGGGAATTTCTAAAATATAGATCCCACTCAAATTAAATGTCACAAAGGAAAGGTGTTACTCTGCAAGGGAGAGCCGAGAGCTAATCTGCCAAAACACAAGAAATCAGTCCCTGCCACCGCCCAAGCAGGTGCAACAAGCCGGTGTACATTGTACGCAGTAAGGCAGGAGAGCTGTCTGCACTGTCAGACCTGCAAGTTTCTAACGGCTCTAGGACAAGCATCAGAGCAGAGAAAAGAAATGATGGTCCATCTTGAGTTGAAACAAATTTAGCCAAAATGGGTATTTTATTTTATTTTATTTTATTTTTTTAAAGATTTTATTGGGGGGCCGGCCGAGTGGCGCATTGGTTAAGCGCTGGTTTTGGGATGCCAGCAGCCCCGGTTCGGATCCCACATGAGGGCCAGTGACACTGCCCTCTACAGCGAACAACAGCTCCACATGGAGCTGGGCTGTGCGAGCCCCGGTGATGGTGTAGGCTGCAGTCCCTGCTGCAGTGGGCTGCCATAGGCTACAGTGAGTGGCCCACAGCCAGCGTGAGCGGCTGGCAGCCAAGCGTGAGCTGCCAATAGCCGCGGTGAGCGACCATCCAGAGGCCAGCGACCGATCTGCCTCATCCGGGAAGAGCGCAATGACGATACCAACAGTGAAGCAATAGCCTCCGCAACTAAACTGAAGAACAAGGGAATTGGTGGAGGGGAACAGCGTTGGGGAATCGGGGAAGGGGAACAGACAAGTTGCTGTCTTTTTGTTCTTCAGTTTAGTTGCGGAGGATGTTGCTTCACTGTTGGTATCGTCATTGCGCTCTTCCTGGATGAGGCAGATCGGTCGCTGGCCTCTGGATGTCGCTCACCGCGGCTATTGGCAGCTCACGCTTGGCTGCCAGCCGCTCACGCTGGCTGCGGGCCACTCACTGCAGCCTTTGGCAGCCCACTGCTGCAGGGGCTGCAGCCCACACCATCACCGGGGCTCACACAGCCCAGCTCCAGGTGGAGCTGTTGTTAGCTGTAGAGGGCAGTGTCACTGGCCCTCATGTGGGATCCGAACCGGGGCTGCTGGCATCCCAAAACCAGCGCTTAACCAATGCGCCACTCCGCCGGCCCTTATTTTATTTTTTGAGGGCAGTGTCACTGGCCCTCATATGTGGGACCCGAACCAGGGCCGCTGGCTTCCCAAGCCAGCGCTTAACCACCGTGCCACTCGGCCAGCCCAGCCAAAATAGGTATTTTAAACTGTCCTTCAAAAACTATAAGAATCACCAGAGTTCCTCTCATTAGCTGAACTAATAAAGAATACGTTTTATTTACCAAGCTCCTTGAAAGCTCAGGGTAAGAGCTTTCCTTGGATGACTGGGGAGAATTTAAAACATCCCCTGAGGTCTTTCTTTCACCAGCATTTAACTAGCTCTATGTCCTTAAAAGCAACTACTGGTCAAATGAAGTACATAGTGAAGTCAAGAGAGGTAAGACAGAAAAGTCTCTATTCGGTTTATCAATTAGGGAACCAGTATCCTCACGAAAAGCAGTTTCGGAGGAGGACTGAGCAAAGACTGGATAAGCACTTAAATAAAAGGTGAAAAATGTGGATACAAATGAGAGTAAACTACCCTTTTCTAAATGTCAGCTTTGGAAAGAATAAATGCAGACATGTAGCAAACGGGCTAAAGAAGGACTTTTTAATATGAGAGGCACACGTGGATATTTAAATTCTGAAAGAAGTGGAAAAGGGTTCTTTTTCTTTTTTTTTTTTCTTTTTTTAATTTGTTTGAGGGCAGTGTCACTGGCCCTCATATGTGGGACCGAACCGGGGCTGCTGGCTTCCCAAGCCAGCGCTTAACCACCGGGCCACTCGGCCGGCCCGGAAAAGGGTTCTTGATAGAACAAAGTTCCAGATCCCAAAAGGAAAATTAATTGGCCTTGAATAATGAGGATCACACTTTGACAGGTCTTCGAAAATCCGCCCAAGGTTTTACAAGCTACTCTTTCATGACACAAAATGCACTTACCCAGTGCCCTTAAAAAAAAAAAAAAAAAAAGGTGACAGGATCCTAAATTCTATTTTGAACTCATTTTCACACTCCCTTTATTGGGTGTAAAAAGTATTTACACAATAATAACTAATACTCTTTGGGTGTTTACTACTTCCCCAGCACTGTGCTAATAACTTTATATCGGTAGATCATTAAATTCTCTGGATAACTAACATTACTCCCATTCTACTAAAGGTAATTCAAGTTTAAAGAAGATCAACATACCCAGTAAAGTTGCACTTTACTATCATACACTGCCTCGCATCATCTGTCAACTAGCCATCATTCTAGTGTTCTAAGCCTCTCTTTATAAAGGGGAAAAAGGCAACACTTTCAATCTCCACAAGTTTTGACTTGATTAAGTTTTGGCACGTGAATCACAATTTCTCCGTTCGCTCAGATGTCTGAAGGTGGACTGGCCAAAGCATCCTGTGTAATCCACACCACATGGTTAATAACTCACCATGCCCCAACACACTCCTAACATCAGTCCTCCCAGGGAATGTTTGCCAATTAAACATAATGAATCTCCAATTGACTTACATTCAGTCAACTGTCGAAAGAGACATGGGCAGAGAAAAACCAAACTTCTGTTAATTCAAAACACTCACTCAGCCTATTTGACCTACAACCTGATTCTAAAGGAAGTTACAAACACTTCAGTCTGCCCCCCTCCCCTCTTTTTCTGGGCAGGAGGGAAAAGTGAGACAAAAAGGAACTGCTGGCGGGGAGGAGGAGGGAGAAAGAAAACCGTTCAAAGGCCTCCAGACCTCTCTGTCAAGAGATCTAAACAATTTAGGAAGACAATACAGCCCAGAGCTCAGACCAGAGTAATGGACATCTGTGTTCCAATTCTAGCTCCCCCACACACTCACCAGCTTTGAGCCCTTGGAGAAATTACTCAGCCTCTCTAAAATTAGTGTTTCCTAATGACATGATGGTAATATTTGTACCCACCTACTTCACAGGATTACTTTGAGAATTACATGAAATGGCTTAGGTAAAGAATTTCTTCATACTTGGCACAGAGAGGTACATGGTATTTATTACTATAATAAAAGGAAGAATCCCATGACAGGTTCCTCTGTATCCAGGGTACTGGGACATGATGAGACTCCCTTCAAATCGGATGGAGGAACACGAACTTCACCAAGAAACTGGACTATAAAACAGAAACAGAGGCAAGAAACTCCCTTTCCACTGACCCTAGTATCATTCCATCTCTGTTGAAATGTTTGTATTAGCTGGGTAAAAATAATAATAAATACAGTCATTTCCACAAACCCCTTAGCAAATACTTCATAAGAATAACTATTAAGTATGTTATATTCACTACACTGCAAGCTTAAATTCCAGGACTCAACTGGCTTCACTGGTTTGTTGTTTACATAACATGAATGATTTCACAACTTCAATTAATTAGAGGCATCAATGGGCATCAGTAAAATTGTGGTCTGCATATAATTTTAAGGCTTTAATAATAGGCTTAAAACACTGAACAACTCTCAATGCTTTATGTTACTTAGAGGTAACTTAAGGACATGGGCAACTACCAAAAAATTACCCCAAAAAAGCTGTGAAAAATTTTATACTCTCCATACAAAGATACTATAAAAACAGAAAATGCAAATAAAACACTTCAGTCAATAAAAACTGCCCTGCCCAAAACCAAAAAAAAAAAAAATCAAACATAATGGGGGGAAAAGCCCACAACAAAACATTCCAAGTTCAACTAAATACACTCAAACAAAAGTTTGGAGATGCACAAAAACCAACAGAAAGGGGAGAAGGAAAAGGAAGAGGGGTGGAAAAGAAAGAGGAAGAGGAAAAAGACAATAATTGATCAAAATCAGGAAAGAAACTGAAGATAAACTATAGCAAAAATGAAAAAATGCAAGGTTTCAATGGGAGAAGAGAATCAAATGAAAATCAAATAAGAGTCCCTGAAAAGACAGGAGACAACCAAGAGAATGAAAGTGAGATTTAAAAAAACAAAACAAAAAAGGGCAGAGAAAGACGGTGAAGTGCAAGAGAGGCAAAGAAGGTCAATATACTAGGGAGTCTCCATGGAAGAAAAACAAATAAAAGTTTTTAGAACTAATATTTAAAACTATCATCCAAAACTTTCCAGGAATAAGAAAAAAACAAATCTACATACTGAAAGGGCCAACTGTATACAAGGGAAAACTGACTCAAAACAATAAACCCTGAGGCACATCCTAGTAAAACAGAGACTTTAAAGACAAAGAAAAATCCCCAGGGCTTCCAGGCAAGATCAAATTACTCAGAAGAAAACAGGCTGATATCAAACTTCTCAGAACAACACACATACACACACAGCAAGGCAACGGCAGAGAAGCATTTTCAAGAAATTCAAGGAAAGAAAATAGAAGTCAAGGGTATTACATTAAGCAAAACAATCCTTCAGGTAACAAGGCTATTAAAAACCAGTTGTTTTCAAATGTATAAGAACTCAAGAAATATTCTGTCTGTGGACCCTTCTTGGGGAGTCTACAGCAGAATGAGCCTTATCCAAGCAAGAAATAATGGAGGCAAGTTAAGTAAAAGAACTGGCAGTGAGCATTTATATTTATTTACAAAGAAGACAGAGAGAGGGACATGGGTAAAAGAATACTATACAGGGGCCGGCGAAGTGGCGCGGTGGTTAAGCGCTGGTTTGGGAAGCCAGAGGCCCCGGTTCAGGTCCCACATATGAGGGCCAGTGATACCTCTCAAAAAAAAAAAAAAAAAAAATAGTATACAAATATTATATGTTCTGACAAATTTTATATATAACACCCTGATAACAGAGGATATTTGGCACACATACACACACAACCATCACAGAAACTGATCACATGTTAGGACATACACATACCACAAAAAGTCTGAAAGTTTCATAAAGGAAAAATATTACAAACACTCTGAGGACAAATGTAATCAAATAAAATTAAATCCCTTTTCTTGATTAGAATGTTTCACTCAACATCATCAAAATATTGTCCCTATGCTAACTTATGAATTTAATGGCATCCCAATAAAAAAATTAGCAATAGTTCCCTAGAGCTAGAAAAACTGATACCTAGCACCATATGAAAATACTGCAGAAGAGCTGCTAGGAAAACAGAGAAAAGAAAAAGCTACCAGAGAAGGGAAGACCGAGCCCTTCCAGATACTGAAACAAACCACAGCGCCTCTATAATTAAAACCACTAACACAGAAGTAGATGTACGTTAATAGACAGACTGATGGAATATAAAGTCCAAAAATAGGCCCAATTTCTTACTCACTAATTTCCCATAATATATCTGATATATAGATATATATAGATACATCTCCATCCCTTTACAGGACATATACCAATGAAATGTTTACATAATTTTTATCACCACAGCTATCGTTCATCTGCAGACGGGGGAGAGCGCCTGCCTCGTTCATCTTTCCATCCATCCATCCAGCACATTCAGGGCCTTATGGTGACAGGACAGCAGGATGAATGAATTCCCACAGGAAATGAGGATAATTTATCTCAGAATAAACTGAGAAATAACTGCAAAATCACCAATTACTGGTGAATACTAATGTGTAAAAGCTTCTTTGTCAAGGAAGTGTAATGACATTCTAAAGTAACTCAAATTCTTTGCAGGCTGGTCTGTTTAACACTAAAAATGATTATCCTCCTGGACACAAAATGACTCATCAGAACTTTATTCCCAAAATGAGGCGAGCAGCACCGATGGTTTATTAAAAGTAAAACTTCAAACTGTCAAATACAGTTGCAGAAATATGTTTATCACATTGAAATTTAAAAATCAGATCAACAGAACTCGTGTTAGCCCCTTTTAGCCTATCCTCAAACGTGGTGATCATTATCCTGGGATACTATCCTTAGTCCTAGGTTTTATGTCATTTGTAACATTGAGATTGAGATTGGGAGAGAGAGAGGTGCAGACTTTGACCCTTTAAGAATTTTTCTAGAATTTGTCTTTTTCTTTTTCTCACAGTTCTTTTCCTTCACAAACAGAAAAGTGTAAAAATTTTATTCTCCATATTACTAAGGGCTATTTGAAATGTCTCACTATTTTAGGTTAGCCACATTTTTTAACTTTAAGGTGTGTTAACAAAATACTATATCACTCAAGAGAAACTCTTATCAGTTCTTAGATTCATCCTATTCATTATACACACTATTCAAGAAATTTAAAAGTGATCATGGGCCGGCCGAGTGGCGCGGTGGTTAAGTGCTGGCTTGGGAAGCCAGCGGCCCCAGTTCGGTCCCACATATGAGGGCCAGTGACACTGCCCTCAAAAAAAAAAAAAAAAAAAAAAGTGATCATGTAAGAAAAACTATGCTGATTCAGGACTCTGAAGACAGCACAATATAACAGGGAATGAACATCAAAATAGGAGTCAGGGGACCATTGTTGAGCTGTTGTTGATTGAGTAAGTCAATCTCTTTGAGCTTCTTTTTCTGTGATATGAAACTAGATCCTATGCCAAGGGGAAAAAAACTGTCCACATATACAAATTTACATACAACCCAGGGGCTTTCCAGTACCAGGAGCTACCCACAGACTTCTTAAAAGTCTATACAGCCCAAGTGAAGGTAATTAATTACTTGGTTCTCAGCCAGCTCTAAAACTTGAGTGTTTGTTTCTATGAGCAAGTATTTTAGCAATAAAGCCACAAGGTAACTACCTGTAAAAGCAGGGGAAAAATGCTGCAACAGTAAAAGTGATCAACTTCACTAATAAAAGATTTTCAAACCCTCAATTTTTAAAACATACCATTTACTCACCTGTAAAATTGCCAAACACTAAAAAATTGATAATGTTCATGGCTAGCAATGCATTTCTCACAAGTTGGGCTTTTGGTCATTTATAAACAAGAGTCCCAAATACAGACCCTCTCCCCCAGAAAAAAATACCCATAGACTTTCAGTGCCTTCCACCCTGGGGCTTCAGGTGCACTGTCCCAGAGTGCCCTTTGCCTCTCTCTGCCTTTCCCTTTGTGCCCAAAGATACAATCACCCATGTGGCTCCTCTTTCATAGTGTGCCCCCTCTTTTTAGTGGGCATATCCTTCAGTTGCTTCCTAAGAAGGGATAAGCGGAAATAATTTTTTGAGATCTGGCATGCCCTAAAATGCCTTTATTCTGCCTTCACCCTTGACCAAATTCTGGAGGCATTGCTCCACTATCTTCTCCATTCTGATATTGCTGATGAGAATTTGGTGGCATTTCTAAGTCTTCATGAGAAAGTTTAAGGACTGGTAGTGAAATCCTCCCTCCCCACCTGGGGCACGTGGCAACTGAAAACATTCACTGTAAGGTGTCTGGCAGGGTGACCTAGCTAGGTAGACTCTATATATCAGTATTTATAAGTGTTTTCTCTGGAGCTCTCCAACTTTTCCCAGAAAACACTTCTTCATAAAGGATAAAACACATAATTGGCTGCTCGTGTTCTTGGAGCTGGGAGTTTCAAGGCTTAAGATGTTGCCAATCCCCTATTTTCAAGTAAGCACTTCTCCCCCTACCTTCCAAGGTGCCAGGTATCCCTGGGTCTGGAACAGTTTGGTTAACTTTCTCCACCAAATAAATCTTTAACTTGTTGAGTGAGGGTTGAGGAAGAACAGTCACCTGGCTGCCTGGGACCAGGTAAGAGCAGTTTTCAGCCTTTTATTTCATCTGCACCCTCAGAGACATCTGGTGCCTCCAATTCCTGAGTCTTTTCTAGAGATCTGTGATATGCACTAGCTGGAATACTCAAGGATTTGGGATCTCCCTCCGCAAATACTTTACAGTCTACTTTCTCAGTTAAATTACCTTCTCTAACCACCACCTTCTCCCTTCCTGACACTTTTTGACATCACTTATTTGCTGTGTCCTATTCATTTTGCTCTTGTAGGAATATATGCTGTTTGTATCCCGTTACTCTCAATGAATGGCGTTTGGGGAGAGAACAGAAAGAAATATTTGTTCAATCCCCCATGCTTAAAAAGATGGCAAGTGATTTTTATTTGATGCTAATATGCGTACATACAGTGGGGTGCAACTACGTTGTGTGGACCTAGAGTTTATAGTTTGGGGGCCCCATTTTAAGAATACAAAATTATTGGCTCCACCTGGAGCTGGGCTGCTGTGAGTCGCCAGCGACTGCGTAGCTGCAGCCCTTGCTGCAGTGGACTGCCACAGGCTACAGTGAGCAGCCGGCAGCCAGTGTGAGCTACCAAGAGCCACTGTGAGCGGTGGTCCAGAGGCCGGCGACCGATCTGCCTCACCTGGGAAGAGCGCAATGATGATACCAACATGGGCCAGGGAAGCAATGTCCTCCACAACTAGACTGAATAACAAAAGGACAGCAACTTGTCTGTTCCCCTTCCCCAATTCCCCAATAAAATCTTAGAAAAAAAAAATACAAAATTAGTTATGAAAGAAAATATTCAATTTAGACTGAGAAAATGAATCTTAAATTTTAACAAGCTGATAAATACCACAAACATCATTAAAAAACAGAAAATAGTGGTTTTGTTCATTGACACCCTCTATACTACCTTTTTTCCTAATTTCTTGGCTATATACTCTTTGATGACCTCTTCCCATGTCACAGGGGGTTTTTTTGCAATTTGTTTTACTGAGATAAAAGTCACATAACAAAATTCACCATTTTAAACTGTTCAATCTAACAGTTTTTAGTATATTGCCAATGCTGTACAACCATCACCACTAATTCCAGAACATTTCCATGACCCCAAAAAGAAACCCCATACCTGTTAGCAGTCGCTCCCAATTCTCTCCATCCCCGTCCCCTGACAACCTCTAATGGACTTTATGTCTCTATAACATCTGCCAACTGGAATCAGACAACACGTGACCCTTTGTGTCTAGCTTCTTTCCCTCAGCATCATGTTTTTGAGGTTCATCTATGTTTTAGCAAGTATTAGTACATCATTCCCTTTCATGGCTGAATAATATTCCAATGTATAGATACACCACATTTTGTTTATCTATTCATCAGTTAATGGACATTTGGGTTGTCCATTTGGGACACTTCCATCCAACTATTTTGGTCATTAGGAGTAACGCTGCTATGAACATTGGTGTACAAGTTTTTGTGTGGACATATGTTTTGAATTCTCTTAGTTCTACACCTAGGAATGGAGCTGAGTCATATGGTAATTCTATGTTTAACTTTTTAAGGAGCTGCCCAACTTTTTGCCATAGTGGCTGAACCATTTTCCTTTCCCACCAACAATGTGTGAAAATCCTTACCAATACTTACGTTCCTACTTTTTATTATAGCCCTCCTAGTATGTGTAAAGTGTATCAAATTGCGGTTTTGATTTGCGTTTCCCTCAAGACTCATGATATTGAGCATCTTTTCATGTGCTTATTAGCCACCAGTATATCTTCTTTGGAGAAATGTCTATTTAAATCCTTTGTCCATTTTTTTCTTTTTTTTTTTTTTTTGAGGGCAGTGTCACTGGCCCTCATATGTGGGACCGAACTGGGGCCGCTGGCTTCCCAAGACAGCGCTTAACTACTGCACCACTCGGCCGGCCCCTTTGTCCATTTTTTAATTGGGTTGTTTGCCCTTGTGTTGCTAAGTTGTAAGAGTTCTTTATAGGGCTGGCCGTGTGGCGCGGTGGTTAAGCGCTGGCCTGGGAAGCCAGCGGCCCCGGTTCGGTCCCACATATGAGGGCCAGTGACCACTGCCCTCAAAAAAAAAAAAAAAAAAAAAAAAAAAAAGAGTTCTTTATATATCCTGGATGCTAGACCCTTATCAGATATATGATTTACAAGTATTTTTTGTAACATATTTTATGAGTTGTCTTTTTTTTTTTTTTTTTTTAAAGATTTTATTGGGGAATTGGTGGAGGGGAACAGCGTTGGGGAATCGGGGAAGGGGAACAGACAAGTTGCCGTCTTCTTGTTCTTCAGTTTAGTTGCGGAGGATGTTGCTTCACTGTTGGTATTGTCATTGCACTCTTCCCGGATGAGGCAGATCGGTCGCTGGCCTCTGGATGTCGCTCATTGTGGCTATTGGCAGCTCACGCTGGCTGCCAGCCGCTCACGCTGGCTGCCAGCCGCTCATGCTGGCTGCAGGCCACTCACTGCAGCCTATGGCAGCCCACTGCAGCAGGGGCTGCAGCCCACACCATTACCGGGGCTCGCACAGCCCAGCTCCAGGTGGAACTGTTGTTAGCTGTAGAGGGCAGTGTCACTGGCCCTCATGTGGGATCCGAACTGGGGCCGCTGGCATCCCAAAACCAGCACTTAACCAATGCGCCACTCGGCCGGCCCTGATGAGTTGTCTTTTTACTTCCTTGATAGTGTCCTTTGGGGCACAAAAGTTTATAATTTTGATAAAAGTCCAATTTATTTTTTCTTTGGTTGTTTCTGCTTTTGGTGTCATATTTAAGAAATCATTGCCTATCCAAGGTCTTGTGTTTCCCTCTAAGAGTTTTTATGGTTTTAGCAGTTACATTTAGGTCTTTAATCCATTTTGAGTTGATTTTTTTTTTATATGGTGTGAGGTGGCAGTCCAACTTCATTTTTTGCATGTAGATATCCAGTTGTTCCAACACCATTTGTTGAAGACTAAACTTTCCCCATTGAATGGCCTTGGCACTCTTATCGAAAATAACTGACCACAGATGTAGGAGTTTATTTCTGGACTCTAGTTTCTATTCCACTGATCTATACGTCAACACTTATGCCAGTATCACATTTCTCACAAGTTTTATAATGTCATTTTCCATAGAGATAACAGGAAAATAATTCAGTCCTTCCTCTAGCATAGTTGACCATTTTTGTTGTTGATAATAACTTTAAAAAGTTTCTTTTATAGCACAGGGCCATTACTGGTAATGTTATGTAAACTTTTAGGATTGTCGTCAAACTTGGGGAAAACTCTCGACAAGTTTCTTTCATATGAAGCTTTAAGATTTGGAAGAATTGTCCATAGACTGGCTTTTGGCATCAAACCTTGCTTTTCCTCCACTAAGCACACACTTCAGATGCCAGATGCGTGGGACACATCCTATCACTATACCATCTCTAGGCCTGCGCGTTTCTGTCACAATGCCAGGTGAGCTAACACACTGGGTAGTGTTCCTAGAAACTAACCCCATACTGAGATGGCTAGCAATCCTTTAACTGTACCTAAAGAAACTGTGAATCCCATAATCCTACTAAAACCCAACTAAATGTAGCCCCAAGTCAGCTTCCCCATAGCAGATGCCCAATATGCCAACAGCCGCTCCAAAGCTGCCAACATGAGAAGTTTGATAGAGCGGAAGTCCGTGTAAAAAGAGACAACAATCTTAACTGATTGTGGTTAGGATAGCTTACATTTGCAAATTCTTAACTATGTGATCATGTACAGGAAATGTTGTTGCTTGATTGGGGTGCTGGTTATACAGGTGTGTTATGTTTGCACACACCTTAAGCTGCACTCTTATAATCTTTGCACTTTTTCTGTGTATATAATATATACCAATTAAACAATTTTTAAAAGTAACCATATAGACCCGGCCGAATGGCTCAGTTGGTTAAGAGCTCGCTCTAGAGTGCAAGCTGAGCTCTGAGCAACAGCGGTTCAATGCCCAGCCCGAGCTGAGCTGCCACTGGCAGGATGGCTCAGCTAAAAATAAAAAAAGTGACCATATAAACTCATTACTAGCATCCCTCTTGGGCCTTCAGAGAGGATCCTAAAAGTTAAGCTTCATTAGTTTCATGAGTTTCATTAGCTTCATGAATTTCACAGTAAACTCACCTCTATACACATATAGCAAATTGGATATCACAAGATGTGGTTTCCAGCACCGCAATGGAGATTTGTGTCTTTCCAACTAGCCATGGAAGAAGACACACATGACCCCCAAGCAAGTTACTCACCTAAAATGGGGAAGAAGTTAGATTATATATATAATATATATATATATATATATATATACACACTCTAAAACATCTTTCTAGTAGTCATTCTTTCCAGAAATATTTAGAGTACCTCCTAAGTGTTTAGCATTACACTAGGTGAATGAAACACACTCCCTGCCCTGCCACAGCTCCCAATCGTGTAGGAATAAAAAACAATGAGCAACATTAGGTAAAAACTAAGGAAATCTCAATCAAGTATGATTTTAGTTCAAAATAACATATCACTATTGGTTCACTAATTGTGACAAATGTACCATTCTAATGTAAGATTAGTTAATAATAGGAGAAACTGGGTGTGGAGTATATAGGCATTCTCTGTACTTCTCTTTGCCATTCTTCTGTAAATCTAAAATTAAAAGTTTATCTTTAAAAAAGAATATTGGGCCGGCCGAGTGGCGTGGTGGTTAAGCGCTGGCTTGGGAAGCAGCCAGCGGCCCCGGTTCGGATCCCACATATGAGGGCCAGTGACACTGCCCTCAAAAAAAAAAAAAAAAAAAAGACAATAAATAGGTGAAGACATAAATATAAAAATAAATTGTAATAAGTCTTCTGAAGTTAATAGGATGCTGTGATAGAGGTTAATGATGGTAGAAGACACTGCAGACAAAGAGTTCCCTGCAGCAAGAGCTCTTTGAGATGACACTTAAACTGACACAGAAAAATAGTAAGCCACAAGATCCTCACAAAAAAATTATATATACTACATATATATGTGAACATATGTATATGGCTCTACAGTGAGAAAGATATTAGTCTTTTCAAGAAATTAAAACACAATGTGCCTAAAGCATAATGAGCAAATGGAAAGACCAGTCAGCAGGGGTCAGATTATACAGGACCTTGCGCAAATGATGTCCATTTCATTCAAAGTATGATGGAGAGCCACTGGAGGGTTTGAAGCAGGGGGACAAAATGATCCAATTTACTTTTTTTTTTTAAATGAATCTGCTCTGTAGAGAATGGATTATAGAAGGTTTAAAGAAAAACAGTGCAGAACCAAAGGGGAAGCACTAAAATTCTTTGATTCTTAACCCTGAATTATAATATTATTTCATTATAAAAATTCCAGGGAATTAAAGAGTTAAATTCATATATTTGCATCAATGATTTTATTCAAATAGAATGTGTCTTCTTTTTATCAGTCCGCCTGTTTCCATTGATTATCCTTTTTTTTGTTTTTAAAGATTTTATTGGGGAATTGGGGGAGGGGAACAATGTTAGGGAATTGGGGAGGGGGAACAAACAAGTTGTTGTTCTTCAATCTTTGTTGTGGAGGGTGCCGGTCACCATCTGGCTTCCGGTCAGCAGCTTGTGGCCTCCAAGCTCAAGGTGCTGTGTTCAAGCTTAGTTGCAGGTGGGTGTTGCCACCATCCCATGCAGAAGTCAAACCAGCAGCCTTGTTAACAGTGCATGCTCCATCCACTGAGCCATCCGGGCAGCAGCTCAGCTCAAGGTGCAGAGTTCAGTCTTGGTTTCGAGTGGGCATAGCCCACCATCAAACAGGCAATCTTGTTGTTACACCAGCTGCGCCATCCTGCCACCTTGTTAACAGCTCAGCTCGGGCACTGCTTTCATTTGCCCATGTGGGAATCGAACCGGCGACCCTGTTGCTCAGAGCTCACATTCGAAGCCAACTCTTAACCAAAGCGCCACTCAGCGCCCCCATCCATTTTTTTTTTAAATGTCTTTTTTGTTCTTTACCAAAATAATTTATGGATTTTTATACTTTAATAGCAACTATAATAATTTTTCTAGAAGCTGTTCAAAATTTTTATGTCATTTGTTAAGTGCTCTGTAATAAAATTCTTGGAAACTTCAAAAGCAGAACATAAAATAACTAAATTATAAAAGCTAGAAAATGGTATCTATTAGATGAGGATGCCTAAGAATATGCAGTCCAGCCCCAAAACAAAAAACGGTAGGGCCGGCCAAGTGGTGCAGTGGTTAAGCGCTGGCCTAGGAAGCCAGCGGCCCAGGTTTGGGTCCCACATCTGAGGGCCAGTGACACTGCCCTCAAAAAAAACAAACAAAAAAAACGGTAGCAGCTACTGGCGCTGCCACCTATGACAATTTTTTAAATGACTGTCGAATTTCTTAATACTTTTTCCATTAAGAGATGGGGTCTGTGTTCTTTCCACTTGAACTTGCTTGTAACCAATAAAATGTGGCAAGGACTTCCTAGGCTAAGTCAGAAAAGGAAATGCAGCTTTTGCCTTATTCACTGGGCAATTCCTGCTGGTGCGCTGAGCTAGTCGTTTAGCAGTTTAACTGTCCTGAAGCTGCCCATGCAGAGAGACCTGAAGACAGACAGAAATGCCCAGCCGGCTCCCAGCATTTCCAGCTCCAGTCACCATCTGAATAAAACACATGCCAGACCCTGAGCCAAAACCACCCAGCAGAGCCCTTTCCAAATTTCTGACCCACATAAACCATGAGACATAATAAAATTACTGTTTGTGTTTTAGGCCTCTAAGTTTTAGAGTAGTTTTTTATACAGCAATTATAATAAGCCTTTATAGCCAATACATGACAATCAGTTCAATTGAGTGAAGGGGAAGAATATCTATCAATAAGGGTGGCTATCAATATGGGCAGATTTTCCAGATAGAGGTCAGCTTTCATATATTCAAGGGATTTGAAAAAGCTATGTAGTAAGTAAGGCACATTCTCCTGAAGTCAACATTTTGGCCTTAGAGACTCTATAGGTTATTTCCCAGCATCATGATTCTCCTAGAGCAAAAGAAAGGGCATAATATATTTACCAGGTCACAGAGCAGCAAACTCAAGAGTCCTGCATTACAATCTGTCTAAATGCAGTAAACTGTTATGGCCTATTCCCTGGGATCTCTTCAACCAAAAAGAGTGAGCCAGTTACTGCAGAAGCATCAAAACTGCCAAACAAGCAAATATCAGATTTACTCTCTTTTGAACTAAGCATCACTACACATTACCACTAAGTAGGTATGTGTATCTACTTAAATTATGTATCTCATCCATTTCCAATACTTTTATTCATTTAATTAACAAATATCTAATGAGCACTGTAGGTATACAAATACAAATAAGGGGCAGTTCATAGCTTACAAAGGGGTTGATGGTGCTGTGGGGAAAACATCAATAAAGCCAGTGACTTTTTTTTTTTTTTTTTAAGATTTTATTGAGGAATTAGGGGAGGGAAACAGCACTGGGGAATCAAGGAAGGGGAACAGACAAGTTGCTGTCCTTTTGTTCTTTAGTCTAGTTGTGGAGGACGCGGCTTCACTGGCCCATGTTAGTATTATCATTGCGCTCTTCCCAGGTGAGGCAGTCAGTTACCAGCCATTGGACGGCTCATGGCAGCTCACAGCAGCCCAGCTCCAGGTCGAGCTGTTCACCATCTTAGCTGTAGAGGGCGCTGTGTCACTGGCCCATGTGGGATCCGAATCGGCGGCCCTGCTGCTCAGAGCTTGTGCTCCCAAGCCACCTCTTAACCAGCTGAGCCACTCAGCTGGCCTCCAGCCAGTGACTTTTAAGTCAATATGACAAATGATACAAAGAAGTATGCTCAAATACTGTAGGAGTATATATAAGGGCACGCTGGATGTTCTGTTTGCTCCTCCAGGACCATCCTCCATCCTTTATTCAGCGCTGGGAGTCCTGGAAGCAAGCCGCTATGAATGCCATAAACTAGGTACCCTTAGCCTCTGGCTTCAAATTGGGTTCAGTAAATGAAAAGCAACTGCGAGGGTCTCTGGGTTCCCGTAACTACTCGCTCCCAGCACCCTTGCTGGCCCAAAGATGGTGCAACTTCCTATCCTTGTTAGTCCCTATACTGCACTATTCCTACTCCTTGTCAGGGTTCCCTTAGCGCATTTATTGTAAGCAGTCCCTTAATGACATTCTCTTTCACCTGTTGTGCGAATCTTAACTGTTTCCTATCCGGACCCTAACTGATAGAGAGGGGTGTCTAACTCAGCCTGGGGAAATCGGAAGACTTCTCAGGGGAGATAATGCCTTAGCTATGTCTTAGGAAGGAAGACTAAGTAAGGGAGGAAAGAATAGAGCCTAAAGAAACAACACTGTCAAAGACTTAAGAGATTCGAGAGACTATGAAAAGAATAAGAAAAGGTGAGGAGTGCAGAATGGTGCAACATAGGAGCATGAAGGGAACATAGGCAAAAAGGGAAACAATGCTAGAACCAAATCATAGAGCTTTTAGATGAAGGTATTTAACAGACCTAGTTTCTATAATAAATAAATTCAAAGAAAATTCGAAGAAAAAAGAGGGGAAGCTATAGTTTAAGAGAGACAATACATACCAACCAAATAAGACTTTTTCCTGCATCCTGGTTTGAACAAACAAATTATTCAAAAAGTGGGAGGAGAAAAAGGAGGAAAAGAACAATTGGAAATGCATCTCTTCATGAGATGGATGCAGTTTTCTTATTTTCAATTAGTTCATGTATCTATGAGTGAATATTATTTATTGTAAATATTCCATTCCTATTCTATTCCTATTTTTCATTATTATAAATATAAGTGCTAAGAAAACTTATTCACATAAATAAATATGTATGAGTTTTATTATAGCAATGTCATCAAACTATTTTAATTCTTTGAGTTATATGGCCCCCAAAAAATTACAATCTATCATAATTTTTTTAACTTTCTGAAAAGTAATGGCATTTATTTAACTTCTCTTTTTATGAAAATTACTTTTAATGATCAGCTAACAACTTGATCAGGTTCTTTAATTTTGCCGAAAATTAAGGATTGGAAACCACCTGACTTGTGAAAAGACATTAATCCATCACTGGAGTCACTGCCTTCTCAACAGCCTCTCTTTCATGCCCTGGGAGGCCTCTTAACACGGGACAATATACTACTTGGGATGAGCAAGAGATGTACTTGTCTTTTGTAAAGTGGAAGAAATATGAAAGACTGATCAATTTTAGGATCTGAAAAATTGAGCTCCCTTAAAAATATCCATGGGCTTTCATTCTTTTTATTGCATTTACCCTCATTGCATGTACCCACTACCTTTAGCACCGTTTGGTTATTTCATCCAGCAAGTTGCATCTCTGTTTGTTTACACTGCAAGTTCCCTGAGGACAGTATCAGGGTCCAAACCTCTTCTTGAAATCCTAGAGCCTACACTTCCATGTCAGGAGCATGTAAGACTCTCAATAAATGTTCCCTGAATGAGTACATAAATATTTCATCACCATCCCAAATCCTCTTTCTAGTTAGAGAAAGCAAACTTAGGAGTTAAGCAAAATGAAAATCAGAAGAAACTTGAAAATCATCACCAACCCCATTTTAAAGTAACAAAAGACTGGTTTCTTACCTAAGCTTTACTACCTACCTAAAATAAGAAAAATTCAAAACAAGGAAATAGAAAATTAAAATACATAAGATTCATATTTTATTACAAAGGACTTTTGGTATTCAACTAGCCTCATTTTGATAGAACTAGAATAGCTGAACCAACTGTTCCATAAAAAATCTATTACTATCTTCTTCTGAAGAGTTAAGGAAAAAAATTTCATCAAATAAAAGGCTCTCTTTTCACCTTCACTGATTCAAAATACCTATCAAGGTAGGGTCAGAATAGTAATTAAATTAGACAATAAATGAGGTCACTTTAAAGCTGTAGAGCTCTGAATGAAAATTATCTTCCTAACGTTGACAGACTAGTTATATGTGTAATTTTTCTTAGGCGACATTGCAAAAACCAATCTTTTGGCAGTGAATATCAGATTGATCTCTACTTTGTTAAGAAGTAAATTCTGGGCCGGCTGATTGGCTCAATGGTTAAGAGTTGGCTTGGGAGTGCGAGCTCTGTGCAGCAGGGCAGCCAGTTCAGATCCCATATGGGCCAGTGACACTGCGCCCTCTACAGCTAAGATGGTGAACAACAGCTCCACCTGGCGCTGGGCTGCTGTGAGTCACCGGTGATGGCGTATGCTGCAGTGGGGCTGGCCGGCAACCGGCATGAGCTTTCGTGAGCTGCCGTGAGCTACCGAGAGCAGCAGTCCAATGGCGGGTGACCGATCTGCCTTAGCCAGGAAGAGAGCAAGATAATACCAACATGGGCCAGTGAAGCAACATCCTCTACAACTAGACTGAAGAACAAAAGGAAAGCAACTTGTCTGTTCCCCTGCCCTAATTCCCCAACGTTGTTCCCTGCCCCAATTCCCCAATAAAATCTTAAAAAAGAAGTAAATTCTGCAGAGTATGGTAAGAGTTCTCTCCATCAAGTCAAATATTAACAAATGAATACTTCAGTCCTATATCTTTGTAACTTAATATTGTCAAAATTATTAAGATATAACTATCAGTTAATTCAATAATGACATCACAGAGAGCCTATTATTTGTTTCAAATGAGGTTCTTAAGACCATGTAAGCTTTTTTCCATTTTGTCAATCACAAATATTTATTGAAGATGTATTATGTACTTAGTACTGTGTTCGACATGGTATTTTCAATGTACCAAATGCCATTTTATTTTCTCCTAAATTTAAAAAAGATTTTTCGGACCAGCTGAGTGGCTCAGTTCAAGTGCGAGCTCTGAGCAACAGGGTCCCCAGTTTGATATCCGGCCCAAGCTGAGCTGCCATTGAGCTGCCAAGAGGTGGCAGGACGGCTCAGCTAAAAAAAAAAAAAAAAAAAAAAAAACACAGAAAGAAAGAAAAGAAAATTTATCCTAAAGTAGGAATTTTAATTAGAAGCCAGCATCACCTTTAATAGGTTTTAATTCTCCAACTCCATTTATTTCAAGTACTACACTCTTTTAGTGTTGCAGTTTTACAAGTCTTGACTCACTGTTGACCTCTACCTGTGCAGAAATAACCCCATCTACTGGCAAGAGGTGAAACTACAGGCTATTTTTGAAAGGGTCAGCAAGCTACAGTGAAATGTATTCATTAAAGACCTGGATCCAAACATCTTCCCCCACCTGCAAAATCCTGAACCATTCAAATTGTTCTCCAAAGCTCCCCTATTTCTTACCAAAAATAAAAAGTGAGGGATAAATAAAATTAATTTTCTAAATGTTTTCTATATTATTTTAAAATAAAATCATAACACAGTAGCTAATTTAACTATAGGAATTCTTTATAATACAGTGGTACCCCAAGGTGTACAAGACATTTATGCCTATTTTATAAGGCATGATACCATTTAAATCAATAATTATATTAATGTTGTCCTTGCTTCTATAAAACAGCACATATTGGTTATGACTAACATATTTAAAACAGTCTGGTCAAAAATGACAAAATAATAATTTACAGCTTTAACGATATTTTTCTCATACACTATATCTTGTCCAGCAGAATCCTAAAATAAATAACACTGTCATTTAAAGCACGTACTTATAACTACAAGCAGAGGCACCAAGAAAATAAGTGATTTGCTTAAAGACACAAAGCTAATCAGTGGTGTAACTAATATCCAAACCCAAATTTTCTGCCTCTAAGTTCTACACGCTTTCTACAACATTTCACTGTCTCCCACAAAATTACCAAGTATATTTTTCACAATAAGTAAGACCTACATTATGATGTTTGTTTTGTGACAGTTCCCAGGAATGCACTGTGGTCAAATAAAAAAGTCTGCTTAGATTTTAATAAAATTAAGTTTCTTCCTTTCTTTTATCTTATAGAAAAAAATACATAATCATAATATAAAAAATACAAGTTAAACAACCCATGATCCAATTCACATTTAATAAAACAATTATATCTTTTTTATTGTCACATTTTAGATGTTTATTCTTTTCATCCCACCTTTTTCTAAAAATGAATTGAGGAGAGTTGATAGCGGGTCAACAGGGAAACCTTCCTAAGTCATGCTTGTTGCAATCCACTTTCATAAGTGAGAGATAAAAATAACAAAAATTCTGAAAAGAAAAAGAGAGTCCAATCTGTGTCCACTCTGATTTCCTATATCTCCATCCATGATACCATATAATAAAAATGTCTGGGACATGTCAAGAAATTGATAAATATTTGTTGGCTATACAAATGAATTAATGGCTCTAAAGCATTACAAGGTCCTAAAAGATCCTAAATTTAAAAGATTCAATTAGGGGCCGGCCGAGTGGTGCGGTGGTTAAGCGCTGGCTTGGGAAGCCCGCAGCCCCAGTTCGGGTCCCACATATGAGGGCCAGTGACACTGCCCTCAAAAAAAAAAAAGATTCAATTATACTTAATCTATTCTTATCAAAATGTTTACAAAAGATTTTTTATCAATATTTGAAATCAGAAGACTTACATTAGTAGAATTATAGATAAAAGGAACAGAATACAGTCCAGAAATAGAACTACATGTATATTGTCAATTGATTTTCAGCCAAGGTGCCAAGGCAATTCAATGTGGGAAAGCAGAAATATTTTAACATATAGTGCTATGAAAATCGGACATCCATATGAGAAAGAAAGAAAAAAAAAAACCTTTATCCTTACCTCTCATACCATATTAAAAAATTAACTTTAGAAGGGTCATAGATCTGAATGTAAAAGCTAATATTATAAATAATGCAAATGAAAACATAGGAGAAAATGTTTAGGACTGTGAATTAGGAAAAGATTTCTTAGGGCATAAAAAACATAAACCACAACAAAAAATTGATGAACAAGGTTTAATCAAAATTCACAACTTTTGTTCTGTGAAAAACTATTGAGAGGAGAAAAAGTCACGATATAGGAAAAAATATTTGCAAAACATATCAGGTAAAGGACTTGTATTTGTTCCTGCCATTAAATGTTTTTTGAAATTTTCATTTAAAAAAAAGACTTGTATCTAGAATATAAAAAGAATTGCCAAAACTCTATAATAAGAACACAATCCAATTTTAAAACCATAAGCAAAAGATCCCAACAGATATTAACCAAAGATAAGTGGATAACAAATCCATGAAAAGATGCTTAACACTGTAGGTCAATAAGGAAATTACAATTAAAGCTACACTGAAATAATACCTCTACACACCAATTAGAATGGCTATAATCAAAAACTGACAACAGCAAGAGCTGGCTAGGATTGGGAGCAACTGGAACTCTCATACACTGCTGGTAAAAATGCAAAATGGGGGCCGGCCGAGTGGCGCAGTGGTTAAGTGCTGGTCTTGGGAAGCCAGCTGCCCAGGTTCGGGTCCCCCATATGAGGGCCAGTGACACTGCCCTAAATTAAAAAAAAAAAAAAAAAAATTGTAAAATGGGACAACTTTGAAAAAACAGCTAGCTAATTTTTTTAAAGTTAAATATATATTTATCATACGATCCAACAATCCTAATCATGAGAAATAAAAACATGTTCACAAAGAGACATGTACTCAAATGTCTGTAGCAGCTTTATTCTAAAAGGCCAAAACCTGGGCTGGCCAAGTGGCGTGGTGGTAAAGAGCTGGCTTGGGATGCCAGCGGCCCCGGTTCAGATTCCACATATGAGGGCCAGTGACACTGGCCTCTAAAAATAAATAAACAAACAAACAAAAAGGCCAAAACCCGGAAACAAATATCTGTGGATATTTGTGAATAGATAAACAAAATGGGGTGTACGTGTACAATGCATTATTCCTCAAGAATAAAAGGGAACAGGGCCGGCCAAGTGGCACGCAGTGGTTAAGAGTTGCCTTGGGAAGCCAGCGGCCCCGGTTTGGGTCTCACATATGAGGACCAGTGACACTGCTCTCAAAAAAAAAAAAAGAAAAGAATAAAAGGGAACAAACAACTGATACACAACATGAATGGATCTCAAAAGCACCGTGCAAAGTGAAAGCAGCTTGATCCAGAAGGCTATATACTGTATGGTTTCATTTACATAAAATTCTAGAAAAGGCAAAAGTATAGTGACAGAAAGTAAATGGGGGGGTGGCGCGGGTTGCCAAGGACTGGGGATGAGAAAAGGTAACTGGCTTTGAAGGGGCACAAGAAAACTTTTGGGGAAGACATAAATGCCCTTTGTGCAATCACCTATGTAGTAATTGCTACCTAAACTAAATCATTAAGTTTTATTTTAAAACTGAAGTTTTATGTCTGCTGTCAATTTTTAGTAAGGCATCAAACTGCCAAAATTAAGATACATGCTGCTACTTAATGTCTTGTCAAATGTGGTTTTTTATAAAGCAATCAATGCTTTCAGCAGTTATTCTAAAACAAATTAACATAAAATTCCTAACTTTGCTCAACTGATCATACATTAGTGGGAAAACCCAAAAGAAATGAAAAATTTTAATTGTTAACATTCAACTGTAAAAAACGCCAAATACTGATACCCAGGAAACTAGCATCAAGTAAAAAATTGGCTTAGTGTTCAGCAATATTGCTCTAGTCAATCAAAAATACATGACTGCAGGCCGGACGAGTGGCGCATTGGTTAAGAGTTGGCTTGAGACACCAGCTCTGAGCAGCGGGGTCCCGGTTCGGATCCCACATGGGGACGAGTGACATTTGTGCCCTCTACAGTTAAGAGGGTGAACAACAGCTCAACCTGGAGCTGGGCTGCTGTGAGTCACTGATGACAGCGTAGGCTGCAGCAACTGCTGCAGTGGGCTACCATAGGCTACAGTAAGTGGCTGGCAGCCAGCTGAGCAGCTGGCAGCCAGTGTGAGCTGCCAAGAGCTGCCGTGAGTGGCTGTCCAATGGCCAGTGAGCGACTGTCTCACCCAGGAAGAGCGCAATGATAATACCAACATGGACCAGTGAAGCGACATAGACTGAAGAGCAAAAGGACAGCAATTTGTCTGTTCCCCTTCCCTGATTCCCCAATGCTGCTCCCTTCCCCCAAGTCCCCAATAAAAAAAAAAAAACCTAAAAACAAAAATAAATACACGACTGCATTCCTAAATACAAGCAATAACTAAAATTAGAAAATACAATGAAAATGCCACAAACACAAATTGGCTGAAATTACACTAAAACATATGATGGAAATTATTAAACTATCCTGAGCAATATGGACAAAAGCTTAAATAAACATAAAAACATACCATGCTCCTAGGTGGGAAAACTAAATACTACACTTAAATGGTTTCTTCTCCCAAAGTAATGCAATTCTAATTACAATCCCAATGAAATTTCTTTTTAAACTTAACAAATTTAATATTCACATGGAAAAGCAAATATATAAAATAGCAAAACATATTCTGTGGCACAAAGAAAATACTGAACTAAATTATAAAGCTATAATAATGAAAAGAGTATGGCACTGAGCAAGAGGTAATCTGACTCTACTATAACTAATGTAACGAACGTAACTAAAAAGATAATCACATCACTGTGGAAAGGAAGAATTGGTTAATAAATAATGATGAGCTGGCTAATAGCAAGTTGGAGGGAAATAGCTTCCTAAACCACTTTTTAAAACACTAAAATAAAATGTATTTAAATATTTACTAAGACTCTTGAAGAAAAGGGCCTTCCTAAATATAAAAATAATAGGAAAAACAAAAGTTGGACAGATTTGACCTCTAAAATAACAAATCTCTGCTTATCCAAAAATGGTCAAAATAAAAAGACAAGTAACAGACTGGGGGAAATGTTTGTGACAAATATGACAACAGACTAATATCTTTTTTTTAATTCTCAGGCAGATCACTAAGAAAAAAACTAAGACCCTAACAGATAACTAGGACAAGGCCAAACAAGTTAACAAAAAGAAATATAACTAGTAAAAAGATAGGAAAATGTTCAACTTCACAAGTAAATGTTTAAAGACCACATGCCATGAAATTAGCAAAAAATAAAAATATAAAACAAGAGTCAATGCTTGTAATAGAATAGCAAAAAGGGATATTTATTTATCCATTGCAGCTCTGAATAGGCACAATTCTTTCAGGAAGCTGCTTGAGAAAAAAAAAATTAATGAAGAACCTTAAAAAGACCTCAAAAACCCTTTAACGCACTAGCACTTTCTACGGAAAGATCCTAAGAAAACCATCCTTAAAAAAAAAAAAAAAATCAAGATTGTCTACACCGATGTTTACAGCAATAATTAGTGACAACAAAATTTGGAAATAAACGTTAAAAGAAAAACACATGAACAATGGTTGTGTTTGCACTCTTTTAACTGGTTATCCTAAAATCAGCCTTCTCAGTTCCCATCCCAGTCCATCCTCCCTATTGCCCCAAGATTAATGTTTCTAAACATCAAATATATCAAAGCTTAAAATCTTTCAATGGTTCCCACCACCTTAAAAAATAATAATAATCAGGGCCGGCCGAGTGGCGCATTGGTTAAGCGCTGGTTTTGGGATGCCAGCGGCCCCGGTTCGGATCCCACATATGAGGGCCAGTGACACTGCCCTCTACAGCTAACAACAGCTCCACCTGGAGCTGGGCTGTGCGAGCCCCGGTGATGGTGTGGGCTGCAGCCCCTGCTGCAGTGGGCTGCCATAGGCTACAGTGAGTGGCCCGCAGCCAGCGTGAGCGGCTGGCAGCCAGCGTGAGCTGCCAATAGCCGCGGTGAGCGACATCCAGAGACCAGCGACCGATCTGCCTCATCCGGGAAGAGCGCAATGACGATACCAACAGTGAAGCAACATCTTCCACAACTAAAACTGAAGAACAAAAAGACAGCAACTTGTCTGTTCCCCTTCCCCGATTCCCCAACGCTGTTCCCCTCCACCAATTCCCCAATAAAATCTTTAAAAAAAATTAAAAAAATAATAATAATAAAAAAATAATAATCAAAGTTCTTGGCATAATATAACAAGGCCCTAAATGGGTTTGTCCCTGTCTATAGCCTCATTTCTTGCCACTCACACCCAGTGCATTAGCCATAAAGAACACATATATTAATAGATTTACACAGAATTACTTCCATGTCTTCAGCATTGGTTCAATAATATGCCAAAACCTCTTAAGCCACGCTGAAACAAGGATTCTGCCTTCATGGAGTTTACAGACAGAAACAACAATGTCCTTCAGTGAGTTATAGAGGAAAAGCCAATTCAAGTCAAGAGAAGTCCTATAGATATGGGTAATACTGGAGATGAGCCTTAAAAAATGAGCAAAGATCGCAAGGGGCAAGGGTAATTCCAAATAAATGGAAAGTATTTATGTTTCCATGCAAAATCTTGTACGTTTGTTAAGACTTTCTAGATAGACAAATTAGGTTCTGACATGTACTTAACCTAAGTTTTTTCTCCTACCTCTTGGAGCTACTGTGAGAATTAAAAGTTATAATAGGTGTAAATTTAATACAGTATCTGGCACTTAATAAGCATTCAATACATGTCAGTCATGTGGAAACACATAACAATGCTGATTGCAAACGGATATTTCAAGGATATAAGCATTCTTAGAGAAAGTAAGAAAAACAAAATGAGGGCAAGGAGAGAAAAAGCAGTAAGAACAGGGTTAAACAACCTATCACTACACAGCCAGGGTCAAACAGGTCTCTGCACACCATATGATATCCTCACACTACAGCATGATAATTTATACTTAAAATGATGCTGAATATCAAATAAAACATTAAGTTCTGTTAAGTACGGTCTATTTCAAAGAAGTAGTGTATACTGCATCTTTAAAAGTTTTCAAAAATCTTTAAAAGACATCAAAAATGGCTAAATAAAAATCTTGTGTGCCTACAGTGTAGCCCTTCATTTACCTTAAAAATTGTTATATGCTAAATATGTTAAATTATATGTTAAATAAATGGCAGTTTCAATTCAAGAACAAACACACACACACACACACACACACACCACCCCCCACACACCCTCACCAATGAAAACCAAATTACATGAAGCACCTAGGCAGGTCCACCTGTCTGTATGAAGGTTAGGCTAGGAGAGATAATGTAAAGAGAAAAGGAAGGAGCTAAGCCAGATTGGCTTCCCCTTCAGAAACCAAGAAAATAAAATAAATTGCGGACATTCAAATCACTAACACCCCTACAAAAAGTCATTATGGTATACAGGCACATTTCTATTTAGAAACCTGTGAGATATAATAAAGTTGCAATTTTTAAAGCCTTGAAACAATAAAATATGAGGAAAGCAATACTAAGATATCTAAAGTGAGACATAAAGTTACTTTTCCCTTAGCAATAGACAAGGTTAACCTCAATACTGCCAGGAGTTTTATAAATTAATAACATGAGAAGCAGCGTACAAAAACATTTAAATCACAAAAAGGCTCTGGAGAAGTAATCTGTTACTTCTCCAGATCTAAGAATTTTAAATATTAGAAATTATACTAAACTGCTTTTTCCAGCCTTTGGTTTTCAAAAACAATGATATAAAACAAAAATTACACCAAATTTTTTACTATAATCAAATACAAAGAATATGTTCTATCCAAACCATTGTAAGAAAAGCCTGTATCAGATATTCATAAGTAGAGTGTATACACATTTTACATTTTGCAATTTGCTCTAGAAATACTAGCTGAAACTGATAGTTTTACCATAGAGCCCATTTTAATGATCAAGTGTTAATGTGTCATAAAGAACAGAAGTAGCTTGGACCCAATCAGATTTTAACCACTAAGGGCCTGAGGAATCTCAAATTTGGTATTAAATTAGCCCTGTCTTCTTAGCATCAACAAATACCAACAGTTCACTAGTTGATTGTGGTCTTAGGGATAATATGTGGAAAAGTCTAATATCTGCTGTGGGCAGAGATCTCATAGTTCAAATATTTTTTCTCCTTCAGTTTGTGTGTATGTGTATGTGTCTGTGTGTGTCATCATGCAAGAATTGTTTACACCTTTCAGAAAAAGGGGCAACTCTATATTAAGGATATAATTGAGTAAGTACAGTTCATAAAGCACCTTAATATCAAAGACACTCTATAAATTTAAAATACTGATACGGTATTAACATCAGGCAAAGAGCAATAATTTTAAAGCATCTTACAGCCCCAGTAATTGTAAACCAAATAAAAGATGGCTATGGGATCTGCCTTTTTTTTTTTTTTTTTAGTGATTTTCCTCTATTATGGAATCCGGATCTAAATGAACTGTTAAACACTTAGTCTAAAGGTATGCCAAACATTTCTTAAAGTCTTAACAAAGAATCAACTTTTTTTTTAAAAAAAAAACGAGGCCTAGGTTAAATATTTTATTTGGCTTCTCAAGATGGACTGAAAAGTTGGGCACCAGCTCCAGACCAATTCCTGGACACACATCAAACACAGCCCTGTCATTTATCCAGTCAGTCAAAACAATCTTTTCCATCTAACCCTTTAATGTTTATGTCCTAAAAAGCTGCTAATTGAATCCAGCTCTTGAGATCTATTTGTTAAAATATATACCATCTAATTTGTAAATGAACAAAAATGAAAAATATATGTTAACTTGCCTGGCAAAACAGAAGAAAATCCACCATATGTAACCAAAAGGGAGAGGGCAATGTTTTTAATATTCGAATAGTTTTCTCTTAAAATATGACAGAAACAAACTCCCAACCATTTTAAGAAATTGAGAGTTCCTCAACTGTTTTTACAATTAGGGGGACACAATATATTTAAAATTCCTCAGAAAAATCTAAAAACACAAAGTAACTCTACAAATTCAGTCCAGTGTCCCTCTCCTCCCAAAAAATAAGTGTAATCTTCTCTCCTAACTTTACTCATGAATTTTTATAATGTATCACTTGCAGTTAGGAAACCACAGATAAACACTTTAAGATCTGTTGAGTCACACAAAAAAACCTCAAACTCATTTTATCTCCAGAAAATCAAAATCCCTGTTTTCTCCCTCATTTTTTTATTATGTATATAGGCTAGAAGGAAGTAAATGGCCAATAGCCTATTTTTGATGCTTTCTGCACACCTGGAATCACAGGTTCATTTCATAATCAATGACACAGGACTGACTCTGGAGAGGAACAGCAACAGATAAACTCTCAAGCAACAAACATCTCTTACAAAGGTTTCCATTGATTCATATGAAAACAAGGAAACTAAAGGGGGGAGACAGGCATCCCCTAACCCACGTTTTCCATTAAGGAATGAACATTCAGTTAATGATTCTTTGCAGTTTTCCCTAGGAAAAGTAAAACTGTCATGAAAGAAATATATTTTTGAAATTGCAGCCAACATACACTCAGGCTAAATTCTAAAACACCAAATTCCCTGCAAGTCTTTATCTCAAAAGTTCAGCCAGTGGACTGGGATGTAACACACAAGCATTCAATTACAAAATTAGTCCATATAAATCTCAAAGTCTAGTGTAGGCAAACATAATTACAGTTTATTCTTACACACGCACCCACCCACCCACCCACACACACACAGATGTCTCAGGAAAAGGATCTTTCTCACCACACATCCAAATATCAATGTGGGTAATGTATTAATAGTGAATGGTGAAACTAGGTGAACTATGCTGATTTCAATTACCTTTTTCAAACCAGAAATATTTTTTCCTTAAAATGAGGCAACACGCCCGTGTAAGAATACAGAAAAAAAAAAAAAGGCATTGTAAGCAAAATGGACTTGTAATGGTAAAGATTTAACGCACTTGGATTCATAAACACTTTGTAAGAGAAGTCTTCTATCTAGCAACCCCTCCAGACATCCTTTTCCATTTAGAAAAGGGAAGGGAAGGGAGGCTGGGGACAGAGGAAAAACTTCGCTTGCAAGTTTATGTGAGCACATACTTACAAATGTACAAAAAAAAAAAGTACGCTTGTAAAGCCGGTCTAGAGTTAGAAGTGAGACACAAGTTCTGCGGCCTACAAGGAACAACCCAAAACAAGCTACCCTGCAATCAAACACTTCCAAAACACAGAGTGTACAATGAGCCGGAGTCGTCGGATCAGGCAGACACACCGGGAAAGTCAGCCTCAGCCTCCTTCCCTCCCAAGGACGTCCGTTTCAGGTGTGTGGCACCGGCTGCTGCGGCTGGCAGCCGGGAGGGAAGGTTTTGCACGCGGGCACAAGTGGGCGAACAAGTTAACAGCCAGGGAACACACGCACACACCCGCCCGTTAAGCGCTCCATCTTTAGGGAGTGTTTACTGCGCGCAGCCAGCCACCGGATTCAATAGCCCCGCACAGGAGCTCCTCATCAGCTCGGCGGCCCCACCTGGGCAGCAGCCCGGGGAGCGTCGTGCTCCTCGGCCAAGGCTTTTCGACCTCAAATCCGCCTGGAATTCCAACCTGGGTCCCCCGCCCCTCCGCAAAAGACACCCCCGGGTCACCCTGGGCTTTTTAAAGAATTTCCACACAAGGGCGAGTGGTTTCGCCAGGACGCTCCCTGAACTAGGCCTTCCCACGTCCCCGACCCCAAACCCACCGTGGATCGCGACCCTGGCCCTGCCCCAAGGCCACCGACACCCCCCGCCGCTGGCCCACCCCGCCACTGCCCCGGCCCGGCCCCGCCGCCCGCGCGCCCCCCGCACCCCCTTCACCTGTCAGACGCAGCTTGACGGGCCCGTTCCTCCGGCCCCCGGGGTTAGACATGTCCCCGGCGGCGGGGGCGGCGGCGGCGGGGCGGCGGCGCGGGGCCGGCAGGCGGGGCGGGGGGCGACGGCGAGGCGCGACAGAGTCACCACAGCGGCCGGGGCTGGGGCCCGGGCAGCCGGCGCCGCGGCCGCCACGGCCGGAGGGTCCCGGATGTGCCGAGCGTCGTCGCCATGAGCCGCGGAGGGAGCGGGACGCCGAGCTCCCCCCTCCTCCCACTTCTCCTTCCTCGGCCCGGGCCGCACAACAAAGCGGCAGCCGCGGCCGGCCGCGCCGCCTCCGCCCGCGCCCCCGCCGCCTCCGCGCAGCCGCCTGCGCCTTTCCCTGCTCTCGGCTCGGCGAGGCCTCCCAGCCGACGGCGCTGGTCGGCGGAGGCGGGCGGTGCTCGGCGGCGCCGGAGCAGACTCGGGGATCGGCCGCTTCCTCCTCCACCCGCCCTCTTGTCTGAGCAAACCCGGTCCTGCGGCCGCCGCCGCCACTCGTCGGCTGCGGGGGGGGGGGGGGGGGGGGGGGCGGGGAAGAGACGGGAGGCGGGGCCTGCAGGCGGGGCGGGGCGGGGCCTGCAGGCGGGGCGGGGCGGGGCCTGGGGCGGGGCCTGGGCGGGCGCGCGCTGGGGCCCGGGGAGTCGGGGCGCGAGGCCCGGCTTGGCCTGGGCGCCCGCGGTCGGGGAGGTGTGCCCCACAGCAAAGGGTCCCACGCAGAACTTTAGGACGGAGCCCGCAAAAGGAAATAAGTGGCCGCGCGGAGCTCTCGGGTACCAAGAGGGGCTTAGTGTCCCGCCCATTGAAGGGAGAGCTTTTGTCCGTACAACGCAGACTCCATTTATTAGTCTCGAACTGCGTGCAGGGCTCTCTGAGAGGATGGGGCGAAGAGGCTTAGAACCGCTGCCCTCTGGGACTGCAGCGTCGCTGAGGGAAAAGGCACTATTTCCAAGCCGAGGATTCCAGCCAATCCCCAGGGTTCTTTTGCTCCTGGTATCGTAGTTGCCACTTCCATCCAGGACTCACCTGGTGAACGAGATCAGGTTACCTGCCTGCTCGGGCTCTTTTTCCAGTTGTAGCACAAGGATAAGAAGGATAATGATACTGCCTTCAAGGATTATTAACAAGATAAACCTTGGAGAGCAATGTGTGAAAAGCTTTTCATACAGTACTGTATGTCGTTATCACAGGAGGAAAAAATGTGAAATGAAAAGAAAATAAGTGTCCCTTAGCCTTTGACTCTGTAATTGCACTCTTAGGAATGTATTCTTGACATATAATAATACGGAAGATGTTACTTGTAAAGTTTGATTAATAACAAAAGGGGGATTGAGCAAACTGCCTGGTGAATTATATTACATCAACCGCATGGATTTCTATGCAGCCATTTAAATGACAGTTATGAGGATCATATAATGTGGAAGAGTTTACAAATAATCGAAGTTTAAAAGCAGAATAAAAAGTTGTATGTATGCATTCGAAAGTATCCAGCACAATGAAAACTAAGGATAACAGCGTGAGGGATTTTTTTGGTGCTTTGTTTAAGGCTGTTGTAACATTAATGCAATTTTAAATGTTTAACAGAGTCTAATATATTTTAATCCTAAATCAGTGTTAATGGTTAGTTTCAATTCCTCAGTGATGTCACTTCATTCTCCAGATGAAGTTACCTCCAAGAGCATCTCATCAGCCTAAATACAACCATACAACTGAAGTGATTATATAAAGTTCTGAGAGTCAGACTAGAAATTCATTCAACAAATACTGAGTGCCTACTATGTGCAAAGCAATGAACAAGATCCTTTAGAAATGCTTCTTTGTACTACAGAAGCTTTGAAGATACACTAACCAATTTGAGCAATAGCCACTTCACAATTAAAGAGACTCGATGGATAATGACAATAAAACTTAGCAAACTGATTCATACATACACATTTGCCTCATTCTTACGGCATACACTGTTCCCAACCACCCACTAACATAATTTGTAGCTTTGTATTAGGTAGAAGTTAGGATTTCAGAACATCATGGGGGAACTGGGGATACTGCCCGTTGAGAAGTTTAAAGCAGTACATTCAAATACATAAGTGACAGCACAAAAAAAATGTATACATGTTTAATATGCAGATAAGACTCTGTTTAGGCTTGCCTACGTGTAAGTTTAAATCTTACTTTTTAAAACAAAAGATTCAGATAAGAATGATGCTTGGGGCTAGCCGAGTGGCACGGAAGTTAAGAGATGGCTTGGGATGCCAGCGGCCCCGGTTCAGGTCCCACATATGAGGGCCAATGACACTGCCCTCAAAAAAAAAAAAAAGAGTGATGCTTGGAGACCATTCATACTGTTAGGAAGAGCTAAACTTGCGTTTAATTACATTTTACATTAGATGCATAGTATTGCTTCATGATTGGAACAATTTAGTCATACTTTTGAAGAAAAAAAAAAGAGAGGAACAACTTAGGAAATTTACCCTTTCTTTCTTCCTAAAATAGAAATCCACTTTCGATGTAAATTGTACCTATACATGTCTCTAATGGGTATGGGAATTGCAGAAAATCTTTTCAAAGCCTTTTTATTCCCTTATGACTTCCAATTTGCTCTCTGTAGAGCTGTGCACCTTTTATCAAATCATTGTTTTAGGCATCTGTCTAAAGTATACTAACTCCACCTATTTCGTACCCATAAAATGCCTTTTTTCCATCAATGCCGCTAAATAGAACTTTCCAATGAAAATGCTATAACAACTCAATAAACAGCATGTTTGAGCAAAAGTTTTAAACTTTTTCATTAACATATTTTAATCACTTAATGTTGCACTCTTTATCGTGGTACCCTAGACGAGAGGTAAAAATCAACACCCAGTCATAAGAACATTTAAAATCTTTTATTTAAAACATGTTTCTGGGGCCGGCCGAGTGGCGCATTGGTTAAGCGCTGGTTTTGGGATGCCAGCGGCCCCGGTTCGGATCCCACATGAGGGCCAGTGACACTGCCCTCTACAGCTAACAACAGCTCCACCTGGAGCTGGGCTGTGCGAGCCCCGGTGATGGTGTAGGCTGCAGCCCCTGCTGCAGTGGGCTGCCATAGGCTACAGTGAGTGGCCCGCAGCCAGCGTGAGTGGCTGGCAGCCAAGTATGAGCTGCCAATAGCCGCGGTGAGCGACATCCAGAGGCCGGCGACCGATCTGCCTCATCCGGGAAGAGCGCAATGACGATACCAACAGTGAAGCAACATCCTCCGCAACTAAAAACTGAAGAACAAAAGGAGAGCAACTTGTCTGTTCCCCTTCCCCGATTCCCCAACGCTGTTCCCCTCCGCCAATTCCCCAGTGAAATCTTTAAAAAACAAAACAAAAAAAAAACATGTTTCTGTTTTCCAAGGCTAATGTTAAATTTCATATGACTTTGCAAGAAAATGCTTACCATCTGTAGTTGGTATTTTTTTCTTCTGCTCCAGCCATTAATATATTTTTTACACAGAAGAGTTGTCTCCAGTAATAAAAAATCTGTCTGAGGTAAGGTTATGTTAATAATGGTACTCCTGTGAAGCTATTTTTGTAGTATAAATTTCAAATTTAATACAGTTTATGCACCATGGAAAAAGCAAACATCAGGCACTCAGCAGTTTCTACCCCTGCTTAAAAATCAGCTTTCTTTAATCTTTAGAATACCAGGAATTGAATTGAATATTTAGTTCTATTATAGCTTCCTCTAAATTAGCTTATAACTGATGAAGCCACCAAGCACCACCCCCAGATACTTGCTGTTTGTTGTCAACCTGACCCTTCCTCCCCCGTCTTCACCATTTCCTCTGCCTCTCCCATGTCCTCAAAGTCCGTAGGTTCACTAAAAACCCTCATGAGCAGTCCTGTCCTGACATGGTTTAGGATTAGGTCACATTCCAAGCTATTCTTGGTGACCCCTTCCCAGAAGATCTGGTTCCAGTGATGGAAGCTGAGGTCACATCCAGGACCTGTGTCTCTCCAAATCTGGGCTCCCCCATGCCACTCGCCTCAACTCTTGCCTTCTCAGCCTCTACCTTGGTGTACTAAGGTCGTAGCCCCTACCCTCATCCCCTTCTGAAGGAATCTGCCCCCACCTATTACTCTAGCATAATGTCTAAGGCTCCATCCCAGAGATACTGATTCAACAGGTTGGGGTGAGACCCATGAATTTGCATTTCTAATGCTGCTGGTGGGGAGAAACCACTTTGAAAAACCATTGCCTTGCCGCAGGGATGAGCCTGAGTGACCCTGCTTGTACTAGGTGAGCTGGACCTCAGGTAACTGAGCCCAAAGGTGGATGGCTGACCAAGAGGCCAATCAGATTTTCTCTCCTTGGAACATGAAATGGGGACACTAGGAGACAGTGGTGGGGAGATGGGTTGAGAGATCACAGAGTTAACAGCTGAGGACACCATTTTAAGGTTCAGGTAGATAAATAAGAGGAAATAAGTGTGTAGAAAGATACTGAAAAGCAGATAGACAGAAGCAGAGATAAGAGAGAGAGTCAAAGGGAGTGACTGTCTGATGGATTTCCTGCAGGTACTCTTGGCTCAAGGGTGCCTTCTTACAATTCATTTCCAAAGGATCTCACTGTGCAGAATAACCACCCCACCCCTTACTTCAGGAAGTTTAAGTGGGTCACTGTCCCTTGCATTCACTTTGCCTCCACTTAGAACACCTTTTCCTCTTCAGGCATGTCCTAAGCTCTTCCCAAAACATCCTTGATTATCTGCTTGCTTCCCCAGAACCGAGTCTCCCCTGCAACCCAGCCTGTGGCTTGGATCCTACCAATGAAAGACAACACTTCTAGAATCTAGAGCAGCCTAATACATATATGGCTATTGTGCTCATGAACTGGTGATGTGCTGCAAGCATAAGATGCAGATTGGATTTTGAAGACTTAGTATGGGAAAAAAAGAAGACAAAATATCTTAATTTTTTTATATTGATGACATATTAAAATGGTAATTTTGGGATATATATATATATGTATATTTTTTTTTTTAAGAGGGCAGTGTCACTGGCCCTCATATGTGGGATCCGAACCGGGGCCACTGGCGTCCCAAGCCAGTTCTTAACCACCGCGCCACTAAGCCGGCCCCAATTTTGGGATATACTGAGTTAAATAAAATATATTATTGAAGTTAGTACCCCATTTCTTTCTCCTTATTTTAACATGACTACTGGAAAATGTGAAACTACAAACGTGACTCACTTTATACTTCTGTTGACCAGTAGTGATCTAGACGATGACGACCATCCCACCCATCTACCTCCAGAATGTTTGCCACCAGCTGGATTCTCCAACCAGTGGACTCTGGACTCTAGCCAGCACCAGACTTTCCCTGCATCATTCTTCAGCCCTTTTCTTAACCACTCAGCTCTCCAACCAATTTCTATAGCTAGGTCAGTTCAACAGCAACTATCTCACCCTAATGAGAGTAAGAAGATATCCTCCAAAAAGATATGATGAATTCCTATACTCCATCCCTTGTATCTGTGTATGTGGCCTTATTTGAAAATAGGGTCTTTGAATATGTAATCAAGTTAAGACGAGGCAACAGGATAGGCCCTAATTCAATATGACTGGAATCCTTATAATAAGAGGAAAATACCACACAAAGACAGAGACAGTCAGGAAGAATGTCATGGGATGACAGACAGATGAGAGTGTGTAGCTGCAAGCCAAGGAATGCCAAAGATTGCTGGCCACCACCAGAAACCAGGAACAGGCAAGGAAGGAGTCTACCCAGAGAGCATGGCCTTGCCAACACCTTAATTTTGGATTTTTAGCCTTCCGAATTGTGGAAGAATAAATTGCTGTTTTCAGTCACACCATTTGTGATACTGTCACAGGAGGTCTAGGAAACTCATACAACCTCTAAGTCCTTTCCACACGCAATTATATTATACACAATACAGGTAAAAAAAAGTGCACGGCTGATTTTCATTACATGTGGCATTTGCAACACTGTGCTTCTTAAAAAATAGAAAATCCAGTAAAGCTATGCCATTTTTATGCACTCATTTTTAAATGTCATAACTATACAGACTGCCCTGTTAGATTGTGAATTCTGGGTTAAAAGAGAATATAATTTGAAGAGACTGCATATTTTCCAAAGCCAATTTGGTGATTTAAGCATGGAAGTATTACAATTAAATGTTTGAAAAGTTATCTGTGCATGGTTTGCTGTAAGCTGATATCATGATACAACACATCTTTTCAGGATGAGGTAGCAGCCCCAGCCCCAGGGGAAAGGGAGCGGGCGCATCACTCAACTGCAACTACTTTGGACAACAGAGTGACATGACCAGGCTCAGAAACGAAGTCATATCCAATCATCTTCAAAATAAAAACTGTAGTAGCTACAACACGGTTCTCTAAGGGCGGGATGGGAGGAGATGTGGAAATATTTGTATGATGCAGTCTTCATGGGTAATGCAAAGGACATGGGCCAAAATGAGATCAACACGGTTCATAAGCCAATGGGTCAATGTCAACCGTTGCTTAAAAACCTTCAATGGCTGTTCATTGCATCTAGAAGCCAATCCAAACAGCTTTAATGACAAAAAGGAATGCTCAAGGTTTACATATATAAACTTTCACAAAGCAGAAAACAAAAATAAATGTGAGGAATGATCCCGATTCCAATTTTTAAATAAATATACATTCATTCAAAATCATATATACTAAGCATATGCCAGTGGTTGAGCACTGATCTTACAGATTGCAATCTAGTGGAGGAAGACACCAACAGGGACAGAAGACATCAAATACAAATACAAAGGGTAAGATGAGAATTGTCTATTGCTTTCCAGAGTGCATTTTCAATGCTTATGTTCATTTTTTTTTTTTTTTTGTAAGCTGAGCCATCCTGCCACCTATTGGCGGCTCAGCGGCAGCTCAGCTCAGGCTGGGCATTGAACTGCTGTTGCTCAGGCTGGGCATTGAACTGCTGTTGCTCAGAGCTCAGCTCGCACTCTTGAGCAAGCTCTTAACCAACTGAGCCACTCAGCCGGCCCAACTTATGTGAAATTAATCACAGTAATTCTCCAAAGTTTTACCCAAAGTGCTGAGAAAGACTTGACCTCTTTCCACTAGACACGAACTACGAAGGAAAAGAACTGCTGTGCCATGTTGTGGCCTTCAAACAGTCTGAGATCAGAGTCAACACAGAGGGAGAAGGGCGAAGAGATGGCGAGTGGAATCCAATTCTGATGATCCCATTTGAGCCCCTGTACCCAGCCATTCCTAAAGCCACCATGTAGTTTGGGTCAGGTTTTCGGTCACTTGCCCACAAGAATCCTAACTAATAAATCCAGTGAAGCAGAATCTCTGGGTGGAAGCTGCAATCTGCATTGTTAACTAGGTCTCCCTGTGAATAATCATTGAGGAGGTGAAGAATTGGCTTGAGGGCACAGACTGGCAAACTTTTTCAGAGAGCAAGTACTTCACCAGCCATCGGGCCCACAGTGCAACTACTCAACTCTGGTATTGTAATGTGAACACAGTCGTAGATAAACAGATGTAGCTGCGTTCTACTAAAATTTTATTTATTAAAGTAGGCAGTGGGCTAGATTTGGCCCATGGAACATATTGCCAACCCCTGCTCTAGATCCAGAGCCATAAGGAAAGAGAACAGTACCATATTTGGAAGGGTCAATAGGATTCAGATTTCCAGATTTGTGAAATCTGAAACCATTTACTAGTAAAGGGAAAAAGGCCAATACAATTATAACAAGAATATTCATTGAGGGCTTACTATGCGCTAGATCCTATGCTAAGGAACATATGATTAGGATGCTTTGGTTAACAAGAAAAAACCTGAATCAAACAAACTGAAAAAACAGAGATGTGCTATTTCATATAACAAGTAGCTGTGAGACAGGATTGAATGGAGCATCAGTGGTTTACTAATATGTTCAAGGACCCAGGTTCTCTCTATCTCATGCCTCTGTCTTCCTTGGGGCTTTGGCTTTGCCTTCAAGTAATTCCCTCCATGACCACGGCAGTCCCAGGCCTCACCACGTCCAGACCAAACAATCCTCAGGAGAAACATCTCTTCCTCTGTCTGCTACTTAGAAGTGAAGAAATCTTTCCACAAAGCCCTTCCATCCCAGCATCTTCTCTCCCATCTCTCATTGGTCAGAATTTGATCATATGCCCACTCTTAAACTAATTCTTGCCAGGAACAATGGAATTTCCAAGATTAGCTGAGACTAATCAGGATTTACCTCCTACTCTACCCTATGTAGAGAGTATAGAGAATGATGTAAAGGATGTATGAATACCTGAAAAAAATCAAGGTTCTGTCAGGAAGTATGGGGGCCAGGAATGGACATTCAATAAGCAACCACAAGTGATATTATTAGGTGATATTCTTTTTCATTTTTACAGATGAGAAAATCAAGTTCAGAGAGAGGAAAGTGGCTTGCTGAAGGTCATACAACCAATAAGTGAAAGAAACTAGATTCAGATCCAAGACCTCAACCAACACACTGAAATGCTGAAGGCAGAGCTGAAGGTGTTAGGGAACAGCAGGATAGCTCCAAAGGTTGCCTCACAATCAAGTAAAATTGAAACAGTTATTAAACCCAAGATGTGACCAGGCCTTCCTAGCAAGGTGCACCACTGAAGTTTTGCTTATACAAAAAACAGCCTTTTAAGTCAGTGTGTCAAACCACAATAGTTTATTTAGCTCACAATTATATTGGTCAGCAATTTGGATGGGGCTCTGGTCTCAGCTGGACTCACTCACGCATCTTTGGCCAACTGCCAGTTAGCTAGCAGATCAACTGGGGAACTCGCTGGTCTAAGATGGCCTCAGATGCGATGGCATACTTTTGTTCCATGTGGTCTCTCATCCTCCAGCCAAGTGCCAAGAGCAAGAGTGAAAATATGCAAGGTCTCTTGAGACCTAGCTCGGATCTAGGAAGAGTTACTTTTTGATTAGGGACTGAGCTGAAAAAGGATTTTTTTTTCTCATTCCACAGAAAGATCATTGCTATAACACTTCTGTGCAACACTATGCTCATTGCCATGTTTGTAGTTCAGACCGTGTTCAATAGGTTGGCCTATTTCATGGCCAACACATCACCTAGGCTCCCACTCGACAAGGACTCGTAACCAGAGCTGGCAGGTGACACCAAGAGGTGAGACATGGATTTAGTACAGAGAGTTAGAAAAGCAGTCATGGTCAATGGATTGAGGCTGAGATAAGAAAACATGAGGAAAGCATCTGAAAAACAAATCAAATATTTAAACCCAAAAACAAAATTACATTGTCAATTTGTGTCACCCTCCTCCTCCAAAAAACCATATTTCATATGGTAATTAAGAGACCAGAGCCGTATTTTCTACTATCCTGGTAAAGTAAATATAAGCTATACATTCATTCATCAAATATTTATTTTGCCAAACTCCGTCAAATGTGAAACGAATTAAATTCATACTTATCAAGTTGCTGTCTTCAGAATGACTTGTGTTACCTTATAGGGACCAAGAAGCTTTCTCCTCAATATCAGGATTTCTTTATTTGAAAAATTATCAAAACATGAGGTCTAATCTACCTGAAAGGATTAATGTCTCTTTTTTCTAAATGTATTCACTGCTATCCTTCTCAGCTTACATCTATGACTGTATGTAGACATTTAAAATATTCTGGAACTAATTTCGAAGCACGAGTAAGTTGTATTTCATCTTATGAACCCATTCAGAAATTTACAGTCTTTAGGTATGAACTTGCACAGCATGAAGCTTGGCCCACAGAGTTTCTGAAAGTGGAAATTGGCTCATGTGAATTCTCAGAACAAAAGAGGAATTGCCAAAACAAGCAACTTTCTCTAAATACAGGTGAAATAATATTCTTACAGAGTAAGTCCTCACAACGTGAAGACATACAGAATGAGTTCAGTAAACTTTCTCTAAAATAGTTTTCCACAGAACCGATGCCATGAGAAGTGATTGAGCCAGTCAAGACTGTGGTGGGAATTCCTCTCCTGCGTCATTATGCGGGAGATACATGAGAGAACTCTGAGCCAACCAAGGTGAAATCTGCCTACCTGTATGGCAGAAAAGCCTGAAAGGAGAAGGTTCTGTCGGCTTGAGTTATCTCAGCTTTGACAGGCTTGAGAAGAGGGATGGATATCAAAAACATTCACGAATATGAATATAGAAAATATACAAGATACAGAAATATAGACAATAAAGACCAAAGCTATCTACTGTATTCATGTTCATTGTGAATTTTCTTGTTGAAAATAGCAATTTCTTCTTTTTTATTCAGTATTTTATTTTATTTTTTTATTTTTGTTTTGTTTTGTTTTTATTTTAACTAGCTTCAAGTGTACAACACAGTGCAATAGTTATACTTTTTACCCCTCAAAGTGACAAACCCCCTCCCCCAATTCTCCCCCCCGTGCCTCCCCCCATATCATACTATCTATTACAATTCCTTTGACTCCCTTCCACCGTATAATCCACATCCCGTGACTATCTATATATTCAATTACAGTTGGCATACAATATTATACAACATCAATTTCAGATATACAGTGCCGTGATCAAGCCTCTACTCCATCCATGAAGTGGTCTCCCTAACAAAACATGTGACCATCTGACACCCCACAAAATTTTTAGCACATTATTATAGTCCCCAAACAGTCTTTCATATCCCTGTGACAATACTGTAGTTACCTATTTATGCTGTCTAATCCCTTCCCCTTCTCCCTCATCCCCACCCCCAAAAACAGCAATTTCTAATGTGACATTTGTATTGCATTACAGCTAAGCGATCTATAATATATTCAATTAATAGAGTGCCATATAGGCAATTAAAAATGCCAAGTAGGTAAACTACATTAATACACCAAAATGTAGGTTTGTATAAAGTTAAGTTTAAAAAATGTTTATGAACATTGAATTAGGCATCATCAAGTAGTATATATTAACAAAGAAGTTAAAAACACATGACCTAGTGGAGTGATTCTGTTTAGAATAAACAGTTTGTATTCCAGCAAGATATTTTAAACTATCTTGAGGCGGCCAGTGAGCTCAGTTGGTTAGAATGCAGTGCTCATAACACCAAGGTTGCTGGTTCGATCCCCACATGGGCCACTGAGTTGCGCCCTCCACAACTAAATTGAAACTACTAGTTGACTTGGAGTTGATAGGTCCTGGAAGAATGCCCTCCACAACTAGATTGAGAAACAACTGCCAGTTAGCTAGCAGATCAACTGGGGGACTGGCTGATGGGTCCTGGAAAAACACACTGTTCCCCAATAAAATAAAATTTAAAAAAATTTTAAGCTATCTTAATATATAATCATACAGGGTCAATTAAATAAATGATGGTACATTCATACTATGGAATATTATTTTAATACAGCCATTAAAATAATATTATAGAAATATATTCATTAAATATGTATAGCATATAAAGTATATATTAAATATTAATATGTCTATTCCTTGCCATGGGAAAATGCTTTAAGCATGATGTCAAGTGAAAAAAAGCTTTATAATATAATTTTACTGTATAAATTCATTTCCTAACAGAAAAATACACGCAGATTTAAACATCTCATTATCTCTTTTTCTTTGGCATATTTGTATTTTCCACTTTTCTTCAATGAACATTACTTATGTAATTAAACAGTTAAAATGTTGGGATTTAGCGAGATAAAAATATGCAAATAAAAAAGAATGAAAGGAATACACCAAATGTCAACAATGGCTACCACTAGATAATGGCATCTTATGGGGTTTTCATTTCCCTCTTTAACTTTATTTTTTATTTTTATTTTTTTTTAGCTGAGCCATCCTGCCACCTGTTGGCAGCTCAACGGCAACTCAGCTCGGGCTGGCCTCGAACAGCTGTTACTCAGAGCTCAGCTCGCACTCTTGAGCGAGCTCTTAACCAACTGAGCCACTCGGCTGGCCCCCCCCTCTTTAACTTTAATGTTTTTGAATTTTCCACAAAGAGCATATGTTAAAATTGTATTACATATTACTACTATATATTGTTTCACCCATATTGCATGACTGGGCAGAGGAAAGGAAGTGGTTACACAGTTAAGAGAAAGGTCACTTCAATCAACTAAAAATAAAAACTGCATTATCATCAACTGCTATAGATTTTTTTCTTCAGAAATGTCCGATTGTCAAAACCAGGATTCCTAATAAATGAAGCCGATGAAGGTGTAATTTGTAAACACCAGTGACACCTTTTCATTGGTCCAAATGGTGGTGGGATTCCCTAACTCAACACTGCCCCCTTCCTGTAGTCATAGCATCTTTCTCTGAGACAAAGACAGCTCTATGCCAAATTCAAGTGAGAAAACAGACTTAACAGAGGGATTCCTTGGGTTCAAGGAGTCACTTGGTCAAATAGAAGTTGAGGGAGATGGTGAATCAACAATAGCCCCTGTGGAAATAACTTCAGGCTCTTAGCTGACAATGGGCTCAGCATGAGTCATTGCAGGGACATGGGCTCTTAGCTAAATTCAGAGCAGGATTCTACTGGGGTGAAGGGTCATGATGGTCCCCCTTCTGCTTACCGCCAATCAGCCTCCACTACAAGCAATACTTTCAGTTCTAGGTGCTATACTGTAAAAGGGACAAAGGGGAAAGGAATCCAAAATGCTGGGGGGCTTTAAGTCATGTCCCATGTGGAATGCTTGGAAAAGCTGAGAAAGAAAACCCAGAGGAACACCTCTGCTGCCTTAAAATAACTGATAAGCTGTGACATTCAAGGGAATTAAACTTGTTCATATGGTTTTGCAGGAAGAAGCTATGACCAGTGTGCTGGAGCTAGGATTGGAATTCTACTAAGACAGACCTTGAGAGAGGGGGAAGGGTTTTTGAGTAGTTTGAATTTGCAGAAGATATAGTGGCCTTGAACTTGCTCCTCAAAGTGTGGTCTGTGGAACCACAGCATGGACTTCCTGGAAAACCCATTAGAAAAGTGCTGGGACTGAGGACCAGCACAGACCTACTGAATCAGAGTGAAGTTTAAAAGACGGCCAGGCAATTCAAATGCACATTCGCGTTGGCGGGGCACTGGTCTAGACTGCCCACTTGGGGAAGGAAAGAGTACCCTGTTGCTCTAGAGATAAATCCAAGGCTGGGCTACCCTCATTCAGGAGACTGTATAAACTCAAACTGGGGTACTATCTGAGAATGATTGATGAGTAAGAGTATTCACTGAAGCAGAAGTTGAATTTCAAAAGTAAAAAGAAACTAATCTAAATCCGGTAAAAACTATAATAAGAAAATATTATGCCACCTTAATAATGATATTTTAGATGAATATTTTAAGGACATTAAAAATGTTCATGGGCCAGCCAAGTGGCGCATTGGTTAAGAGCTGGTTTTGGGATGCCAGCGGCCCCGGTTCGGATCCCACATATGTGGGCCAGTGACACTGCCCTCTACAGCTAACAACAGCTCCACCTGGAGCTGTGTGAGCCCCGGTGACGGCGTAGGCTGCAGCCCCTGCTGCAGTGGGCTGCCATAGGCTACAGTGAGTGGCCGGCAGCCAGCGTGAGCTGCCAAGAGCCGCTGTGAACCACATCCAGAGGCCGGTGACTGATCTGCCTCATCCGGGAAGAGCGCAATGACGATACCAACATGGGCCAGTGAAGCAACGTCCTCCACAACTAGACTGAAGAACAAAAGGACAGCAACTTGTCTGTTCCCCTTCCCCGATTCCCCAACGCTGTTCCCCTTCCCCAATTCCCCAATAAAATCTTAAAAAAAAAAAAGTTCATAATACTGTACATTAAGGGAAAACAAATTACAACATACACAATGTAAGACTTACCATACTTACTTAACATTAACCTAAAAATAATTATGAAAAAGTTAAAAATATAATTAAAATGTTATGTAACCTATGGAGACTTTTTAAAAAATATGTATTACAAAAGTAATAATTGCTCATTATAAAATTTGGAAATGGTAAACACTATAAAGGAGAAACTAAAAACAATTCATTATCTAACACCCAAAGATAACCATTGTTATCATTTTGGTATATTTCCTTTTATTCCTCATTCTATGCAAACTATGTATTTTAAATAATTATTTTCCTGATTAATATAGGAAATTGGGAAAATCAGAAAAGTACAAAGGAGAAATTTTAAAATATTCAGACATAATCACTATCAATATTTCTTACCGGCTTGTGTTTTTATGCATAAATGTAAAAAAAAATTGGGATTATATTGTAAAATCAATTTTATATCCAGATTTTTCACTTATCATAATACTGTTTCCATATTATTAAATATTATTTGAACACAAATTAGGTAGCTGTATCACATTTTATCCTGTAAATATAATTGATTTATTGCCCATTTACATATTGATTAATATTAAGGTTGTTGCAAATTTTTCAAAAGTTTAGATCTATAATGAATACTCTTGCTTATAAATCCTTGGTTATTTCATTAGAATGAGTCCTAGAATTTGGATTACCTTGAGGTCAAAGGGCATGAACTTTTTCTAGGTATGACCTTTTTTCAGAAAAGTGAGACTCACCATCTCACTGCATGCCTACCAGCCATTCATTTCCTGAAAGCTGACAGCAGACTGGTAAATTCTGGACTCAGACATTTCCTTGGAATCTTTTAAAAATGACATACATATTCAGTTTCTTCCATACCTGTTTGCTTATTCTGATACACTACTTTTTTTTTTTTTTAAAGATTTTATTGGGGAATTGGGAAAGGGGAACAGCATTGGGGATCTGGGGAAGGGGAACAGACAAGTTGCTGTCCTTTTGTTCTTCAGTCTAGTTGTGGAGGACATTGCTTCCCTGGCCCATGTTGGTATCATCATTGTGCTCTTCCCAGGTGAGGCAGATCAGTCGCCGGCCTCTGGAAGGCCACTCACCACAACTCTTGGCAGCTCACACCAGCTGCCGGCCGCTCACTGTAGTTTATGGCAGCCCACTGCAGCAGGGGCTGCAGCTACATCATCGCCAGCAACTCACAGCAGCCCAACTCCAGGTCGAGCGGTTGTCCACCATCTTAGCTGTAGAGGGCAGTGTCACTGGCCCTCATATGTGGGATCCGAACCAGGGCCCTGCTGCTCAAAGCTGGCATCCCAAGCCAGCTATTAACCAAAGCGCCACTCGGCCAGCCCATGATACACTACTTTTTCATCGATCCATTTTGGTAATTTATATTTCCCCAGAAAATCTTTCCACTACATTAAGAACAGATTTACTAGAATAATAAATATGCTATTAATTTCTTTCCACCTATTATTATATTCTCCTTCTCTTTCTAATTCTAGTTATTGTAGAGGGTTCTCCCACCCCCCTTTTTTTAGCTTAATTAGATCATTAGATAATTTTGGTATTTCAAAGAATCAATCCTTCAATTTATTTATCAATTCAACCTTATTTCTGACTTCTTATGTATTTTTATAATTTCCTTCAGAGAATACCTTCCAAAGCTTAGAAGAAACAAAAACAATTATAAAAGAAAAAAGTCTGGATTTAACTATATGTCATTATTTTGTAAACATATGCACATCCAAGAAAAATTAACACGAGGGCCTGCCAAGTGGCGCATTGGTTAAGAGCTGGCTTGGGACGCCAGTGGCCCCGATTCGGATCCCACATATGAGGGCCAATGACACTGCCTCTACAGCTAATAACAGCTCCACCTGGAGCTGGGCTGCGCAAGCCCCGGCAATGGTGTAGACTGCAGCCCCTGCTGCAGTGGGCTGCCATAGGCTACAGGGAGTGGCCAGCAGCCAGTGTGAGCTGCTGACAGCCAGTGTGAGCTGCCAATAGCCGCTGTGAGCAACCATCCAGAGGCTGGCAACTGATCTGCCTCATCCGGAAGAGCACAATGACGATACCAACATGGGCCAGTGAATCAACGTCTTCTGCAACTAGACTGAAGAACAAAAAGACAGCAACTTGTCTGTTCCCCTCCCCCAATTCCCCAATAAAATCTTTTTTAAAAAAAAGAAAAATTAACACGAAAGTTAAAGAAATTGGTTACATTCTGTTCTCACACCTAATTAGGAAATTTTTTATATTTTTATTATGTAGAGACTTAAATTCCTAAGGAAAAAAAAACCCACTAACCCAAAAGATTAATGGGTTAAGGTTAAAAGATTAATGTACTTGTATTTTATCAAAGAAAAAATTTTAAATATTACAAAATCTTTTTAAAATATTAAAATATTTCTCATTAATTGAATTAGAAAAATATAACAATAAATAACCTCATATTAGTCAGGGTTTCATAGAACTCATTGCCTTTTTTTATAATAGTTTTATTGAGGTATAATTCACATGCCATACAATTTATCTTTTTAAAGTGTACAATTCAGTGTTTTTTAGTATATTCATGGAGTTGTACAACCATATCACTATCTAACTTTAGAACATTTTCATCACCCCGAAAAGAAACACTGCACCCATTAGCAGTCACTCCCCACTCCATTCTCCCCCAGCAGTAGACAACCACTAATCTATTTCCTGCCTCTATAGATTTGCTTATTGTAGACATTTCAAATACATTATGTGGTCTTCTGTGTCATGCTTCTTCACTAGGTATAATGTTTTCAAGATGTATCCATGTTGTAGCATACATCAATATTTCAGTCCTTTTCATTATCAAATAATATTCCATTGTGTAGTTATACCACATTTTGCTTATCCATTCATCATTTCCTGGACATTGTAGAATGTTTCCACTCTTTGATGATTATGAACATTCATGTACATGTTTTCATGTGGGAGAACTCATTTTCACACAGCTAGAAGTCTATAAATTGCATGCAATCCTTTGACAAAGTTATATATAAAACATCCATTCCTTTTAACTCCATAATCCCACCTCTCAGAATCTGATTCAAATAAAGAAAATTCACAATATGCGAAAGCACTATGTAGAAAGTTGCTAATCGTGATATTATTTAAGCATAACCAATTTGTCCTACTTCTCTAGCATAAGATGCAAAAATGAGAACCCACCTACTTTATAACTGAAATGACGAGGTTGGTTGCTGTCTTTCTTTTATTCCAAGCGGTTTTTCCAAAGAGAAAATTGCTCAGTCTCCTAAAGGGCTCATCTCTGCCACAGTTGCTAGAGTGGCTGTCCCACAGAGTCACTGTTGGAAGGAGGCTTTGGGGCACTCTGGCACACATTGCTTATTTCCCCAGGAGGGTGAGGTCTGAGTTTCCGGTGACTTCCTCCTCCAGTCCCCCCTATCCTTTAGATGACCTAGTGAGTGTCAGCTTAGTCCATTAGTGAAACTCTAATACCGTTAAGCTTCCTTAAGGGCAGATTTTCCCACACTTCTCCAACAACTGTTGTGCTCCGCTCTCCAAGGAGTTTGGGTGGAGTGTCTCACGCTCTGGAAGCCTCCAGTTATGGAGTACTCTTTGCCTTACATCTACCTAACCACAAGGAGCCACTCAAGGGGGTGTCTTCCTAAAACCAGCCCCACTGCTGGCAGCTTCTATTTTTAATTTTTAAAATGTAAATGTCAAAAAAAAATCTAAATGTTGTTTTTTTCCCTGCGAGTCATAGAAATCGATTTCAGTAAATTTGAGACAATAAATTTCACTTAAAATTTTAAAAACACAGAAAGTGGGCCGGCCGAGTGGCGCATTGGTTAAGCGCTGGTTTTGGGATGCCAGCGGCCCCGGTTCGGATCCCACATGAGGGCCAGTGACACTGCCCTCTACAGCGAATAACAGCTCCACCTGGAGCTGGGCTGTGCGAGCCCCGGTGATGGTGTGGGCTGCAGCCCCTGCTGCAGTGGGCTGCCATAGGCTACAGTGAGTGGCCCGCAGCCAGCGTGAGCGGCTGGCAGCCAAGAGTGAGCTGCCAATAGCCGCGGTGAGCTACATCCAGAGGCCGGAGACCGATCTGCCTCATCCGGGAAGAGCGCAATGACGATACCAACAGTGAAGCAACATCCTCCACAACTAGACTGAAGAACAAAAAGGCAGCAACTTGTCTGTTCCCCTTCCCCGATTCCCCAACGCTGTTCCCCTCCGTCAATTCCCCAATAAAAAAATAAAAAAAATCTTAAAAAAAAAAACAAAAAAACACAGAAAGTTACACAGTGAAAAGACATCCTCCAATCCTGTCCCTGCCCCCTACTTAGGGACAATATTAGAGACTAACCAAGATTCCAATACAGAAACTGATAATACATAGTCTTTTTTCACACCTTGTTTATCATTCCCTATCAGTGCACATTTTTGATATATCATAACTTATTTAATCAATCCTTATTAGGTTGCTTCTAATCTTTTGTTAATCAATCAACAATGCAACAAGTACCCTGTACCCAAATAACAATGTGTAGGGGGCTTTTCCTGCACAAAGCACCATGCAATGCTCTGGACATCAGCTGGATGTCCTCCAATTCAATTCAATTCTGACACTATCTACCCAGAGATGGCATCAGACCCTACAGGTTAAGGACTCAACCTACAAGACTGTCCCGTTACCCCCACACACACACCTTCACCAGTGCTTCTGACACTGGCTATAGGTCAGAGGTTCCCACCACACCCTCCTGAGGTTTGAATAATTTGCTAGAGCCACTCACAGAACTCAGGAAGTTTACTTACTAGATCACGGGTTTATTGTAAAAGGATACAACTCAAGAAAAGCCAGATGGAAGAGATACATAGGGTACCATATGCAGAAAAGACACGGAGTTTCTATGTCCTCTTCATCGAGCCACTCCCTGATTTCCACGTGTTCACCAACCCGGAAGCTCCCTGAAAGCTCTCCGTTTGGGTTTTCACGGAGGCTTCATTACACAAGCATGATTGTTTAAATCACTGGCCATTAGTGACTGAGCTCAATCTCCAGCCCCTCCTCTCTCCCAGAAGGTCTGGGAGTGAGATTGAAGTTCTAACCCTCCAAGCATGTGGTCCAGACTCCAGGCAACCAGGCCCCATCCTTAGATGCAGGCCAAAAGTCACATTATTAACATAACAAAAGACACTTATCCCTTTCATCACTTAGGGAATTCCAAGGGTTTTTTGGTAGCCTTGTGCCAAAAAACGGGAGAATGACCAAATATATTTTCCTTATTATAAATCATAATATCACATAAGCATCATTGCTTGTGATAAATTAATGAATTAAATGCTCAGTTAAAGAGCATATATACTTTAATTTGGGGTAGACATCACCAATTTGCTCTCCATAGATGTTTAATAACTCACCTAACCCAGAGGCAGTGTACCTTGAATTCAAATCCAGATCCTCTGTGCCATAATTCAGGCTCTTAATCACCAGATGAAATTGCCTATCAGATCTTTGCCAATTTGAGGGATAAAGCATAGTATGTTTGAGTGGTTTTCATGTGAATTTCTCTTACAATGAAAGAAAGCGAACATTTCAAAAATACAGAAGGTGCCCAAAAAAACATATACACATTTTAAGAAAGGAAAACTGTATTAAAATTGTAATACTCAATATATACCGATAACAAAAGATGAAAACTTCTGCAATTACAAGACATCTTCAAAGCGGCTCCCATCAGCATCCAGACACTTCTGGTTACGGCGAACTACTGCTTGAGCAACATTGCCCAAAGTGTCCACTTGTATACATTTTTTGGTACTTCTAGTATTTAGGAATGACTTGTGTTTCCTTTTTTGTGAATTGTCTGTACATAGCCTTTGCCTATTTTTCCACTTGGTTATTGGCTTGTTTCCTTAACAATTTGTAGAAATTCTTTATGTATTAGAGAAATTAGTTCTTTCTATATTTGGAATTGAAAATGTATTTCCCAGTTTGTCATTTGTCTTTTGACTGCTTGTATAGTAATTTCTGCCATGAAGGGATTAGATTTCTATATAATCATATTTATCTATTTTTTATTTTATGGATTCTGGACATAGTTTCATACTTGGACAAAATTTCCATTTATAAAATAATAAAAAAAATCTCCAATGGATTTTCAAGTACTTTTATGGTGGGTTTTTTTTTTCTTTTTTTGGATATCTAAATATTTGGTGCATTTGGAATATCCCAATGAAAAATATGGACCCAAGTTTTTCCCCCAAAAATGGCTACTTAGTTGTCTCTCACACTATTTTTTTAAAATTATATATATTATCCCATTAATTTATTCACCATTATCACATATTACATTTTACTGGCAACATTCAAATGATAGCTTCTTCTAATTAAAAAAAAAAATAGTGGGTGTAGTCAAGCTACTTCCTCCTCTCCACTACTTTATAAATCAATACCAGGAAGACCTTAAGTATTTGGTAACGGAGACCAACAATAGGATTCTGATTAAAGTAAATTCTTATACATCTCCCTGATGGAATATTGCACAACTTTTAAAGCAATGATTATAAAGATTGTCAAAACATGGTGTAAATGCTTCTGATGCAAATGTCAAATGAACAGGAGAGGATATAAGTTTTATGCAAACCAAGAATGACCACATGCTGAAAACACGCGTAACAAAGAATCACATGGGCAATACCCCAGAAATATAATAGTGGTTTTGTTGGAATGAGACAGGAGATTCCCCCCCACCTTTTTTTCCCCTGAATTTTCTGTAAAGTGGTGATATCAGTATAATTCTCAAGTTTACTTTTTAATAATGGCAGATTGTCCACATAGAGTTTTCTCCTCTGCCTCCGGAAACCTCACTAATATTATAGTAAAGAAATAAGAAGATTACAAACCTACAAACACACACACACACACACACACACACACACAGGAAGGAGAGAGATCTCATGGCTGAAAAATTCCAATACATTTTGGGAGAGGGCAAGCTCATGGGGGAGTGGTAACAGACACCACAGAGCTGCGAAAGAAGAGACTAGAAGACGCTGGGTGGGGTAGTGATTAAAATAAAACATGTCACTTGTGGACAGGACTCCAGACTCCCCTCCTAGGAGACGTCGCTGACTCACAGTGTATGCCCTTGAGCCAAGACACTTACTTAGAAGTGCGCTTGCTTCTTTTCTCCCAGCTGAACAAGGAGCACTGTGTTTAACATCTTTAGCTTCCACTTGGGGCTGCAGGGAGGTTAATTACTGTTTGAGAAGGTATGTGCACTGGTGGCATAAAAGACCCAACAGGCAGGAAGAGAGTTATTCCCAGTCGTGTAACCCTTTAAATCCTGTGATTCTCTCAGGCACCCAGGAGACCGGCACTCGCATTTTCAGCAGGTGTACCCTAACGCAGACTTGGCCAAATGCTCACATCACTGTAAGAATAGAGCGGGTTTGGCCAACTGTGAAGATAGGAATGAATGTGAGAATCCCAGCTGGGGCACCAACCCAGGCACATCTTTGGGCACTACTTCCTATCTAGCTAGTGACATGTCCCCTTTGGTTCCCCACTCAGACCCCTTATTCCTCCCCAGATCTGGTGCCCTGGCTTAAGCTCTCATCTAGAGCCCCTCACTGCTCTGCCTTGCTCCTACTTATCAAGACAAGTCCAGTCTCCATATACTGGGAGCTCCGATGCCCTAGAATTGCTGCTCAGAATGTAATGGTCTTGTCAAGATGTAGAAATGTGGCACAATTTAATCATCTCCAATAAAATGATGGTGTTGACAGTTACATCTACTCAAGACACACACACACACACACACACACACACACACACACACCTGATTTTAAAACCTTGCTGGTGAGCTTGATTTTAGCCTCTTTTCTATGACTTGGAAAGCAGATGAAGCTAAAAATACTCATTCATTCATTCATTTTATCAATTGGCTTTATTCTTTCTTTAAAAAAAATGAATTTCTAAGCTCATAAATATAGCTTTAAGGACCACAACAAACATTTATTGAAAAATCCAATCTATAGGTCAGTCCCTGTGCTAGACCCTATGAAAATACACAGAAAATACATCTCCTACCTCAGAGCTACCTAGACTATTTATACACCTTTTAAAGATCTAAGCATTCTTTTCGCCATAAAAGCAGGAACAATGTCTGTCTTACTTGCTGCTGTATATTGCATTCATTCATCAAGTAAATATTTACTGAGCACCTACTATGTGTCAGGTCCCAATTCAGGCACTAGAGAACAACAGGGAACAAAGTACCTATTTTCAAGGAGCTTAGATTCAGTAAGAGAGATAGACAATAAATAAATGAACAAATAAACCCATCATATGTAAAGCAGTGAACAGTGCTTAGGAAAAATTAAGATGGGTAAGGAGTAAGAGTGGAGTATGTTATTTCACATAGATTTCACAGGGGAGATTTCTCTGATAAGAAGTTCAAGCAGAGGCCTAAATTAGGCAAGGGAGTGGGCTGTGGGGATATCTGGGAATAGAAGGAGCTATAAGTGCAAAATCCTCAAGGGAGGAACAATGAACAAAAGTTTGTTGAACAGTAAAGAGAAAATTATCATAAGAGTGGAGCGAGCAAAGTTGGGGTTTAGCCAGAAATGGAGGTTGGGGAGAGGGCATGGCATTATCATGCAGGGCCTTTTAGATAAGGACTTTGTGTAAGCTTTTTATGGAAATATAACACATGTAGAAAAAAGTATACACGTCATACATGTACAACTCAATGAATTTTCACCAACCGGACCCACCTATGTAATCCTGACTGGGCTATAGGACATTGCTGGCAACACTCAAGCCTCTCCCCTGCCTCCTCGGTTATTATCCCTCCAAGGATAACCACTAGTTCAATGTCTATTACCGTAGATTAATTCTGCCTGGTTTTGAACTTCATGCAAATGGAATCACACAGTATTAACCTTTCATGTCTGGCTTTATTCACTCAATGCTATGTTTGTGAGATGTCTCCATGTGGTAAGAGTATATAGTCATGGTTATATTTTCCATTACTGTGTAGTATTGCACTGTATAAATAAACCACAATTTATCTCTCCATTCTACCACTGATCAACATGGATTGTTTTCAGTTTGGTGGCTATTTGAAATAATACTGCTCTGAGCATTCTCGTTTTTGTCTTTGGAACACATGAGTGTGCATTTCAGTTGAGTAGATATTCAGGAGTGGGTTCACTGGGCATAGGGTTTGCTTTGGTAGATACTCCCAAACTGTCTTCAGACTTTGCTTTTTAATCGGAGTGAAAAGGGAAATCTTTGGAAGGACTAAAAGTAGAGAAACTACATAATCTGGCCCACCTCTTTAAAGGATCACACTAGAAATTTTTTAGGATTACCTCTTCAAAATGTTCACCATATGAACTAAAACCCAAACTGACCAGTGCCAGCGCGAAAAGTATGACATCCAATTTACATCTCTAGCCAGGACCTTGACTCTGAACCTTAGACCCATGTTTCCAAAGCCTACTTGAAAACACCACATGGATGTCTCATGGGCATCTCAAAATTTCTATGGCCAAACCAAGCTCCTGATAGTCTGCCCTGAGCAGACTGCTCTCCTACAAGGTTCCCCCTCTTCATTAATGGCAGCACCATCCTTCCATTTACTTTGGTTGAAAATATTGGTGTTATGGGTGTTATTGCTGTCTCTTCGTATTTTTTTCACACCCCATAATCTATCAGCAGATCCTGTGAGCTCTATCTTGAGAATATTCTAGAATCATTGTTCACCACACCCCCTGCCACTACTTTTCTAAGCCACCATTATCTCTCCCCTAGACTATTGCATTCCCCTCCTAAGGGGTGTCTCAGCTTCTACATTCTGCCCTCACCCTTTTCAGGCTACTATCCATGCAGCTTCCTAAGAGATCCTGCTGAAATATGAATTAGATCCAATCACTTCCCTATTAAAACTCTCCTGTGGCTGTCCATATCACAGGGTGAAAACCAAAGTCCACACTACCTCTCACAAGTTGCAGGTTGATATGGCTCCTTTTAACCTCTCTGACTTTAACTCTTGTGCCTCTCCCCTCTTCACTCCACTCCAGCCACACTGGCCATGCTCCTGTCCGCCAAACAATCTGGGCATGCTCCCACCTCAGGGCCTTTGCACTTGCTGTTCCCTCTGCCTAGAATGCTCTTGCCCCCACTGCTTGCTTGCTCCCTTGCCTCCTTCAAGTCTTTACTCAAAATTCCCTTTTCTAGCCACTTCATTTAATATTTCACACTTCCCTCCAAACCAGACATTTCATATTTGTTTTCCCAGCTTTGTTTTCTCTGCTTTGCATTTATCCCTATCTTACATGCCATAATATTTTATATTTTTTATCTTGTTTATCAGCTGCCCCTCCTAGTGAACATAATTGCTACGAGGATATTGATTTTTATGTTTTGTTTACCTCTGTAGCCCAGCATACAGAATAGGGCTTGGCACGTAGTAGGTACTCGATAATATTTATTGTAGGAATGAATAAATGGGTGGATGGATCCCTGCCCTAGGTCCTTTCCTCATTACCTGTGCCTGAGAAGCAGTGGTTTCTAAGCACCTCCAGTGAGCTCGTGTTGCCAATAGAAACACGATATTCCTTCTATATTCTCCCTTCCTGACGTGCAAGGACCTGGGAAAAGCAGAGATCCTGATTGATATCTCTGACTGGGAAGGAAGATGGGATTAGGTACTAGAAATTAGAGGAAGGATGTCTCCGCCCGTCTGCTCCCAGCAGCAGAGGCTGCGATCTGCCTGGCAAGTCGCCTGCTCCCAGAAACAGGATGTGTCCAGAGAGGAAGTGACTGTAGACGTGGTTCAGGGGAAAATGCCTGTGCCTGAGACAGAACACTTGAGGCTAGTCATTCTGGAGCCTTCCAAGGGTCCATTCCTGGGGGATGAGTAAATTCCGCTCCATGGTCCCACAGTGACTCACTCTGGATCTCGGGTAATTCGCAGCCCATCCCTAAGACAGGGCAGACAGGTGTTTCCTCCTTCGGGGTTCCCAGCTTGGGGGACTGCATACTGATGGGGAGAGAATGCCCATGCTAAGCCCCCAGCCAGCTCGGGTGGGCTGTGAGGTTAACCTGCTTCTGTGCCAGCATCTTCCTGGGGATGATGTGGGTGAGGAAGTGAGCACTTGGCAAGGCAGCAAGTCTTGGTGCTGTGTCTGCCGCTGCAGGGAGGCCTAACTCAGCGCAGAGAGAGAAAAGAGCGTCTGTGTTTAAGGCTCTGTAGAAACTGTCAAGGTGGGGTCGCAGGTCCTGTTACCAATCTTGTCTTCCTTAATTTGAGGTCAGAGGTTAGAAGGTCTAGAAAGGCCCTTGTCCAGGGTTCTCTAGGAAACCTGCTTTCTGTACCTTCCCCGGGAGTGGGCAAGGGAGCAAGTTTGACCTGACTGACCGAGCCCTGGGACCTCGCGCTCAGGCACCCCAGCAGAGGGATCTCCCAGCTTAATTGATGTACTCCAGACTCAAGACCCCAGAGGCTGAGGCCTAAACTCTTATTTTGCAGCCAGAAGGAAGAGGAACATTTCCTACAGACTCTCCACAGTAGTTCTGCCTTGGTGGGCTCAAAAATTTGGACTCTGCATTTTGCCCAAAGAGCATTAATGTCATAAGACCCACACCAGGAAAGTTTTGATAAAAAACAACTTGGCTTGGGCCGGCCGAGTGGCGCATTGGTTAAGCGCTGGTTTTGGGATGCCAGCGGCCCCGGTTCGGATCCCACATGAGGGCCAGTGACACTGCCCTCTACAGCGAACAACAGCTCCACCTGGAGCTGGGCTGTGCGAGCCCCGGTGGTGGTGTGGGCTGCAGCCCCTGCTGCAGTGGGCTGCCATAGGCTACAGTGAGTGGCCCGCAGCCAGCGTGAGCGGCTGGCAGCCAAGCGTGAGCTGCCAATAGCCGCGGTGAGCGACATCCAGAGGCCAGCGACCGATCTGCCTCATCCGGGAAGAACGCAATGACGATACCAACAGTGAAGCAACGTCTTCCGCAACTAGACTGAAGAACAAAAAAGACAGCAACTTGTCTGTTCCCCTTCCCCGATTCCCCAACACTGTTCCCCTCCGCCAATTCCCCAATAAAATCTTAAAAAAAAACAAACCAAAAAAAAAAAAACCACTTGGCTTTCTAAAAAATAAAAAATAAAATAAAAAGAACCACAAACACAGTGCTCAGCAGGGAAATGGGCAGATGCATTTATTCAAGTTCCCAGAAGAACAGAAAAAGCAAGAAAGCTCTCCCGGCAAACCCTGGGCCTTATGTTTATGATGAAATGCAGTGGGCAGCTCAAAGCTGGGAATGTTATTATGAGCATCACAATTATTATAATAAAAGCGGCAGTATTTTTTTTTCTTCCTCTGTGAAAACCAAAACAAGCACCTTTAAGCTTGTTTATGATAAAAGAATAGAGATAGCAGGAGGTGTCATCATCCTTGCAGGCTGCTTCTGACTTATTTGTTTACAGAAAAGAACTCATATGGTGCAAAGCATTCTGCAACCTGCTTTTTTTTTTTCCTTAACCAATTGATTGTGAGCGTTTTTTATGATGCTCATACACATATTTATGTATACACAGCTACATCCTTCTATGTGCTTCCTGTAAACTAAGAAACTAAGGGGTCTTCCTCGATGGAAAAGATGGAGCCATCCGGGGAATGGCCCGGAGGTGGGCCCCAAAGCAGACAACCATTCTGCTCCCTGCTCTGCTAAACACTGCCCCAGAAGGAGCTCATCGCCTCAGCCCTTTCACCTGTTAAGCAGCAACTGGTCATCTTTTGTCTGAACCCCTTCTTCTGTGTGACAGTGAGGTGGGGACGGTGCCTCCACTTGGCTGTCTTGAGATCTCCCCTCCTGCAATTGCCCCTCACCTTGCTCCAATTTTATCTTTTTCCTTTATAGAAGCTGAAGAAGGAAGGCAAAGGAACTGTCTCCCTAGCAGAATGAACAATCCTCCTGGTTTACCTGAAAGTAAGAGTTTTCCTAGGACATGGGACTTTTTAAAACCAGGACAGTCCCAGGAAAACCAGGAGGATTGGTCACCCTATTCCCAGAATTGGGGTGGGTGGGGGCATGATCAATGCTGACTGAGTTGCTGGAGATCCCCCTTTCACAGTTCTACCAAAGTCAGTTGGAAGTTTCCAGAAGGCACACTCAGAGATTCTCATTGACTGTGCCTGCTGTGGGTCTACTTAGATCCACCCTGGAAACAACCCCCAGGACAGAGGATGGATACCTGGGAGCCAGAGGAGAGCCTTCCACCAAGAAGTGAGTCACCTGAGGATGCTGACCACTTCCCACTCTGCAAAGCCTTCACATGTCTGAAGCCAGCCACAGTCTCTCCCCAGATTCTTCCACTTGTCATCAAATGAAGTGGCTCCCAGACCCTTCCCCATCCCAGTCTGTGGGATCAGGAAAATGATCAGCCTGGGAGGAGACCTGAGGTTTTTCCTCCCATCTGAGTGTTAGTAACAGGGGACTCAGACGGACCCCATGAGAGGAGGAGCCACTAACAGGTAGAACGGACTCCACTCCATTACCACAGGAAATGCCACTCAGGGCCAGCAAAGTCCGAGACCAGGACAAACTTATGTTTCAGCAAGATGTCAGGAATAACACTTTGAAATAACATGCTCCACATGCTTTTTGTTCATCCTGCTTATCCCTTTCCAGGTGAAATACCTCTATGTTTAAACCAGTGGGTCTGATTATTAATCAGGAAAATACACAATAAGCACATGACTTTCCCTGTGTTTCCAGATTTTCCGGATATTCTGTGGTGCATTCATTATACTTTTCTCAGCTTAACAATTGGCTCCAATAATTTCAATTTAAAGGTGCTTCCTCTGAAACCATTAGGACCTTATATTTTGAAGATGTAAGTAGCATACACTTTAAAAAATAAGTGATTAGGGCTGGCCAAGTGGCGCATTGGTTAAGAGCTGGTTTGGGATGCCAGGGGCTCTGATTCAGATCCCACATATGAGGGCCAATGACACTGTCCCAGCTAAGATGGTGAACAACAGTTCCACCTGGAGCTGGGCTGCTGTGAGTCCCCGGGGACCGCATAGCTGCAGCCCCTGCTGCAATGGGCTGCCACAGGCTACAGTGAGTGGCCGGCAGCCAGTGTGAGTTGCCAATAGCCGCGGTGAGCGAGCATCCAGAGGCCGGCGACCGATCTGCCTCATCCGGGAAGAGCGCAATGACAATGCCAACATGGGCCAGTGAAGCAACGTCCTCCGCAACTAGACTGAAGAACAAAAGGACAGCAACTTGTCTGTTCCCCTAACCTGGTTCCCCAACACTGCTCCCCTCCCCCAATTCCCCAATAAAATCTTTTTTTTTCTTTCTTGAGGTCAGTGTCACTTGCCCTCATATGTGGGACCCAAACCGGGGCCACTGGCTTCCCAAACCAGCGCTTAACCACCGCGCCACTCCGCCGGCCCCCCAATAAAATCTTTTTAAAAAATAAATAAAGACGTGATTAAATAAATGAATGAATGGAGGACCAAAGGTAAATCTCCCATTCAGAAGAATTCCAAGTAATTGATGCAGGTGCTCCCTGCAGGAGCGGAGCGGAGCTCCCAGACCCTAAGACTGGGTTGCGCATAGTGACTTACTAAGAGCACAGTCTGGAAGCGGCAGGGGGCGGAACTTCACAGGGGGGAAACCTGACCAATGCTACCTCAGCCGGGTGATTTCAGAAGAAAGAGTTTGTTCTATGTTTCCTGACTCTGCCAGCGTGCTCTAGAGCTATGGGAGGCAGTCTGATGCGGCAGGAAGAAGAGCTGGCATCTCAGTTCCAGTTCTCCCTCTGTGTGTCCACTTAACCTCATCGAGCCTCAGTTTCCTCATCTGCAAGTGGGAAGAGGATTCAAGCGTGGTGACATATGTCTGCCCCTTGAGAGTATCAAGTGCTGGGGAAACTCTGACTGTATTTGGAGGGAGCTCCGAGGTACCACGGTGAAATGCAGGGGACCTCTCCGCAGAGGGTCATGCTGTCACCACCCCCTCACCCAGGCAGTTCCCCTCGTCCTGCCAGATCCATCCAGCCATTCACTCATTTTCCCCCCAATGTCAGCAAGGTCAAGGGCCTTTCAGACCCTCTTGCTCAATTTGGTTAGGGGGAGGTTCACACAAAGCTTTGCTTGTTAACTTGACAGGACCCAGAGGGCACACTTTACTGAACACAATGTTAATGCCAGCGTCTCAGACCACAAACCCCAAGAGCCTGACTGCTGAGACACTCAGGAAGCCTAAAGGGTTCTCTCGTCTTCAGAGGCCCAGCCGAGCTCACAGGAATGGCATGCATCAAAAGACAGGAAGTCCCTACAAGTCTGTCCCTTGCAGCCACTAGACTTTGGTTACCTTTATGTGGCTGCACAAGAGGTTGAGTTTTCAGGGAGGGGTGAAGTGTTTGGGTACCTTCGGAGCTGGGGTGCAACTCATGCCTGAGAAGTGAGGCCACCACAGGAAGTCAGGCTCCCCACTGCCAAAAGAGGGACTCAGAGTTGGGGCCTCGGCTGCGTCACAGGATAAATGGCATTTTGGTTCCTGTTTACGTCCCTCTGTTTTTCTTTCTTTCCCCCTATACATTCTCCAAGGAAGTATTAAATATGTACTGCAAACCCCAGGAACAACTTCCCAGAGAAACACAGAGGAGAGTGGTATCAAAGATCTGATGTATCAAAGGCCCAGGACAGTCCTGATGGTTGCTCTCCCCCTGCTGGCTGTGCCTTGTCACTAGCTTGGTGGCCCAGGGCACCAGCTCCTTGTCCTGGGCTTCTCAGGGGGGAAAAAGAGAAAGTAGAGGAAGACAAAGACGGTGGCTGCACCCAAGGTCTGGCTGGTAGGTCACCAAGTCAGACTGAGTTACAATTGCCCGTGGGGATTTCTCTGCAGCTGATGGCCCCGTGAAGAAAGAAGGAGCGAATCTCTGAATGGGCTAAAGAGGCATCTTTGTAGGAGGAGGGAGAATAAGTAACAGGCCATCCAGGGAGATCTGCTGGGCTCTTGAAAGCAGCTATGAATAAAACACGCCAGTGGTCATTTGAGTCCAGCTCAAGACAGAAGCAACCCAGGAAGTGAAAGTAAAGAAAGAACAGAACAACAAAAATAGGAGGAGCAGAGAGAGAGAGACAAAAGGCAACCCTAGGGACAGAGGGCAGTGACATGCAGCTCCTGTTTGCCAAAGCCCTGTTCTGGGCCACTGAGCGCTGCTAGGAGATTTAGTTATCATGGCTCCTTGCATCCTCACAGCATTTTACAGATAAGAAAACCCAGACCCATTCTTAAATTCTTCACCCTGGGACCACAGGTAGGGATTAGCTGAATCAGATTTGAACCTAAGACTGTCTGACTCCAACGCCCAGGCTTTTACTACAACCCTATAACTTCATCAGTCTTTGCCTCAGAGCTCCACACCTGACCCATGGCTGCTTTTCATTGCTTGTAATTTTTTAAATAATCATGTAAAATAAAGGGTACAGCCTGGGAGATGAACACATTATTTCTCCTCACATTTTAGAGACTAGAATATAGTCATAATAACCACGTCTAGGGGCAAATGGATAACAGGCGAGCCTGAAAGGGTGATCCCCTTGGCTCTTCAGGCAGCCGGGGGAGTTGTCTCCCCGCTGCAAGCAGCCTGGTTTATCACTCCTGCATCCCCTGTAAAAGTGTGACTTTCTATGTGATGTGCAAAAGTTGGGTTCCACTGGTTTATAAGACTATGTCTAAATAGCATAGAGTCTGGGACAAGAATAGGGAAACAGTCTCATGGTATTGTATGGGGGAGGGGGTAGTAAGGACAAGAACATCAGGATGAAGTCCATCGACTCTCAGTACAAGGACATTTCTCCCAAAACTAATTGCAACTGGGGAAATCCTTCCTTTAGTTGGCTAGAAAATAACAATAGAGATTTAAAAATTCTAAACAGTATATTTGCCAATTGAACTTATTAGGGAATAAGAAATAAAATGATCAAGTAAGGGCCGGCCAAGTGGTGCGGTGGTTAAGAGCTGGCTTGGGACGCCAGCAGCCCCAGTTCGGGTCCCACATATGAGGGCCAGTGACACTGCCTTCAAAAAAAAAAAGAATGATCAAGTAAGATTTACCTCAGGAATTCAACAATTGTTAACGTCAAAATAATAATAATAATAATAATAATAACAATAATAGCCCCGCTGGGCACTTGCCCCTGCAAATCCATTCTTCACCCTTCCCCATCCTGCTCTACGTCCCTGTAAGGACAACATCAATGCACCTGCTCATCCTGGCTTCTGATAGGCTGATTTTTCTAGCTGCCTGTCTGACAGCTTGTCTCTAGGCTACCGCATCCCTTGACTGAAGCCCCCTCCATCTCTGGGTTTCAGTAACCACTCCTACCCTGTCCCTTTTAGGACCAGGCATTGCAAAGTATCCCTCTATTACTAACTTTGGACTACTGCACTATTCCTTGTCTTTTTACTTACCTTCCTTTCATTAAACTCTCCTCAAACTATCCAGTTTGAGTATGCTACCTGTCTCCTGCTAGTAATTGGTACCAGGGGCAGGGGTAGCCCAGTACCAAGGGCAGCCCCTCAAAATAGAATCCTGTGACTAGATTGTGTATGTAATTGAGGAGAGCAATGGTAGCTTCCTTGAAGGGAATGGTGGATATGGGGTGGGTCATGTATAATCAATGGCATTAGGAGGCATTATAATCATTCAACTTATCAGGAGTAGCATGAGATGAAGGGCAGGTGGAGGATAAGGCACTAGGATTTGGAGTGACTTGGGCACTTAGATGCTATGGCAATAATAGTCCTTTTAAAGATGGTGGAGTCACTTGGCTTCTACTGACGACACTAGAGAGAATACATAGGGAAAAGGAAAAATTGAAAGCTCTGAATGTCAAACTGAGAATGCAGTGGGCAGTGAAAAAGGCTTGGTGGCAGCTCTGAAGAAGCCCTCATCCTGTCCTTGCAGTATATATGACTGAAGTCTGAGCCCAGGGCGTCACTACACATGGAGCAGAAATACAGCTCCAATTACATGCTCAGGGAAGGTCCTGGTGGGGAAGTGTTGGAACCCTGAGCCTTACAATGTGAGCATCTGGGAAGTGGCAGACAAGGCTGAGAAGCTTGAACTCCAAATCCTCCTGAACCTCCCTTGTCATCTCAGGTAGTCCCACCCCTGTGTGGGGAAACAGACTTATTCCTGCTAGGAGCCCTTCAATGATAGTACCTAGGAACCTAGGACAGCTGCTTCACAAAAGGAATGACTAATATCCTTCCCACTCCTCCAGCCCCAAAAGAAGAGTTTGATCCGAACACAGGCCAGATGGGGAAGTACAAACCCCACTCCAGAAGGAGAGTGGCAGGACCGTGACAATTTAAATTAAGGGTCCTGGGAGCATGTATGGGAATAGATTCAAAGTATTAGAGCCCAAGGAAGATGAATACAGGGCTTGATTGGGCTGAATTCATGCACGTGGATATACTTGCCCTGGTTTGGACATTGGAGTTTGGTATAAATAATCTACAATGAAGGAGACTAATTCTAAGTCAGACTAGATTTAATAACTGACCTAAAGTTAATGAGACTCAGATACTGAAATTCCCTGGCAGGCTGAATATAGAGGAAGGAGTCAGAAAGCTAAAAGAAATGAAATGTTTAAGCATGTCAATTATATATGACCCCTCAGCCACTCCCAACCATATCTACCTTCCTCCATCCCAATGCCTTGAGGAATCCTTCACTAAGAAATGCATTGTGGGGCCGGCCGAGTGGCGCATTGGTTAAGCGCTGGTTTTAGGATGCCAGCGGCCCCGGTTCGGATCCCACATATGAGGGCCAGTGACACTGCCCTCTACAGCTAACAACAGCTCCACCTGGAGCTGGGCTGTGCGAGCCCCGGTGATGGTGTGGGCTGCAGCCCCTGCTGCAGTGGCCTGCCATAGGCTACAGTGAGTGGCCGGCAGCCAGCGTGAGCGGCTGGCAGCCAAGCATGAGCTGCCAATAGCCGCGGTGAGCGACATCCAGAGGCCAGCGACCGATCTGCCTCATCCGGGAAGAGCGCAATGACGATACTCACAGTGAAGCAACATCCTCCGCAACTAGACTGAAGAACAAAAAGACAGCAACTTGTCTGTTTCCCTTCCCCGATTCCCCAACGCTGTTCCCCTCTGCCAATTCCCCAATAAAATCTTTAAAAAAAAAAAAAAATGCATTGTGATGGGGTCATCAGTATACTGTGACAATGGTGACTGTCACTGAGAGCTGGAGATGACATTGCGATGCTACAAAGAAATAAGAGTTCTTGATTTCAGTGAGAATAACCACACTTCACAAAGGTCCAGGTCACACACAGTTACTTAATAAACAGCAGAGGGGAATGGAGTCAGGCTGTACTGACTCGGGGGGATCTGACATGATGGGCATTGATCACAGGTTCCGGAATCAAGTAGACGAGCAACCTTGTAAGATGTTGCTTCACATAGAAGGAGGGAAACCAGGTTTGGTGGGCAGAAATTCAACTCAAGTTGCCATAACAGGTCTTCCTGGGCTGCTATACAGTTCCCAGACCTACCAGTTCACAGACCCAGGTCCCACTGACTGAGGGAGAGGCCAGGCCCTTCTTGAAGAGAGGTCTGCAATGCAGTCACAGGGCCCTTTACCAGGGTGACTGTGCACAAGGGATACAGAACCATGTACACTTTCTAGGGGTCCTTAGATTTGGCTCTGAATTGATTGATGTCTCTGAAGACTCAAAATATCACAGTGGTCTACTGGTCAGGATAAGAGTTTATGGAGATCACGTGCAAATGGAATCTTGACCCAAGCCCAGTGTCCTGTGGTTATTTCCCTAGTCCCTAAATGTATACAAGGAAGGCATATACATAGTGTGGGAGGCAGAGTAAGAGTCCCCCCAAAGATATCTACAATCTAAACCCTAGAACCTGGGAATATGTTACATGACACTAGCAAAGGAGAATTAAGGTAGCAGATGGAATTAATCAGATTACCTTAAAATATGGAGATTATCCCAAATAATGTAATCCCAATGCAATCACAAGAGTCCTCTTGGAGAAAGGTCATGCCTTCTTCTACCAATTATTCTCTTATTCAACTATTCTCCATTTGAAAAGCAGGTCCAAGTGGCACGGTGGTTAAGCGCTGGCTTGGGAAGCCAGCGGCCCAGGTTCGGGTCACACATATGAGGGCCAGTGACATTGCCCTCAAAAAAATAAAATAAAATAAAATAAAAAAATGAAAAGCAGGTCCTCATTTGCTATGGTGTACAGCAATGGAGTCACATCCACAGAATTCACTGGTCTTACCACATGTCCCACCACCCAAAAGCAGCTGGCTTTCAGTAGCATTTGGCCAAAGGGAGTGCTCACAAGAAATAGGGGAATGGGTTTACCAGACCTATTCCCTTTTCTCCCTCCCTATAGGGTCTTGGTAAGTTGACTGCATCCCAAATGCCCCACCAAGGGTTCCGATCCACCCTGGATCTATATCTAGATTCCAGTAACTGCTCCTCTTCTTACCCCTCCAGGTCTAGAGGGGATAAAGGCTACCCATTGTTATTAACCCTGAGGTACTCTACAACTGACCCACACTGGGACGGTTAATTTTATGTGTCAACTTGACTGGGCTGAGAGATGCCCAGACAGCTGGTAAAGCATGATTTCTGGGTGCAGCCCTGAGGGTGTTTCCTGAAGAGATTAGCATTTGAATTGGTAGCTTGAGGAAAGAATATCGCCCTCCCCAGGGTGGGTGGGCGTCCTCCAATCCATCGAGGGCCAGAATTGAAGGCAAAGGCCGAAAAGGCGGAGGAAGGGCAAATTTTCTCTCTGCTTGAGCTGGGCCATCCACCTTCTGCCCTCAGATGCCGGTTCTCAGGCTTTTGGACTCAAACTGGGACTTATACCATCGGCTCCCTTGGTTCTCAGGCCTTTGGGTTTGGACTACAACTACACCACAGCTTCTCTGCACCTCCAGCTTGTAGATGATGAAAGATCATGGGACTTCTCAGTCTCCGTAATGCCAATCCCTCAGAATACATTTCTCTCTCTCCCTCTCTCTCCCTCTCTCTCTCTCTCTCTCTCTCTTTCTCATAAATTTGTAAATAATCCCTTTATTAAACTCTCCTCCAATTAACCCAGTTTGAAGGTGCCGTCTGTTTCCATGTGGGACCCTAACTTATACAATAGCTAACACTTACGTAGCACATTTTATATGCTGGGCATTGGTATAAAAACTTTACATACACCAACTCATTTAACCCTGAAAAACCCCATGAGGCAGCTATTGTTCTTATTCATAACTTACAAATGGGGACCTGAAGCACGGAAAAGTTAAGTACCTTAAGATCACACAGCTATTGAGCTATGGAAGCTGGTTCCAGAATCTATGCTCATAACCACTTCACTAAACTGTCTTTCTTAACCATCAGGCTAGCTGGTGGGTATGTGAGTGTTTTTGATTGTAGGGGACATTTCTCATTCTTTTTGGGCACCCAACATCTGAACCCCGTTCCTATGCATCTGGGGTACAAGCACATGACCTGGGCTCAGCCATTCAAAAACATTCAGCCCAGAGTTGCATGGGCCATAAGAAACTCCATCTCTAGTGGCATGGGATAAAATTCCTGGGATAGCTGTGGCAGTGCTACTGATGGGGTCACTAGCATTTAGTGCTTGATGAGTCAGCAATGCAAGCTGCAGCACTTACAGTTCCAAGGACTGAGTCTTCCTGCAGTTCTGAGAGATGCCATTGTCCCCCTCATGAATTGTTTTTCTACCAAAATCAGCTAAAGTTGATTCCTGAGTCCTGCAACCAGGAACTCTGATTGATACTATTGCTCATTCTCTATTTCTCTATGTTTGATGTATTTCTTAATAAAGAAAAGGGAAGACAGATCATCATCTCAATAAAAGCAGAAAAAACATTCAACATTTGCAAATAATAGTAATAATAAACTCACAGGAAATTAGATTAGCTGCCAACTTCCTTAACCTGATGAATATTTTCTATCAACATTCAGAAAAAGAAAATGCAGAAGCACCAAGACCAGAAACAAGAAATGAAAGTCCACTATCACTATTTCTGTTTAACATTCTATTGGAGGGCCTAGGAAATACAATAAAGATATGAAAATAAATTAGGAGGTATAAGAATTAAGAAGGAAGAGACATTTATTTGCAGAAGATATGATATCTGCATAGAAAACTTCAATAGAAACTTTGGGCAAAATAATAAATTTAAAGGTGCAGAATGGTGTCTTGATATAATATCAAAATACAAAAACCTAATAGCATTCCTAGACAGTAGAATAACTAATTCAAAAAAATTCCCATTTACAATAGCAGCACTAACTCTAAGATCATTAAGAATAAATCTAACAAAAATATGTCTAAAACTTCTATGGAGAAAAATCTCCAACCATTACTGAAGGACATAAGAATAAGACCTGTATATAGAATTGGAGAAATACAACCTATTCAGAGGTGAGAAGGGTCAATATTGTAAAGATGTCATTTTCCCCACAAAATTAATTTAGAATTTATACTCTATAATGCAACTTTAATAAAAATCCAAGTAGGTTTTCTTATCAAATTTAATTTAAAAAGAACAAAAGTTAAGAAATATCTGATGATGAACAATGTAACAGGACTTGCCTTTCCAAATGCTATAATAATATTATAATTAAGACAGTGTGGTATTTGTGCAGGGAGAAACCAAAAGACCAGTGGAACAGAATAGAGAGGCCAGAAACTGATCCATGCAATATGAAAACAATATATGCCAGGAGGACATTACAAATCAGTGAAAAGAAGATGGCTGGGCTATTGATAAGTGGTGCTGGGAGTATTAGTTATCCAAATGGGAGAAAATAGTTAGATCCTTCCCTCATGGCATACACAAACATAAATTCTACTTGGGAAGCCAGCGGCCCCGGTTCGGTCCCACATATGAAGGCCAGTGACACTGTCCTCAAAAAAAATAAACAACAAAAAAAACCCCACATAAATTCTAGATGGATTAGAGACCTCAATGTAGAAGGAACACTTTAAAACTATTAGAAAAAAATACAGAAGATTATTTTTATAGCATTAGGTAGAAAAGGATTTCTTAAACAAGATACAAATAGGATACACTATAAAAAATTTTTTTAAAAATTCCAAACTTCTGTACCCAAAGAAAGAAAATAAGAAAGAAAGGAAAAAGACCCATCGTCACAGTGAAAATAAAGCCACAGACTTTAGGATTAGTTTTCAAAAAATATAAAGAACTCCTATAAAAGCAAGCAGAAAATGACAAACCAAGTGGAAAAATGGGCAAAAAAATTTAACAGAAAATTCAGAGAATGATCAAAAGCCTGTGTGGGAAGAGTCCCCAAACTCGTTGAGAAGTAAATGCAAATTAACATGGCCCTGAGAAGCCTTCAGCTTGGCAAGAATTTAAGACTGACCATGTCAAGTGTTGGCAAAGAACTCTTATAACCTAACAATAAAATGAAAAATAATCCAATTAGAAAATGGGCAGAGGATCTAAATATGCATTTCTCCAAAGAAGATATACCAGTGGCCAATAAGCACATGGAAATACGATCAACATTAATAGTCATGAGGGAAATGCAAATCAAAATCATACTGATATACTGCTCCACACCCATTATATGGGTGTGGATGGCTATAGTCAAATAGATGGATAAGAAGTATTGGTGAGGGTGTGGAAAAATTAGAAACTTCATACATTGCTAGTGGGAATGTAAATACTGCAGCCCCTTTGTTAAGCATTTGACAGTTCCTTAAAATCTTAAACTTAGGGCCGGCCGAGCGGTGCCATGGTTGGGAGCTGGCTTGGGACACCAGTGGCCCCGGTTCAGATCCCACATATGAGGGCCAGTGACACTGCCCTCAAAAAAAAAAAAAAAGAAAGAAAATAAAATATTTAAAAAGAAAATCTTAAACTTAGACTTGCCCGATTCCACTTCTAGCTAAATGCCCAAGAGAATTAAAAACATACATCCACATAAAAACTTGTACACAAATGTTCATAGCAGCATTATTCATAATAGCTGAAAAGTGGAAATAAACCCAAATGTCCATGTACTGATGAATAGATAAACAAAATGTGATATGTCCATACAATATAATATTATTAGGCAATAAAAATAAATTAAGATCTGACACATGCTACAACATACATGGATGAATCTAGAAAGCATCATGAATAGTGACAGAAACCAGACACAGAAGTCCTCATATTGTATGATTCCATTTGTATGAAATGTGCAGAACAGACAAATCCAAAGACACAGAAAGCAGATGAGAGGTTGTCTGTGGCTGAGAAGGAGGGGTAAAATGGGGAGTGATTGCTAATTGGGTACAAGTTTCTTTTTGGAGTGATGAAATGTTCTGAAATTAGATAGTAGTGATGTTTTCATAACTCCGAATATACTAAAAGTACTGACTCATACACTTTAAAAGGGCCAATTTTATGGTACAGGAATTATACCTCAATTTATGAAAACACACAGAAGTTCCTATGTTAGAATTTGTGGCCTGCTCTGTCCCTCCCCCATTGTCTCCCAGGAGCGGGTTCAGGACAGCATATGGGAGTGTGACGTGGCCCTTGCCTCAGAAGCTTGTCCTCCCACAAAGACCATGAGGAAATGAAGCTGGAGCCCCGTGTCAGAATCCAGCTTTATAGGCTGCAGTATGGCATCAAGAGTGCTTGCCACTTTATCCTACAGCCAAGCAAAACACGCTCTTGATTGCAGGAAACAAATGAGCTCTGGGGTGAATGTGATGGTTTAGAAAGTTACTGCCTTATTTTTGACCTGCATAATTGCCTTGAATTTACTTATAAGACTGCAATAGTCATGTCACAATCATCAGCAGTAATTTCTTGATGGGCAATCATTTATCACTTGTTTTGCAAGCAGATCTAAATACACATGTATTTCAATTATCTTAAATATTTGTATACAGAAATATGTGTATTTTACATGTGCGTATTCATTTATTTATCCATCCATCTCACAAAGAGATGTACCTAACAAGTGAACATCTACTGCTTGCCAGATACTGTTCTGGGAACTATGGAGACAAGATGAACAAAATAGAAAAAGCCCCTACTCTGATGGAGATTACATCCTAGTCAGGGAGACCAAAACCGAACATATATGAGTATCATATGAGGCAGACGATGATGAATGCTATATTGACAAAGAGAGATGCTAGGTGCCAGCTATGACTAGATGTCATTTGTCTGGACTTGGCATAAATGCAAGGTGAGATGGGCAATCCATGCAGCATTCCAGGAAGGGAAGCCATATGTTCTGCTTTGTATTAAGAAGCCGACTGTGCCTGTATGCAGAGGATAAAGTGTAAGGGGGCAGGAATGGAGGCCGGGAGACCAGCATTCTATGTACAAGCACAGATAAAGGTCAAATGGAAACAAAGCAAACTCTCAGTGGTTACCATCAAGTAACGTTTAACTTTTTATTCTCCTATACAGTTTAGATTTGTTATAAGGAATATGCATTAATTTGGAACTTAGAATAAAGATGTTTTAAAAGATAACCTCTCGACAGATGGGTGGCACAGTTGGTTAAGAGCACGAGCTCTGAGCAACAGGGTCACTAGTTCGATTCCCACATGGGCCAGTGAGCTGCTCATGAGTTGAGCTGCCAACAGCAGGAAGGCTCAGCTGGTGAGAGCACATGCTCCTAACAACAAGGTTGCCAGTTCGACTTCTGGAAGGGATGGGGGGCTGCACTCCCCTGCAACTAAAATTGAAAGTGGCAATTGGACTTGGAGCTGATCTTGCACCCTCCACAACTAAGATTGAAGGACAACAACTTGACTTGGAGCTGATGGGTCCTGGAAAAACACAATGTTCCTCTTCCCCAATTCCCCAACACTCTTCCCTTCCCCAATTCCCCAATGAAATCTTAAAAAAAAAAAAGATAACCACTCATTTGGAACCCTTATGCTTTGCTGGGGGCAATATATAATGATGAAGCCACTGTGGAAACCATATGGTGGTCCCCTCAAAAAGTTAAGCTTGGTATTACCATATAATCCAGCAATTCCACTGCTAGATTTATACCCGCAAAGAATAGAAAGCAGGGACTCAAACAGATACATGTACACCCATGTGCACAGCAGCTTTATTCAAAATAGCTCAAAAATGGAAACAACCCAAATGTCCATCAACAGATGAATGAATGAACAAAACGTGGCACGCGCGCGCGCGCGCGCACACACACACACACACAATTCATCAGAGAAGGATGACATTTAAAGATGGTGGGGAGAAATCTGCATAAATGCCATCCAGAAAGCAGACGCTGGAGATGAATATGTTTTACAAGATAATGAGATCATATGTCTAAAACTCTCCTCTATTAAAACAAACAAAAAAAACTGCCTGTGATGTGGTCGAAAGGAGCACTGTCCCCAAGAACTACAATGTGAGACACACGTCATTTAATATTTTTGGTAGTCACATTAAAAAAAAACAATAACAGTTGGGATTCATTTTTACAAAATATTTTTTAACCCAGCCTATCTAAAACATCATCTCAGCTTATAAACAATATTTAAAAATCATTAATGAGATAGTCTATTTCCATTATTTTTTTGTACTGGGTCTTCAAAATCCAATGTGTATTTTGTACTCACAACACATCTCAGTTTGGACTAGCCACATATCAAGGCCCAATGGCCACATGTGGCCCATGGCTTCCGTACAGGACAGCTCTGGGATTGAAGGAGGGGCAAGGCTCTGAACCAGCTCCGGCCCCTGGCTTCCAGCCCCAGCTGCACCTCTTAAAGCCATGGGACCTGTGGAAAGTGCCTTCATAGTTGTGAATCTCAGTTCTAGTTCTGGAAAATTCCTAATAAAATGGAGTTAACAGTTCACCTGCCTACATCACAGAGTTATTGGGGGGCTCTGTGGAGATAACATAAAACTATAGAAGTCCATACAGTTGTGATGTCTGATTGAATCTACTTATCAACCCCCAAATGCAATATACTAAAATTATGGTGTTAGATAATAATAAGCATAGGCAAGACAAATACTTCTGTACCTGTTAACTCAGGGGACAGCAGAAAGGAAGAAGGGAGAGGTCGTGGGATTAAGCATCAGTAAATAATGCAACAGTTGTCTTCTCCAGGGAAAGAGCCCCAAAGCCACTTGTCACTTTCTTATGGGTGTGTGTGGAACTCAAGGAGCACAAAGTCTTAATTGCTTTGCAAGTCAATTTTCTTCTAAGCTTTAAGATGCTATTTCTCAAAGGAAGGAGCTCAGAGTTTCCTGGTTTATGAACTTATTTTTCAGGGATGGGGTGATTTCAAGAGCCCGGACTGTTTCCTGATGGTGCACACTGAGCCAGCCTAGCAGCCTCGGGCCCCAGCAAAGCTGACCACGAGCCAGACCCCAGAGTAAGCTTCGTCCCACGCTTCCTGTCGGGTCAGGCAGCCTGAGTTTCCTGGTGACCCTTCCCTGCACCCAGCTGATTCAAAGGCCTGGCAAGACCTGGTGCCAGCCAAGAAAATCTGAGGCAGCCAGGTTTGTTATTTCAAATCTTTAACCCTGCACACCTCTGTGTTTGGCTAATGAAATATGAAAGTTAAAACAAGGATGCGTGTGATAACCATGATTATAATACAAGTGGGCAAAACTCCCTGCATGACCAGCCTTCAAAATGCCAGCCAATTTTAAAGTTAAGTAGTTTAACTAGTATAATAAAACAATAAAAGCGATGAGCAGTGGGAATGTAAAATGGTGCAGTCATTCTAGAAAACAGTCCAGCAGTTTCATATCAAGTTAAATATATACTTACCATACGACCCAGGAATTACACCCCTGGGTACTTATGCCACAGAAATGAAAACTTGTGTTCACTCAAAATCCTGTACACCAATGTTTATAGCAGCTTTACTTGTTAATAGTCATATAGATACTCGTATATGTAAAGAGGTTTATAATAAGGTATTGGCACATGTGATTATAGAGACTGACAAGTCCCAAGATCTACAGTAGGCAAGGTGGAGGCCAAAGAGAGCCAATGTATAGTTCCAATGTGAGTCCAAAGGTCTGAAATCCAGAAAGAGCCAATGTTTCAGCTCTTAGAGCTTGAAGGCAGGAAAAAAAAAATGTCCCAGATGAAGTCAGTCAGGCAGGAGGAATACCCTCTTCTTTGGGGGAGGGCCTTTTTGTTTATTCAGACCTTCGACTGATAAAACCAGGCCTACCTACATTAGGGAAAGCAATCTGCTTTACTCAGTCTAGCAGTTTAATTGTTAAATTCATCCAAAAACACCCTCACAGAATAAGGTTTGACCAAATATCTGGACATCCTATGGCCCAGTCAAGTTAACACATAAAATTAATCATCACAAGTCAAAAACTAGAAACAAGTCAAATGTCCTTCAACAGATGAATGGATAAACAAATTGTGGTAAATCCACACAATGGAATATTACTTGGCAATAAAAAGGAATGTGCTATTGATACATGGAACAACTTGAGAGGGTATCAGAGCGTTATGCTGAGTGAAAAAAGCCAAACTCAAAAGGTTACATACTGAAGATGATGGGTGTGTTAGTCAGCTTGATTGTGGTCATCATTTTACTATGTATATCAATATATATCAAATCATCACATGTACACCTTAATATGCAATTTTTAAATATATGCAATTTTTGTCAATCATATTTCAATAAAACAGGGTAGGAGGGGGGAAGAAAGAATAATGATTCTTTAACCCTGCCCTTAAGCTGTTTTGCTCCTTTTTTTTGAGGTAATAAAAGTTAAAAAAAAAAAAGTTGCATACTGTGTGATTTTTGAAGTTACAAAATTGTAGTGATAGAGAATACATCAGTGGTTGCCAGGGGTTAAAGTTAGAGGGAAGATGTGACTATTAAAAAGCAACACAAAATAGTTTCTCAGTAGTGATGCAACAGTTTTTTTTATCCAGATTGTGGGGATAGTTACTTGAGTTTGTACATGTGATAAAATTTCAGAACTGGGCCAGCCGAGTGGTGCAGTGGTTAAGAGATGGCTTGGGATGCCAGCGGCCCTGGTTCGGATCCCACATGAGGGCCATTTTATCTTTAAAAAAAAAAAATTTCTAAAAGAAAAAATTTCAGAACTCTACACCAAAAATAATAACAGTAATAATAAAGGAGCACATGTTTTTTTCAAACAATGACGAGTGTCTATTCAGTGAGTACCATGTTCCTAACACTACTCTTGGTACTTTATATAATTACACACGATATTGACAGTAAACCTTGTCCCCACTTTAAAGAAGAGGAAACAGACGTTCAGATAATGTAAGTAACTACACATGATCATACAGCAGGTAAGTGGCAAAACCAGGACTTCACCCTAACTGGTCCAACTCCAAGCCTTTTGCCCTCTCCCCTGCCTCATGGAGCCTCCATCACTCACACAACAGGTCATTCCAGCCCTGATGTCATCTCACGCCACAGCTGAGCATTTTGCACTTGTCCTTCTCATACTCCCTGGAACCTAGGGTCCTAGATAAACATAGAAAGTCCCCCTCTGCGAATACACTGTAAGAATTAGCAGAAAGGTGATACCATTGAGGAGCAAACTACAGAACAAGGCTTTCCTCTATAAACCTCGCTTGAATTTAGATGGTGACCAACTTTTCCAAGGATGTGTGTGTCTCCTGCAGGATGCCTCCTCCGACTCCCAAGCTGAGCTAGGGGCCACCCTTCAACATTCCCACATCAACAGATTTTATCTTTATCAGGGACTTACCGGAGTCTAGAATCACCAGTGTATATGCCATTGATCTTGGAGCCTAGCACAAAACTTGGCCTGAGTAGGGTCTTGTTAGTATTTGTTGAGTGAATGAATGAACTGCAAGAATCTAGAGGGTGTGGACTCAAATGCCTTCAGAGGCCAGGCAGACAATACAAATGAATGAGGCTGGGGATGGTAACAGCAGGGAGTGTTAAGGATGAGAGTGAAATGGATTCTGTGTGCCACATCTAAAGAGGCAGCCTTGGCCATTGGCTGCCATGTGGGAAAGTGGACCATCTAGCACCACATCTGATTTTTCAAGAGAAGCCCAAATCCAGGCTTTTGTGATGAGCTCCTGATTTCTTTCATGTTGTGAACAAATTTTAAACTTTCTTAATTAAGTGAGAGCCAAACAAAACACATATGCTGGACCAGTGACTAGAGGACACATTTAGAACTTCTATGCTGAAACTTCAGGATGTTTTTAATGTATTAACAGTGATATTGTTGATAACTGCTAAAGAAAGAGGTCAACAGCACGCAAAGGAAAGCCAGTGTCACCAACATGCATAAGCCAGTTCCATTTGGATGGTCTCTCCTGCAGGCACCCTCCTGCGATAGGCCCAGAGAGCAACAAAGGGCTCTGAAGGCAGGAGTGGGGGGACAGGTGGCCTTATAACTGCTAACTGGTTTGGTTATAGGATTCTCATATAACTTGAACCCTCATGAAAAATGCATCTTTTTTGAATAATCGGATTATTTTCATCCTGGCACTAGAGGCAGAAAGGCCAGACAATCTCACCTAATGCACAAAAGATGATCTTGCCAGATCTATTTGAAGAGGAGCCTCATTGCCGCTTGCACCAGACAGAGGGAATTTAAGACAAGACTGGACAGGGCCCCGGGGAAAAAGCCGCCAGTGGTGAATCAGCCCTGGCTAAAGGGCCTAATATGGATGTAAAGTCTCCCCACCTCCCACCCTTCTCTTCAGCACCAGGGGCCTTTTGTAATCACCTTCCCCACACAATTCTTCCTCTCAAACTAAGGAAATGGCACAAAGCTCAGAATGGCCCAGTTTCAAATCCTCCTGGCTGTGTGACTTTAGGCAGGTGACAACTTTGTAATCCCAGCGTCTACATCTTTCAAATGTAATTAACACATGTTGATATCACACACCCCTTGATATAATGAGGAGGGCACTTCATTGCTTTGGTATGCTTCCCCCAAATCTACATCTCCAGTCTAATAGTGAGAAAACATCAGATGACCTAAAATTGAAGAACATTATATAAAATATCTGCATACGCTTCAGAAATACACGCTTCAAGATAAAGAAAAACAAGGACAGACTGAGAAACTGTCATATACCGAAGGAAACTTAAGGAGACATGACAACTCCATGCAACATGGAATCCTGAATTGGACTCTGGGATGAATAAGCCTGTTAGTAAAATACCTGGTGAGATCTGAACAAAGTCTGTAGTTTAGGTTTAAAGGTCATGGGACTAATAGAGCTTTTTCCTCACAACCCTTTCCCCTTCCTCTTTCCTTCTTGAAAAATTCAGTCCTCAAACTTAAATAGTACTGAGCAAGGTAGATGTCCACCGTGGAAAGAGATGGGGAGCCATGGTGACCTAGGTTGGGTGCCCACATAGCGGGGAAGCCTGACATCAGGAATCAGAGCCCAGGCAGAGCGTCCCCATAGGACGTGGCCTGGAATGAGGAGTCAGAGCCTGAGCAGAAGGGGAAAGCAAGACTGTCAGACAAGGGAGTGACAAATATGGAAAGGGAGAAGGCTGGACCGAGCCTTGTGGTGTTGGATGGGAACTGGACATATCAGTGTGAACTAATGGCTTTCAGTATAGATACAGATAGATATAAAAATAATTATAGAGGTGGGAGTTTACAGGGGAGTTTCAGTTTTACAAGATGAAAAGAATTCTGTGGATGGATGGTGGTGATGGTTGTACAACAACGTGAATGTACTGAATGTACACTTAAAACTGGTTAAGATTGTAAATTTTATGTATATTTTGCCACAATTTTTAAAAATAATAAACAAACATAGACGTAAATGATTGTGTGTGTGTGTGTGTGTGTGTGTGTGTGTGTACCTATATCCCCTAGCTCGGACCACTGAGAGGCTGGGAGGACTTGTTCTAGAAGCAGTGAGCACACCCAGTGTCCACATCTTGACTTCTAATACGATTTCCACGGAAATGAACCAGGTTCCATGGAGAAACAGCTGATCCCAGGGCTGGGACAGGAAATGTACAAGATGAGCCTAGAACAGTTTGTGCTAGAAAGCTCCAAGAAGGACACGTCATAGCCCAAGGACAAAGCAACTAGCTTGAATGGGCTCCCCTTGGCCAAACTGGGGATGATTTTATTAACAAAATAAGTCATGAAAGTAATGGATTATAACCTATTGCTTCTACGAGTTCATGAAGACATCAATAAATGACTTGCCCAAGACCACTGCGGGTAAGGTAGCACTGCAGAAAGAATACTCACTATCATTTTCCTTTTTCTTCTTCTTAAAAAAAAAATGCTGTGAGTGGAAAGAGTATGACATGGAGGAAAGGAGAGGCCCAGAAAATTCCTAGAGAGACTGCCCAGGACATATGGACATCTGAGGTCTGTCCAGTGTCATTTTCTGTTGGTGGGGAGGGAAAAGACAGGGGGTGCCCATGAGGAGTGGGATGGGAGGGGAGCAGGGGAGAGGGGAGGGGCCAGGTCACCAGCTGCTGCTTTTGAAGAACCCCTTCCCCAGGATCTGAGGAGATAGTGAGCGGTGAAGGGCCTCCCGGGGTAGCCTCTGCCCTGCAAAAAGAGGTGCCCCACATCTGGTTCGCATAGAAGGATAAAAGCCAATGAGTTCCTGGGAGGGAGGAAACCCAGCAAACATGACCAAACCGTGCTGCTTGGACACCAAGGCACAGCGTCACCTCTTCCGTGGGTCGCCAGGCCTGGCCAGCTCCCAAAGGCCTGTGGAAGGATGTAGCTGGAATGGGGCCATCTTCTCTGCTTAGAGCCACGTTCTCTGGGCCCAGCTCTGCCTAATGGACAAAACAGCCTCATCATGTGTCCAGAGGGGCTGGTTCTGTGACTTGCAGATGACTCATTTTTAGGTCTGGAATGAGGCTGGAACTGCACACATAACAAATGTAACCACCTCCACCCACAGGGCTTGTGCTTCTCATGGCACCTCCCTTGGCTGGGAAGGGACAACTGTTTGCTGTGGAATCTTTTTTTTTTTTTTTTTTAGCTGAGCCATCCTGCCACCTGTTGGCAGCTCAGTGGCAGCTCAGCTCAGGCTGGGAATCGAACCAGCGACCCTGTTGCTCAGAGCTCACGCTCTTGAGCAAGCTCTTAATCAACTGAGCCACTTGGCTGGCCCCTGATGTGGGATCTTGAGCAACTTTCTGAACTTCTCTGAGCCCCAGTTTCTCAATCTGTAAAATAGGCACAGTCCCTTCCTTACCGGGCCATGGTTAGCCTATTAGAGCTACTGAACAGAAAGCACAGTCATAGCTCCAGAAAGCCTTGATTAATGCCCACCACTCCTACTAGCCATTTGGGTACCAGTCTTACCCTTCTGCTGAATAATAAAAATATTGGGGGGAAAAGGACTTTTTCTTCCAAGCGTTGTACCCTAGCAATTAGCACCATCCCTGGCAATAAGAGGCAGGGGACACACAGATAACAGCTCACTTTCTGATTTTGTTATTTGGTGGCTATGTGACACTAAGAAACTTCCTTAACCTCTCTGAACCTCAGTTTCTTTCTCTGGAAGTGGAATCTTTGCCCCTGCGTCCCAGGTGTTTGTAAAAATTGAGAGAGGTGATGCATATCAGGGGATGGTTTGTGGTATAAACTATTAGGTTGTCGCAAAAGTCATGACGTATTTTTTCTATGTTTTTTTGTTGCAAAAATGCATCATGACTTTTCCAACAACCCAATAATTCCTCCTGAGCAGCTCAGAAATCACCAGGGTTCAAGCTCAACTCTGATTTACCAGGGATCCCGGGGAAAGCCACAGCCTGTCACTTGGTTTCTGTCACTTCCTTTCATTAGTGAGGAATCTGTGCCATCAAAATTTAAAGTCCACTCCTTATAAACCAGCCAGACAATCGAATCTTCAGATGGAACCATAACACTGGAACCAATGAGGGGATGAAGTCTAAATTTCTCTCATCTGATCACCCAGATCCCAACACACTCAATAACCCCTCTCCTCCTCTATCAATCCCTTAAACAATCACCCATTTAACTGCCAGCCATGATATAACTACTCAGCCCATAACTTGGACACTGCTCAGTGTAATCAACGCACAAAATTGAAAGCTTTCTTTGAAATCTTGACTAACAAAAGGAGCAGAAAAAAGCAGCCTTTCCCATGTCCATGAAATCCTAAATGAAAAGCCCCCCCCAAAAAAACAAAGAAAAATTAAATTCATAATTATAACTTATAATAATATACTGTTATATATATGATATATAATATATAATGTGATATTATATATTAACAAAATAATATATGTGTGCGTATACATGCAACCAAGGGCTAAGAGAAGGCTTGTCACCCTCAAGAGTGAAATGAAACAAATTATACATTTTTTGCATGACAAGAGCTAGAAGAATAACATTGTGGAGGGTCGCAGTTGTTGAAATCTGCTTCCAGAATAGGATGTGACTATAGGTGAGGATTGGGGACAGGATCATTGGGTTTAGAGATATTTGGGTTTAAAATTGTGTACTCTTGGGCCGGCTGAGTGGCGTGGTGGTTAAGCACTGGTCTTAGGAAGTCAGCGGCCCCGGTTCGGGTCCTACATATGAGGGCCAGTGACACTGCCCTCCAAAAAAAAAAAAAAATTGTGTACTCTCAAAAAAAAAATCCATCATCTCTGTATCAGAAATTTGTTTCCCTTCCCTTCAACTTCTACTTTTTAAAAAAATTCTGTAATTGACACAAAACATACTAGTTCCAGGTGTACAATATAATGATTTGATATTTGTATATATTGCAAAATGATCACAAGACCAGTTAACAACCATCACCATACATAGTTACAAAATTTTGTTTTCTTGTGATGAGAACATTGAAGACAGACAGTCTTACAGCTTTCAAATATGCAACACAGTATCCTGCTTTGTTAAACTAACACCAATTGAGAGCTTACTTGTTGAGCTGGTTATCTCATTCACCTTTAAAATATCCCTAGGACTTAGATAGAAGTTTTAGCCCCATTTTGCTGAGGTAAACCCAGAGCAGTTAAGTAATTTTTCTGGAGGCCACAGGGCTATTAGGTGCCAGAGGCCGAATTCAAACTCAGATCTGATTCCAGAGCTCATGCCTTTAACCACTGAGCTCTACTGCCTCCCTGTGGCGGATTTCCAGTCCAGAGGAAGCCACGGCTTCACACATCCGTACTCCCTGGCCCATAACACACACACAACTCCGTGTCCCTCATGCTGCTTTTCATAGCAAACCCCACATCCTGTGTTCACATTTTCGACATGCATAAAATATTAACCCACCATGAGAAGAAAAAAATATACATTGTTTGGTGTTCTTTTAACCGGTATCTTCTGCATTCTCTGACTGGCCACGATTGCAAGGAAAGCATTGTTTCTTACCTTCCTATGTAAGACACGAAGAGTTCACTCACTGTCAACACTCAGCGTATTTCGGAAGCCATTTAGGAACCCTGAGGGTTGAGTCCAGTGAGAGGAATGTGGCGATGCATGACCCAGGTTTGTGGGGAACTCGCTTTGACACCTAGATCAAGAACGCTCCGCTATAAAGAAGAATGAAATCGTGCCATTTGCAATGATATGGATGGACCTAGAGACTATAATGTTGAGTGAAATAAGTCAGTCAGAGAAGGACAAATACCATATGATCTCACTTATATGTGGAATATGAAAAACTGTATGAATGAGCAAAGTAAACAGAAACTGTCTCATAGATATAGAGGAAAAATCAGGGTTGCTAATTTGGAGAGGAATGGGAATGAGGGAGAAGGGGAAGGGATTAGACAGCAAAAATAGGCAACTACAATATTGCTACTGGGATAGGAAAAACAGTTTGGGGAATATAATTAATAATGTTGTAAATATTCTGTGGAATGTCACATGATCATAGGTCTTGTTAGGGAGACCATTTCATGGATGGAGTAGAGGTTTGATCACTGCATTGTATTACTAAAGTGGAGGTGGTATACCTACTGTAATTGAATATATATAGATAGTCACGGGATGTGGATTATACTGTGGAAGAGAGTCAGAGGAAGAGTAATAGATATATATGATATGGGGGTGTGGGGGGTGTATTGGGGGTGGGGGTTTGTCACTTTGAGGGGTAAAATGTATAACTATTGCACTGTGTTGTACACCTGAAACTATTGGGGGTGGGGGGGTTGTCACTTTGAGGGGTAAAATGTATAACTATTGCACTGTGTTGTACACCTGAAACTAATTAAAAATAAAATAAAATTTAAAAAAAAAAAAAAAAAAAAAAAAAAAAGAACGCTGGGGTAAGTTGCATCTCCAAAGTTTTAGAAACTTCGTTCTTCATGTCGCTGCTTCAGATACCTCAGGTGGCAAGAAGTCAGGTCTATTTTCTTCTTGTTAAAACTCAAAGTTCAAACAAGCTTTTGGCCTCGGAGGTTGGTTTCCTTGTGTAGTGGGTGGGGAGCGGGGTATGGGTGGGGAGGGTAGGTTTGATATATTTGGTGGGATTAGGAGCAAATGTGGCCCCTTTAATTAGAAGGTTAGAACAGAGCTGATGGGATCTGGGTGGGATATTGAATAAAGGTTTGATTGGGCGTTTGGTTCCTTAGCAACAAAAAACAGCCCAAGGAAAGGGCAAAGGAGTGAGTGGGAGATGATCCACTGACGGGGTTCTGAGCCCCAGAGTAAGTGTTCCAACAAGGGAGGTGAACTTGCAAACAGGTAAAATAAAATCATTAAAAGGACGGAGATACTGTGTTTCCTTTATCTTTTCTAAGCGTCTCCACCTCTGAATCAAAGCTCTCAGTGTGAAGTTTGCCAAGAACCTGCGGAAATCCTAGAAGACAGACTACCACCCACACTGCCAACAGCTGAGTGGTCCTCAGATGTGTGCCCCACGTTGCTCTAATCATTTTAACTGCATTAAGCCATCTAATCCTCACAACAACCCCAGGAGGGGAAGGCCGTTTTCCACAGATGAGGAGAAAAATCTTCCTGGCAGTTGGGCCTTGAGGAAGGAGAAAATACATAGCTGCTCTCTAAATAGGGCCTGTCAGAGAAACGCAAAGCCCCACTCTACGCACTGCAGCAAAAACAGGATCTAAAGTTCCCAGGCCCAACCGAAACTCTGCAAAAAGTTCCTTCCTCAGAGAAATCACTCACAAGATGCAAAATGCATCTGATTCCCAGGGGACATATGGTGCAGGGAGAGGCGAGTCTCCAACACCCCACAGCTTAGAAGAATGTCATCCCTCGCAGGGCTGAGCCAGGAATCCAAGATGCTCCCAGAAACGTAGAGCCTAGATCCGAATGGGCTCAAAGGTCACCAGCCTAAGATCTGGGGCTGAGGGAGAGGACGCAAGCCAACACTGACTCACTGAACTTCTTTTAGACCCGGATTTTTCAACCTCAGCACTGAACCAGATAATTGTTACTGTGGAGATCTGTTTTGTACATTATAGGATGTTTGGCAGCGTTCTTTCCCCGACATGTGACAATCAAAAATGTCTCCAGGTTGTGAGATTTCCCTTTGCAGGGTAAAATTGTGCCCCTCCCCCACCCTGGATTGAGAACCACTGTCTTAGATTAAAAATTAATCTTAGACTTGTTCTTTTTTTTTTTTTTTTTTGCAATTACCTGAAATCTTGTTCAAAACTCTAAATGACCTAATTTAAACACCAGTATCTGAATCCCATTGAATGCAGCCAAAAGCAAATCAAGGAGGCAATTAAGTGGAGCCTAACTTGCGTCTTCCTTGCAGTTTCAATTGCATGCAGCAGTCGGCTTCCCTTCCTCTCCACTGTTTTGAATTGTTGCAGTTCAGGGCAGTAACAGTGGCCTGTCCACCTCAGAGCTGGCGCATTTCAATACGGCTGGGAGGACTTTCATGAGGGTTTTCCAAGCTTAATTAGTTCTCATTTGTAAAGTTCCTTAGGAAGCTCAGGCCAGGAGCTATGGGAAGCCCAAGTTACCAGGATTCTCGCCACACTGTTAAAAAAAAAAAAAAAAAAAAAAAAACATTCCCGCAAAAAAAAAAAAAAAGAGGCTGGGAGAGTCAGAAAAGAGCTCATTGGAGCTTGTGTGAATAGTGAAGGAGTCCTTGTGTAGAGCATTCGAGACCATAAAGGAGAGGAATAGTTTCCAACTTGCTGGCCCTCCTATTCTCTGGAGCAGGAAATTATGTCAAGTATTTCCTGAACAGCTGAAGTATGTTAGAAACCTGCTAGCATTCTCTACATTATCTCCAGGAAATGGACGCCGAAGAATTTCTTTACAACGAGAAACGAATTATTTGAGTCCTGCTACCCATTTCCACATGAACGGGGTGAATGCTCTCACCCTGGGAACTGGAGACTACAATTGTCTTAGGTCATTTTGATGTCATACTCAGTGTCCTACAGAACACACCCCAGAGGAGAACTCTTCTAGCATATTGTGTATATATATGTATGGAGAGAGACAGAGAGGGAGGGAAGGAGGGGTGAGAGAGAAAGAGGATGAATGAATGAATGAATGAATGAACCAACTTTCTTCACCAGGTAATTTACCAATGTCAACAATAGCTTGCTATTTATCTAGTTAATCCTCACTTAATCTTTGGCAAGGGGTAAGAATGAGGTCAACTTCTGTTTTAGGCAGATTCTAGGAATGTCCAGCAGAAGGAAACTAATTAGCCCAATCCCATCTCTACACAGTTTAAACCTCCCAGGCAAGTCAGTGTTGGGATGCTGGTACATGTGTGTGGCGGGGAGGGGGAGTCACGGGATGGAGAGCCATCTGGGACCCAGCTGTGACTTTGGCTAGCAAATTCCTCCAGTCTCCTACGAGAAGGGCAAGCATGATCAACGCAGCAGAAATACCAGGGGGAAATAGCAGTTGTTACCTCCATAGCAAAGAACAGGCCTAAAAAGAAAGCCAGTTCCTGAAGAGAATGACAGATCTGATTATGCCAGCGAAGGCCAGGCAAGTTCCCTGCTCCCCATAGCAGTCAGGAACCACTCTCCCAGCAGGGCTCAGGACCCAACATTTGGTAAGTGTGTGATTTGCCTCTCAGAGACCTGGCTGTCAGCAGGAGGGCGAACAGCCCAACAGGCTCTGTGTTGTTACTGTCCACCCACCAGGGCCTGCAGGGCAGCCGAACTGAGGCCAAGGGGAGAACTACAAGCCCCTACCATCTTGTTTCTGGGCACAAAGGCACCACATTGTTAGTGTGCTTTATCATGCTTTTGGAATGAATGTTAACCAAATGCCATCACTTAGGGAATAGCATTTACAGCTCCTGTTCAACCAGAGTTCTTTGGTCAAATTATAGCTAAATTCATTGCCTCGAGGTCCTAAACTATATGTGAAGCAAGCTAAGGCAGTGACATTAAAAAAAAAAAAAAAAAAAAAGCACTATAAATGTGTAGAAAATAAACTGGAAAGATCTATACTCAAAGTTTGTAATTTTTTGAAGGTGGCTACACCTTTAAGAGCCGAATTTTCATCAGACTAAGAGCCCTTTTCTCAGAAAAGCTCACAGTGCATTTAACAGTAAACTTTGCAAATGATTTCAGGGGGTTATGGGCCTCCTGAATACCCATCCTGGATCTCAGGTTACTCAGATTAAGGCTTCCTATTTATGAAAAAATGTACAATTCAATGATGGGATTTCAGGCTATTATTTTTATTTATTTATTTTTTTAGAGGGCAGTGTCACTGGCCCTCATATGTGGGATCCAAACCAGGGCCGCCAGCGTCCCAGGCCAGCTCTTAATCACTGCGCCACTCGGCTGGCCCAGGCTATTATTTTAATCTTTGTGATATTCTGTGTTTTTACATTTTCTAAAACTAGTATTACTTCTGTAACTAGGAAAAGCTTCAAATTCACTAACTTAATGTTTCCTCAAAGTGATGGAGAGACTGGTTAAGAGAAGAGGCAAGAATACAGTGTGGGGATAGTCACTGGTTACCTAAAACTTGGGTCTAAGAGTTTCAAAGTCTTATTTCAACATGTCTTGCCACATTTTTCCTATATTCCACCAGTTTTGCTAAAAATACATGTATATTTGTAGCTGCAATCAGGAACTACCTTCTGTATAACATAATCTTGACTTTTCATTCATTTTGAATGAATTCAGTTTTCTTCTTCACCCAAATTTTCCTCATCTTCCCTTTTTATGGATATGTTTCCAATATTTCTGCCTGAACCTCTTCAATCTCTAAACAGCAAAACTTTTTCAGAGTAGAAAACACAGCTTTGTTTTGCTGCCTCAGTCAAAGGTTCACTGAAGGAGCTTCCTATCACCAGTTAAGTAAAGGCCAATCTGTAGTTTATACTGACACGCTTCCAAGCAAACCAGTCACCACAGGACTTGGTGGCTCAAGTGGCTGTTCTCATGGCCAGTGAGAAGTTATATAAGGAGGTGCTCCAAATATTTTGTCCAATAGGAAACAGTGGGCACAGGAAGAATTCAGAGCTCTCACCCAGATAAGCTGCAAAGGCTACAGGCTGGTGGGCCTTGGGCCAGTTTCACTGCAGAAATCTTTTGTCAGGGCGGCAGGTTAGCTCAGTTGGTTAGAGCGCAGTGCACATAACACCAAGGTTGCCGGTTCGATCCCCACATGGGCCACTGAGATGTGCCCTCCACAGCTAGAATAAAACAACTACTTGACTTGGAGCTGATGGGTCCTGGAAAAAAACACTGTTCCCCAATAAAAAAATAAAGTTAAAAAAAAAATCTTTGTCAAGCCTAGAAGAGGCCTAAAGGCTGACAAAACACCCAACTTTTGGATAAAATCCTCTTGTTGAATATAGAAACAAACCATGTAGTGATGTGTTGATTTACATGTGATTGGTAAGAAAAAAAAAGTAACAATAAACTTAGCCTATAAGGTAAAATACATCAAAATTTTATGGAAGAACTAAATCTTTGCTAGTAAAAGGTTGGGAATAGCTGTTCTATGGCTATAATACTTATCTGGGATATTATTATATAGTACTTATTTTATACCAGGGATCATGCTATTTTAACAGTCCGGAGGTTACTTACTCATATAGGAGTTGAACTCAGGCAGATCTGGCCCCTAATTACTAGTCCATCCACTGCATCCCATCCCATAACGAGGATGGGGAAAGACATGTATGATTGTGAAAAGCCCAGGAGGAATGCATAAACTGATCAATTTAAAAGGGTTTGGTGAATACAACTCCTACACAGTGTTATGAAACTGTCCCAAATATTTAGGAGGAACTCGGTGTTTATAGACACCAGAATTATGCTTTCAAACTATGCCAACAGCATGCCTTTTAACATACAAATGCTCAAAATTAAGTTGCTCTTCTGCCCTCAAAAAACCCTAGTTGATAGCTTGAGTGTTTTTTATCATCTTTATTAGCTGGGGTTATGACACTTATCAGTGATGTTGCTAAAACACTTTTCACTAACACTTTCCCTTGGAGAAGGAGGACATTGCATGATTTGGCCACGTTTTGTTAATCACAAATTAGGTCAACAGCCCAATGTCAAAAGCAAGCACCATTAGTGACATATTTCAGGGGCTTCCAACATCAGCCAGCTGGGTTTTGGCAGGTTTCAGCAGGGTGGAGGGAGGTAAGGAGCAGCCAGTGACATTCCTCTTACTGGCGTTCTGAACTTGGGGTCCTGTATCTCACAAGCTTTCTGGCTGCTCATACAAACAAAACAAGGTTTTGCTTTTACCACCATTGATAGGACAGAAAGGAATATGTCACTTTGGTGAACACAATTTTGGTTGTGGAAACTCAAAAAAAAAAGCAATTTTATATGCCAAATGCTGAAGCAAAAACCCTACTTAACAATGAAGGCTTACTATAAGAAATTTTCCAAAGTTTTTTCAGTGATGATGCAGCTCAGATTGAGTTTGAGGGGGGAAAAAAAAAAAAAAAAAAAAAAAATCAAACCACTTTAGGAAATGTAGTTTCCTACTTTTTTCCAAAAATAGTCAGTAAATTGATGGGCTTTAAAGCTGATACAATGTAACCAAGTATCAATTTAAAAAGTCAATACTTAAATGTACAGAATAGAGAATATAGTCAATAATATTGTAATAACTATGTATAGTGCCAGGTACTAGACTAATGGAGGGGATGACTTCATAAATGATATAAATGTCTAAACCACTATGCTATACACCTGTAACTAATATAAAATATTGAATGCCAACTGTAATTGAAAAAAATAAAAATTAAAAGAACCATCACTAGGGCTGGCGGAGTGGCATGGTGGTTAAAGCACTGGTTTGGGAAGCCAGCGGCCCCGGTTTGGGTCCCACATATGAGGGCCAGTGACACTGCCCTCAAAAAAAAAAAAAAGAATCATCAATATTTTGTGATATGTTTAACACTCATGTTCAGTCTAATAACGCTACTCTCTAAAGATTTTTGCAACAAGCAAAATAAAGTGTTAGCAGTTTTTACTTTGCTATCTGCCTCATGAAAGTGTTACCTTCCCACCCTTACCTATAGCTAATACAAAAATGAACATTATAGGCAAAGATATATAAAGTTTAGTTTTTTTTTTTTGTTTTTTTTAATTTTTAATTTTATTTTTTGAGGGCAGTGTCACCGACCCTCACAAGTGGGACCCGAACCGGGGCTGCTGGCCTCCCAAGCCAGCGCTCAACCACCGCACCACTCAGCCGGCTCAAAGATATATAAAGTTTTAAATGAGATTTACAACAGCCAAGAGCTAAAAAAAAAAAAAAAAATGTAATGCATTAATAAAAGCAATTTAGACATTAACACTTTGTGAAAGAAGAGCAAGTTGGTGGCTAGATATTATGAAAACTCATTCTCAATGACAGGAAAACATATAAATGCCTCTCTAGATTTTAACTCCAAGGGACTGAACATAAAATTTTTATCCAAAATATGAAAATGTAATTTTGGAAATCAGCCGTCTCCTGTCCATTACTTCATATGGAATCATGCTTTTAGCCTTTAACAGGGTACCCAGACCTTACAGCTTATCAAAGTGTGTATTACGATAGTCCCTCTAAAGCCATTAAGCTCCACCTATCTTTAAAGCAGAAGCCTAGACTTACGTTGGGGCAAGTGTAAGAAAAAAGGGGAGTGGAGCCAGTAGCTGGGAAAGGGAGAGCCCATCTACAGAGCCCGTTTTCTTACTTCCCTTCCTCCTCTCTTTCATGGAAGGCTTTGTACAGAGAAAGTGAGGAAAGGGCCGGGGATGCTAACAAGAGGCCCTAAGCTTAGGGAGAGCACACGTAATCGCTTAGTGGTCCAGGTTAGGAATCTGGCTGTGGCAGGAGCTTAGATAAGCATTAGCCAAAGCATTCTCTATTTCTGCACTCGAACAAGCACTAAACCTTCTATTTCATAGAAGAAACTTTGTTTTTTTTATTTTTTGAGGGCAATGTCACTGGCCCTCATATGTGGGACCAAACCGGGGCTGCTGGCTTCCCAAGCCAGCGCTTAACCACCACGCCACTTGGCCAGCCCTCATAGAACTTTAAAAGCCCACTACCTACAAAAGATAAAATATAGTGTGTGTATTAATGAACTGAGGGAAGAATATCCTTACATTGATACCAAGAAGGTAAATGGAAATTTGTTACATTATATTACTGACGAGGGCCTTAAAGGTCATAAATCACGTTTAACTTGTCTTCAACCCAAATCCTAACCTCCACCACCACAGCTGTGTATCTTCTATGGGAAAACAGGCTGGCAAAGCCGTCAGACCTCGGCACTGGAGGCTTACTAATCAGAAAAGCAGAAACAGACAATAGCGTACTTTTAAGATGCATTTCATTTTTTCCTAAGACTTCAACAGGGTACTATTAATGAACACCTACCCCAATCCATTTCCTATTTGACCAGCATAGCTATTCCTTTAGTGCCTTTCATCCCAGACTGCATAGTAGCACCTGGGGATTCAATTAGAGAGACATGATATTTGGACCACACCCTTTACCAAATAAACCTAACTTTCTGGGCAGACTTTGCAGGTGATGCCAAAGTGCAGCCTTCAAACCACTTTCAGCCTCGACGTTTGGGAAGAAGGAATTTCACTTGTAGCTCTCAAAGACTCATGATTAACTTCAAGATTTTTATTTCATCTCCCTGGCCACTGAGCCTAAGGAGACTGGCTGAGGGCTTCTGGGAAATTTTATTCATTCTTCTGAGAAAACTTCTGAAAAATGTTTTTTTCTGGCTGGTGTGAAATGGATGTGAAGTCTGGAAGTGCCAACCACCATTACCCAGAGGGAAAGCAGCCTAGAGCAAAGCCAGGACTCAGAAGCAGGCAGAAAAAAAGTTATTACCCCTGTACCCTTGATGACATCACAAACCGCACTGTAATCAGAACTACACCTCTAATTAGTCACATCGGTTTGGTTCCATTACCCTTCATTTGCCACCTAAGAGCTCCAAATTGGAAAGCAAAACAGGCATGGTGGAGTAACAAAAAGCTGGAATTTAATCTTTATTTACAGGACACTGCAAGATATGAAATTTCATACAGAAATAAGAAACCCAGCGAGAGGAGAAGCTTCGTACAGTATGTACAGTTTGGAACTGTTCAAGTATAGTTTCATTGTAAAAAGTGCTACAATAACAAACCACATTTAAAAAGAAAGTCTTAGATGGGAAACAGTAAGACAAACTTATACCATAGTACACAACAACTTTATGCCTCTGCTGTACAGTTTAAAAGTTGAAGGTCCCAGGAGTGCCATCCTGAACTTGGAATGCATAACCATCAGAGGTAGTTTCTGGCACAACATTTTGATCTTCCTCTTCCTGAAAACATTTTAAAAACAAAAAAATATATAATCCCATAAATATGGCACATTTCTAAGCAGAAGCCTGCCTAGAAGTCTGTATTTACTCTTAAGGTCTTCATCTGAATATTTCACATTTAATCCTGTTCCACATTTCAATATTTGAAATAGTTAGTGGCGGGAAGGAGAGAGGGCTACTGAAACTTGCCAATTCATGAGTGTCTGGGAGGGGAAGGTTCTGAATGGGTTAAAAAGAACGCTACTACAATAACAGTATTTTCCTTTTCCACCTGTCACTTTAATAGGAAAGAAAAAAACTGCTTATTAGGCGCAGAGTATGGTCAAGGGATTGGCACACTTCAACAACTCCTACACAAACTTACTCTCAAGATGCTATATGATTCCCAAGGCTATTTGTTTGAAAGTAAATGGGCAATTTTATTTTATTTTATTTTTTAGAGGGCAGTGTCACTGGCCCTCATATGTGGGATCCGAACCAGGGCCACTGGCGTCCCAAGCCAGCTCTTAACCACCACGCCACTTGGCCGGCCCTAAATTGGCAATTTTAAAAAGTCTCAAGTTAAAGATTATATTATCATCAAGCCAAACATTAGAGAAGCAAATATGTACATATGTCCTATTTACACTGATATTTTGCAATAGTTAACAACGGTACAGGACTCACTAACAAATATGAAAAAAAGAGCTTTATGGGTTTGACCTTAAACGTGTATTTTCCAAGTTCTTATTAACAACACCATATTACTCACCTCTACAGAGAAATACTTCTCAATCAAGTTTAATGAAGCTCTGTACACAGACTCATTTTCATGGTTTTGCAAAGCTTCAATTTTGTCCAAACCTCCACATTCTTCAATCATTATACTAAGTTTCTCAGTTTCGCCTAGTTTCTCAGCAGCCTAAAAAAAATTCCAAGTTTACTGGCATATATTCTCTGGATGTTTGATTTTAATAATGAAAACAATGTCTGTGTTTGAGAACTAATATATGTCAAACAGAAATAAACACTTGACAGTCCCTTAAATAACCCTACAAGATAAACTCTATCTCCCTCCATTTTACCTTTTTAATAAGTTCAAGGTGATCAGATCTGCACTTGCTCTTAGCAACTACTACTGTAGCTTTTGGACCTTTTCTGTACATCAAAATCACCTGGGTAACTTTAAAAATGACAGCATACACAGGTTCAACTGGTCTGCAATAGGAACAGGGAACTTCTGTTTTGTAAAAGCACCCCAGATAATCCCAAAGTGTAGTCAGATGACAACCACTGCCTAAGGGCAAAGATGGCCTACAATGCATAAAAACAAATTTCCCCGAAAAAATTTATTAGGTGTAAGAATATTGTGGTTAGATTTTGCTACTAAAGTCCTCAACTTTTAGGATATATAAATATTTACAGATAAAACAACTTACTTCAAAATAATTTAGGAGGCTTAGTTAGGTAAGGGGGAGTAGGAAAATAGGTCAAATGTTGACAAATTTATCCTGGGTGATGGATATACCAGGGATCATTATTCTAAACTCAACTTTTGTACATAAGAATTGACACAATTAGAAGTTTAAAGCTGTTGACTAGGACATACCTACCATTAATCATTGTGACAAAGTGCCATATGCTAGGATGCTTGGATCAATTAGGAATGAAATATAATCAGGTAAGTCATTCAAATTTAGTTTCACCAAAATTCAATATGAAATCGGGGAATTAAAGATTTAATTAAAGAATTAAAGGAATGAATTGTGTCCACATATGAATTTGACTTCAATTTAGGTCACATCAGACACTTGTCATCTCTTTTTTGTCTCTTTTAATCACTTGTCACATCAAGAGTGTGGCTCACATAAACACACTTTCTAATTCTGTAGCTAACTGAATAAACTCCAGTCTAGATAGTAAGCCAATTATCATCAAGCCCAAATTCAAAGAAATGCCACTTCATTAAGACTTACCTGAAAGATATTTGAAATGGCATCCAGAATAACCAGAACAATTTTGGTATCTTTTGCAGTTAAGAGGTTCATCAATGGTTCTATTATGCCACAATGAACAAGGTATACAATCTGTTCAACTGTTCCACCACTTGTATAGTTGGTCACAGCCCATACAGCTTCCTTTTGTGTCTTAAAGTCTGCCTAATAAACGTAAGGAAACAGGTTTATTTCAGAATGGTTGTAAAAGTAACATTCCCAAAGTGCCATTTTAGATAAACAATGACTAAAACTATCAACTGGTTCCATCAAACATTAAGTGAAAGAGGTTACTGGCTATTCTTTAGTCCAGGACTGCAAGTGGAACCCATCATCAGTGCATCAAGAATCTTATTACACACAGCTCTATCAAATGCCCATCCATAAGTACTAACAATCCTTGGATTATGGTCTCAGGCTTCAGTCATCACCTTAGAGAGAACGCTAATGAGAAATGGGACTAATCCATGGTTCACCACTTGCTGTATTTGGTCTTGGCGGCCAGCTGTGATGTTTGACATTGTCCATGTGGCTTCCTTCTGGATGTTAGTTTTGGAGTTCATTAGCAGGCTTGGAAAGACGCTAAGTGCTCCTGCATCTATGACAACCTGAGTCTGTTCATCTGTCCCAGTGACAATATTTCCAATGGCTCTTAGTGCAGGAGTCTGAAAAGGAAAAAAATGGTTGATGCTGGCAATTATCTTTCATTTTCTCCAACATGCGCAAAAACTGTACCCTAAAAGGGGCTCATCATGGCCTAAAACAGGCAGCAGGGTCAACATTAGTATCAACTGATCACGCTCCGTGTAATGTATACTTTCATCCAAAAGTTAACTTACCACAATTGGCAATTCAGTAGCTCTTAAGAGCTTCACAAGTTGGGGCACAACTCCTGTTTTCACCACCATTTCAATCCGTTCATTTGGACCATCAGTAAGGTAGGAAATGGCCCAGCAGCTATCAGCTAACACTTCTGGATCACTGTGATGCAGGAGACGAACTAAAGTAGGAAGAATTTGCTCAACAGCATCTAATGGGGGCGCAGGGTTCTTGTTGCGACATAGGTTTGAAAGTGTCCAGGTAACATTACGTAAGTAACCACACTGGGGAAAAAGAAAAATGCAATGAGAGGTCCTGTTTTCTGAGGGGGTGGGAAAAATTAGAATCAATAAGTGAGTAACTTGACTCACGTTAGTAACTTACTGATAAAGATGACATATCAGGAATCGCAAGAAGAGCCAACAGTGGGTCAATTGCACCATACTTGATAACCAAGTCTCGGAAAACCGCACCATCACCTGAAAAAAGGGCAAAGTTAATCCTGTCTATTTTCCTAGCACCATCAATGTTCAGTGACTGAGTACACCTGTGTCGTAACGCAAAGACACTATCGCAAATTCCCCAACTTAGAGGCCACTTTTGCCCCAATAAGCACTGGAAGCAAGTTAAAACTTGACACACAGGACACTATTACTTACAAGGCACATCTCCTAACCTCAGCAAAATTACAGACACTGTCAAAAAAATTTAAAACGCAAGTACCTGCAATGTTTCCTAGAGCCCATACAGCTTGTTCACTGATGTGAGGATGGGGCGATGCCAACAGGGAAATGAATGCTGGGATAGCACCTCCATCTACTACAGCCTTGGTCTGTTCTGATGTTCCAGAAGCAATGTTAGTGAGGGCCCAAGCAGATTCAAACTGAATGGGACTACAATCAGTTTTACTCAAGAAGGACACAAATTTGGGGATCAAACCAGCTCGGATGATGTTGTCAATGGGTGGCTGTTTTTCCCTAGAAAGTAGTTTCCTAAGAATGAGCAAAAAGAGAAACAGAAGTGGAAAAATGATTAAAAAATAAAGTTTGTGTAAAAACTAATTAAAAATGCAACTCAAGAGTTCAGAACTTTAGACAGCCTAAATGCTCAGATATCCGGAATTTTAAAGTAGCTGAACAGACTGGTTGCATGGTACTACCATATGAGATGTCTTTAAACCTTTTTCCAAAATCAAAATATTACCAGTTTTGTAGATTAATTACCCTCCTCTCTCCATCCCTGCAGAAACCTACTTTAGATCTTGTCACATTTTAAAAACTTTTACAATCTGACAGAATTACACTCTCATTGTTAATTTGTGTTTCTTTGACCAAGTGAGGTTAAACATTTTTTCCATGTTCATTTGTCATTTGGATTTTCTCTACACTGTCAAGCTACAGAAATTATTAATCCTTTCTGTTATGGTTGTGTATGGTGAGAGATAAGAGCCTAAATATACTTTGTTTCTAAATGGATGTGCCAATCCCATTTACTGAATAATTTCTCCTTTCCCTGACACTGACTTGAAATGCCACTTTCATAAAAATTTTGTTACTTTCTTTATAATTTAATTTTCTTAAAATTGGGGAATTGGGGGAGGGGCACAGGATTGGGGAAATGGGGAAGGGGAGGAACAGACAAGTTGCTGTCCTTTGGTTCTTCAGTCTAGTTGTGGAAGACATCAATTCATTGGGCCATATTGGTATTGTGATCATTGCGCTCTTCCTGGGTGAGGCAGATCGGATGCCAGCCACTGGACGGCTGCTCACAGCAGCTCTTGGCAGCTCACGCTGGCTGTCAGCCACTCATGGTAGCTTTAAGGCAGCCCACTGCAGCTCCTCTGCAGCCTACGCCGTGGCTGGCGACTCCGGACAGCCCAGCTCCAGGTTGAGCTGTTGTTCACCATCTTAGCTGTAGAGGGCGCAGCATCACTGGCCCTAATGTGGGATCCAAACCAGGGCCCTGCTGCTCAGAGCTGGTATCCCAAGCAAACTCTTAACCAACGTGCCACTCAGACGGCTCTTGTTACTTTAACACGTTGCGTACGGCAATTCTTGTTATCTGTCCTTAACGCATGGCTCATGGCTCAGAAAAAAAACAAGATTCTCGTGATCTGTACGCAATGTGAAAGTACACCAGGGCTGGCCCAGTGGCTCAGCTGGGTAAGAGTGCGAGCTCTGAGCAACAGGGTCACCAGTTCAATTCCCACATGGGCCAGTGAGCTGCACCCGAGGTGACATGCCAACAGGCAGCAGGAAGGCTCAGTTGGTGAGAGAACATGCTCCTAACAACAAGGTTGCTGGTTCGGCTCCCGCTCAGTATAGGGGGCTGTGGCCTCCCCTCCCCCGACAACTAAGATTGAACAGGGCACCTTGAGCTCAGCTGCCACACATTGCCGATGGGGCAGCCGGATTATTCAGTGGTTAAGAGTGTGTACTCTAGGGCCGGCCGAGTGGTGCATTGGTTAAGCGCTGGTTTTGGGATGCCAGCGGCCCCGGTTCGGATCCCACATGAGGGCCAGTGACACTGCCCTCTACAGCTAAGAACAGCTCCACCTGGAGCTGGGCTGTGCGAGCCCCGGCGACGGTGTAGGCTGCAGCCCCTGCTGCAGTGAGCTGCTAGGCTACAATGAGTGGCCCGCAGCCAGCGTGAGCGCCTGGCAGCCAAGCGTGAGCTGCCAATAACCGCAGTGAGCGACATCCAGAGGCCAGCGACCGATCTGCCTCATCCGGGAAGAGTGCAATGATGATACCAACAGTGAAGCAACATCCTCCGCAACTAAACTGAAGAACAAAAGGACAGCAACTTGTCTGTTCCCCTTCCCCGATTCCCCAACGCTGCTCCCCTCCACCAATTACCCAATAAAATCTTTAAAAAAAAAAAAAAAAAAAAGAGTGTGTACTCTTTACAAGGTTGCTGGTTCGACTCCCGCATGGGAGGTGGGCTGCCCCCACCCCCCCCAACTAAGATTGAACAGGGCACCTTGATCTGAGCAGCTGCAAACTGCCGATAGGTGGCTGGATGGCAACTGGACTTGGAGCTGAGCTAGCTGCGCCCTCCACAACTAAGATTGAAGGATAGCAACTTGGCTGTTCCCCTTCCCCAATAAAATCTTAAAAAATATAAAAGTACATCAAAAGTTTAATAGTGATAATCACTGGGTACGAGAATAATCACTGGGTATGAGTGGGATTTTAGGTATTATAGAAAATTATAGTTCCACCAAAGAAAGATTCTAATGCAAATGGGTCTATGGCTGGCTTAACCATTATTCATCATCTATCTCTTTCCAACCAAAATATCTAAAACGGCTCATTTCTAGGTTACCCATGCCATAACAGACAAAACTTACCTAGCAGCTTGAGTAGCTTGGAGTTGGTTTTCCAAATTGTTGCTATTTATGTTTTTGACAATATCCTCAACAGACCAATTTACAGGGCCCTACAAAAACAATGGAATTATCCTTTTGTAAGATTAAATACTAACAATAAAATCCCTATTTGCCATTGTGAAGACATTTTACACTAAATGTGTATTAGCCCTACATTTAATTTTGCCTGTTAGTTAAATATCATTTTATATGGTAGAATAGTTACGGACTATCCCAGCATTTTGTCACTAAAAAAAAAAAAAAAATGACTGTGAACAATTTAAAAAATTACAGCAGTCTGAAGATTATTTCTACATTAGTCTTAATCACTTGCATTCAGATATGCTTTTAGGGAACAAGGGATGGAGTTATAGGCAACGTGCTGGGGATTTTCTTATCTAACAGTACAATACAGCAAAGATATCTTATATTGTGATCACAGTAGAAAGGTTTGAGAAACAATGCTATATATAGTTAACTTAAGATAGGATTTAAATAGAATACTCTAGAAATAGCACATATGTAGTATTCAATTTTAAATGATAGAATGTGGGGCCGGCCGAGTGGTGTGGTGGTTAAGCACTGGCTTGGGAAGCCAGCGGCCCTGGTTTAGATCCCACATATGAGGGCCAGTGACACTGCCCTCAAAAAAAAAAAATAAATAAATAAATGATAGAATGTGGAGCACTAAAAGAAAGCATAATGTAAAAAAAAATTAAGTGCCCAATATCTTTGAAAGACAAGAGGCAAATCTGAAAATCTAAGATGGGTCTAATTTACAAGCACGCGCGCGCACACACACACACACACACACACAGCTTTCAAAAAATATGGATTTACCCCGGTTCGGGTTTCACATATGATGGGCAGTGACATTGCTCTTAAAATAAATAAATAAATAAATAAATACGGATTTAAAACCATCCAAGTTGTTAAGCAAAGACAGAATATGTCTAAAGCAGTATTTTAGGCAAATTTTTTAGGTAACTAGTATGTGGTACAGAAGGAAAAGGAAGATAAATTAGGAGAATACTAACATTATTTCAAGAGGAAAAAGACCTGAAAAAAACTGGTAACAAGGGCAAAAAATAGAGAATAACAAAAGGTAGAAATAATCCAGAAAGCAGCTGGTTCTGGACACACCTTCAGTTGGTAGTGGAATGGCCAGGACAAGGTACTGCACTGGCAGCTATAAATCCAGGGAAACGTGAAGGGTGATCAAAGCTAGAGAAGACCTTGGGAGTCAGCTTCAATAGATTATGGAGATGGGCAGAGAAGAAAACCCATCAGGGGCCCGCCGAGCGGTGCAGTGGTTAAGCGCTGGCTTGGGAAGCCAGCAGCCCTGGTTCAGGTCCCACATATGAGGGCCAGTGACACTGCCCTCAAAAAAAAAAAAAAAAAAAGACAGAAAGAAAAAAAAAGAAAAGAAACCCCATCAGAATTCCTGACGCAGAGCAAAAAAGAAACCTTCACAGATATTACAGTTAAAACCGTTAAGGGTAGGAATGTTTTCAAATAATTCATAAGTGAAAATATCTTTACCTGGTTGTTGCGGTTTTCCTGCAGTGGAGAAGTAGCGTCCTCGGGAAACGAGCTTACATTTCTCCTTTTCAGCATCTGATCATCCTTCTTTGCTTTCCTCAACTCCACATTAACTTCTATTCGGCGCCGTCTCATTTCCTTGGGAAAAGATAACATATCATTTCACCTAATATTTCAGTTTTTGTTAGAAAGTGAGGGCATTTTTTTCCAAATTCCCTCAGTTTTGACCCCTTCCCAAATATCTTGCCATTCAAAAAATACGATACAAAAGCAACAGAAGGTACTCACTGTACTGTCTTTCCCCTTGTTCTTGAATCTGTTAAGGCGGGCAGCTGCTGAATTAGCATTCTCGTTGGTGGACATGGTTATGAGACAAAGGGTGAAAGCTTCAAGATGGGGAGAGAAAAAAAATGTCCCTTTTATCATTTTGCCTTGTCAGTAAGAAGAGCATTAACAGATATTTCACATTCTTTTTTCATACTTATTCTTCGTAATCTTGTGTGTACTTTAAGCTTACAGCATTCAAAATCGGACTAGCCACAAACGTCTCCTAACTACCATACTGGCCAGGGCAGCTCTAGACTCTACTGTATCGAGTCCATAAATAGTTAATTGAAGACAAAGTAGGGGAATTGAGCTGACGGTCAAAATCTTACGGTCAAAATCTATGTCCTAGGCGTAAATACATTCAGATGCTCTGGAGGCTCTCTCTCTATTGTCTTTAAATGGCCAAAATCGGCACATTCTCCACACTTGAAAAATAAAAGAAAAAACCGGGTTCATTATTATTACATGATGGAGTCTCTTCCATCACATTTCTTGTCAACACTAAATGTTTGCGACACAGTTCTGCATCTTCAGCATTCGATCCCCTTTTCATTTCCAGGAATTTCGAGCAAATGCCCTGAATTAGGCTGACATTCTTCCCACTAAGATACTTAAGAGCCATCTCCAAACGGTGACACAAGTACAAGGGCGCCTGACCATCGATCTTCATTCTACTATGTTCGCTTACGAAACTGACACAGCCAGCCCAAGGCCTACGTGTGCAGCTCGTTCTTCCAACTGCCCCCTCCACCTCCAGTCCCGTCCCCTGCCCCCCACCCCGGGGAAGATGCAGCGGGTAACCGGCGGAGGACGGGCCGGAGGCACCGGGCGCTGGGCCGGGACCTGGGCCCTCCGGCGTCCTTCTGCTGTTCCGTGCTGCGACGCGCAAAGGCTCTCGAGGAGGCTCGCAGAGCTGCGGTGGCCTAACGCCCAAGGACTCGCTCACATCACGGAACAGCCCTGTCGTCAACGAACGACGCCCCGGAGGCTTCGTCAACCGAGGAGGCCAAAGCCAGGCCGGGCGTGTCCCCGGGGCCTACCCTCCCGCCACCCACAGACAGAACGCGGCCTGCAGGCCGGCCGTTACCGCGCGGGCCGGGCTGGGCCCTGATTTCGTACCTACACAGCCGGCTCAAGCTTCCCCAGGAGACGGGTGCGCTCCTCTGCAAACGTACACCACGCAACAGCCCGAAGACCGTGTGGCTCGAGCCGCCGGCCGGCGCGATTTAAATTTCCCGGTGGCTCCGCACTCCGATTGGCTGGTTCGAGCCTATGCTGTGCGTCCATTGGTGAATTTAAAAAACACGTTATCGGGGGGGCGGGGGGTGTCGTAGGGCCTAGCAGAGGGTAGCATCGCGAGATGAGGGAGCGGCCGGGCGATCCCAGAGCGCCGAGCAGTTCCGAGTGGAAAGACCAGATCCCGGCATGCAGCACGAAGGACAGGGTCACAGCCTGGCCTTGGCCTGAGACCGTGGCTTGCGCACAGGGTTGCCCGTTTGAAGTTCTTGGTGGTTTCCCTGGGCAGCTGCTGTAACCAAGTACTATAAACGATTCCCCAAATCATGCCCTTTAAAAAAGTTGATATAGAAACATATTGCTATGCATATTTTTCCCTGATAGGACACAGAAAAAACTTGGTAGGGGTTTCTGGCCATTATGGAGTTGAGAGCGATATGGCAGATTTGTGTGGCCTTTGAAAAAAATTTTTTTTAAACTTGCATCATAAAAGACTGCATAGAAACCACAAATAGGGTAACAAACAGTTCCTTATATCTATTTCAATAGGCAATCTTATTTTTAAATAATTTCAAATGCAGAATAATTGCAAATCTTTACCCAAAATTGCCAACTGTTAACTCGTTTGCCACCTTTGCTCTTTAACGCTATGTGTGTGTGTGTGTATCCGTGTTCAAGTTTTGCCAAAGGTCCCAGTAATGTTCTACGCTGTATTTTACACATTTCTGAATAAAATGTTTGCATTTTCTTTTTCTTTTAGAGGGCAGTGTCACTGGCCCTCATATGTGGGATCCGAACCTGGGCCGCTGGCTTCCCAAGCCAGCTCTTAACCACTGCGCCACTCCACCAACCCTGCATTTTCTTGCCATGTATGTATTTTTTAAGTATCAATGATGGTTACCAGATCATCAGGATTATGGGCCATTTTGTTTTCTTTATGCAATTTTTCTGTATTCTACAAAGGGTATTTTAAGGGCCGGCCGAGTGGCGCAGCAGTTAAGCGCTGGCCTGGGAAGCCAGCAGCCCCGGTTCGGTCCCACATATGAGGGCCAGTGACACTGCCCTCAAAAAAAAAACACAAAAAAAGACAAAGGGTATTTTTAGAAATGTTATATAGCGATTTTTTATTTTTTACTAAAAGTCATTGAACTTTGTCCATTCTTGCAGACATTTGTGCCAGTCTCATTCATTGTGTAGCAGCGGTGGGATTCATAGGTTGATTCTACTCCCATCTACACAATCAGCAGAACGTCATCCCGCTAAAGGCAAAAATACGGAGGGAATTCACTCCTAAACCAGTCACTGCAGGGCATTCTCTTGATTACAGTGAACAAACAGTTCAGGGGCAGGCATGTGACCTAAATTCATCCAGTTGGGAAGGCTATACCTTTTAATGATTGAGGTAGGAAAGCAGGATCTGTTCGGAACTGAGGGATATGAGTCTTAGAAATCTGACTAAGAAGACCGGCTGAGTGGAGCAATGGTTAAGCGCTGGCTTGAGAAGCCAGGGGCCCCGGTTCGGGCCCTCAGTGACACTGCCCCAGTGACACTGCCCTCAAAACAAACAAAAAAGCTCTAATCAACAGCTGGCCCTACCTCTGGAAGGCTGCAATTATGACTTTGCAATTATGTCATCCAATATACTTCTTTTGTTGTTTAAGCTAGTTAAATCGAGTTTTCTTTTGTTTGAAAAAAATAAATACTGTAGACCCAGAAGTATTCTAAGTGTTTTACATATATTAATACATTTAATCCTCACAACTCTGTGAGGTAGTACTATCATCTGTTCCTGTTCACAGAAGAAAAGACTGAATCATAAGTTAAATAACTTGTCCAGATTTACACAGCCAATAAAGGCAGAGACAGGACTCAGACCCAGGCTGTCTGGTTCCAGGACCCATGCTCTCCAACAACACTAACCTGAAAATAACCTTAAACAGAAACATAATGTCAAAAGCGAAAGTTGCCTTTGAAATATACAATGTTGCCCTGGGGAATCATACACCCTCCATTCTCACTACATCGGTGCCCTGCCCCCTGGCCACGCCCCCGGGCCACGCCCCCACGCCCCTATCACCCGCACAGGGATTGGTTTGGTGATGAAGATGTAACACAATGTATGCAATAAAATGTTTACTGATGTCTTTAAGAGAGAGATACCACGCCGGCGAGGTGGCGCAGTGGTTAAGCGCTGGCTTCGGAAGCCAGCGGCCCCGGTTTGTGTCCCACATATGAGGGCCTGTGACACTGCTCTCAAAAAAAAAGTTTAAAAAAAAAAGAGTGAGATACCAGGGGCAACCGGTTAGCTCAGCTGGTTAGAGCACAATGCTGCTGTTACATCCTCACATGTGCCAAAAAAGAAGAATGAGATACCCTCTCTCTTGCACAAGGCTGTGTGCTGTGATGTGAGACTGAGAATGCAGCTGCTCTAGAGAAGCAAACGCAAGGTGACCAAGTCTGAATAATTTTAGTTTGCCTGTCAAGTCATTCTTTTAAGTAGAAACTGTGTTCCAATGAAAGAGTAGCCAGTTTAGTCTGCAACTCAAACTTGTCACAAATGTTTTCCTCCAGAGACCACTGTATTTTGGTATGCAGAAATCATTTATGTATATTTCCAGTTTATCACACAAAATATTTAAAATGTGTACTCAAGGGCTGGCCAAGTGGCTCAGTTGGTTAAGAGCTCACTCAGGAGTGCGAGCTGAGCTCTGAGCAACAGCAGTTCGATGCCCAGCCTGAGCTGAGCTGCAGCTGAGCTGCCAACAGGTAGCAGGATGGCTCAGCTAAAAAAAAAAAAAAAAAAAAAAAAAAAGTGTACTCCAGGGTTGAGACTTAATACAACTGATAATTCTTATAATATTATCAAGGACATTCTTAAGTGAAGTTGGTTTCCCCCATCCCTCCACCCCCAGTGCATAAACGTGAAAATACCACTGTTACCTGTTTGGGCCACTGCCTAGATTCACTAAAGTTTTACCTACCACTGCTTCTGCACCATCAGGGCTAAATGATTCGTGAATTATTATTTACTAATAACGTCTTGTTTTCATGAAAAGCATTTCCTGGATGACTCGTGATCCACAGGTAACAAAACAGTGATATGACACACAGACACCTAAGATTTAAAAGATACACACCAAAGTGTTAATAGTGCTTAACTCTGAATGGTAGAATTGTGGTCAATTTCAACTTTCTTCGTTTGGCTTACCCATATATTATACAGTTTTAATGAACCGGTATTAAGTGTCTAAAAACAAAGTGAAAAAAAAATTTTTTAACCCCAAATGCAGCATCTTTACATGCAACAAACATATATAGGGAGATTGTGCATGGAACCAAAGTCTCTAAATCTATCCAAGACCAAACTTTAGGATTTAAAAGAAATCCGTATTATTTTGTATTTAGGGACCTTGTTATATCCATTTTCCCTTTAATCCATTGGGAAAGAGGAGATGGGGATGAAAATAGATGTAGATAAGTGGGGTAGAAGGGCAGATTTAAAGAAAAGGCTGTTTACCCTGGAATCCCCCAACAGTCCACAGTACATAATAGGTTATCAAATTAATGTACGTGGAATCAATGCGGGCAAGAAAGAGAAGGAAGGGTCTGTAAGGGATGGGAAGTTTGGGGGACGGGGGTTGCGGGTGGGCCTTACGCTCTGCGCGTGGGTCTTAAGGCCAGTGGCAGAAGGAGGTTCAGGGTTGCTTCTCAAAATGAAGACGCCCAGGCTCGCCTAGGTAAAGAGAAATAGAACGGGGAAAGTACAGCCATTGGAATTTTGTTTCAAGTTCCCCAGAAGCGCCTAATACGCAACGAGAGCGGAGAATCTTCCAAGAACTCAGCAGGTAGGTACAAGACCACCCGCGCGCGGGCCACGCAGGCCCGAGAAGTGAGCGAGAGTGCCACGCGCAAGCGCGCCGGGGTGGGCCTGCTGGCTGGGGCAAGGGTGTGGGAAGGCGCAGGCGCGCGCTGCCGCCGCTGGGGGTGGCTCCCCAAACACACGCCGCCCGACGCGAGGCTGTGGAGCGCAAGGGCGGGGCGCGATGATGGCATCGCGTAAGGAGACGGTGTGAGAAGCCGGATCCTGTGGTGACCCAGTGGCCTAATGGATAAGGCATCAGCCTCCGGAGCTGGGGATTGTGGGTTCGAGTCCCATCTGGGTCGCACGGAGTTTTCTTTTGGTGAAGAGAGATAGGATGGTGGACCGTGAAATAGTAAAGGTAGATTCTGAGCTGTGGTTATTTCACGTCTCTGGCGAGCTCGAGAGCGATTGCATTTACAGTTAGGAAATGCATCTCCGCGTTTTAAAAACACTGCAGTTAATACTTTGCAAGTGAAAGCTAAGATCTGACCCGAAACAGGAGCGTTTTTCTTGCTTAACTTTTATTGACTTTCAAAAAAAACAAAACAAAACAAAACCGACTGGACACGGCATCACCTCTTTTTCTGTCTACCGTTTCATACTGTTTCTCCATGGCAGCCACACATGGAAAACTTTCTCCCATCTTTATCCCAAGGGGTGTGTGAGCAGATCCAACTGTGCTGGCTCCAAACATTTTTTTCCAGTACTAGAGAGAGTTTATAGAAAAGCAACTGTGCTGTTACAACACACAAATATAATAAACATAATGTATGATTTCTGTCCCTAAACTATTATGAACAACAAATTGTAGTTAGAACGTACAGTTTTGGTGTGTGTGTGTGTGTGTGTGTGTGTGTGTGTGTGTGTGTTTCATTTGCAAATTCGTGTAATAAAAGAAATATAATCAGAGTTGAAGCTTTTCAGACTGGTTCAGTTGACTATTTTAAAAACCAGTTACAAAACTTCTACAAGAGGAATATCATTGAGTTAATTCCTACCCTTTAAAATCTACTGAACACTAAATGCAGTGTAGTATCCTGGATTTAAGGCTGAAAACAGAAAAAGGACTTTAGTGGAAAAACTAGTGGAATCAGAATGCGGTTTGGAGTTTTGTTACCAGTAATGTAGCGATGTTGATTTTTTAGTGGTGACAAATGTACACAGCAATGGAAGATGTTAACATTAACGGCAACTGGGGGGAGGGTATACGGGAACCCTCTGCACGATCCTTGCAACTTTTTTATAAATCTGAAATTATTCCAAAATTAAAAGTTTATTAAAAAAAAAATTAAGCAACCAATGGAGAAATTTAATGGATACCCTTACCCCCCCCTTTTTAAGATTAAGAATGTAGTGCTGAAATTTAAAAAACCAGATGCATTAACAAATGAAGACCAGGGGTTAATTTCCAGCTCCATTCCTGCTTTCTCAGAGTTGGTGGCCACATTAGGTCTTTGCACGCAGTAGGTGTTCAAAACATCCACACTGAATTGTCTCCTGCCTCCCATTGGTAGGTAGCATCTGGAAACAGTGGACAGTGACAATGTTTTCCTAGTCCCCAAAGGCAAGATTGCTCTCATAATAGAATGCCCAGCCCTGAAAACTGGGCAGGTCAAATTCCTCAGGGTTCTCTGCCTTAGGGCTTCTGACTGGCCTGCCCAGGCCTCTGGCATGCTCACCTGACTCTCCCAGCCTCATCCTCTCCTTCAGCCTCCTTCTCAGCACAGCACCTTCTCTCTCATAGATGTTTTGTGGCTAATTCATCATGGTTCTCAGCTGAAGTCAGGAAACATTTATTGAGTGCCGAGTGCCAAATGAATATCCCGGAGTCAGCTAACTTGATGCAAATTCCACATTTTCCTCATCCCTCATCTCCATCATCTTCCCTCACCTGTGCCAGATGAAGAGTTGTCCCTCCTCCAGCGCTAGGACAGTCCCTCTGAACCCGTCCCCTGCCTCCTCAGGAAACTTGTCTGTCACTTAATAAACACTCATAGGGATAGGCCCATTAATTTCCCCTCTTGCTTGTGTCTTTAGCTTCCCCCTCTACTGGCTCTTATCTCTGAGCCCCAAAACATTCTACTATTTCTCCATTCCTTAAAAGCTCACCCTTGGTTCTGGGCAGCTCCCGTGAGTCCTAGGGGCGCGCTCTCCTCGCAGCCACCTCCTTTTCTCTCCCTGCCATTCTGTCCTCACTCTCCTGCTGCTGGGTACACTCCTCCTTGACAGTCACCTCTTAATTGGCAAATTTAAGAAATACCTTTCAGTCCTCATCTTGCTTGACCTTGCCCTGAAATTTGAAATTCTTGACCAGTCTTTCCTGCTTGAAACACTCTTTTCCAAAGTTCCAGGAAATCTCTGTTTTGTGATTCTCTGAACAGCTTCTCAATCCCCTTTGCTAGTTCCCTCTTGTTGCCAACAATGAAACAAACCAGCCCAACCTAAGCAAAGCAAATGACAATTCATTGGAAAGATCTGGCGGGAGGGAAGTGCTCACTAACTTGGGGGGCAAAGCTGGAGGAACAGGCTTGGGAGCCTACAAGAATCAAGGATACACCAATGGTTCCCCCAAAAGCAAGAAACTGGAAGCACAATGACTCTCAGAGCCAGAAACACCTGGTCAGGATGCCACCACTGCTGCCATCACTGCCTCATGTCATATAGCTAGAGCTGCAGTAAGTGTCTCTGATACCTTTTCTTCATCCCCAGGCTACTCACTCCAGAATCAAGCTCCAGGAAAAACCTTACAATCGGTCAGGCTTGGGTCATGGACTTTATCCTATTGATTCATGGGGCCATAGAGGAATTAGGCTCTGACCAATTATTCTCATAAAGGGGAAGAGGTAATTCCTTAAAAGGAAAAAGAGGCACGGATGCTCGCTAGTCACACAAAACGTTTCCTCAGCACAAATTTTGTATGTTTTACTTTTGGTATTTCATATTAATTATTCTATCACCACTGTTAATTTTAAGTAATGTAGACTGGGATTTTTTTTTCTTATTAAACTGTGTTTTAATAGGACTAAAAATTCTGTGCCAGATTTCTGGTCAAGTTGTTTCCATTAAAAAGTATGCATTTTGGGCCGGCCGAGTGGTGCGGTGGTTAAGCGCTGGCTTGGGAAGCCGGCAGCCCGGGTTTGGGTCCCACATATGAGAGCCAGTGACACTGCCCTCAAAAAAAAAAAAAAAAAAGTAGGCATTTTAAAAACTAATAACTTAAAACTGCCACACACAAAAAAAATGGTCCATAAAATATTCTCCTTTCCTTCTGAAGATTTTACGATGCATTGTAATCATTAACCAGTTTTTTTATTATTACACTTAAATGGCCAATTGAGACAGAGAGTTCTGAGACTGTTCTTCCACCACTGGTTAAGACTGGGGTGGCAGGAATTGGGGATAACATTCACGTAGCCTTCTGAGCTTTCTGGGCAGACTTGGTGACCTTGCCAGCTCCAGGTGCCTTCTTGTCCACTGCTTTGATGACACCCATACCAACTGTCAGTCTCCTGTCATGAACAGCAAAACACCCAAAGGACAATAGTCAGAGAATCTCTCAACACACACAGGCTTGCCAGGAACCACGTCAATGATGGCAGCATCACCAGCTTTCAAGAATCTGGGGCCGTTTTCCAGCTTTTCCATAGAACGACGATCAATTTCAGCTCAGCAAATTTGCAAGCAAGGTGAGCTGTGTGACAATCCAGCACAGGTGCATATCTGGCACTGATGTGGCCTCGATGGTTCAAATTATCATCTGAGCTGTGAAGCCAGCTGCTTCCACTGGAGGGTCATTTTTGTTGTCACCAGCTACACTGACACAATGAACATCTTTGACAGACACATTCTTTTTTTTTTTTTTTAAGATTTTATTGGGGATTTGGTGGAGGGGAACAGCGTTGGGGAATTGGGGAAGGGGAACAGACAAGTTGCTGTCTTTTTGTTCTTCAGTTTAGTTGCGGAGGATGTTGCTTCACTGTTGGTATCGTCATTGCGCTCTTCCCGGATGAGGCAGATCAGTCGCTGGCCTCTGGATGTCGCTCACCGCGGCTATTGGCAGCTCACGCTTGGCTGCCAGCCGCTCACGCTGGCTGCGGGCCATTCACTGCAGCCTGTGGCAGCCCACTGCAGCAGGGGCTGCAGCCCACACCATTACCGGGGCTCGCACAGCCCAGCTCCAGGTGGAGCTGTTGTCAGCTGTAGAGGGCAGTGTCACTGGCCCTCATGTGGGATCCGAACCGGGGCCGCTGGCATCCCAAAACCAGCGCTTAACCAATGCGCCACTCGGCCGGCCCGACAGACACATTCTTGACATTAAAACCCCCACTGTCCCAGGAAGAACTTCACCCAAAGCTTCAGGGTGCATTTCTTTTTTTTTTTTTTTGAGGGCAGTGTCACTGGCCCTCACATGTGGGACCGAACCGGGGCTGCTGGCTTCCCAAGCCAGCGCTTAACCACTGCGCCACTCGGCCGGCCCCAGGGTGCATTTCAACAGACTTTACTTCAGTTGCTGCATCGACTGGAGCCAAGGTGACCACCATGCTGGGTTTGAGAACAGCAGTCTCCACTCGGCCCACAGGGACAGTGCCAAACCACCAATTTTGTAGACATCCCGGAGGGGCAGGCGCAAAGGCTTGTCAGTTGGACGAGCTGGTGGCAGGATGTAATCCAGAGCTTCAAGCAGCACGGTTCCACTGGCATTGCCATCTTGACGGGTGACTTTCCATCCCTTGAACCAAGACATATTAGTACTTGGCTCCAGCATGTTGTCACCATTCCCACCAGTAACTGGTACAAATGCTACTATGACAGGGTTGTAGCCAATTTTCTTAAAGTAGGTGCTGCCCTAAGGTTTTCCTCGTATCTCTTCTGGCTGTAAGGCGGCTCCCTGGAACCCATGTTGTTAACAGCAACAATTAGTTACTTCACACCCAGCGTGTAAGCCAGAAAGGCATGCTCACGGGTCTGCCCATTCCCGGAGACACCTGCTTCACATTCACCAACAGCAGCAGCAGCAATCAGGACAGCACAGTCAGCCTGAGACGTGCCTCTAATCATGATTTTGATCAAATCTCTGTGTCCTGGGGCATCAATAATACTTGCTGGTCTCGAATTTCCACAGGGAGATATCGATGATGATATCACACTCACATTCAGCTTTCAGTTTATCTAAGACCCAGGCATACTTGAAGGAGTCCTTTCCCATCTCAGGATCCTCCTTCTCAAATTTTTCAATGTTCTTTCATTGATCCCACCACATTTGTAGATCGGATGGCCAGTAGTGGTAGACTTGTCCAAATATACACATCCAATGATAACAATGTTGATGTGAGTCTCTTCCTTTCCCATTTTGGCTTAGATTTAATGGTGGTTTTCACCTGTGTTCTAGCAGAAAGCCTGTTGTGAAAAAAAATAGATCGTGAATTTTTAAAGATTCACAGACTCTCGTTACATTTCAGCATATACATTGTTCTGTACTTGACATTATTTTTTTTTTTTAAGATTTTATTGGGGAATTGGGGGAGGGGAACAGCGTTGGGGAATCGGGGAAGGGGAACAGACAAGTTGCTGTCTTTTTGTTCTTCAGTTTAGTTGCGGAGGATGTTGCTTCACTGTTGGTATCGTCATTGCGCTCTTCCCGGATGAGGCAGATCGGTCGCTGGCCTCTGGATGTCGCTCACCGCGGCTATTGGCAGCTCACGCTTGGCTGCCAGCCGCTCACACTGGCTGCGGGCCACTCACTGTAGCCTATGGCAGCCCACTGCAGCAGGGGCTGCAGCCCACTCCATCACCGGGGCTCGCACAGCCCAGCTCCAGGTGGAGCTGTTGTTCGCTGTAGAGGGCAGTGTCACTGGCCCTCATGTGGGATCCGAACCGGGGCTGCTGGCATCCCAAAACCAGCGCTTAACCAATGCGCCACTCGGCCGGCCCTGTACTTGACATTATTAATAAACAAAGATGTTAAATCTTGGAATAAAGTTAACAGCTTTTAAGCAATGATAGCTGTATCACATTTACTATTTATAGGCTGAGAAGAAAGATAAAATTACTAATACAGTACAAAATCAGGTGCCAAAACTGTATATACATTTTAAGAAAGGAAAACTGTATTACAATTGTAATAATATATACTGATAACAAAAGATGAATACAAGTCACGTTTAATTTCTGCCATTACAACAAGAGGTGCTCAAAGTGGTTACCATCAGCATCAAGACACTTCTGATTCTGGCGAATTACTGCTTGAACAGCTACTGCTTGAGCAACGTTGACCAAAGTGTCCATTTGTATACATTTTTTTGGCACCCCCAGTACATATTACATAACATTTTAAAACTCTGGTTTAAAATCAACTTGAAGGGCCGGCCGAGTGGCGCGGTGGTTAAGCGCTGGCTTGGGAAGCCAGCGGCCCCGGTTTGGGTCCCACATATGAGGGCCAATTACACTGCCCTCAAAAAAATAAATAAACAAAGTCTATTTAAAAATAAAATAAAATAAATAAAATCAACTTGAAGATTTAAAAATGCTCTCCTGTATCAAATCACCATCACAGATACTTGGAATGGTAGACGGTAGAGGTGAATGTTTCATCTTGATAGTTTTGCTTACTTCAGAGCAGTGGTTCTCAACTGCATCAGCTTTGCCCCTGAGCGGACTTTTGGCATATCTAAAGACATTTTTAGTTGTCCCAACTGGGGGTGGGGGGAACGGGTGCTCCTGGCATCTAGTGGGTAGAGGTCAGGGACGCTACAATGCACAGGATAGTCCCCATAACAAAGAGCGATCTGGCGCAAATGTCAACATCACCCACGTCTAGGAACTGCCTTAGGGGCTTGACAAACAGGAATTGTATGATTATATTATTGATGGGCCTCACCAATTGTCCCTGTTTTTATCACTTTTCCTTTGTCCCCAAGAAGTCTCAGGAAAAAGGGTGCTTCCAAACAGTATTCTGGGGGCACTCAGGGTAAACTGGGTGTAAAGCCACACTGGATGTGGGCTTTGCCGAGTCGAGGGCCTGACTCTGGAACCCTGATATGGCCATGGGAGGCAAGCTGGCATGTGAGGAGACAAACTATGGCAGCACCCTGATATGACTATGGATCCAATTATTTGGAGAAACCCATTTTCCTCACAGGAAAGATACAGTGTACCTATAATCAAAGATAGAATCCTTAATTAATGATAGAATATGTCCAAATTCAGATATTTGAAGTTTTTGCATAAGAGTCTCCTTTTCATTTCAATTGAACCAGAGGAATATCAGGTCTTTACTAGGATCATGATTTATTTTTAATTATAGGCTGTTCTACTTTGGGGCTAAAAAAAAAAATTTATCAACATGTAACATACACACAGAAAAGCCACATATAAGTGTGCAGCTCATTTATGTTCATATAACTGAACACGTGTATAACCAGCACCCAGATCAAGGAAGAGACATTAATGACGGCAGAAGACACCCCACACACACAATTGAGCCTCCCCCAATCGCTACCTCCTCTCAGGGTGACCAGTAGTCTTATTTTTAACAGTATCATTTAATTTTGCCTGATTTTGTACTGTATCACTTTGGAATTTTAATTTTTAAGGCTTGGGATAAGTATAAATATTTATTAGTTCAAATGTTTTAAAACTCATGTGAGAATCTCAGAAAATGCATCAGAATGAATATTAAAATACAATCCAATAATATCGACATCCAGAATTAATAATAGTTTAAAATCTACCAGGTTGCAGTATAAAACTACGGTAAAGTTGTCATTTTTCTCTACCCCTGTCGGAAACCCCACAAAAAAACACAAGGGGATGAGAAGCAGAACCACAAACAGCACCATCAATAAAAGGAGGAGACATATGAATCCCCTCAAATAAAAGTAGAAAAGCTACCGAACACAGTGAGGAACCGAGCCAGGTAGATTAGAAAAGCACGCTCGTGGCCGCAGATCTTAGGAAAGGCCAGCAGAGGGCGCTTCTGCACGGGGAGGGTAACACTTGGAGAGGCAAAAGAATAATTCGTTGTTTGCAATGACAGGACTGGGGTGTGTGGACCGCGCCTCCTCCTCACAAGGACAGACCCGTGCTCTGGGTATGGATGTGTTTTCCTGGCTTGCAGGGTTTCTGTTAGCACCACCACTCCTGAATTTAGATATTGCCAGAATGCACGGGTCCAGGAACTAAGGAGACTGGGAGTGGTCCCTCCCACTCTGACCACTAATAATTCATTGAAAGAACTTTCAGTTTCCTTGCCTTTGATCTGTGACTTAGTGGGTCCAGAGGTCCCAGTGCCCCAGGGAGAAATGTTTAAACCAGGAAAACTATCATGGTTCCATTCATTGGAAGCTGAGGGCTACCCGTTGGCCATGTGGACAACTCGTGCTGCTCCATCAATAGACATTGAGAAGGGGGTCACTGTGATGGGCTGAATGTTTATGTCACCTCAAAATCTATCTGTGGAAGCTCTAAGCCACAATGTTATGGTATTAATGGTATTAGGAGGTGGGGCTTTGAGGGTAATTAGGTTTAGATGAGGTCATGAGGGTGGAGCCCCAGATGGGATTAGTGTCCTTATAAGAGGAAAAGTCTAGAGCCCTTCCCTCCCCTCCCCTCCCTTCTCCTCCCCTCCCCTCCCCTCCCCTTCTTTCCCTTCTCTCTCCCCCTCCTTTCCCTTCTCTCTCCCTCTCTCCCCACTCTCCTCCATGTGCAATTACAGCAAGAAGACAGCCATCTATCTGCGAGCCAGCAAGAGTTCTCACCAGAACTCTCTGGCACCCTGGCACCCTGATCTCAGACTTACAGCCCCGGAAATAAATGTCTGTTGTTTAAGTCATCTTTGTTATAACAGCCCCAGCTAAGACTGCACAACCAACATGATTACCAAGAGGAAAACTACTCTGCTACTTAAAGGAGGAAGGAGACAATGTCCGGAACCCAAGGATTCACTGGGGAAACATTTTAGTGTGCCTTTGTCCCAAAGACCTGGTTAATGGGAAAGTACAGCAATCCAATAAAGACAGGACTACCAAGAATTCAGGTCCTGGGCCGGCGAGTGGCGCATTGGTTAAGAGCTGGTTTGGGGATGCCAGTGGCCCCGGTTCGGATCCCACATATGAGGGCCAGTGACACTGCCCTCTACAGCTAAGATGGTGAACAACAGCTCCACCTGGAGCTGGGCTGTGCGAGCCATGGCCATGGTGTAGGCTGCAGCCCCTGCTGCAGTGGACTGCTATGGGCTACAGTGAATGGCCGGCAGCCAGCGTGAGCTGCCAATAGCCGCTGTGAGGGACCATCCAGAGGCCGGCGACCGATCTGCCTCATCCAGGAAGAGCGCAATGACGATACCAACATGGGCCAGTGAAGCAACGTCCTTCACAACTAGACTGAAGAACAAAAGGACAGCCACTTGTCTGTTCCCCATCCCTGAATCCCCAATGCCGTTCCCCTCCCACAATTCCCCAATAAAACCTTTAAAAAAAAATAATTCAGGTCCCACAGGAATAAAGTTTTGGGTCTTCCTACCAGGCATAGAGCCCTGTGCAGTTGAAGGTAAGAGAAACATGGAATAAGTGATGAAAGAAGGTAGCTATGATGATCAACTTAGACCTTTGTCAAGGAGCCTCTGACAGCTCTGTCAGGTTAATTGGCTCTTTTCTCTTCTTTTTTCTTCCTACCTTATATAGATAGCACTGGTTAGTACCTAATGGTTTTGGTGTCACTTGATTATAGCTGTATAACCTTGGGCAAGTTATTTAACCTTTCTGTGCCTCAGTTACTCATCTGTAAAACTGGGATAATAAAAGTATAAGCTCATTGTGATTTAAAGATTTCAATACTTGGAACAGTACTCAATAGGTGCCAGCTATTATTATAATCATTATTATTATTGACAATAGATGTTCTTTCTCATTTCTTGTAACCTTGGGCAAGGAAGTACTTAAATTAAGAAAGGAAAAATTTCCCAATTATGCATAAATTTAAAAAATCATTAAACTACAACTGTGTATGTGCATGTGTGTATATTTCCAAAATTTGGAATTAGAATTTTTTTTAACCCTCAAAATTAGTCATATATTTTTTTCAATAGTAGTTGGCATAGTCATAATAGGAAAAAAAGCCCAGGTTCAGAGAATGATAGAAACTCCAAGTTCAGCATAATGATTATCCCTGGGAAGAATAGGAAAATGGATTCGGGAGGGAGTAAGGGGCCGTCAACTGTGTATTGTCACCCATTGCTGCAAGACAAATTACCGTAAAATTTAGCAGCTTAAAACAATCAACATTTATTACTCACACTTTCTGTGCCCAGGAATTTGGGAGTGGTTTCGCTGGCTGGTTCTGCTCATCTCTCAGGAGGGTTCAGTCAAGCTGTGGGCTGGAGCTGCCATCTTATCTGAAAGCTCAAATGGGAGAGTACCAGCTTTCGAGCTCACTGGTTGGTTGTTGGCAGGCCCCAGTGTCTCAGTGCTAGACATTTCATGCAAATTCAAGAAAAGATCCAACAGGATTTAAAAATTTAGCAGAATAATTCGACAGCTTACTTGGAACAAAACACTATACTAGCCAAAACAATTTTTGAAAAGATATAACATCATGATAATTATAGCAATGTTTCACTAGGGGCATATAGGCATGGGAAGAAACAGATGAAGTAAGAGAGCAGGGTAGACAGTCTAGAAATAGACCTACATTTATTATAAGCGAACATTCTCTGTTAAAGAAACCTCGTGACTTTGGGAAAGGATGGATTTATTTGCCAATTGGATCAGACAACTTTCTAGTTATTTGAGAAAAAAATAAAATTAGATTCTTACCTCATACTACATACCAAAATAAATTCCAGATGGAATCATGATTTAGCTATAAGCACTAGAAAAATATGGGTTAATACATATATAAATTTGAGTTGGAGGAAGTCTTTCTAAGCATGAAAAAAGCACCAGGGACATTGTTAAACAAGAGATTGATGGATTTTCCATACAAAATTTAAAAGTTCTATGGTCAATATTTTGCTGAGAAGTTAAAAAATCAAACAAAATTCTGGAGGAAATATTTGCAATAGATATAATGAACAAAGGATTAAAATTCTTAGGCTATAAATAGTTCTTTAAGGAAAATATGAACATCTAAATAAATTGACAAGGAATATAAACAGGAAACAAAAAAAATCAAAATGGCCAATAAATCAATGAAAAAGTGTATACTATTACCAGCAATCAAAGAAATGTGAATTAAATCAAAGAGAAACCTTTTAAAAAAAACAAAACCCCAAAACTCTTCAGAATAGTAAGGATATCAAATAATGGCGATTTGCTATCCCAGTGTGGAGAAATAGCCATTATTGCATGCCTGCACTGATTACTGGTCAGTGTTAACTGATAAAGCATATCTGGGGGACAACTCAGCAGTATGTAGCAAAAACGCTGGAATTACCATATCCTTTGACTCAGCAAATTCAATGTTTAGGAATTCAGTCACAAAAAATGACCACGGAATCCTGTATTTATTGAAATGGAAAGATGTTGACATATCATGAAAAATTTAAAAACCATGTCATAAAATATGTATATGCCATCATCCCACTATTATATAAAAGAATTGTGATACACCAAAGTATTTATAGCAGTTGCTTCTAGATAATAGGATTATATTTGATGTTTTTCTTTTTTTCTTATCTGTAATATCTAATAATTTTGGAATGAATATATATTACTTGTATAAATTTAGACTTTTATAAAGGAATGAAAGATGTCACCAAAAAACCCCAAGAGACTTGACTATATAAACTAGCAACATTTTTTTATGTAAGATATCAAAAATTAATAGGTCAAGCTCCAGAAAACTTCAACATCACAGACCCTCCCTTCCTCAATATTCTTTCTAGTCACACTCTTTACTTCCAAAGATAACAATTATCCTGTCTTTTAACTTCATAGATTAGTTTTGGCTATTTATGAACCTTATAGAAGTGAAATTATATAATATACAGTCTTTTGTGTTGGACTTCTTTTACTTGATATCATCTTTATAAGATTCATTTATATTTTGTTTTTGTAATGGTAGCTCATTTATTTTCATTGCTGTATTAGCAATGATTTTGCCCCCAGGAGACAATTTGGCAATGTCTGGAGACAGTTTAAGTTGTCACAAATGGAGGTGGGGGGGTACTACTGGTATCTAGTGGATAAAGCCAGGGATATTGGTCAACATCCTACAATACACAATCAAGAATTATCTGCCCAAAATGTCAATAGTGCAAAGTTGGGAAACTCTGCTCTATAATATTCCAGTGTCACACTATAGCCATTCCTCTGTTGATGGGGACATAGAAAGTTTTACATCAAAAATTGAAAATTTGTGGGCCTGCCGAGTGACTCAGTGGTTAAGCGCTGGCTTAGGAAGCCAGCAGACCTGGTTCGGGTCCCACATATGAGGACCAGTGACACGGCCATCAAAAAAAAAAAAAAAAAAATTGAAAATCTGTGAACAAAATGTTCACAAATTATGGTTTGTCTAAATGAGAACATGTTAGGCAGTTATGAGATTTCACATTTACAAAGAGTTTGTATTGCTATTTAACAAATTTAATTTAATAAAAGCTGGATACAAAATTGTATACAGAAAACACAAAATGGGGAAGCACATCTGTCATGGTGTTATGTGAGTAGCACAGGGTCTAAAATAGCGTAGACACTCTGCCCATGCACCTGTGTAAAAATGATACCCAAGAAAAAGCCTGAAAGGGGCAGCGTGGGAATGTCGAGGTGATTGTTGGGGTGGGGAGGCGGTGGGTGGTGAGCAAGGCCTCCATTTTGTAGTTCTTACGTCTATACTTTTTTCATTTTTCAAGTTTTCCATTACAATAATGTAGAGTGATAGGAAAATAAATAATTACAAAGCAGCTATTCACAACCACTCATGGGCTCACTGTTGTCTGTGGGTGAGTCCGTCTACAGGGCATGGAGGCTCTCCAGCACCTTCTCCCACTGGGGCTCCTTCCCCAGCGTGCCGCCATGCTTCCTGGGTCTGCGTGGTGTCTCCTACATCCGTGCCTTTGTGTGTGCTGTTGCCTCAGGCTGCAGTGCCTGCCCTCCTTGGTCTATCTGGTGAACCCCAGTCATTCTTCAAACCAGAGTGTATGTGCCACCTACAGCAACCTGTACTTGGCCTCCATTTCCTGTGGACCACTGCTTTCTCTCGAGCTGGTACAGCTTTTTTATATCACACTTAACACTATCATTGAATGTTATTTCCCACAGTACTCTGTGAGCTGCTTGAGGGGAGGATTTATGTCCTTATATCCCAGGACCTGGCTCAGTGACTGTGGGAGTGAATTTATGGGCCATCTGTGAAAGTCTGAAGAATTTGGGGAGAACTTGGTCCCTATCAAGATGGTCCTGAAACAGAACTAGGATGTGACCCTAATTTACATAACGGGAACCAAAGCAATTGTATTGTACTTTTCTTGAAGAATGATGATGACTGGCATTATATTTCTGGTTTCTAAAACAGTACCTGGCAATATTTTGATACTAACTGGTTGACTGCAAATTCAATTCCTGCTCTAGTAGACCCCACTAGGGCTGGTCCACAACAAGACTGCCCTCATTTCAAACCAACTGGCTGCAAATCTGGGGGCTTCTGACGATCCCCCTCAGGTTTGATAGCTCTTGACAATGTCTCACAGAACTCAGGAAAGTACTATACTTATGATCACAGTTTTATTATAAAGAATACAAATGAGGGCTAGACAAATGGAGAGACACATAGGGTGAGATGTGGGAGGACCCACCTGCATACGTTCCTTGTTCTTTCTTGATTAGGGTGTATCACCCTCCTCGCACATCAATGTGTTCACTAACCAGGAAGCATCACTGAATTTACACTGGGGTTTCAATAAACCAGTAGGCGTGATGTATTACATCACTGGCCATCCCCAATCTCCAGCCTCTCTCACCTCCCTGTGGGTTGTGTTGGCCCAAAGCCTTGGCCCTCTAATCTCATGGTTGGTCTTTCTGGTGACTAGCTTCTGTCTTGAAGCTATTAAAGGGCCCTCCAAGAGTCACCTCATTAGCATAAACTCCGGTGTGATCATGAATAACAAAGACATTTCTATCTCTTGGGAAATTCCAAGGGTTTTAGGAGCTCCATGCCAGAAACCTGGCACAAGTTCTTTCTTATACAACACACAGCCACATAGTAGATGCTCAACAAATATTTGCTAAGTAGAAAGATACACTTGAAATACCAGAAATTGGCAGGAAAGTGGAAGACAGATAGGCTCTCACATTCTGACACCTGTCACGTGTACTTGTATGTACCTGTCATGGAGATGGACACATTAGGCCATGAGAAACTAATACTGTTAAACGTTCCAATCATGTGACAGCCTCCCCATGCTCTAGTTTATATTATCAAGCACCATGATGATAATTTGGCTTCCCACGTGACTTGTTTATAGAAAGAGTGTGCTAGCCAGGCTGACATGAGCATGCACATCTGCCTGAGTCAGTTAATTTTTTTTTTTTAAGATTTTATTGGGGAATTGGGGGTGGTAACAGTGCTGGGGAATCAGGGAAGGGGAACAGACAAGCTACTGTTCTTTTGTTCCTCAGTCTAGGTGTGGAGGACGTCGCTTCACTGGCCCATGTTGGTATTGTGATCATTGCACTTTTTCCGGCTGAGGCAGATCAGTTGCTGGCCACTCACAGCAGCTCATGGCAGCCCACTGCAGCAGGGGCTGCAGCCTACGATGTCCCTGGCGACCCACGGCAGTCCAGCTCTAGGTCGAGCCACCGTTCACCATCTTAGCTGCAGAGGGTAGCATCACTAGCCCACGTGGGATTCGAACCGGCGGCACTGCTGCTCAAAGCTCGCGCTCCCAAGCCAACTCCCAGCCAAACAGCCACTTGGCCGGCCCTGCCTGAGTTGATTTTTTGTTGTCAATTAACAAAGTGGCATTCTGACTTACACAGATCAGTCTCTGAACTCTTTGTGCTTTCCACCATTCGTGTGGTTTCTGAACCTGCAAGCCTGATGCTGCCCTGGGTGGTGGCAAGTTCTTCCAGGCTGGTGCCACTCCAAGAGCCTCTAGGAGCCAGTGGGAGCCATTCAGCCGGCTCTCTGCCTCTGCATTTCAGGGTGTGGGCTTCAGGGCAAGGCATTCACAACATTCTTGCAATAGAAGAATGTCAGGAATACCTCAAACAGGATCTGGGTGACTTGAATAAAATCTCAAGCAGGTATGTCTGAGATGTGGTTGCAACTGAGAAAGCTTAAACCTAATTAATCTTATTCAATTTGACTTAAAGAAACAGCATGTGAAAGAAGGGAATCTGAGGACATCTATAATCTGGGCTCCCAAGACATGAATTTCATGGTGTTAATCTGGTTCTGGCCAGAGACTGAAGACACTGACTCTGGTGTATTCAAGCCGTGCAGTGACTGGGGAGATTTATTCTTTTGGAGAAAATAGAGAATTCACTCCTCTAAAACCTGAATGAGGAAGATTAGTCCACCTTCAGCCTCAATTCAATCTCATGCTCAACAAGCAACCTTCTGATTAATGATTAGACCTCTAAACCCTCTTTACTATATCGTCTCCATTGCATATTAATAAATGACATCCTGGTTTGTACATCTGTTTTTTATGAGTTTGGTTAACATGAGCTGGCCCCACAAATCTGATCCATTGCCAAAATTGGGTTTCAAGCTGAGGAAAGTTGAGGACCAGACCACAGAACATGATGACACCCCCCAACATATTGTCAGCCTGTGACTACTAGACAGCCAGCTTTACTCTAGATGAACATATTTACCTCACTGTATCCCTCAAACCACAACACACCTAATTCAGGAACCTGTTCTACAGTATCCCTGAATGATGTTCTCTTTGGGTGCCCCCAATGTTCAGAGCTCATTGTCACAACCCTTCAAAGCAATCTGTTTTCTTGGAGATCTTAGCTCTTAGAATATTATTTCTCCGATTGCAATTGAACCTGCCACTTCATAATTTCTTTCACAAAATATAACAAATGTTTTTGGGTGTCTAGGCTGCCTATCCTAAGTTCCTCCAAAAGAACTTGAACATGATGGAATTCAGTCCTCTCACCACCCACTGTCCTTCTAGTTTTCCAGGGTCTTTTTTTTTTTTTTGAGGGCAGTGTCACTGGCCCTCATATGTAGGACCTGAATCGGGGTCGCTGGCTTCCCCGCCACTGTGCCACTCAGCAGGCCCTTCAGGGCCTTTCTTGAAAACATGATTCCCCCAGAATCTGGTCAATCCACTAACACTATTATTTTTGAGACAGAAGATATTAGTGCAGCAAAAGTTTTGTTATTTATTTTAGCAGCTGCATCTCACTGTTGGCTCAGGTGCTTCAGATAAAATGCCTTCATCTTGATGCATTTCCCCTTCCTCTTGGATTTGAAGCTGTTGAAATGGGATACATGTCAGGAAGGCTGTGGGTTTACTCTGCTGAGCTTATTTTTCCCTCTGGTGAATGCTGTTTCTGTTCCATCTGAGGAAGAGAGTCCTTAGCTCAGGATCCATATGTAGAGCCACTTCAAGAATTCAGACCTAAGAAGCAAAAGAGTTTTTGTTCGAAAGAAAGAAAGAAAAAAAAAACTACCTTTCTAGAGTTGATGAGCCATCACAAAAGAGCCGGGAAGGTGTCTTACTCACCTTAGTCTCCAGGACCTGGTGGGTAAAAAGCTTGACGAATCAATTTCATTTGAGGGGGTGGGAAGAGGGAAGGAAGGGCGAAGGAAAGCTATTTTGCTGAAGACTTTTTTCCTTTGGGTTCTGGAAATATACGTAGTGTTTATATATTAAACAGTTTAACGAAACCTAGGATGTAGTGACATGTTTCTCTCAAATCCCTGTCACGTTCTGGGATGAACTTTCTGCCATCTGAGATCCCCTCCCTTCCACAAACCCAAACTGTTTTAGCACTAATTTGCCTACTTGTTGTAGACTTACTCTAGAAAACAACTCTATCACGAATTCTCTCCTATGCCCCAAACACCCTCATTCTCTCCACTGGCCACTCCACCCTCTCCTCTCCCCAGCCCAGTCCACAAACCCATAGGACTTTAAAGTTTAGGACTTGAGGTTATCATTGCCCACACACGGCAAGACAGACATTCGTGGGGACAACTTTGGGACGCCTTGTGCTGGTACCCCTTAGGAAATGGGAAAAATCCCCGCGGCTCCGTGTTGTTCCAATGGCGAGTGATTCCTGTTTCCCCAAAGGCTGCCCCTCATTAGCATGAACGGGGGTGGGTGTGTGGAGAAGGGGTGGGGGGAGAGAAAGAGCAAAAAGCTCAGGCTCAGTTTTAGAGCCTGGGAACCGTGTCTACAAAAATGACAGCTAGAGCTTTCTGGCTCCTCTGTTTGATCATTGGATCATCTCCCGAAGCCACAGTGGCGGAGAGAAAAGGTAAGATTGTAGAAATATTGAACCCTGGGAGAGGGGCTGGGCTTCGGGGGGAGTGGGGGGTGGGGTGGGGGAAACTGGGGAGAGGGAGCGATGAGAAAGGGGTCAGAGTTTGCAAGAGAGGAGACCCGGGGTCCGTGTTCGTGTTCGCAGGGAGCAAAATGTGTCCCCAAGGTTTTGTGTGTCTTGGCAGCCTTTTCGGAAAGAAGCCAGTTCAGCTACTGAAATGATTTCGAGCGAGCCAGGCAGGCTGGAGAAAACTTTGCATGTTAAGTAGTTGCTCCATCACAGAGCAAGTAAAGTGTCAGAAGGGGTCGCGGCGCGCCTTTCGGGAGCGGCGCGGGCCAGGCGCAGGACTCGGCAGTGGCAGGCGCCCCGAGAAGCGCAGGGTTTCCCCTGCGCCCGCGCCCGGGTCCCGCGGGCGATCACAGCGCTGGGTGCCCACCAGGGCTGAGAGCGAAAGGAGATGAAACCAGATATTTTTCCACGTTCTCCCTGCAGCCCGAACGAATGGCCCTGCGACACCTGAGTGGAGCGTGCGCATCCGCACCCCGCCCCCACACACACCCAGAATTTCATGCATGAAATGAAGATAGGTTACTGAGGGAATGAAAAACACAAGGGATTTTCTGTGGGGAGGTGTTTTTGTTTTTTGTGTGTGGGTTTTCTTTGGGTGGGTGGGTGGGTGGGGTGTTCTGTTGGATTCACTATCTCTGGGAAAAATAGCTTCCGTACCTCACAGGGCAATTTACTTTGGGTTATTTTTCCACATGGAAATTGAATGACTTCAGTGGCATTTAACACAAATATCGGACAATCTTTCCCATGACAACAGATGGTGATATCAATGGGGAAGCAGTTGTGAGGTCAACAGTTGACAGTCAGGAGTTGGCTATCCACCAGAACTTTATTCAGCTGTGTATGGGACAACGTTGACCATGATAACTTAGAATCAACCTCTTTGCAAAAACATGAACTATGACCAGCTATTATTGATGGGTGAAAGCTGATTTTTAAAGGAGATTGTCAATTTGGCAAGATAAAATCACTTTAAATGAAGTGTTCCAAGAGCTACAAATGGGCAGAGCCAGCTCTTCAATGCAAGAGGAGAGAAATGCTGAAAACCAGCTGTTAAATCAAACAACAAAAAATCAAGACTCTTAGCTATCGTGTATTCAGAAAATTATAAAGTCACTTTCGTGGTTTATTTTTACTTTGGCTAAGACCGGTTCTTGTGCCTATCTGGAAGGCACTGGATGGGACCCACGCAAACAGGGAGCTGATATTGTAACCGGGCATGGGAAATTGCCCAGCTCTCCAAATTGGCTAAAATTTGCTCACCAACCTGTATGCAGAGCTAGGGAAAATTATTAATAGTGTAAAAAATTTGTTTTCATGACATACTATTTTTGTATGTCATGAGTTTTTTTTCTCCATCACCCAAGGAGGGGAAAATGTAAGCGATGTGTGCGCTTTTATACTTAACCAGGGGCCTCTAACTCCCAGCCAGGCTTTAAACATCTTTCTTAGCTGTGGTTTACCAGTAAGTGGTGTCCAAGAAGCCAGATAAAAAATCCACTCACAAATTCTCGATTCTGCAGAGACCAAGATGACAGTGTAAACACGGATGGGAAAACCAAATAGTTCTGTTGTCAGGGGAGCTTCAACAATTAGGAGGACCTGTAATAGGAGCCCTCTCCTCCCGGGGTTTGCTCTTGGTACTTTCTCAACAAATTGTACACAGCAAAAAGGCGGATGTTTATATATATCCGCCTCTCTATATATGCGGATACACACACACACACACACACACACACACACATATAGGCCGATGTATATATTTTCTTTAAAGAGCAAAAGAGTTTGTTATTTAACCAGAGTTGTCAGTTATGTTTAGTACTAGAATAGGTGGTTGTAACTTTAAAAGCTATAGATTTGAAAAGGCCCCTTAACGGAATGAAATGTTCCCACGTGGTAAGATTTTTCTTAACTGGCCTAATGCTGCGGGCAAACCCCTCTCTCTGCCTTCCTTTGGGGCCTAGGAGACGGAGGCTCCCCTCCCCGCCCTCCTCCCCTCCCCCATTCCCGGTCTCCACGTGCAGGCCTCCTGGCCTCCCCATCGCCCCTCTCGCAGGTGCTGGCTAAGTTCACCACGTCCTCCATCTGCCCCCCTCCCAGGGCCCGGTCTTCTTCCTCCCCATCGGCCCCTCCGCCCCTCCCCAGGTTCAGCTCCTCTGCCCGCCTCCCCGCTCCTCTCCTTACAGCCTCGGCGCCCCACACCAGGAAGCCCGACCCCTGCGGCGGCCCGGGCGCGGAGATGCCAGGGCCGCGGGCACAGCAGCTCCTCGAGGCCGCTCCCCGAGCCTGGTCGGACCCGCGGCGCCGGAAGCCCCCGCCGCCCGCGGAGAACCGGCCCGGCTTCCGGGAGGCAGCGCGCGCGCCCGCCGGCCCGCCGAGTCCGCGCCTCCCGCAGGCCGAGAACCGCGCGTCGCCGCCCCGCGTGCCCGCGCTGGAGGACGCCCCGCGGCGCGCGCGCGCCCCGGGCCTGCGCTTCCCGGCCGCGCGGCCGCCTGCGCGCGCCGCCGCCGCCGCCGCTCCCGCTCACCCAAACCGGCCGCGCGCCGCCGCGCCGCCGCCCCCGCCGCCGCCGCGTCTCAGCCCGCCGCGGACGGACTCGGAGCCCAGCGCCCAGCCCTGCGCGCGCGCCTGCGGGGCGGACCTGGACGAGCGCGAGTCCTACTGCGCGAACGAATTCGGTGAGCCCCGCCCCGCAGCGCCTCCCGGCTCGGGCTGCACAGCCCACCCAGGCCGCCCGGCGAGCCCTTCCGAGCCGAGAGCGCCGGGCTGTGTTCGCGGACACCCTAAGCCAAACTAGAGAAGCCCACCCACTCCATCCTGCAGGCCCCACACCCCATGTGGACTGTGTCGCGATTTGCTAAAAACGCACTGGGGAAAGAAAGGAAATGAGAGTTATGCATTTCTCCAAACTCTTTGTTTTTGAAAGCAGCAGTGAACGGAATCGTGCATGATGTGGACGTGCTCGGCACAGGGATCCAGCTGGTGACTCTGCTGGTGGACCGGGACGGGCTGTACAAGATGAACCGCCTGTACATCACTCCGGATGGCTTTTTCTTCCGAGTCCACATATTAGCCCTAGACTCCTCCAGTTGCAATAAGCCGTGTCCAGAATTTAAACCTGGTATTGAAACTGATCTAACTGCCCACCTTTCATATGTACTTTATGTCACCATTTGTAACTTCGTTGCCATAGCTCGGTCTCTGCTGGTCACCCCAGGACCTTTTTCTGGGAGAGGAGTATTCGAAAATGAATAGATTTTAGATGACACGTATTTCGGCCACTGTGATTTAAGCTCCATCAGCCCCCCACCCCCGCGCCTCCAGTTAAAGGTGAGATCACCACAGATAAAAGCAGGCACTCAGGAAATGTCAGTGCATAGAGTGCATGATGAAACACCGTTGCCAGAAGGGCTGCGTAAGGGGTTCCGTTTAAGCTGAGTTTATAAGTCATTTGAGGGGACGTGTCAGATACCCACTTTCACATCTTTCTAAAGATATGCTCTGGAATATGCAGCTGATACGTTGTGATCAGGACCTCTGTTCTTTAATGTTGACTGTTAACAGGGTGATTATCTGGTTATCTTCTCAAGGTCCCTATACAGTTTCCACTTGTTTTCTGAGGGCTAAAGGCCTGAGATTCAAGATAATAGCAAAATCATAAATTCAAGCTCAGGCATTTCTTAAAGCTCTTACATTTTCTTGTTCCATGGCCTTTAAAGACACTATGAATTTATATTTTATTTTTTAGGCAGCAGGTATATTGTGATGGGCCACATCTACCATAAGAGACGGCAGTTTCCGACAGCTCTGCTCCAGGTCCTCAGAGGGCGCCTCCGACCAGGAGATGGATTGCTCTGGAGCAGCAGCAGCTATGTGAAAAGGTTTAACCGAAAAAGGGATGGGCAAGTTCAAGGTGCAATTCACACCCAGTGCATTTGAATTGTACCATCCTGGAATCTCTGGATCATGAGAGACTTGGAATTCAGCAACAAGACAGGAAAGATCTATCTTCACGTTAACGGAATCTTCTTTTAGAATAGGGCCCCAGGCTCATTTATGAACTAGATGTATAGTTCCAATTCAACTCTTGAAGCTGTCACTTTATTTTGCCAAGTGCTTCTGACATGGTATGCTTCTGAGCTCCGTGACAAAGTTATTCAACTATAGTGCCAGTTATGCACACACAGCTAACTGACCTGTCGGTTAACAGATCACTGCTTCATGTGGTTTATTTTTAATTATTTTAATTTAAATACATTCTTCAGTAGAAATAGTTCACAAAAAACATTTCCTTGATTTTATATACAACTTTGAATAGTTTATATCACGTATCAAACCAAATTTTATACCCAAACCATCACATTTAAAATTCTGTACAGAACAGTAAGTGCACTAGTCAGACATGTATGAAATGTCATATAGATCAAACACTAGGGTCAGAGCCCAAGACAAGTTATAAAGTTTTACACTTCAAGCAGACTAAAGGGCTTAATTCAAGCAAAATATTTTTTAAACAAGTGTTTCTGATGTACCAAAATGTAAGATATAGTTTATTTTCATGCCTCCCTGCTCCTGAAAACGTATGTTTTGTGCCGAACTGGCAGCTATCCCAATGCTAAACATATTCTGGGTGTATCTGATGTCATTTTTCTATTATGACCAAGTATCATGTTTGTGTTTGTAAAGCAGTAAACCTTGCCTTGAAATCAGATCTTGGATGCACCTGGTTTTTTTAGCCTCCCTGAGCCCTAAAGGTTTGGGACAAAAAACCTTTCTCAAACTTACTCCCAAAACCCTGGAACCAATATTGAATGACAGCTTGGAAGCATGTGAATTTTAAGCGTTTTCCAATTGGTTTGAAAAAGGTTTAATCACTAGCTGATTTTAACATTGATTTTTCTATTTGACTCCCCAGATAGTTTTTTGTTTTTTTCAACACTGACGTTCATTTGAAACACTGAATAAAGGCACTGATAATCCATGGTTGAAGATTACTGCCTAAAGATAAAAAGGAACTGCACTGAGAGAAAAACAGCCTATGTGATCTTAAAGGAGATGGCACTCAGGGAGGGAGGGTCTTTAGTCTGTAATGGCACACAGTCTTTAATGGCCATACAGAAGCACTGAACAGGCCTAACGGACGTTAGGACAGAACATAGCAATAGCACAAGACATAACATCTGATTGTGATGGGAGATACCGTTACATTATTTGTTCCAAATGAGGGGGCAAAGAGGTAAAATAAAAAGTTGAGAGGTTCTGACTATTCTGTGGTTAAAGCATTACTGAGGGATTTTTAGAGAATTTTCCAAAAAGGAGTCTTGCCCAAACTTATTAAAAATCGTACTAGAATTGCTTCTTGGGAAATCAACATTATTACACGAACTATCGGCAGCAGAGTATGTGGCAAGTGAAGAGCTTCTGGGTTAGTTTCCCTTAAGATAAAAATTAACTCAAATGTATGTAGCACCAGCACAAATGTCAAAACCGTTTGTCACTGGCCCTCACGTGGGATCCGAACCGGGGCAGCTGGCATCCCAAACCAGCTCCCAACCACCGCGCCACTCAGCTGGCCCAAAGCTGACGTTTTAAATGTCACAGGGTAAGTGGTGACCTTGAGTAACATGGTGAGGAAAATGGCTAAACAGATAAATTATTGGTTGGATGGTCAGATGTTTGAACATGAAGAGCAGAGTTATAAATAACTGGTTTAAAAATGAGGGGGAAGGGGCCGGCCAAGTGGCTCAGTTGGTTAAGAGCTCACTCAAGAGCGTGAGCTGAGCTCTGAGCAACAGCAGTTCGATGCCCAGCCTGAGCTGAGTTGGCAGGATGGCTCAGCTAAAAAAATAAATAAAAGTGAGGGGGAAAATCACTTTGACATAGCCTGAGAGTTAGGGCTTGATTAGACTGATTCGATATTAACTTGTTTTGTGTTTTAGAAACATACAAAATGTGCACAAACTGGGTGATCTGTGTGATACTTGGCCATACAGTTAGTATGTACACCCCAGCATACACAAGTACACCAGCTTTTTAGAAACATCCTCGATAAAATTAAGGGCATTTAAGACCAGGTTTGCAATGAGAGTTGAGTGAGGCTCAAAGGAGGTAGAGCCATGGTGGGCGTGGGGCCGTGCACAGGACGGCATGCAATGAACACTGGGAACTCCAGGTTAGCAAAATAGGTGAAGAATCTACTTTTCAATATTCAGTCAGTACCTTGGATGCCATCTTGAATTGTATGGAAAATTTTTATTAGCAAATTCATTGTAGGTTCTAATCCTTTTGTCCAACTGTACTTCTTAGCACATGGGTTTGTTGTGCTCCAAAGTAAGGACTCTGCATACCTAACAGTCCCTCATCAATAAAATACTCAGTTGCCTTCAAGACTAACTTATTAGCATCCCTCCTTCGAATTAAGCTGTTAGAATGTGACAACAAAAAAGTACTTGTTTTTCTTTTGGTAGGGAAATTTCTATAAAACATATACACTTTTTTTTTTTTTTTGGTACTAGCTTTTCACTGTCTTTTTTTTTTTTTTTTTTTGAGGGCCATGTCAATGGCCCTCATATGTGGGACCGAACCCAGGCTGCTGGCTTCCCAGGCCAGCGCTTAACCACCGCGCCACTCAGCCGGCCCTTCACTGTCTTTTAAATATATCATTTGGCATTGTTTATATTTCTCTTAAAATCACTTTTAAGGTGGATCAAACACACGTATATGCAAACACCTAAAAATTGACCCAACACCTGTAATGCACAACCCAATTTAAGGAACAGGGCTTTATTTAAAATATATGGCTTATTTCTTCTTCAGTTGAATTTGATCCAAGTTGGATCAAGGGGAGTGTTATCTTCTAAGAAATGTCATTTTTGGTATCTTATTCTAAGTTTCTGGAAGTACCTTTGATGATTTCAAATTAAAAATACTTCTCAGCTGGCTCTGTCTCCACAAAGTACTTATAAAATATCACTTTGCCCGTGAGATACCACCATTCTCATTTTAAGGACTAGAAAGCTAAGACTTATGGGTAATAGCCTCAATTATGAAAAGGGTGAATGCTGCAATAAACCATGGAGCTCTGTCTAGCTTTGTCTGTAAATGCAGATTTAAAAGGTCACTAGGCTGGCTCTTGAATATTAGAAACACACAAAGATGTAGGGAATGAAGAAAAATAGTAAAAGAACTTCTATTTGCAGATTCCGGGAAGGTAGACGACAAAACAACAGTAAATGTCAGCGTCTGTAAATAACACTCCAGGCTATTTTGAATATCAAAAGGTAATTGTTTTACTTTAGAAAATAGCTCTAAAAGTTCATAAGTGTTTTTTTTTTTAACCCATTGCAGGACATTGAACTGAAACACAAATCCTGCAGAAATTGGATAGGAGAAAAAAAGCCTTACCAATATTATGAAAATACTTTTTATGAAATAGTTTAAGGATTGTGTATTTGGTAGATGAAACACAACAAGCATTAAAAATGTTAGCCAATTAAATCTACTGATGCAAATTATTTACAAGCCCAATGGCTGAGTACAAAAATCCTAACAGTATCACAAATGTGTCTTCTACTACTTGGATTATTGAAAGCAAAATAGCTGTAATATGTGTATTTTATCGAATAGCAGAAGCTTGTCAAAGAATACTCATAGAAAAGCAGCTTTTGAAACTCCTCATGTTATAAGAATGTGTTTTTTTTCAAAAATTCCTTTTGGAAGACTAAAGCTCCGTAGTTGATAAAACTATAAAATGTCTTATGTATTTATATGGTAATAGAAATTGCAAAACTTTGTAATAGTAAATACACATATGAAATCAGCATCTTCCTGGTCAGAGAATTCCCATAAAATTTATCTTTTTTGTACAATCTGGCAATGCCAACACCTACAGAAAATATATCAAGCAACCACTGTTTCATTAGAAACTGCACCAAATCCAATGTCAAAAACATTACTTTATTTTTCTAGGATGAAATGTCCTATTACGTACAAAAAGAATAGCTGTTTAGAATTTGCCACAATCTGTTAAAAACATAGCAATCTATTGCCTACAAGTAGGAAAGTTCTTGCCGCAACAAGTTTTAAATGATTAAGCCCATATATATCTATATCTATATATATATATGAATAAATAGTACAGAAATACTGTGATGTGATGAGATGCAGAATAATTTTATAATTCATTAAAATGTAGGATTCTTGCATCAGCACAGTGCATACAATATGTAACATTTTTTCAAAAAGTAAAAGGACAAAATAACCTATATTTGACTACTTCCATGTTAATATTTTAAGCAAAAACGGTTTCCATGTTTTCATATTGAGCAATTAGTCTCTTTAGTTTGTAAGCATAGGTTTAAGTGACATTTTTATGTACAAAAATGGGCTTCATTAGATAAAAACACAGAATAACCTGTACACCTGAGCCTGTAATAAGAAAGAATTGGGAACTGTAGCAATATCTTTCTTTTGAGAAACTATGGTTTGGGAAAGGTTTTGCATAGCAGGGTTGATATTAAACAGAAGGAAACTTTTAAAAAACAATTAGATAAATTCCAGAACTCGGCAGGACAAAGCTTATAGGAATTAGTGCAAAATCTAGTAAAAGTTTTGCAATGCTGCATAAACCAACCATGGAAGATCTTCTAGAAGCTATTATTACAATGCTGTAATACAAGTGTAAGGTTAGAACACTGAAAGGAAAAACATGCAAAATACACCCTCCTCCATTGTTTCCATCTTTTGTCCTACTGCTTACACTACTTTTTCCTTAGTGGAAAACACCCAAAACAATGCAACCAACAAAAAATACAAAAAAAGATGATCTAAAAAAAAAAATATATATATATATGCCCTTCATAAAAATACAAGTAGCTGTCTAACTGATCATTTGCCTGATATCATATAACACACAGATGAAGGCAATGTCTGTTTCATCACATTACCTTTTTTACTAGTACGATCAATTGATGCAACAGGACTAGCACCCCTGAAGGTTTTCTTTGACATGATGACAATGGGCTGGGAATTATAACATGAAGGGCCACTAGTATCCTGGACAAATCCAGGTACGATTAGATTCTTCTGCCTTCTATTACCTTGCAGCCCTCCCTTCCCCTTAGAGGCTTACAGATGATCATTAGCGCACAAGGACACCATCTGTGGGAGAAAGCGATCTCCATTTATTTTGTTTCATATACATCCATAGTTGAATTTTAATACAAAAAGAAAAAAATTAGAATCTGACAAATGTTTACAAACAAGATACCTTCAAATAGATTTTACTCATTTTAGCCTGGTGCAGAGTAAATGACAAATTGTACTGTTATAGTCAAGGCAAGAGAGTCTGTAGTCCAGGACCACTTAGCCCAACCTTTATGCAAGCTTAATTTTTATCTACCATGAACAATAAACTCATTGTTGATTCCCAGTTGTGTGTGTGTGTGTGTGTGTGTGTGTGTGCACATGTGTACATAGCAGCTCCTTTCATAGAAAGAAAAGACATCTAGAGGTCGTCTTGTACTTTTACCTACAGGAATCATGATAAGATACAGAATGGATTACATGTAACCAGGGCTGAATTTTATAAGAAAAAATAATTAGCTGACAAATGAGGGCAGCAATAAAAAAGCGTCTTTTTTGCAACAATAAATAAATACAGTCAAAAGTTTTCTGTGAGACTCTAAACCAGCTTCTTCACTGAAGAGCAGACGTGGCATTTCCATGGAGTTACATTTGACCCCATATTATCTTTTTTTCTTGCTTTCTTTTTTCTTTTTTTTTTTCAATAAACAAAGTTTTCCCGCTTCTGCCACAACAATAAAACCATTTGATCTTGACAAGATAATGGTGTCGTTGACTTTGCTTTTCCCTTGTCCGTTGGACAAAATTGGTCAAGAATATAATTGGACTGTTATGACCAATAAAAACGAAGTTTAGGTCAAGTCTTGTCAGGATAACCTGACGAGAAACATCTGGCTCCTTAATTTAAAATAGTTCAGACAACCAGATTCTTGCTGTGTTTTATGTTTAGGTTAACACGCTGAACTTTAAGAAGCTGTAGACTGCAGTTTGTTGTTATGAGACCTACAGAATACAGAAAAAAGGGAACAATTAAGCACCCTTCATTTTTGAAAACAAGGAAGCTCTTCATGCGATGCCAAGGTCAGTCTGGGGGAAGCAGCCATGTTCTTTCATTATCCTTGGTGCGCAAATGTACGAGAACAAGTAAGAATTTTTTAACCTAGAATATTAAAAATCTTCACTGTACACTAAGCATGATAGTTCACTGAAAAAATCCAATATTAAAAATATACGTGTCTAATAAAAATTACATTCTTAGCCAAAGGGACAAATAGAGAAATTTACAGCAGCATTGCCATTGTGGTAAAAGGTGTGAGTGTGTGTGTGTGTGTGTGTGTGTGTGTGTGCGCGCGCGTGCACGCAAACACACGCTTATTTACATTGATTTGGGGAATATGAAGGAAAAAAGTTATGTTAAAAGAGGAGAAATAGCAGTATTAAAATCACATTTTTCTATTGAAGTTCAGAAAGTCTCCTTTCTAGTTTCACAGTTTTAATCACAACTTTTGTTAGTAAACCAAGTTATTGTACAGTTACCAGGACTAAGTCAAAGTACTTTCTATGGCAATGGTGTATATAAATACAGTATTTCAGGAGTTTACAATTCTTAAATACATTGTTCAACATGGCTGCTAGAATAAAATGTTTATTACTATACATCTGTTTGGTTTTTTTTAACATTAAAAAATTATATTAACTAATCTGAACTTTTTTGGGGGGCAATTTTGAATTAGGTAATCACATGGTACAATAAAAAGAGTGACCCCAACATCCAGTCCTGATTCCAGTTAAAAATTCAGACTAAAGATATCACAATCTGTAAGAAAAGAAAGAACATGGATGGTATAAATGATGAATTATAACAAAATACAGTAATGAAAATAATTTGCAAATAACGCTAGAGATCATAAATTAAAAATGGGGAAAATATGGCAAAGGAAATAGTGGAAATCCATAAATAAATCAAATTTCGATGATGGGCTACACGGGCTTCATTCTGCCTTTCATTTAGAAATCAACAAAAATTCCCTAACATCTCTTCAATTTTATTTTATTTATTTAAGCAGAATTGAGCAAACTTCTCAACTGGCTCCCATGTGCTGTAATGGGAACTATGTAAACGAATATAGGAAGAAGCGACAGCAGGCGGCGAGCTCGCCACGGGCCCCTTTACAGTGCAGACCCGGCCTCCAGGCCGCCTCCGCCCCTCCCCCAGCGTAGGTTTGCGCAGGCCCCGGGGAGCTCTCCTCTCTTTCAGGGGCAGCTGCCACTCAAACTCAGGGTACTACCCGTAAGCTCGGCAGCAGGGTGGATCTCAACCTCCCTCCTCACAGCTTCCCCCTCACAGTTACCAAAGACTAGAGCCTTTCCAATTAAAAAAAAGGCAATTAAAAAACTTTAATTGGAGGAGTAACTGCAGGAGGTATAAATCAACAAGCACGGGGAGGCTGTTGAGTTGTGGACTCCCTAGGATCAGTGACTTGGAAGTTTCAGTACTTAAGATTTATTACACTTCTATTTCTTGTTTTATCAGTTTTATATTGTTTAAAATTGTTACGGTGGGCTGGGGGGTGGGGGTAGATTGTTATGGCAAAACAGAGCTCATGCAACCATTTCCCTTCTTGAGTCCAGGTCTTATTTCCCTATAATTTTAAATGAAATCTTTCTATGCTTTGTCTACAGGTTGATTCTAAAAGTGGAAAATCAATGTAGTATTTACATTATTAGGACTGTGTAAATACTTTTCACTGTAGCACCCACTCCTTTGCTGGGAGGGCATTCTCAGCATTCCTACACAACTTTCTGTTTCTCATCGTTTCTAACTGCCTTTCATTTTCTCCCCTTACAGTCTTAAGCAAACTAGCTTTCCCCCCAGACACCTCCCTCAGAGGAGTGCTCCATTCTCCCTCAATTTAGGTTGCTTGCGGCATAGGCCTGCCATGCAAATGTCACCCTGGGCCAGAACTATTCCCACTGCTATCCGGAATCTCGTTTCCAGGATCCAAGTTCTTGTTTTCTTGGTTTGCTTATTTTGCTAATGTACATCTTAAAATAACTTGCTAAGAAAGGATGCATGGGAAGGAGGTCCTGAGTCCTCACATGACTAAAAATGTATTTATTCTGCCTCTATGTTTGATTGTTTGGCTGGACACAGACTTCTTGGCTGAAAATAATTTTTCCGCAAACTTTTGGATTTATTTCTCCATAATCATCTCTAGCATTCCAGGTTGCTAGAGAAAAGTCTGATACTGTCTAATTCTTGTTGGCTGTCTGTTTTATCCTCTTTAGAAGCTCTCAGAAGAGCTCCTTTTATCCTTGGCATCTGGAAATTTTACAGCGATGTGTATGTGGAGTGGCTTTTTCCGTTTGTCCAGCTGGCTTATTATGTTTGTTTATCAGTTGTCCTCATCATCCCACATACCCCTGCCCCTCTGCCGTTTCCCTACAAAAAAGTAAGCTCCACAGAGAGCAGGAGCTTTGTTTTATTCACTGCTATATGCAATATCTGACACACAGCAGGGTCTCTGCCATATGCTGAACGAATGAATGAATTTGTTTTTCTTGGATTTGAAGTCTTATGACTCTCATCAGCTCAGGAAATTTTTCTTAGATTAGTCTTTTGATAACTTCCTCTCCTCTGTCTTCTCTATTCTTTCTGGAATTTCCATTAAGTGAATATTGAGTACTTTATAACATTTTTTCTTTCATACTTTTCATCTCCTTGTATTTCTGTTCTTTACACTGAGAGAGTTCCTTGATTTTAACTTTACTGCTTGCAATTAAGTTTAATTTTTTTTCTAATCACACCTTCTTTTTCTCAGATTGTTCTTTATTCCTAATACGTTCATTATTTTGTAGATGCAATTATCTCCAAACATTTCTCCAGGGCCATGATTCAGAGGATTGTTTTGTTTTTTAAAGCTGTTTTCTCCGGAATCCATCTTTCTGCTACACGCTGACCTTTCTCTTTTACACTGCAGGCTTTCCTTACATACCTGTTTCTGGTCACACGTAAGAAGAGTAAGTCAACAGACTAGACAGGTGCCTGGAGAGCCATGTGTATGTGTGTAGGGTGTACTGACAGGCAGGTTTTGCTGTAGATCACGGTTTCTCAACTCCACTATTGATACTTTGGGGCTGCATAATGCTCTGTTGTGGGGGGCTGTCCTGTGATTGTAGGAGGTTTAGTAGCATCTCTGGTCTCCATCTATTAGATGCTAATACCACTTCCTAGGTCTAAGTGTGACACACACACACACACACAGTCTCCAGGCATTGCTAAATATCCCTTGGGGATGGGAGGTGGACAAGTTATCCCTTTTGAGAGCCACAAGTTTAGGATAAGGAGGCTGGGGACCTGGCCCTTCAGAGGTCAGGGGCCTTTACTCTGGGTCTAATTCTCTTCTGTCTCCTCTAGTTCTCTGCAGACAGTTTATTCCTTTTCTCTAGAGAACCCTGTCCTGTGTTCTTCCAGTTCTTCAGGCTTCCTATACAGGTTTGCACACAGGGGTTTTGGGAAGGTGACTAGCTCATATACAGACGGTCCCTAACTTATGATTCAACTTACGACTTTTAACTTCACAATGGTACGAAAGCGATATGCATTCAGGAGAAATGTGCTAGGCTAAGCTATGATGTTCAGTAGCCTGGATGTACAAAACGCATTTTCAACTTAACAGTATTTTCAACTTACAATGAATGGGTTTATTGGGACACAACCCTATCGTAAGTCGTGGGGCATTTGTATAGATCTTCAGTGAATCCCTCCCTTTTCCTTTTTTCTTGCCTATTTTATTTCAGAATCTCCATGTTAGAGGCTCTCTGAACAGTAGGCTGTCGCCTCCGCTAGAGAACCCTCTAGAAGGAGTCTGGGCTGTGGCTTGCCAGGCTTCATCAATCCATCCTTTTCCATCTGCTTTCTGTATTCCAGAGTCTCTTGAAATCTCATTAGCTAACTTCCACCATATTCTTTTCACTATTCTGAGTTTATCCCTTTATTATTATTTTCCTGGGGATGCTATCATATTGAGTACGTCATCTTCCATTTTAAGTTTTATAGCTAATGGGTTAACAGATAGGGGATGATAAAAATGGGAACATTTTAGAGATTTTGTATATTTCTTGGTTCTTGGCCTACAGCCTGACTGCCTACATACCCACTTTCCTTCCTTCCTTGCCTACAGTTTTTGATTCCTTTGCTGAGGAGGTAATTGGATACTTCGGTTGGGCTTGTCCTTCACTCTTAGTTTAGTAAACTGACCCTACAATGCAGTTGTTGATCTACCTTGCTACAGGAGGAGAGAGACAAAACAGCCTATAGATTTTCTCTGAGGAAAATTACTAAGTAGAGCACTGGTTCTTACACTTTGGTATGCAGAGTCCCTTGGAAGTTTATTACATAACATAGATGCCCATGCCCCAACCCAGCTAAGAGCTACTCAATCTGAATATCTAAGGACAGCCAACCTTGTGGGCTGGTGGATGGGGGTGGTGCCTAATGCATCTCAGGGGCTACACAGTGGTGGCCGCTACCACAGAGATGGAAGATAGGCTTCTGCTGGAAGAAAGTCATGGGCTTCAGAAGTGGGGCTGAGGTTCAGGTTCAGAAACAAGTCACCAAAGTCACAGTCTGAATAACATGCGAAGTTATTACTCAATGCTTTTGTTACCACAGGTTTAAAGAAAAGGTCTGTGGGTTTAAAGTCTAGTTTTGCCCACAGAAAAAAATATCTAGAAAAATAAAACAATTTAAGATTTCAAAGATATAACAAACACGAAATAAGGAGAAAGTGCTTAAATACCCACTTCAGGGTCCTCCCCTCCCTCTGCCCTATAGAACAGTCATTCTTATACTTCTGTAAACACAACGAGAACACGCACTCTGTCTTACTACTTACTACCTCTGCACATGCCCCATGGCATTTCAGAGAGCACCTTGCATTCTGTAAGCATTTGATAAATGCTTTTTGAATTTTAAAAATTGACTTTAATTTTAAGCAGATCATAAACTCAGCAATTTGTCATTATGAGTCTGTCTTCTTGTCCTTGACAGTATATCTAAGGCTAGTCTTGATTTGAAGGTTCAAATTTACGATAAACTGCATAGGCTCATTCCTTAAAACAGTACAACGAGTTTGAGAAGCTGAAGTAATTCAGAACACTGAACACATCTGCTCACCTGCTAGCTTTGAATCCTTTCAATTTCTGTACAAAGAATGATTCAAGAACTTCTGCACACTGGTAAAAAGGAGAGTCGCTTGGATTGTAGTAACGACAGTTATCAAAAATTTTGGTCATATCTGCCACAAATTCCGTCAGCTTTTCATAATATCGTTTCTGTATTCTTTCTTCCATGGTGGCAAGGTCTTAAAAACACAAAATGTAAAACATTTTCAAAGCTTTAAGGTTGTTCCAATGTGAATACTGCCCATAATCCTGAGTAATAAGAATATACATTTCCTGCCCAAGCCGTTCTGGAACCAAGCTGGCTCACCACTGAAGACGGCTTAGCAATTCATGAAGAAAATAGGAGCACTTTTCTAATTTTGTGCTTGATTGGGGGTCTAACGTATGAATCTTGGCTACTGTTAAGATTTTTTTTTTAAACTTTCGGTTAACTACAGAGAACAGCTCTTTATTCAATTGTTTTGAAATAAAGGAAACCACACCAACATGATCAATACATATCTAAGTATGACACATTTTCATATGCAAACAATTAAGCAAATTATAATTACAAAGAGAAGGGGGATAGCCAGAATTAAGAACAAAATCTCTGTGGTTTTGTATGCCTTGTATCAGACTTTAATAACATCATTTTGTTTTCTATATTCATTTTTATTGTTACCTTATATTGGTGACAAGTGATACTGACTCACCACTTAGAGTGGTAATGATATAAATGGTACACTTAAATCAATTTAAGGGAAAAATATTAGCTCATATGAATAAAAAATATTAGTATGTAATAGTATGATAGCATGTAGAAACAACAAAAATCAATAGTACAGGTAGTATGCAAAAATAACACAGGTAACTGCTTTGGAATATACTGAGCTAAGTATACTTGAAATAACATTAGGTCCTAGGAGAAAGCTGCGTTTGAAGGAAAATTCCACATACAATTTTACATAAAAATCTGGGAAAGTAAAAGGCCAATGATCTCAAATCATTCTAGGACTGACTGATAGACAACACAATTCTAAATTAAATCTCAAGGATTATTTTAGAATTTGAGAAAATGATTTTAAAGTTCAGTCAGAAAATAGAAGTTCAAGAATATCTAAGAAGCACTTGAAAAATAAAACTAATGAGAAAAATTAATCAGACATTTAAAAAATATTAGAAAGTTATGAAAATGAAAAGTGTGGCACTGTGCAGGATGACACAAACATCAATGGAGCCAAATTCAAAATAGGAACAGACCTAGAATTAAGCCTAAGAATTTCATATATGTTGAGGATGTCATTTTAAATAAGTAGAGGAAGGAAGAATTCATTAAAAAATTGGGCTGGGGCAACTGATTTCATATCCGAAGAAAAAAATTTCACCTCACATTAAAGCAAAAATAATTCTAGGTGGATTAAAATTTTAGGGCAAAAATTAAAACCATAAAAAGTACTACCAAAAGACACAACACTATGAATGTAATTAATCACTAAATTGTGCATTTAGAAAGTTAAAATGGCCAATTTTATGTTACATATATTTTAACACACACACTTTGATAGTTTCAGTTTATATGGGTAGAGGAAAACCTGTAAATCAGAACAACTACCAAAACGCACCTAGCCTGCTGACACTCCAAGCATGCTCTGGGCCCATCTCTTCTGTGTGGGTCATAAAGGTTGGACAGGAAAGAGTGAACACTTAACACACCACACCAGGATTTTACTGTTTCCGTACTTAAGTTCTGGGTACTTACGCCTGACTAGTTTTAATAAAGTATATGAGTAGTGCTTGGACATTTTATGATTCCAACTTAATTAGGTATCCCTTAAAAGAAAAAAAGTATTAGGAGAACATATAGGGGAGTATTTACAAACTAGAGTAGGGAAAAAGATGAAAAACATGGCTCCAAAGAATTTATAACGATTCATACATGTGAATCCAAAAATGCTAAAAACTAACATATGCGCCCTTCAAAAAAAATCACTATAAAACTTTTAAATTCCTTACTATATAAACAGCCCTTACATAATTAACAATATGAATATCGCAAGAGAATCCAAAATAGAAAATTCACCTAAAAATATTCAAACAGTTAAGTAATCACCAGTTATTAAAAATCATGCAAAGCCACTTTCTTTGTCCAAATTAGCAGAAATTAAAAATTATATAAGAGAGAGTATTAAGAGTGGCAGTATACTTTACATTTTAGTCTCTACATTTTTTTTTTTAATTTTACTAAATTTATTGGGGTGATGTCGGTTAACAGAATTATATAGGTTTCAGGTGTACAATTCTATAATACATCATCCGTATATTGCATTGTGTTTAAGACCCAGAGTCAAATCTCCTTCCTTCACTATATATTTGACATCTTTTATCCTTTTCTACCTCCCCCCACCACTTCCCTCTTTATAGTTCTTTAACATCTGCATTTGTACCCCAGACATATTATTTTGAAATAAATATATGCAACGGAAAAAATTTCCTCTCATAAGAATGATAATATTCAGTGTTTTCAAGTGTGCAGAATGAAGGGTATAGATATACACTATTAGTGGCTCAGTTGGTTAAGAGCTCGCTCAAGAGTGCGAGTTGAACTCTGAGGAACAGCAGTTCGATGCCCAACCTGAGCTGAGCTGCTGCTAAGCTGCCAACAGGTGGCAGGATGGCTCAGCTAAAAAAAAAAAAAAAATCTCTGCCATACAGATATACACTATTTACACTATTAGTGGAAACTGGTTCAATTTGCTGAAGTGCAATTTAAAAATATTTATAGGGCCGGCCGAGTGGCGCGGTGGTTAAGCGCTGGCTTGGGAAGCCAGCGGCCCCAGTTTGGGTCCCACATATGAGGGCCAGTGACACTGTCCTCAAAAAAAAAAAAAAAGAAAAAGAAAAAAAAGAAAAAAGAAAAGCTGAAAAAATATTTATAAAAAACCTAAAAAGTATATATACCCTTTGACACAGACATTCTAATTCTAGGAATTTTTCCTGAGAAAACCAACAAGCGCAGATGCACGATCAAAGTGTTGTTTATAGTAGCAAAAACTGCAAACAACTGAAAAATCCATTAAATGGGGGAGGGGGGCATGATTAAATAAATCACCTTAATTTCATGTAATTAAAAAACAATGTGGGGGCTGTCGGAGTGGCTCCGTTGGTTAAGAGCACGTGCTCTGACTAACAGGGTCACTGGTTCGATTCCCACATGGGCCAGTGAGCTGCACCCAAGCTGAACTGCCACTGAGCTGCCAATAGGTGGCAGGATGGCTCAGCTGGTGAGAACATGTGCTCCTAAAAACAAGGTTGCCGGTTTGACTCCCACATGGGATGGTGGGCTATGCCCACCCGCAACTAAGATTGAACACGGCACCTTGAGTTGAGTGGCGGAGAGCTGCTGATGGGTGGCCGGATGGCGACTTGGCTTGGAGCTGAGCTACCTGCACCCTCCACAACTAGGATTGAAGGACAACATGGCTGTTCCCCAACAACAACAGAAAACAATGTAGGTCTATACCACAGTTGGTGTGAGAGAGATATGGACAAGATTACAAAGTATATTATAAAACATGATAATTCATATAACCCTATTTTTGTTTCATAGAGTCTGCTGATCTTGTTGGTTCCCTAATACTCGAAAAGAAACTACTATTTTCAAGTTAGTCTATATCTTCCTAGGCATTTTCTATGCATTTCCAAAGTACCCTTAGACAATATATAATTGTGTACTGCTTTAAACCTAGGTATTGTTCTGTAACTTTCATTTTTCTTTCAATATTATGTTTATGGAGATCTATATTATGTTTATGTACATACATAAGATGATGTTTACCTGGGTGGTATTAAAAAAAGAAAATAAGATAGGAGAATAGTCTAGCTTTTCAAGAATAGAATTTTGGTTAACTAACAAGGTATATTCAATTTACAGAGTATATAAAGCTAGTAAAATCATGTTACTGAAGATTAATGACACAAGAATATGTGTGTCAGACAGATCATATAGTGTCAATTTAAACACACACACACAAAAACACACCAAAATGTAATGGGATTCAGTGAGGAAAAGACGAAAGGTGTATTTTATCTTTTCTTATGTTTTTCTTTATTGTCTAAATTTTCTTGTGTTGTTTTCCGAAGTAGAATTATCTATCTATCTACCTACCTACCTACCTACCCATCCTTCCCCAAGGTACTTTCTCAGAGTAGGTTATACAAATCCAAAATATAAGGATTAACTTCTATCTTCAACATTTAGAGAATAGAGGCAATGACTGCTTATTTATTTTTTCAAAGATACTTTTAACTAAGCCCTCATTAATCTCTTCCACGTTTCCTTCTCTTTGAAAAGCTATCGTCAAACACAAATCCTTCCCATTAAAAATATTTTTAAAATTGAGATATAGTTGATGTTTAACATTGTATAAGGTTTAGGCATACAATATGATTTGATGAGAGTGTGTGTGTGTGTGTGTGTGTGTGTTTATATTGCAAAATGATCACCACAGTAAATTTAGTTAACACTCACCATTACACAGCTGATTGCTACACATAGCTACAATTGTTTTTTCTTGTGAGAACTTAAAATCTACTCTCTTAGCAACTTTCAAATAAACAATAAAACCCTTCCCATTTATAAAATGCTTAGCTGGCTTTTGGAATACTTCTTTCATCAGCTGGAGCTAATCCTTTGGCAGTTTTGGAAGCTTTTATCTATGCTTTAATTTTTATTTTTTGCAGATAAACTATTTTTAATATAATCACTGTAGCTTTCCATCTTAACACAATCACTTGTAGCAGTAACTTATTACTCCTCTCCCTCCCCCCCTTTTTTTAACCAGGAAATAAAGCTACACTCTGTTGGATTTCTACTGTGGCTTCATCACATTTGCTGAACTCAGGAAAAGATAAGGAAGAGGTGACAGGGAAGGATGAGAGGCTCACATGGACCCTAACCATTCACTGATTTCACTCATTCTTTTACATGGCTGTGTAATATTCTGCTTATATATCATTTGATTTAGCTGCTCCTCTACTGATGGCTATTTATTTCATTTACAGTATTTTTGCAATTATAAACACTGCTGTGATGAACAATGTACTTGCACCAATGTAAATCCTAAGAATTGACATTGCTGGGTCCAAGGCTATGCACATGTACGTTGTTAATTCATAGTCCCAGTTTACCCTACAAGTTACCCTACCAATGTATACTCCCACCAAAGCTGCTCAACTTATCCTTATGATATAATTTTGGGAATGACAAATATATGCAGGCTCCTGATAAAACTCCACATTCAACCCATGTACTTACCCATCGGTTCCTTAATAACACCATAATAATCTGGTGCATCGTTAGGATCCACTGGTTCAAGGAAAGGCCAGGCCATCTTATGGGCCTACCACAGGGGGAAAAAAAAGCATCATTATTGTCAGGTGAAAATACTAATTCCATTTAAATTTGCCATTGAAGTTACTCCATCAATCAACCCTTAAACTCCAAAAGTCAGGTTTAAACTGGATACATAAAATTATTTATACCAAGATGGTTTTTGCTGTGGTCACAAATTATCTCAGATGAGCGCACTCTATAATAACAGTTCTCAAAGGTTGTCTGAGGACCGTGGCATGGGGTGTGGGAGGGTGCAGCACTAGCTTAGGAGTCAGTAAAATTGTACTCTGGTCCCTACATGACGACCTGCCCACTAAGTGATGTTGGCACTGCAGGCACATCTGTAAAATTGGGGTGGGATGAGTTCTAACTGTGGAATAGTTACCACTGCTGGCTAACGAGGTGGCAGAGATGATGTTAAAGAACATTCAACCACGTTTTGAGACTATTATTCTCCTTTCAGTTCTTTCAATTCTTGTGATTATCATTACAATAGGAGAAAGTGTCAATCTAGCACTCCTAAATCTTGAATACATCTCTAACATTTGCTAATCTCAGAAGCGACCCCATCTCCTTTTAATTTTTAACAAGGGAGGGAAGGCATTGGTTCAATACCTTAGATAAGCATTTGTATCTCACTAGAACTTAATCAAACTGTTTTTCAATCTGGGGTGTTGAGATCAAGTTTTTTCTTTTAAATAAAACTTAGGTTAAGGAAAGTGAATCACGGACAGGCTGAGTGGCGCATTGGTTAAGAATTGAGTTGGGACGCCAGCGGCCCCAGTTCGGATCCCACAGATGAGGGCCGGTAACGCTGTGACCTCTACAGCTAAGATGGTGAACAACAGCTCCACCTGGAGCTGGGTTGCCATGAGTCGCCGGCAACGGCATATGCTGCAGTGGGGATGGCCGACAACTGGCGTGCACTTTCGTGAGCTGCCATGAGCTGCTGTGAGTGGCTGTCCAATGGCTGGCGAGCGAGTGCCTCACCCAGGAAGAGAGCAATGATCACAATACCAACATGGGCCAGTGAAGCAACGTCCTCCACAACTAGACTGAAGAACAAAAGGACAGCAACTTGTCTGGTCCCCTCCCCCAATTCCCCAATAAAATCTTTAAAAAAAAGAAAAGTGAGTCATTTAAAGTACAAGTGTTAGGTAAACCACAGTGGAGCTAGTCTGTGGATACGGTGAACCTCATTACATTGGCATGTGAAGGACTGGTCTGTGGAGCACTTCACTAGACTGGCGGGGAGTCAGTAAATAATCAGGTACTCCAAGGCTGGCAAGCTCAAACCTTAGAAGTGTTTCCAAAGCCACGCCGCTTGATTTCCTCTTCAAACACTGTACACAGAGTGGTTTCTCACCTGTAAAGAACGCAGCACCCTCTTCAAACCCTCATAATCTTTCTCTGTCAGTGGCGTGAGCACTGTCATGGCATCTTCTGTCGACTGGCACTGTGGACAGACATACTCGTCAATGAGCTCTGCCTCACTCTGCAAGATGCCCACGCAGCGCCCATGGTACCAATTCTGACACCGGTCACAGCCAATATAGAATCTGCAAAGTCCGAAATGGAAATGTGAGTTCAAAACAGATGGAATCACATTCCTTATAACTTACTTTAAAAGTGATTAAACATGCACCTGAAAATATTCTAACCCTGGGATATAAAACAGATTTAGTATTATAATTGCTGTAATACTTTTGAAGATTGACGTTCCTATGTGTTAATTTAGTATTTCTGATGTTAAGAACAGACATTAAAAGTTTATTAACAACACTGTATAATATTAGAGAACCAATACAAAAAAAAAAAAAAGTAAAACATTTTAATTGACTTTAAAGTTCAAAACAAAATAAAGCCAAAAATCTTTCGACAAGTACCATATGGGAAGCTGATATTGACCACCCCACTGGGAGTTCAAAATCCTATAAACCAATAACAGTCTCAGAGCTTGTATCCAAATTAGTGTTTTTCTAACCTACAAGAAAGCCATTTCGAACACTGATGAAGTCCAAACAAGTCAGGCTATTTTAATCTCATTAATTTCTATGTTACATATTGAAGAATCAAGTCTACCATTAAACCATATTTTTTCCAATGAATCTCAAACATTCACTATGAAGCAACATAAATTTTGAAGGGGGGTAAAGAGAGAAAAAGAGAAAAAAACTGGAAAGGAATTTGTAATGTAAGTGTATACTATACACAGAAAAATATCTTGCTTTTCATTTTAAAATAAAGAACCAGTCAGAGCAATTTGGCTTCCTAAATTATTAAATATGATGCTCTTATCAGAACTCACTGTGACTCATCATAAGGTGTTCTGCAGATACAGTACAATTCCTCACTGCTGCCCTCTTGTGCCCGTTTACAATCATTACAGATGTACACATCCATTTTCTTAGCCTCCTTTTCTGTGATGCCAACACATTCTCCATGATACCAGTTAGTACAAAGATCACAGCCAATATAGAACCTAAAAGTATTCACAATGAAAATGACAATGTAATTGTCATTTTGAGCTGCATGGTACTTAAATCTGTCTTCCCTGCGCTGATTCACTTTCTTACAGGATAACTTTCTGCAATGAGTCAGCTAGACACCTTGAATCCGACCATCCTAACCCTGGCAAGCTACAGCTTCTGACACTGTATCAAGCATGGAAACATAAAGTCACTAACATCGATTTCAACAAATACACTGTTTAGTGAAATATGGGTCATTAAAAACATACTGGAATTTGAAAAAAAATAAAGAACACACTGATGGTAATGTCTGCTTCTTAATGAATGTGTGTAAAACTGTAACAGGCACAAAAACCAAAGCCAAAGAATCAAAGACTTACATCTGTCAAACCTATGCCACAGAAGCCATTTCAAAATCAGGGCTATTTCTTAGATAGGTTTGAAAATGTATCGCACGATTTAAATTTGAAAACAAAGCAAAGCGCAAACACCAAGTAGAAGTTACACTACAGGGAACATGCAGGTCAGCCAGGTGGAGAAGAGAAATGGTCAAAATATGATGTGAAGAAGAAAACTGAGAAAGGTACATGGAGTAATTCAATTTCTGTCAAGTTTTCTAAATAAATCCTGGAATTTGATCTGTCACAGATGATGACACGGCCAGTTAATACAATGGTAATATAATGTGTCTGACGCTGTGGAGAGTGGCCATGCTAATTGGCTGGTAAAGAACTGCTGCAATTCAAAACCAGGGACTCAGGGTGTGGAGGGCAGTGCACAGGTGGCTATCCAGAACAGTATCGGCGGGGTGGGGCTCTGCGGGTGTGTAACTGGGCGTTAATCACATTCGGTTAACCCTCACGGCTTTTGTAATGTGAGACTCCCAATGACAAAATGTCAAGTGTCCCTATGACCAACACACAGTACATCTAAAAGTGTTGATCGGCACTGTGAAGGAATGCCATGTCAAAGTCATAGCAAGAATTAGGATGAATCACAAGGAACCAGGTTGGCCTTGCTGATGCCTGGTTCTAGCAAGGTGTTTCTTGGTAGGTTCACCTAGAGACACGGAAATAGTTCTCAGGCTTTATGAATGTTAAGGAATACACGGTTGTGTGGTTTATCTAGTTACCACTAACTTTTTCTCTCGCATGATTTTTCAGTGCCACAGGTGGGGGCCTTCTAGGTGTTTTTGTATGTTTCCCTCACCAGATGGTGGGCTTGTATGTTCTGGAAGTAAACTCAGGACCTGAATGTCAAGTTTTAATTACTCGCACTAGATTCCCAAACCAGCCAAGTTTGGTACAAGAGATTACAAACTACTCCTAAAAAGCCACTAATTCAAATGAACCTGGTATATTGAAATGTTAATAATGACAAACTGAAAAATATGAAATATCCACAAGATAATGAGGCAATCTCAGTAGAATGAGCACATATACATGTGTGCCTCATTTTATGCAACTTATAAAATAAATTTCTGTGATCTGGATATTTTCAATATGCCAAAGAAGACTGTTAAAAGAAATTTCACAAGCAGATATTTTGTAAAGAAAGGAAATCATGTTCTGTTTTGTTCTATAAATCATTTAGTTTATTTTGCTTAAAGGGAGGCACACTTGTATTAGGCCAAGGGAAAAATCAGTTAATAGGGTTCCACTGTTTTCATTATGTATAATTCCCAATATAAGACAATGAAAAGTGAAGATGCCTAAACTGATCTGTGTTTACTTCAACACACAGCTAAATCTACCAACAAAAAGTTTTGATCTAGCACTTGCAGATTATAATTTAAATAGCACCACCAAAGCAGCTTCAAGGTTGCAACTTAAACATCATTAAAGAGATCACAATTTTATTTTAAAAATTGATTAGGCATCCATTTAAGGTAGACATTAAGCATTCTTAATACTAAATGATCGTATTTTATAGCACAAATAAACTTTTCAGTACTGTAAAAATATCGTGGTTTATTTTGGCTTTAAAAAGCTGGCCTAACATTTAAGTGTTTAAAATGGAAGCTAAATACTTAGTTGAATGATAAAAATGACTAAAAAATGAAACTACATTTATAAATAAGTATCTTTAAAATCTTTATAAATCACTAAATACAAATCACAACTGTCAAAAACAGCTTCCAGCTGCCAGTTTTATCAAATTTTGAGTGTCTTACTTAAGAAATGAGTGAAAGGAACACTTTTTGCATTTTTCTGACTTTTGTCCCCAACAAGTAAATGGGAACTTGGACAAAAATAATATTGTTACGATATTCCAATACAAAAAAACATAGAATTAAAATTAAACAATAAAAAGGCCAAAGCCACGCAAACTCGAAACCTCTTGCGTATTCAGAGTTTCTGTAGAATTTGATGTAATCATAGGGTTGCAAAGATTCCCGAAGGGCCACTCTCAACTCCGGGCAGCAATGATAACAAACCTCTCTCCAGACAGCATTCCTGATTGATCGAGTTCATCCAGAGAGAGGAGGAGAAAGCAAAGGAGCAACAGAAAGCTTGTTTTTGACAGAAAAGAATATGATGAAGGACAAACACAAACCATGAACACGTGAGGTAACAAATTTCTACTTTCTAGTGTCAAGGTTAAGAGTATCAGATGCAGGACCAGAGAGGAAACATCACCATTACTACCCTTACTTTTAACAATTTTACTTCATGCTCCTATCAACATACTCTTTTCCTTCAGAACTGATGATTTAACTGCTAAACTTTAAGAAAATAAACTAGAGCTCAAAAGGGTCTACTCACTTAGATTCATCATACGGCGTTTTACAGATACAGTAAAGCTTCGTGTCCTTCTTAGTTTCCTTTGAGGTAGTAGAAATCATTTTCTTCTTCTTGGACTTGGAGCTTGAGTCTCTTTCCTCTTCCCGCTTCCTCTTCTGGGAAGCCGCAGGCAGTGTGGCCGTGACCGTGGCCGTGGCCGTGGCCAGGGGGCCCGAGTGCTGTGGGGGAGGCGGAGGTGGAGGCGAAGGCGGGGGGGCCGGAGGCGGGGAGGTGGCAGCTACTGCTGTGGCCTGCACCATTTCTTTTTCTTTCTTAATTTTCAGGTCTCTCTTGAGCTCTTCCTATTGTTAATTAAAGACAACACAAGACTATCATTTGACTTACGAAAACGCATGCTCTGGCCAGAGGATGTTACATTACCTCCCTTGTCGAAGCAGCTCCATAGTTCAGCCTAATATGAGGGAGTTGTGGCAGTTCCAAACAAGAGTGCTCCTACTATACCTTAAACCCAGTTAAAAAAAAGTAGAAATAGAAAGTGGAGATTATATAACAACTAGAAAGCTGCTCGTTATCCTCAAAAGAGATCTGACAGAAAGATGCCCAAGTGTCTAAAAAGAACATCCCTTCCCGGAATGCCCTTGTCATGTCCTGGTTATTTCAGTCGTGGCTCAGGACGCGATTTCAAGTGTCCTCACCCACTGGCTACCTTCTTCTGGCCACTGCTTCTGTGCCCTTCGAGTGATACTGATCACGAACTAAACATCAGAATGTGGTCTAATCAGCCCAGGGCAGAATGAGAGATCTGCCTGGTTTATTATGCTCCCATGTCTAGAATTGAAGGCTGCAGGCAGAGTATTTTCTTAATACAGATTTTGCCATAAATTAAAATCCTTATTTTTTCCCCATAGGAAATACTTTACAGACACACCTCTGCTACCCAGTGCTGCAACTTATTCTTAGAAAAACCACTATGATTGGCATCCGGGAACAACCTTGGTGTAAATAAACCATAGCTATGACCAAGCTTTTACACATCACAAAAATTCTAACAAATAAACCCGAATGGTCCTGGATTAATAAATGTATTTTTTTTTCCATGTAGTCTAGATAGTCATGTGAGAAGATAAGCTCTATGACTATTCAACAAGACTTTCTCTCTTTAAAAAGAAAGTTGGAACTTGTTCCTAGGGAAGAAAGTCAATTTTGAGTTTCATTTTATAATTAAAACAGGTTTGTAACATACTGAAATAGACTGTAGGAAAATCAAGATCGTCAAGACACTGCAGTGGGTATACACTTTGATCTCTCCTCCAAGAACATACTGATGATAGTAAAATACAAGAAAGAGAAGACTGAAAATACACAGCCATGCTTGATACAATATAAACGTCCGTATGGAACGGAAACTCGAAACTGTGAACAGGTCCGAAGCTGCAGGCCTGCTGGGCTCCAGATCCAGAAGCAGGAAGTGGTAGCCCAACAACAGTAACAGCTTCTGCGGGAAGAAGGGGGACTCAGCACGCTTCGTGTGAGGTGGGGTACAGGAGCGGGCTCCATGTTTGATGTTAGGGTTGGCTGCGTGATGCTGGGCTTCAAGAGAAGAAAGAAAACAAAACAAAACCCCTCCACTTAAAATACCAAATGCAAACATGTAATGTGAAGAAAGACTACCAACAAAATCAATAACTAAATCTGAATTCACTCCATATGAAATTAATTTTATAGAGCAATTTGACAAAGATTTAAAAATACATATGTTTGAGATATTCAAAGAGCTAAATGAAGGTATAAGTTCTATTAAAAAATGAGTAAGACATTATTTTATCAAAAAGAAAAGCAGATGATGATGGAGGAGGGCTGAAAAGATGGAACACAGGACATTTTTAGGGCAGTGAAACTTACTCTGGATGACACTGTCATGACATGATCCTGTGTACTCTATGTAACATGGATACATGATATGCATTAGTCAAAGGCATAAAACTGTACCACATAGAGTGAAACAACGTGAACTAAGGACTTCCGTTAGTAACAGTGAATCAGTATTGGCCCATATGTAGTGTGCCACACTAATGCAAGACGCTAATTAATAGGGGAAAGTGGGAGTAGGGGGTAGGATCTGAGAATTCTTTATTTTCTGTATAATTTTTCTGTAAATTTGAAAATGCCCTAAAAAAATAAAGTCTATTTTAAAAAAGACAAGCAGAAATGATAAAGAACAGGTAGATGTAAAAGAATGATCACGTATCTTGAAAATAAAATATAAAATCATTATAATTAGAAATTATTTTAAAAATATGCTAGTACATATACATTTGAATGTTGCCCTTTAAAGCCAATTATATCAGCAATAAATTCTACTAGTCAAAACAATGTGGAATATATTCTTAACGTATAATTTCTTCCTTGTTAGGTAAGTAATACATTGTCAAAAAGAACACCATATGTACAATAGAATATTTATAGTAATGACCTTTTTAAAATGGCTGCATAGTGTATTGAATGCAGAAAAAGATTCGGTATATGTTGTCTCCAGTGAGATTCTGTTTTGAATAAAATCTGTTTATATGACTACACATCTTAAAAATAATATATACAAGATATATTTTAAAATTATTTTAAAATGGCAATCTTTGGACATATGGATTTACAGATTATTTTTATTTGATGGCTAAATGTAATTGTTTTGAAAGGCATTTGAATGTACTCGTATGTGTCCAATTTATTTATATATAAAGGATACAGACTACAAATATTTTCACACTTTGCACAGAATATGGAGTGGGAACAGTATGTGAAGCACCTTAAATGTTAAATAAGTATTTGTTGAGTGACCTGAATGGATACCTCACATTATAAATACCATTCTGCAACTTGCACTTTTCATTCAAATATTTATCATGAAAATTTCCTCAACGAATTAAAAAACAAAAAAAGCACCAATCCTACACTCATCATTTTGTTAAAATGGCGTCCATCATGTGGACACACCAAAATGTATTTTATCCAGTGGTTCTGAACTGAGGGTGGTAACGGTACGTCTAGAGAGTATTTGAATGTATGTAAAGGGGACAAGGTCACTCTTTTGGTTGTTACAATGAAGGGAATGCTACAATATTAAACTTGGTAGTTTTGTGTAAAAACTCGACTGTCGAAAGGCCCAGAGTGCGCCTGGTGAGAAACACCGATTACCAATCTCTTCTTTGTGGGCTTTGGGTTGATTCCAGATTTTTGTTGTTAATAACATTCATTATGTCCTTCTCATATATCTTAGATGATTCCAGAGGTGAAATTATGGATCAAAGTGTATCTACATTTTACAATCTTTTCATACATATTGACAAACTGTTCTCTAGAAATACATATTTTTTCTAGAAAAAACAGTATTTTCATTTCTTTCATTAGTAGTTAGGTTGAATATCTTTTTATATGTTTATTAGTATTTGACATTTTTAGATTTGAAAACTCTGTTTTTATGTGTCTTATATAATTTTCTACTAGAGTATTTTTTAAATTTCAGCTTTTTTGAAGCTGAAATATAACATGTACTTTTACAACTGACAAATAAAGTTGTAAGCTTTTTATTTTATTTTAATTTTTTTAGCTGAGCTGTTGGCAGCTCAGCGGCTGCTCAGCTCGGGCTGGGCATCAAACTGCTGTTGCTCAGAGCTCAGCTCACACTCTTGAGTGAGCTCTTAACCAACTGAGTCACTCAGCCAGCCCAGTTGTAAGCTTTTCAAAGTGTACATTATACTGATTTGATTTACATGTATACTGTGAAAGTATTCCCTTCACCTAGTTAATTAGTGTTATTTTTTTCTTATTTCTTAAAGAGCTCTTTAAATTTTAGGAATATTAATTCTGCCATTAATGTTGCAATTTTTTTCTTGTTATTGTTTTTCAATGTTGTTTATGTTATATATATATAACATATATATGTATATATATATAAATATATACATACATATATATATATAAATAAACTTTTTTCTTCTTGTGTCATCAAATCTATCTTTTCCCACTTGTGTCATCAAATCTATTTTTTCCCACATGGCATTTGGAATTTGTTATGCCGAGGAGTGATTTTTCCCACTCCAAGATTACAAAATGACATTCATGTTTTCTTCTGTTATTTTTGTGGTTTCCTTTTTTACATTAAAATCCTAATCTATAAAATTTATCTTAATTTAAGGTGGAAGGTAGTATATTATATATTCTGTTGTTTCTGTGAATTGGCTCTTCTGTTTATTACACTTTGACAATGGTTACAGTCTCAATATTTATCTAGGGACTACGTTACTGAATTCTCTCATAAGTTTTGGTAATTTTTCTTTTGGAAATAATCTTATCATACACAAAAACAATTTTATCTTTTTCTTTCTTTGCTTGGCTTAACACATTAGCTAGAATTTCCAGAGATGCTCAATAATAATGTTGATTTGGGGCATTATCATCTGGTTTCTGATTTTTGTGGGAAGATTTCTAATGTCTTAGTTATGTATAATGTTGATTTTTTGGGGCTGATCAATCTTTTAATATTTCTCACTTCTTAAAATATACTATGTACTTTTATAGATGCTTTAATAGCCCACTTCTTTTTTAAAAAACTTTTATATGAATAAATGTTTTCTTTCATTTTTCAATAACTTCCCCAAGTAAGCAGAGGATTGGCAGTACCTGACAGGTCGGTTACAAATAGGAAGAAATTTGGTTTTATTTAATGAGCACACTTTATTTTTCATTCTTCCATCATTATTTTGCAGTTTCTCTGTCTACCTTTTTCATGAAATTTGGCACCTAATAACTTTTGGCAAGACTGTGTCACAGAGAATAAAGCTGTTCCCAAAAGACTTCTTAAATGTTTAAGTCAATAAACTAACCTCTTCAAGTGTCCACTTTTAGAGATTACAATATACATTTAGATATAAAATTGCTACCTTGTTTCAAAAGACATATATCTCACAGCTTTTTACTAAATGTACAAAACTGTAAATTCTAGAAAACAAGCTGCAATATTAACCTCAACCAAAATTTCATGGGGAAAAAAGAATGAAATTAGTTGTTAAATAATGGACACACAAGGACAGGAAACACCTTCTCACCTGCACTTCGATTTGCAGATCCTTGTCCAGGAGTGCTCTCTTTTTCAGGATTTCAGCTTTGAGCTGCTCTTTGTGTTTGAAGAGCAGTGCAGAGAGCTTCGTAGCATTCTGCTTGCTACGTTTCTGTTCCACACTCTCTTCACGCTTCCGTTTTTTCGCTGCTTGTTTTTCTTCTTTATCTATCTTATCCAAAATATACTTCATCACCTGGTTACAGACAATCATTCTAGAGAGAAATACACAACCTATGTAATTCTGGGCATTTCATTCCAAAAGGCTTAAAGACATGATTTTTCAATGACTGGAAAGCTTCAAAAAGTGATTCCAACCAGCTATGAGAGCCTGTTAGTGCCAGGGGTTCTCATTTAATGAACTTCAGTTAAGATAAAAAATATAAACTCAGAACCTGTGCCTGTGCATGCTAAAGAGAAGAGACTGCCATACAGTGAGACCCTGTGTTACTGGATTATAAGCATTTCTCCCTACCTTTGATTCTCTTCTCTTTCGGCTGGAGTCATGGTCTTTTTCTGTTTTAAATGTTCTATTACAGCATTATGCTTCATCACCACCTTCAGGACAGAACAAAATCCAAAAGTGCATATTTTATAATGACCACAAGTTGGTACACAGATAACAGTAGAAATCGGAGCACAAGTATGTGTTTCCCACAGAAACTAGGGATTTTCTATCATAACACACATAACAATGGAGCTACTGCATGGTCTGGGCTTACCACGTACTGATCACTGAGCTAAGGTAAGCACTTGGCATGACCTCATTTATTCCTCAGAACAACACTGAAAGGTAGGAATAATTTTATACATAGACACAGTAGGTAATATGGCTGCAATTACAGCCTAGCTATCGTTCTCCAAAGGCCATGTTATTCACATTATGCTCTCTTCCCACACATTAATTTGAGATTCCCCCACCACCATCCCACAGATGAGGTGAACACATTAGGGTAAAGACAGCTTTTGTAATACGTAATTCTTTTTTTTTTATTGAGGGCAGTGTCACTGGCCCTCATATGAGGGACCGAACCGGGGCCGCTGGCTTAACCACTGCGCCACTCGGCCGGCCCTGTAATACATAATTCTTAATTTACAGACTACATAGTACTCCAAGATGGGTCACAATGCATTCGAACATATTATACATGATGTCAATCTTATGAGAATATTACCACAGGTCTTTAAAATTCTTTTGTTGTTCAAAAAGTGCTAACAACAGTATGGTATTATAATCATCAACCCTGCTGAGACTAGATATTAAGTATTCCAACCACTAAAAAGAAATTACAATTGTGACATGGTAGAGACTCTAGTTATCGCTACAACGGCAATCAAACTGCACTATATAACTGTATCAAATCAACACATTGTACACCTTAAATTTACACAATATTATATGTCAAATATAAAGTGCTTCTACATACATGACCTCCCATAATCATTACAATAATCCTGGGTGGCTGGAAAGAGAGGAAGTTTTAGTGAGGATATCGCTTATAGGAAGTAAGTTTCATGGACTGGGAATGGGAGACCCAGGCAATGAATGCAGGTCTCATGACATGGGAACACTTGAAATCCACACTCAAACCCCTAACTAGTACCGAGCGGTACATGCTATACATACAAAGAATTTTCCTCCAATAATGCTGCAGGATGTCATACACATGATTTCATTTTAAGTAGAATAATGCTTACTCATCTAAATTGTCTTACTTCACTAAGGTGCTACTGCATGATGCCACTTTTTACTTCAGCTATGGAATAATCGTTATTTAAAAGTTGTTTATAAAGGTGTGGCTAGAAATGCAAATGAGTTTAATCTGTCTATGATTTGCTTAGTCTACATGCAAACTAAGGGACGACAACTGTAAATAACTTCAAACAAATTGCCATGATGCCTGAAGTGGATTTAGAACTTCATGAAATCTTCTCGTTTTGGATTAATGATCCTTAAACTCCTAACTACATGCTTCCCATCTTCTTTCTCCCATGAAACAAGTAGTTTTTTCTAATAAGCACTGACTGTTTATAGTCAACAGAGAGTTTCAAACCATAGCAGACATTCAATATTTTTTGGTCAATCCAGTGCTGTTCTAAATCGAAACATCAATGACTTTTGTCTCATTTAGGAAACCTAACACAACCAAACACTAAGTCTAATGCACAGCACAATAATTCAAGCTACTGAACATGCTGCTTTTACTTAATAACTTTACCTGTTTCTGAATGATTTCACTTTGATTAGAAGCTTGGAGGGTGTGTTCCCGCTTAATTTCTATCTGTTGCTGCTTCTTCTTTTGCTGCTGATCCCTGAGTTGCTGAACCCTCTGCAACTGCTCTTGCACACTGGCTGCCTGCACTGTGACCACATTCTGAATCTGGTGAGTCTGCACAGGGCTGCTTTGCTGAATTTGAATAGGTAACTGGAGTTTGATTTGCTGGGGCACACCACCTTGCTGAGCCTGTATCTGAGCCACAACCTGTGACTGGATCTGAGAGAGAACCTGGACTTGTTGTTGCAGCTGAGGCACAGCAATGACTTGGGGCTGTGGCTGCTGTATTTGTAGCTGAGGACGGGATGGGGATGGAACAGTAACTTGACTTAACGTTTCTCCTGATGAAAGAGTTTGAGGTGAAGACTGTACCTGGGGTTGTGACTGTGGCTGGCTCTGGGAAGGTATCTGAAGAGATGTATGTGGCTGAATTGGAATCGGTTGGGAGGTTGTAGTCTGAACCTGGGCTTGCTGTCCAGGAGATACCTGGGATGGAGTTGAAGGACGTATTCGAGTCTGTGGCGGACTCTGGACGCGAGCAGGAGACTGTCCTTGGACATGACTTTGAGGCTGACACTGTGCTGCAACTTGGGGTTTGGATGACTGTGCTTGGGTGGGTTGTGCTTCAGAAGGGATATGGGATGCAACAGTTGTTTGGGGCTGAACTTCAGGCTGCGTCTGAACTTCAGGCTGAGCTGGGGATTGGGGCTGGGTTTGGGGCTGGGGCTGGGCTGAAGGCTGAGCAGTCTGTGGCTGGGCTTCCGAAGGACTCACACTTGATGACTGAGCTGGTGGTAGGGTTTTGGCTTGTTGCACCTGTGTCGGAGGTGATAATTTACTCTGTCTTTGTTCACTTGTACCTGTGAAAGGAAAGACCAAATAATCTATTACTCTACAACGTAAGACTGAGGTTAAAGAAGAACTTGAAGGGGGTTTCCTGAAGGTGAAAATTCTGTATTTCAGTACAGAAGATTGATGCTTTAGAAATGCTCCACTTAGACACTCGTGGGTTAGGATTCTCTTAAATTAGGGAGCATGAGCTGTTTCAGGGCCACCCTCTGCTGCTGACTCCCCAGAAAGCCTGCTTCCAAAGCAAGGCGTAGTCTCTGGAAATCAGCCAGGTCTTCTGGGCCAGTCTATGTGGCCCTCATTTTTCTCCTATGCCATGGTGGCAGTTAGTGACCGCAGCTTACAGTAACAGGCTAACAAAATGGTCCTGGACCTGCAGCTCTCACCTGTAGGTTATGAGCTGAGTATGTCCACCAGCTCTGAGATTAACTCCATGACTGAGTCAGTGCCTAAAAGGCTTGGGAGGAGTAAGTATAGGTACAGTTACCGTAATAGCCACTATGCTTCCTGCCCCCGCCCCCTTTCTATATTTTTTATGGTGGGATGGAGATGACAGGGAGTCCGCAAGAATAAGATATCTTATTGGGATCTTGTGAAGCAGACCAGTCAGATGTTAGGCTTATTGGCTGAGGTATATCCTCCCAAAGAGAAACTCTGGGCCTCTCGTCCCTCTGTGGGCCCAGCAGCTCTGGTGATAAGGTGCGGTGTTTCCAATAAACCCCAGGTTCTACCTGCTGCTGTAGTGGAAACGGTGGTGGTGGTGGTGGTGCTGGTTGCGGTGGCTGTTGTTGCCAGTGGGGTAAACAGGAAGCGCTGAACAGTACCATTTGGCATCGCTGCTTGCATCAGCTGCTGTCCTGGACCTGGAAGTACAGTCACCCCTTGGGGTATCAACTGCAACTGTCCTGTAGTTTGACCTTGTCCTTGTATTACTACTGTCAAACCTTGATTGCCACCCTACGGAAAAAAAACACACATGTAAACAGTGTTCAAAGCATCAGTCTGTAAGTATACCATTTTTGTGTTGAAAAGATCTTACAGTGTAATGAAAATATATATTTGAATGTCTATGGAATGGCAGCAGAAGGAATTCAGATAAGAACCTTTATTTAAAAAGACTGACTGAAGCTGTTGAGTGGAAAAACCATGAACTAACACCCCAGAGTTCCAGTCTAAGCTCTCCAACTGCACAGCCAGGTATCGGTCTAGCAGTAAGATCACTCCTCCAGAGTTCCATTTACCAAATTATAAAATACAGTAGTCCCTCCCCTCCCTTATCCATGGTTTAACTTTCCTCAGTTTTAGTTACCCACAGCCAACTGCTGGAAATATTAAATGGAAAATTCCAGAAATACGTGATTCATAATTTTTAAATTGTGTGCTGTTCTGAGTAGTGTGTTGAAATCTCGCACCTTACGCTTTGAGCCACCCCTCAGTGCCTTAGTAACCCTCTCGATGATCAGATCGACTGTCATGCTATGGCAGTGCTTGTTGTGTTCAAGTGACCCTTATTTTAGTTAATAATGCCCCAAAGCACCAGAGTAGTGATGCTAGCATCTCGGACATGCCAAAGAGAAGCCACAAAGTGCTTCCTTCAAGTGAAAAGGTGTGTATGTATAGGAATAAACATATCTAGTATAGTATATCTAGAATATATACAATAATACATATATATATACACACACTATATATACTATATATAGTATATATAGAATAATCATAGTATATCCAGGGTCTGGACTAAATGTGGTTTCAGGCATCCACTGGGCGACTTGGGATGTGTCCTCCAAGGATAAGGGGGTGCTATAAAAGGGCACTGAAGGGAATGACTAACGTCAACACAACATGCTGATTTTAAATCATGATATTCATATTTTTTTACAATTTTCAATGCATCTTTATATATACTGCCTCATTTGATTTTTCTCACAATGGACTTTTGCCTTTGTGGAGTAGGGAAAGAAAATATTACTATAATCTTATTACTAAATAAATAACTCAAGTTAGAAAATTCAGTCCCTTGCCCAAAGTTAGAGACTAAGTTAAAGGTGAGATAAGATGAGGATCCCAAGTCTCTTAGCTTCAGTTTTTCAGTATGTACCAAATTCTGGTGTGTGTTTGTATGTGCTAAAGTGAAAAAGCTTAGACTTTAGCCATGGAATATAAAGGAGGGTCACTAATGTCCCAGAAATGATCAAAATGGGGGCCAGGAACTAAAAACTCTGTGTGTACCCTTTTCTGTCCAGGACTTATCAAATGCAGTAACCGTAACTACCAGGAACATGGCAGAGAATTAGAAGAATTTTATTTTTCTCACAGAAATGAGCCAACCCATAAATTGTGGTGGTTAAAGGGTTATTCATCTTGCTGTTATAGCATAGTCTAGTTATCTGAGGTTTACTATATCCTGCTTTTAAGAAGTGTTTTTGTTTAACCTAGAGAGCCACCGTTTCTTAAAATAAGTATGTTTTAATCTCTGAAAATAGGTACAAGTTTTTAAGCTTACAGCAAGAATAAATAAATGAGATCATCTCTAATGTTACAATTAGTACTACTAATGTAAGAAGTCATGCTACTTACGTGGCCCTGTGTTAACTGGGTGAGTTGCGCCATGGTAAGCTTCACCTGCCCTTGCTGCGGACGAGGAGGCTGTGAGGTTGAAGACTGTAGGTTTGCAGCGGATGGTCCAGAAGGTAAGCCTTTCTGTCCAGGGCTGGAGGAAACTGCATTAGGGGCAGAGATTGCAGTGGAAACAGGCTGCCCTCTGATAATCTGAGTCACCACTTGTTGAGGAGTACCTAACGCAGACGGCAAAACATTATAAATACTTACATGCCCTCGGCAGTATTCTGAGATCAAATATCAATACTTCAGATGAATGTATTCTTTGCAATTTTCAAAAAAGACTTATGGGATGCCAAGAGCCCAAGGACGCATGCAGACATATACCCACACCCAAAGGATGCACCTCATTGTCAGTGAGCCTGTTTTCAACTAGCTACTGACACCATTCTCCAGTTCCTAACTGTAGTAGAGTGAAAAAACAACACTCTTCCTATATGTCTAAAGTAAAATGGACAAGAGGAAGACAGAAAAGAATGTGTAAAATACACCACTTACAAGGCTGCCTTTCCTTAGGAATATGCGGTTTTAAAAAAATTTAATATATAATTAATTCATGAATTTTAAACAAAACATGTTAAAATATTCTGGGCTAGTTACATTTATAAATAAGCTTGTCTTACAGCTATGTGCCAGACAGGTTGGGAGAACCATGAGGGGAGGATCAGTGTATCCTCAGTTAAGGCACACTTTGTCATATTGAGCTTCACAGATGTTATGTTTTTGTCAAATTGAAGACCCTCCACCGGCAAAAAATTCTAACTTGCTTTATTGTGATACTAGATTTACTGCAGTTGTCTGGAACCTACCCAGCAATATCTCTGAGGTATGCCCGTACTAGTGCAAAATGCTAAAAGAATGTTTCTGTAGTTATTGTTCAATAAATATCTAATGAATGAAGTCAATTGGAATGGCTCCACAGTCTTTTAAAAACTCCAGTTTCTCATTTAACTTGCTGAAACTGTAAGAAAAGACAAGGTGGGATTTTTTCCCCTGGGGGAGTAGTCTCTAAGAGGAATTATTTGGTAGCTAATTTTGCATTTACAAAGTCCTAATTTGTTATTAATTAGTGAAGAACATCACATTTTCGAAGCTTTATAGTCACCTCTTTTTTTCCTCTGTGAATACACATATTTTTGTATGTATTCCTTTTAATGACCGGTGTAAATATCACTGTGTATATATAATATTGAACCTAAATGTCAAAACATGTAGAATACTTCCCTTTTTCTTTGTTTTAAATAACTCCATAAACTCATAGACACAGACAGTAGTTTAGTGATTACCAGAGGGTAAGGGGAGAGGTGGGTGGCAGAAGAGGGTAAAAAGGATCAAATATATGGTGATGGAAGGAGAAATGAGTCTGGGTGGTGAACACACAATGTGATATATAGATGATGTATTACAGAAATGTGCATCTTAAACCTATGTGACTTTACTAACCACTGTCACCCCAATAAACTTAAAAAAAAAACAAAAAAAACCCTCCATGGTAAAATCCTTATTTATAACTTTTTATGAGTTTCTAATTATTTCCTTAGAATAAACTCACCTGCAAATTAGAACACAGTACTAAGTTGGATTTTAGAAAGGTTATACCAATTCATACTCCTACCAACCCTGAGGGCCCATTTATCTGAACAATGGAACCCTAGGTATTATCCCTAAAGGAAAATATTCCAGCATCACAAAGATTATGATCACGGTGCCTGAATTCCTTCAATTACTACAGCATTTACATCTGTCAAGTCGTTATACTTCATTTGTGAACTCTCTAATATAGTTGCTTCATACAGATTAAAGATATAAATGATGAAAATGCATTTTTCCTACTTCGTTGTCTCCTTTTTAATTTCATTTGTAAATGTATTACAGTTTTTTTTATGTGGGTTTTTTTTATTTTTATTTTTTGGCTCTAATTATTGCTTTTAAAGGTTTCGTGCATTATCTAGCCAGATAGGTCTTTCCAAGTATGTTCTCAGTCATGGTATATGTTAACAAGTCTATTTCTGCCCCTCTGCCACTGTTAGAAAATGATTATTCCAGTATCATTTACAGATAAATCCAGTCCTTCCTTTCTGATTCAAATTGATGCCTTTGTCATACAACAAATTCTCACATATAAAGCTTCCTTAATGGTTTTCTATTGGTCTACTTTCCTTTGGTGTCACACTCCTAACTCTGGAGGCTTAAAATACACTTTAAAAACTGGCAGTGAAATTTTGTCACCATTCTTTCTTCTAAACTTTCCTTGGTTATTCTCATCCATTCATTCTTCAAGATGAATGAAAAACACGGTACAGCATGTGTAGTCAAGTACTTGGATTTGAGAACTTCAGAACCCTAACACTATATCCTCGTATTGCAGTTCGAGGAACAATACATAAAAGTTATGTTAGGGCCGGCCGAGTGGCGCGGTGGTTAAGTGCTGGCTTAGGAAGCCAGCGACCCCGGTTCGGGTCCCACATATGAGGGCCAGTGACACTGCCCTCAAAAAAAAAAAAAGAGAAAAGTTATGTTAGTTGATCACTTGGTACTGATATAGTGTCACAAAAAACACAGATGGACAGGGCCTGCCGAGTGGTGCGTTGGTTAAGCACTGGCTTGGGATGCCAGCGGCCCTGGTTCGGATCCCACATATGAGGGCCAGTGACACTGCCCTCTACAGCTAAGATGGTGAACAACAGCTCCACCTGGAGCTGGGCTGTGAGTCCCCGGCAATGATGTAGGCTGCAGTCCCTGCTGCAGAGGGCTGCCATGGGCTACAGTGAGCGGCCAGCAGCCAGCGTGAATGGCCAGGAGCCAGAGTGAGCTTCCAAGAGCCGCTATGAGCGGCCGTCCAGAGGCTGGTGACCGATCTGCCTCACCCAAGAGCACAATGATAATACCAACATGGGCCAGTGAAGCAATGTCCTCCACAACTAGACCGAAGAACAAAAAGGACAGCAACTTGTCTGTTCCCCTCCCCCAAATCATCAATAAAAATCTTTGGGGGTGGGGGGTGGTGGAAAAAAAGAAGCTATATTTCTTCTTAGAATTGTGCTAAATTTGTAAATTGAACAGGAAAGATTTAATCTTTCCTTTTTCTGAAACTTTTTTATAAGGAATTGTTTCCTAACCGTTTTGAAGAATTTTACCCATAAAACCATGAGGTGTGAAATTATTTTTTGTAGGTAATGCTACAGCAACTTTCTAAATTTCTTCCCTTGATATGAGTCATTGAGATTTGAAAGTTATAAGCATAGTATATAATTATGCCTCATTATTCAAATAGATTTAGTTCCTGAGTATGAATAGTAAGACTTCTCAAAATCTTAACTCAAGGATACCTGTTCATAATTCTCTTTTGATTTAAAAAAGTTCATTCTATTTTCATAGCACTTTCTCATTCCAACTTCTCTAAACTAGCGTTTTCTTCTCTTTCCTCAAGATTAGACTTGAAAAAAAAATGGTTTAGTATTTGCCTTTTGTTTTTTAATTATTACTTGTACTTTTATTTTACTTCCTCTCTCCTGTTTTCATTTAAGACTTGTTTTATATATTTTTCTAATTTCTGATTAAGATATAAGAATATGGGGGGCTGGCCGAGTGGCATGGTGGTTAAGAGCTGGCTTGGGATGCCAGCGGCCCCAGTTCAGATCGGGCCCTCTAAAAAATAAAAAAAAATAAGATACAAGAATATGGGTTTTTTTGTCTTTTGTTCACCAACGTAGTTCAACAGCCTAGAATAGGTGCTCAAACATTTGTTAAATGAATTTGCCTCTGAATTCATCTTTGGCAGCGTAGCTCAGTTGCTAATCTGTCTGTAATTGTACATTTGATGTTTCCTTAACATAAAAATTACTTAAGACAACATACATTTTAAAATTTCCAAGCCAGTAAAGGTTATTACTATAATACTTTAATATTAATTTCTAGGTTTACTACATAGAATATGGCCTATACACATTCTACTGTTTGGAATTCGAGGTTTTACCTGTGATGTATTATATGACCATTTTTGTACAAATTATCCATAAATATTTAAAACCAATGTGTATTCCTGAAGGTACAAAAGTTTATACACAGCCTGTTTCTGGTCTACTATGCTTCTGTTAATCCTTTCTTGATTTCAAATAGTTTTTGCTTTCTACATTTCAGTAATACTCAATTCATAAAAATCCAAGATTGGATCTTCATTGCAACCTTTATCTTTAAGCCAATCTAAAATGACCCTCTTTGTCCTATTTAATGTTTTCTTTTTTTTTTCCAACACTGACTTCTACTCTGCACAAAATTAGTAGAATTATCCTTGTGCTCCCCACTGTGCCCTTCTTTCTTTATTTTTGGTCTTTATTGCATGTACTCTTAGCCATCTTTTTATTTTTTTTCCTTTGGTGGTAATTTGATTTTAGATATGTTTCTCAAAAATGTATAGTTGGATTTTTTTTCCCACTCAATCTTCATGGTCTCCAACTTTTAATATGGAAGCTTTAACCTATTCATATTAATGAAGGGTTGGCATTGTCCTTGTAACCTTGTTTTATGCTTTCCGTTTCAATGCTTTTTAGCAGTTTCCTTGATTCTATCTCTATCTTTTGACAAAAGGACCATTTTCTTTGCTCATTCTTTTTATTTCCATGATTTGAATGTATATATTCCATTTATTAGAAGTCTAAAAAACATTTTAAATAAGCATACTTGGATCTATTTTGCAATGCCAGATATAAAAAAATATCTAGGAATGCATCTCATGATGGATTAGAAATTTAGTATGCTTCGAAGTCTTAATTCACATTGGTATTTTCTAGTATGTAGAGTAAGAAATACAGAGTATTACAGATTTCCTGGACTGGTTGTTTAGATGTAAAATGATAATACTGGATGGATGAATACCTGGCTGTACCATCACAGGTGTTCGAATAATTGCCTTTCCTAGTGTTGATTGTTGGAGTGGTGTTCTAATCACCGTCATACCAGGGCGGATCTGAGGCCCTGTGATCACCTATAAATGACACAAAAGACAATGAATTAAAATGTTTTTAAACAACTATGGCATGATTGACTTGTAACACAGATCTTCAAACATTCTACATTGATAAACATGTCTACAGAAAGGACAAAGGCTCTTGGAAATTACATTTTAAATTATATTAAGCATCAGGATACAGATGGAATTTTTTTTTTTTTTTTTGAGGGCAGTGTCTCTGGCCCTCATATGTGGGACCGAACCCAGGCCACTGGCTTCCCAAGCCAGCGCTTAACCACTGCGCCACTCGGCCGGCCCCAGATGGAATTTTGAGGGAAGAAAAATTCATTCAAATGACATCACATGAAATTCCTTCCTTGTCACTGATACAAAGAACAGCCTACAGACTGGAATGCGACCCAGGGAAGCTCTCTTCTATAACCGCCACAGCTGCTCACAGGAAAACACTGAGTTTTATTTTCCCTGAGCTCCAATCCATATCTGTAGCCTAGGGAATATAAGAATAAGACCAGAAACCAAATGTCCTTTCAGTGTTAACGGAGAGTACAAAGCATGTTATTTTCAGTTGTATAGTGAGGTTCAGGATGCTTTCAAGTCTGCAAAACTGTGAACTTTTTCCATAATACTAGGGCCAAAGAAATGATGTTTCTAATGTGTGCATATCAGCTGATTACAAACTAAGGTGCTGTAGATTATATTTTTCGATCTATTTCTTAGCTTCATAGCAAAAGTCCTTGGGTGGTCCATTGCTGTCCATTATTTTATATAAAGGAATTTCCTTTAAAATAATACAATGAAGGAACTTCCTTTATATAAAATCCTAGAAAGCAACTCTTATGATTCATAAACTACACTAACGTGCTATTAAGTACATGTTAAAAATGAACAGTTCGTGTATCATTGTTTACTTAGAAATATAACAACAGAGTGTTTAAAAGATCAGTACTTTGTCACAGATTAAGGAAAAGGCAAAGGAAAATTAGAAGCTGGATTAATCCTGGGAAAGGCCACTAAAAGCCTGTGGTTAACACTTTGGAAAACCAAACAGGCCCGTAAGGAATTCTTACTTGTGAAGTGCTTGTCGTTCCTCCCGAGCCCGCGGTATTGGGCCTAATCGTGACTGTTGCTGTCCTGGGCTGGAATGAAGTAAAGGTTTGCTGGCTTGCACCTGTACTCGATGGAATGATACCCAGGACTTTCTGCTGTACTTGAACAACGCCTTAAAAAAAAAAGAGAGAAAGAAGTAATTACCAGCTGCCCTTTTAATTAAAAGCATCAGGTGTTGTTTGGATTGTGAGTAGATACTACGTGTGGCAGGGTTTTATAGTGGACTACATAGAATGTGAGATCCGAGGACTGAAATCAGTGAAAAGGAAATGAGAAATAATGGCAACAGTATGATCTGGCAAATGTGAATTAAAACTCTTCACATTTCCCTTACCTCCTTGTGTTGCTGGCACATTTACAGCGACAATCTTGCTGTTTGCAGGAAGTGGCAGTTTGGTAATTACTTTTCCTGCCATAGTGACTGGATTGCCTGTAATTTGGAACGTCTGACCTGTGCTGGCAATGGTTGTAGCAGATGTGGCAGCTGTACTGGTGGCTAATGGGGTATAAGACATTCAATAAGCTTTAGATTTAAAATAACCAGCAACGTAGTGATTTCTAGGAAGGGCACCAATGCATGAAATGTGGTTCATTTTGTATTTAAAAAAACAAAAAAACAAACAAACAAAAAACCAAAAAAACATTCCTCTCCACTCAAAATAAGTGAACTATGTAAATGTTGAAAGTGAAATAATGTAAAAGAGGAGTTTTGCTAATGTAATATTATGAATATTATCTGTAACAAACCAACGGTTACAGCTTGTTTGTCCAGTCAGCTGCAGAAGAAAAACAATTTTCTAAAGAAATGTTTTATTTCAGCAGGTAATCGACTGAAATTCTTTTTCTTAAATGAAAGCCCTCTTACTTAATCTCAGTTGTGTACCTGAACTTGACTGGCCTTGCTTCACCCAAGTAGCAAAAGTCTGATGGAAGCTCTTGTTCTGCTGGAATGTTACTGTAGCTGGAGATCCAACTTTAGTAGTTAGTACCATTTTAGTTCCAGGTGTGACGGAGCCACTCAGGGGAGCCACCATAACTTTCTGTGCTGGAGAGATGGTACTAGTTGTACTGTTTGTTGAGGAAGTAGTGGACGCTGAAATTACTGTGGGCTTCTGCTGTTCCAGTCGTTTCTAGAAAAGTCAGGGAGAGAAAACAGGAACCAAAATAGTTCTAAATAAAAATAATACCATTCTGCAACAGGTTCAGTTATAATTTCACCCAATCTAAGAAACTGCAACAAATTTCAAAAAAAAATTTTACTTCTGAAAATATGCCCACATAAATTTATGTCGAATTTAATTTCTTGAGTTAGTATTTTTATGACTCTAAGTCACATATATTTTTTTAAAAGGAGTCTTCCATAATGAAAAGCTAAAAATAATCAAGTTTTTCCAGCCCTTAGAAATATCTAAGCTTCAGACTGAAAATAAAAGACGTGGGTAATCTTAAGGGAAACAGGAAAACTTGCTGCTCAGCAGTGGGATTTAGAGCAGATAACAAATGATAAGAACTGTAAAAGGTTTTCAGTTTACTGTAAAGCTAATTTATCCCATCATAAAGAACATATCAGTGTGTAAATATCACTATTCAAGTTGGCAAACCTGCAATCAAGCAAGCTGAAAATTATAAAACAACTTTTCTAGACTTCTTATATTTTTCAGTTCAAACGTATTTTACAGAAAAATACTTTAGACTGTTTTATATAGAGTGGTATAATCTCATCTTTCAGACTACATGTTAAAGAAAATGAGTGTATCTTTTATCTTGGATTGCTAACATCTCCCTACAGCTCACAGACATGACGGTGTACGCTTACACATGTAAAAACAGGTGGCATGGATTGCAAAGCTGGTGGCAGATGCTTTAACTTCATTATCTCATTTAATGTTTACACTAACCCAATAAAGTTGCTGCCATTTTAAATTAAAAATGAGAAAACTGAGACTCAGAGAAGTTGTGTAACTGGCCCAAGGCCACAGAGCTCGCTAGTGGTGGAGCTGAGATACGTACTAAGACCAAATTCCAATGCTTAACTGGAACTGTCCTGCAATTGGAAGCTACTCACCAATGATATCACACCCAGTCTTCTTAGGAATATTGCTGTACACGGCCTCTATGCCTGAATATATTGTGAGGTATTTTACATAATTTCTCAGTCCTCAGAAAAAAGGGAACTTAGTTTTGGATCTTTAGATAAGCCATCTGACTGAATCAGTGAAAAAAAAAGGATGCAGAAAAACTGAACACGTATTTATTAATAGAAGTTATTTCCTGGGGGTATGCCTTCAAAACTAGACATGTTGACTATCTTTGTAAATAAGCATGTTAAAGACATTTTAAAAAGTTAAAACATTAAGTTACATCGCAGAGATGACTAGAGACCTGCATAAAATGAATACAGCACTAGCCAGTTTTTCTATGAATGAACAGGTAAAATCCAAAAGTGCTGTCATCTCAAACTTTGATATAAGTGAAGATAATGAACTACAGTAAGCTGATATAAAAGAAGTTAATAAAATGTGAGAAGAAAAAAGTAGTTTGGAATGAATAGTTGGTTTATATAACATGCAATTTTTAAAGTTATGTGTAACTTAAGTTACTGATTAAAAATGGACATATATCTATTTTCATCTATATCTTGAACATTTATATATTCAAGCTGGCTAAAAACTTTTACAGTATCTTAACAGAAAAAAGGGGTAATCATCTTTTATGTGGGTCCCTAATATTCAGGCACATATGGTACATTATTTATAGCTTTATGATTATCAATTACAACAAACTCTGTTTACAGAATTTTAGGACATTTTGTTTTTTTGTAGATTTTACGGATTGGAATTTTACAGGAAAAAATTATCTTTAGAAATGAGCTTCTAAATTATAAACATAAAATGTAGGAAAAATCTTATTTCACAGGTTGTTCCCCAAATATGTATACTTTCTGCAAAAGTACAGCTTGGTGTATCCACAGAGATACTTTCAAGTAATAAAATTAAGATATATATGAGATACGCTTAAAAATAAAACCACATGAATACGTAATTACTGTGCTTTTAGTGTACATGAAATGGACTAAAAATGTCAATTCGTTGCCAGGTGGGGCTGGTGGCGACTCCCCCACCTGCTGGGCAGCCAACCGCTGCTGTCTGAGGTGAGCCTCCCCTGGGGCCTGGAGGTCCTCGGCCTTCTTCTGTTCACTAACCTTAGCCTGTTGCTCAACTGCTTGTGCCTTTTCTTTCTCCACTCTGCAGGAAAACAAAGGAGGAACTTATCAGAAATAAGCCAATTAGGCATCTGGCATCTGATATTAAGTAAATCTGGTCGACTTTCACATCATACAAAAGTATGAAATTATTTCGATTTGAAAAGAAAACATTTAAATTAAGATAATTAGAAATTGACAAATGAATAAAATTAGAAACAGGACTTTAATAATAAGTGATATATAGCTAGTACTTGAAATCAAAGGTAAAGAAAAATTAGGACACATTGAATAAACTATTAAAGGCGTAATTCTTTAATTATGACGTAATAAAACCTTCAAATATCTGGTAACATGTGAACCATTTCCTTACCTCTCAGCAAACGCCCTGATCTCCCATAATTCCAACTCCTCTTCAGCTACCCAGGTTTCGATAATAACAGGGCCAGTTTGCTTGGGCGTTTCTGGTCTCTTTGGCCGCAATGCGCTTGATCGAAGGCCTTTCCTCTGAGGCGTAGGTGTTTCTATGGAAAAGAAATCAGAATATTTTAAGCAATGTAACTTTTAAAATTGCAGTACTTCTGGCATCTCCTCTTATATACCATGCAAAGCAGGGATTGGCAAACTTTTTCTTAAAGAGCCAGATGGTAAATACTATGGGGCCAGATGGTCTCTGTTGTAACTTCTCAACTCTGCCTTTGTATCCTGAGAGGAGCCAAAGAGAGTACATGAGTGAGTAAGCGTGGCTGTGTTCCAATCAAACTTTATTAACAAAAGCAGGCACATGGGCCATGGTTTGCTGGCCACGAACATAAAAGGCCTATGACCCTTTACACAGCCTGTTACTGCTGCCTGGGACACTAAAGCCCAGCCTCCCAGCCCTCATCTGACCAACGCCTGTGTATCCTTCAGACCCCAGCATGGGAACGACTTCCTTCAGGGAGCACAGCTTGTTCTTTCCCCGGCTGGGTGTCCTCGCCATGTACCACTCGGGCGATCTGCAGTTTCTCATCACAGCACTGAGAAGGGGGATTTGAGAGTAACCAACATAATGGAGGAATGTGAAACTAATATGAATAGAAAAGATATCCTAACAATAAAAAGTTTAAAAATAAAAAGCAGAGAGAGACAAGCAGTGAACTGTTCCATATATGCAAGGCCAGGGAAGCAGTAGACTCAAAGGGAAGCAGCAGAAGGAAACTGAGATCGCAGCAGGCCCTGGGTAGCAGTGACAGAAGCCAAAGAAAAGTGACTCAAGGAGAATGCAGTGGTTTGCACAAAGGCTGTGAGGTCAAGACTGAAGCCAGGTCAGGAACGCCTTCTTCCAGCTGGGTCTCTGCCTGTCACCCGAGCTATCTAATACTGTTTCAGGACAACAATGTCTTAATTATGCTCATATTTTTTCATCTACTAGGACAGGCACCCCCCCTTACTGGTGTTCTTTTCAAAAAGGCCATTCTTAGTCATTTATTCTCCAGGATGAACTTTTGAGTTAATTCAATCAAGATTCAAAAATTAAATGTATACATCTGGGGACAATTAATAGTATGATTCTATCTAAGGGCAGCATTTTCCTTTTACACAGTCCTTAACAGATTATTTTTGGTAAATATTTTTATTGCAATATAAAATAAAATTATTGATTTTTGTCTATGTATCTTGAATCTGGACACCTTACTGAACTTTTGAGAATAGGGGGTAGAACTCACTCTTCCATGTATTCGGGCCCAGTGCCTATCATGTAGGTGCTCTACAAATGTCTCCTGAGTAACTCTTTGGCCTCTTGGAGTATCTTTACCTTGTGCACTCAAGTATTTCCAGTAGCTTTAACCCTTGAGTGAACAGATCTTCACCGACCACTTATGTATCAGCTGCTGCGCCAGCTGATGGGACTATAATACAACAGACAGACTCAGGGGCTGCCCTCTTGGAGCTGATGGTGATGTCAATCACAACTCCACCTCTTCATTTGAAGAGGTATTATTACAGCTCTTTGTACCCTCCCCGTCCTCAGCATAAATGCCTATAGGCGTCAATGTATGCCTAGTGGAATCTTGCTATGTTTACTACTTCAAGATCATTTTTTAAATAAAATAGTTTATAATAAAAAGTATCTTGTTTATTTATTGAATAAAGAGTTAGACAATTATAATAGAACTTCAATTGATAAAAAAGGTGGCTAACAGGTCACTAATGAAAGAACAGAATTCTTTCCATCCCTTACCTTTTGGTGCCTCTGGAACACCAATGGGGCAAATAATTTTTCTGATACAATATTCAGAGCGAATGCCGTAAGGACCAACATCACGCCTCTTAATGATTTCTGTTGTTGTGATTTCAGTTTCAGATGTTTCTATGGGGATTTAATTCACAAAGTATTAATAACTACCTGAAAAATTCAGAGAACAAAAAGGTATGATACCTGCTGCTTTAAAAAGGAGACACACATGGAATAAACTTTTGGAAACATCTGATTAATTAATGACCCCAAGATTACTGTTGAAATGCAATAAAAACACTGAGTTTCTTCCTCACTGAAAACTTCTAAACTGAGCAAAATGCCGTTTGGGGGCAACTTAATTCCTGGTGGCAAAACTCAGCCAAAATAATAAAATCCAAGGACAGGAGTAGTAAGCATAGCGTTTCAGATGTGCCAGTTTAAAGGATTTTTACTCGAATAATAAACATGTTTTAAAAAATTCAGACTGGTGGGCCGGCTGAATGGCTCAGTTGGTTAAGAGCGCCAGCTCTGAGCAACAAGGTTGCCGGTTCGATCCTCACATGGGCCAGTGAGCTGCGCCTGAGCTGAGCTGCCAATAGGTGGCTTAGCTGGTGAGAGCGCAGTCTCTTAACAAGGTTTCCAGTTCAATTCTACATGGTGGGCTACTCCCATCCACAACTAAGATTGAACACAGCACCTTGAGCGGAGCCGCTGCAAACTGCTGACGGGTGGCTGGATGGCGACTGGACTTGGAGATGAGCTTGTGGCACCCTCCACAACTAACACAACTAAGACTGAAGGACAACAACTTGGCTGTTCCCCTTCCCCAATTCCCCAATAAAATCTTTAAAAAAAAAATTCAGGGGCCGGCCGAGTGGCGCATTGGTTAAGCGCTGGTTTTGGGATGCCAGTGGCCCCGGTTCGGATCCCACATGAGGGCCAGTGACACTGCCCTCTACAGCTAACAACAGCTCCACCTGGAGCTGGGCTGTGCGAGCCCCGGTGATGGTGTGGGCTGCAGCCCCTGCTGCAGTGGGCTGCCATAGGCTACAGTGAGTGGCCCGCAGCCAGCGTGAGCGGCTGGCAGCCAAGAGTGAGCTGCCAATAGCCGCGGTGAGTGACATCCAGAGGCCGGCGACCGATCTGCCTCATCCGGGAAGAGCGCAATGACGATACCAACAGTGAAGCAACATCCTCCGCAACTAAACTGAAGAACAAAAAGACAGCAACTTGTCTGTTCCCCTTCCCCGATTCCCCAACGCTGTTCCCCTCCGCCAATTCCCCAATAAAATCTTTAAAAAAAAAAAAAAAAAATTCAGACTGGTTCCCACGTAAGTGCCTCACCCTGTAATTAGAAACCCCGTTCCCTGCCCCCAGGATTTTATAGCATGTGCTTCCAAATGTTAACTAAACTGTATTTTTAAAACACAAGCGCTGCATTTTAATAAATAACAGATAGGGCCGGCCGAGTGGCACCGTGGTTAAAAGCTGACTTGGGATGTCAGCGGCCCCGATTCGGATCCCACATGTGGGGCCAGTGACACTGCCCTCTTAAAAAATAAATAAATAAATAAATAAATAAATAAATAAATAACAGATATACTAAAATTAAGCAAACTGTCAAGTGATTTTTCTCTGTAAACTGAAACTAGAAAACAAAACCTCTCACCTGTCCGTGTTGTCCCCCCTCCTGGAGGAGCCTTGGCTGCCATGTCATCCCATCTTAGACTTGCCCACAGTAACCGCAACATAAGGCTCACTCCAGCTAAGGACTTCACAGTCTGGAGTCTGTATCTGAAAGAAACACCCAAGAAAAACCCCGGATGTGTATGTATAGACACACACACATACACATTCTACTAAACTGATGGCTGTTTCTTGTCCTTATGACTTCAATATTTATAATACAGTTTTGTAAGCACTTTGGCTATTATATGTCCCTTAATAAGAGAATTATTTGTTCCTTGGCATACCATGTACCTAACAACTGCAGAAGGGGCTGTAGCCACTTCAAGTGCCATATATATTTGCACAAGAGCAGCTTCACTGCAAGATAGATATGGCAACAATTATGAAGATTTTATAAATGTAGCCTAATTCCAAAATAGTGTTAGAAAAATTATGGAGAGCAAATATAGAGAAATAAATGTGTTATAAATGTGATAAAGAGTTTTGAAGGATTAAAGTCTTAGCTGATTTTTGCTGAAACAAACTGGAAATGTTTTTATTTTCTCAAAGAGCAAAACAAAAAAAGACCTTGCAAATCCATTAAGACCTTTCCAAATGGACAGAAAATTTTGTATCCAAATGGTGGTTCTGCAAAGCATAAACTAGATGATGACTACTGCTAATATTAATAACACTTTAACAACATTAGTATAGTTTTGGAATCCTACAACACAATGAATAATAAAAAAGGACAATACTGTTGTTAGTTATTAATTAGAAGACAAAGGAATCTCTGTGTTTTTTCTAAACATTGTGTGCAGTTACTGAACACTTTAGATATTTTCTTTAAAATAATATTAAAAACACATTCTAAAACGAATTTACAACTGAAATGAATATCATGTTCTAAAATGGAATTAACCATAAAACATTTTAAAACAGCCCTAGGCTATCAATTCCCTGTTAGTGCTCTTTGTGTAATGACTTTGTTGACATTTCCACACACTTAAATGAATGCAGTGGGTGACTGCAGTGTAGAGAAAAACTTCTAAAACTTAAAAGAATGTCCTCCTTTTACACAGGTAGAGGGTAAATCTCAGATCATTTGTATTTCAAAGGCAATACTTTCTATTCTTAATGTTAAGTTGGAAAAATGAACAATGTGAGCAAGGGAAAGCTCTAGCTAAAAAGTTGCTGCCACTTCTTAACTTCCCATCGCCCATGTGACACCATTATTTTCTTCGCTGTGCTACCTATCACCTGTGAACCCTGTGACATGCACAGAATAATTTTTAAATTACAGGGCAAATGTTAACTACTGTAGGGATGTCCTGGAAAGGGGAAAATGTGTGTCTCTTTGAGGGCACATCCTATGGAAATACCTAAGGAGCTCTGGATTCATGAGAGAAAAAGCAAATAAATATTTACTTGGAAAGAGAAATTTTTTTCTCTTGGTCTCTCTTCTTCCTCCAATCAGTCTCCACAAACAACTTTAAAGCATCTCTATTTTACAATGGAAACACCAGATAGGGAACACACCTCCTGTATCAGTCTGTTCATATACTCATTCAAAAAATATCCGAGTGCCTCCTATGTGTTAGACTCAGTGAAAGAAGCTAGGGACACACAGAAATGACTGATAATCTGTTCTTGTGTCCTCAGGAGCTCTAACAGAAGACAACATAAGGGAGGGGCACCTGATGTGGCTCAGGGATGGGGATCAGAGCTTGGCTCTTGCCTCTCAAACGACAAGCATGTGGTGGTGGCTGACTGGAGGCAAGGGGCACACGTATGCTTAGGAGGCGAGTGTACAACAGCACACACTTCCCAGAAACCACACCCAGTGTGCTATGGCAGGAGGGAAGGGGTGCAGGGTGCAGCAAGAGAGGAAGCTGACACAAGAGAGGAAGGCCGAGCCAGAAAGTGCTGCACCAAATGGACGGATTAAAGAGCCTTCAAGACAATCTATATTAAGAACTCTGCAATTTATCCAATACTCGATGGGTTGTAATGGGAAGTACTTCACAGATGTGGTGTATAGGTAGGTGACAAACGCTTTCCCCCTCTCAGCCCTGCAGTAGTTAACAAGTCCCCTTTAAATGCTTGTTGAGCTCAGTCAGAATATTCACAGGATAGATCTGCATTTTAGGAGGATCCATCCAGCAGCACTGTAGGTTGAACTACTGGTACAAAATGATCATGATACACAGGATCAGGGCCTAAGGGAACGGACAGGGTAGAGGGAAAGGGAAGCCCTATGAGTCGATGAGACAAGCTTTGCTTATTCAGTACTGCTCAGCCTTAACCTTAGATTCATAAAGCTCGAACATGCACCTTTGGCATTCTTAACTCCTGCTCTCAGCATCAGACATATTTTATTCAAGTGTGAGTATAAAGATGCATTTCGCATGTGTGTTCTTATAGCTATACGTTTACAAAAAAACTGCATTCTTAAAGTCAGGAATAATTTACATATTTACTCATGCCTTCATTAGACAGAAGGGATTATACAATATTTCTCTCCACTTCAGCAACTTAAGATGTTAGCATATACTTGAAGGCAATTATCTGTTTAAAATGTACAGGAAGGTATTTCCTTCCATTATAAAATGAAAAATTAATTAAACAGATACAAATTGTGTCCACAGTGTATATTATAACATAACAATACAAGGCTCCTGAAACCCAGCCAGGCAGGTGAGGGCCTTGGGCAACACTTGATGGGTCCGAGCTGATTCAGAGGAAATGCTTCCCAGTTGAGCCTACCTTCCATTTCTTAATAGAAAGGAGCAGCAAGGCCGCCCTTCCCAACTGCCAGGTCATTCTAATGAAAGTATTTGTACATAGTAACTTTTCCAGTGGGAAAGAAGTTACCTGCAGGACAGTCAAGGATACACTTTGGGACCGCTCTCAATGAAGAAAGCAGAAAAGTGCAGAGTAATCCTACAAATCCATGAACTGTAATGAAGAGTTCCTTGATTCCCTGCAGGATTCTGCAAATCCTTCATTGCAGGCCCTGCAGAGAAATTGGACTTTTCAGCTGTCTCTATTGAATGTGTAATGGAGTGATGATATTTCAATTCAAATCAAAAGATGAGTTATAAGAACTTGGTGAAACCAACCATGACTGGTCATTAAGTTAATTCCTTTATAGAGAGTATTCGTTTACACATTGGTTTTTCTTTTGATCTTTTATAATACTAGCTGATTGTAATAAAAAGGAAACCAAAAAGTATGATTTTAACTTACAGAGACTGGGACCATATTAAAGAAAGACACACAGAAATGAAGCCTAAAGTGAAATGCAGTTGGCTCAGTAACTTGCTGAATTAATTTCAGGATTCTAGCAAAATATGGCTAAAACTGAAATTGCTTCTGATTTCTGAGCATGTCCCATAGAATTCTTTATGTTTTCAATGTTTATTTTCCATCCTTTTCAATTTTAAGAGTGAAAAGGTAAAAAAAGACAAGGACATGAAAAAGGAAAAGCAAGGATAAATATGTGAAATGTGATACAGCAGATGAAGTACTCATTGGGATTTAGGGACACTGGGCACTATTTTTCACCTTGTCCCTCTGTAGCCAGAGTCTATAAAACATAAGAAAATAAGTTCCTTTCCTAATATATTGTAAAACCACATGATCTTACAACCTCCAACACTACATACTTTCGAATCAACCCCAGAGCTTAATGCCCAAGAAATTTTAAATTAAGACTATTTCCGGGTTTTAAAAAAAATCCCTAAGGAATCTCAGACACTACCTTTACTCACATAAATAACAGAGAACTCCAAAACAAATGTTTATCATGAAGATGATTTACATTGGGAAGATTTCTACATTATGATGAACCTTATGTGATTTACAGGCAAGTTTTTCATTTCTTATATTTTATGAATTACCTAATAGAAACAAGATAGATTCTCAGTCCATGACTGGGAATCCGTGTATGCGGGGGCCCATCTTAAGTTATCCACGGATTTTTGGCCGCACGGGTGGTCAATGCCCGTAACTCCTGCATTGTTCAAGGGCCAGTTGTATAAGCATTTCAGAAAATTGATGATTATCTGATTCTGTGACTATCTCATTCCCAGATCAAACACATGGCAATAACTTCGAAAGTCATACCACAAAAACAACTGTTGGACATGTTTCTTTTCGTCTTGTGAAAAGTAAAATTGAATTTCATTTTAAAGGATTCCGTTACGTTTTCAGTCTTCAAACATTTTTCCCTAAGTAAACTTTAGTATCTACCAGCTGGCTGAGTTCAAAACTCCCTGTATCTTATTTCCATTACTAACACTCCCCATTAAGTATATGCTTCCCTGTATTCTATTATCTCATTTTAAAAAAATGAAATATTTTTATTAGATAATTCTTTTAAACTTTCTCCTTCCCCCAAATACATTTTAAAGTACATACCTCCAAGTGATACCAAAGGTTGGTCTAGGAGAAGGATATGGCCATATATCCAAGGCAGGTTTAGCATTGTAATTAAAATAAGGGACTTCTCGGATTCCTCCTTTTCTGGCCAATTTTTTTAAGTCATCATTAGGCAAAACAAATATGCTCTTCTTGCTGCTTTTGGTGACAAACTTTCTATAGGATGGTAGTGCTGTACCTGAACGGGTCTTCTTGGGTCTTGAAAATTTCATGAGTTTCACTTTGTCTCTTGTGGAATATTCTTTGCTCATGGTCATAGACGCTACCAGAGTGCCCCCTGCGGTGGTGAGTGAGTCTGTCACTGTCGTCGTGACCACGGTTTTGCTCTGCTCCTTCACAGAGATGATGTCCACGCTGCTGCCTGTGGAGGGTGTGGAAAGCTTTTTTACCGTGGTGGTGGTGGTTGTGACAGTGGATTTGGCACAATTCTCTGTGGAGGAGACCACAGTGTGCTTATCACCTTTTGCTACTTTGATTACAGTTTTTGATTCAGTGGCCACTGTGGATGTCGTGGTGGTGACTTCTGTGATGACTGTTTTTCTTTTCGATTCTCCATTGACATTTTCATCTTTGTTGGTGGGCAGACCGTTTTCATCAATAAAATCATTACTAAGGTTTGATTCCTCTCCAGAAGTAAAGGGTGATGGAGTAACTTTCTTAACTTCTGAGGTTTCAATTTCCATATCTTCCACCTGATTCGCTGAGCTGCTTTCTAGACAAGCTGGTGGAGGTGTGGTAGTCCATGCACTCTCAGGCTCTTTGGTAGATGACAGGCTCTCTAGGCCATCCTGGTAGTCACCCTCAGCATCTGAAGATCTCAGTAAACATGATTTTGTTTCCAAATTGTTTTTTTCATTAAAATCTTCCATGATGACATCACCATTCATGAATGGCTTTACAGCAGATTCTTTAACAGTCAAAGACTTAACATCATTTCCAGGAATTATTTTACTGACATTATTAACCTTTGGTTCAACTTCACCACTTACTACTTTACTCTCAGAGATTTCTTTTAAGCATTCACCTTTCAAATATACTTTAGGTTTATTATCTTTCCCATTTATTTGAAAGGTACTTGCTTTCGGTCCTTTCTTTTCAGAGTCTCGATTTTCATTATTCTTTTTGTTGCTACTTTTTAGATTTATTTGATCAATACATTTATTAACTAGTCTCTCCTCTAATTTCTGTTCTTGACTTGTTTTTTTACCATTTGCTTCAGTTACCTTACCCTGCAGCCTGTCATCACAGTTTCCAGTGGACTTATCTGAAACAAACTCATGTTTCAATGGTTCCAAGCCTTCAAGACCTTGTTCTTGGGTTATGAACTGCTCAGAAACACTGTCATTGCTATTCTGAACAATCATGTCTTCTTCACTGCTGTCTTGAATAGACAGAGTATCAGAGCTATTTTCCAAAGTGCTGTTATATTCAGAGTCACATCCCAGTTTTCCTTCCAAGTCCATTGCTTTTGACAGAGATGGGGTATCTCTATCATCAGTACGTTTTGATACTGATGGAAGTAAAGGGCTCTGGGAAGGAGAAACGATGGTGTCGTTATGCTGCTGTGTGAGTGGTTTTTCGTTCTTATAGATCAAAGTACCAATTTCATCTGCACTGGCTAGCTTAGAGTCATCGATGAGAAAATCACTTCCTTTTCTTTTAATGTTACTGGGTTCTTGGCCTTTACTGGCATGTTCAGAGAGACTCTCATCTATGTCATTTCCAACAGAATTTTGTTTCTGACAGTTGGTCTCTGGGCTCTGAATGGAGATGTCATTTAACATTTGATCTTTTGGGTAAAGTTTACTTGTTGTATGATCAGGATCACTGATTCCCAGAATTGAGGAATCACTTTGCGAACATCCTCGAATGAAGTCTTCAGATTTATTGTTACTTGCATTAGGGCTTTGTTCTTGTCTAAGCAAGTCACTTTGACCCCCTTCTTTTGTTTTTGTTATTACTGGTGACTCTGACAGACTTTTCAAAGAACTTATAGAGGTCTTTCCTGTACCCTTAATTCCACCCTCCAACTTCATTTTTTCGAGGCGCTGTTTTTCTTCTAACGTAAACTGTTTAATTCTTCTTTCAAGAAGTCCATCTAGTTTGGATGATTTAATTTTCTTTTTATAACTAGTCCTTAGATGAAAACCCTCACTGACATTCACCACATCTACTTCAGAACTTTCCTGACAATTTATATGGGACTCTGTTTTCACATCATCATCTATTTCCATTGGTTCTTCCTTAAGGGATTTATCATTGTCAGAATCTAAGACTTCTTTTACATCTGTGAAACAAAGACATTTATGTAAGTGAAATTTTTAGTCTGAAATGTGGAATTCATGACAATATTTTCATTTTAAAAACTACCAATTTTCACTTAAAAACTTAAATATAGATATCTATGTATTTGAAAGTTTTTGATGTATGATTAAACACAGGTCAATGAACAGCGCTAAACTTTACAAAAGGTTAAAAACTCAATATACTCCCAATATTTAAATATTCTGATTCTTAGTAGCTAAAAATGATGGAATGCCACAATTAAAAACTACTTAGTATGTGAGAGCTATTGCATATGCCAGTACCTTCATGTAAAATTTTGTATAGAGTATTTTATAGTTATAAAATATCATAAGGCTCATGGCATTATCTAGCTTATCTAGCTTTTAAAAAACAACTTTTCACAAAACACAATATACGTTTCTCAAAATGTTGAACTCAGAGTTATCTCATGACCCAGCAATTGCACTCTTAGGTATTTAGCCAAGAAATGAAAACATATGTTCACACAAGAATTGTACACAAATGTTCATATCAACATTATTCATAATAGCCGGAAAGTAAAAACAACCTAAATGTCCATCAACTGATGGATAAACAACATGTGGCATATCCATACAACTGAATATTATTCAGAAATTTTAAAAAATGAAGGAATACTGATACATGCTATACAACACGGATGGACCCTGAAAAAGTTCTGTTAAATGAAAGAAGCCAGTCACAAAGTGCCACATATTACATGATTCCATATACATGGAATGTCCAAAATAGGCAAATCCACAGACAGAAAGTAGACTGGTGGGCTGGGGGGCAGGGAGGGTTTAGGGAAGACTGGGGACTGCTAATGGGTATGAGTTTCTTTTTGGGGTGATGAAACTGTTCTAGAATTGACAGTGGTGATGGCCAAACAACTCTGTGAATATATTAAAAGTCACTGAACTGTACACTTTAAATGGGTGAATTACATGGCATAAGGATTATGTTTCAATAAAGCTGTTACCAAGAAGAGACAACGCAATACCTTTCCTGCTGTGAGAACTAGGTCCAGGGCATTCTCACCACCCTCAGGCTGCCCTTCACACTTGGCCCTCCTTACCTGGGTCCTTCTTCTCATTAATCTTTGAAATGTCCATTTCGCTTCTGTCTTCTCCTTCTGCAGCATCTGAATCTTTTACCTTGCCTTTCTCAGAATCAGGCTCTGTTTTTATTTTTTTTGGACTTCTTCTTCTATCTGATTCATCCATATTTTCATCCACATTCGTTTTGGCTAAAAAGAACCAAGCATATAGTTAAGTACAGGTATTCTGAATGTTGGCAATTTACTTTCATATATCTAGTTTGGTGGAAATTATCAAGTGTTTTCCAGCAATGTGTACTTCATTAATTTTTTTTATTTATTTATTTTTTATTTTTTAGCTGAGCCATCCTGCCACCTGTTGGCAGCTCAACGGCAACTCAGCTCGGGCTGGCATCGAACCGCCATTGCTCAGAGCTCAGCTCGCACTCTTGAGCGAGCTCTTAACTAACTGAGCCACTCGGCCGGCCCTGTACTTCATTATTTTTTATTAAAAAAAAAAAAAGAAGAAGTTGAAGATCCTATATACTTTCTCATATGCTTGGGTGACCTAAAGCATAATAGGAAAGACTGCATTTTAGATGTGCTTTAGAAGCCTTCACATTTGAGACTATTTTAACCTGTTCATTGACTCCAGAAAGTCTGCCTCAGTGGTTTCTAACACACATTGTGCTACAGAACCATATTAGAATCAGATAATGCTACGATCCCCTAACCAAAAATATGTACATACACAACTTTTGTAATCAATTTCAATAGAATCTCAGAGATCCCTGAAGTTCATCAATGGATTCTAGGTGAAGAATACTTAAATCTGCATCACAGAATATAAAACTTAAGAGAAATAACCAAATGAAGCGTGTGGCCTCGTATGGACCTGGTTTACTACCAAGAGTAAAAAGACACCTCTGAGACAACTGCAGCAATTGGAATATGAACTGAGAATTAGGCGGTTAATATGTTAACTATTGTTAATTGGCTGAATGTGATAATGGCATAACGGCTAGGAAAAAATGTTCATCTCAGTTAGAGGTACATACTGAACTACTTTTGGTTAAGGGACAGGATTTTGGGGATTTGCTCTAAAGGCAGGAAGAAACCTCCAGGAAAAAAAGTGGGCAGTGACAACTGAAAGAAGAGTGATAGAATTTGATAACTTCAAGTTGAACAAAGGCGTTCATAATTCTATCCTCTCTTACATTTGTATATCATAGTTTCAAATTTTCCATGAAGGGAGAAAAAAAAAAAATCAAACCCACAAAACAGACCTACTGTCTAGATGAATATTCTTGGGACTTAGAGGCATTTCTTTTATTTTCTTCTTCACTTGAACTCAACTACCTCAAGGCCTTGGCAGGATGTATATATTTTTCATTTAAATAAATGACTCCTTCCAGAAAAGTTTGGATGCGGGGAAGGAAAAGAATGCAAAAAACCTACTCACTATCTCTCAAGAGAGCAGGATACTGGTGAGAGAAAAAAAGCATCACACAGAAGTGTGATGGGATGTGTCTGGACCTCACAGGGAACAAAAGGATAAAAATACTAAACTGGTATTTCCCATACTCAATGCTTCTTAAGTTACTGCAGAACAACTGGGAGCTATCTTTTCAATCGTTTCCAGTTGCTCAAAAAGAGCTTTATATGACAACTGTAGTCCCATCTATAAACTACAAGATTCCTGATATTTCAAATAGATACCTGTAAAATGTTTGGGGCTTTTCCCCCCATTAAAGGTCTTTCTGACATAAAGAATATTACTATATATCTGTTATTGAAGCTTATGAATTAATGTACAAAATGAATGCACACAGTCTGAGTTAGAACAGAGTAACGTTAGAGGTGAGGGACACACAGTCAGCAGCCAAATCAGTCGACCACTCTGGTGTCTGGTGCTAAGTCCAATGTCCCCTGAACTGCATTCCTGTTTGACAGCACATCTGTGCCTCTACCACATGATCAGATCAGATTAGCCATTATTATAGGGGCCAACAGTTCTGAAATGATAAACTGTGTAATTTATACTGATTTATATAAACAGTGTAAAAATATATTGTTGCCTTCACTGTAATTTCTACTCTGTAGTTAAGCTAACAATATGTATGCACTGCTGCTTTTTTTCCCTGCTACCATCTGGGAGTAAAGGCTCAAAAGATGCTAGGAGACCAACTTAGTACCCGACTGTTAAGGCTCAGCATTGGGACAATGCAAAAGTCCTATGCTAAGCACAGTGTATACAAAGTAAATTTGCAAAAGCCTAAATAATTTACATATTGGTAATCTGTATTTTATTACACAGGTCAGACACAATGAAACAAAAGTTCTCTGTAATTCTTAGTGCTACATGGGTAACTGGAGTAACAAAATGGTGATTGAAAAATGTAACCATCTTTTGGAATTTATTATAATAGTCATTTAACTTGAATATAATCAGATAATAGAATTGAATATTTGGTAAATAGATATTTTTAATAAGCATCTGCTATGTGCAAGACACTAAAATCCAGTGAGCCTCATAAAATACATTTTTTTCTGTTAAAACATAATCCAATGATAATTTCCCCAAATTAACAGTTTTAAAAATCTACAAATCCAGGCATCATCAGTACCATTCACAAGGAAGCCAAATCAGTTAGCTAGATATGTACATAGTACCTATTTGGCACTTATAGCGTAGGCTTTATAGGAAAAAAGATATCACGCTATATATTAGCAAATTATATTGCACAGTGAACAAAACTGCTTTTGAAAATCACTTAGATAACAAAGGAAAGGCTGCATGGTAGAGTGCAAAAAGGGCAATGGAAGTTAGGAGGTACAGATTCCATCCATATCACTCTACCCATATGCACTTCAGTATGTCACTTAACATCTTCATGAAACAATCTGCTCATGTAACATGAGTTTCAAAACACAATCTCTTACAAGGGCAGTTCACCTCTAGAGTTCTGTGATTCTAAGGACGAAAGTCATCAGCCAGTAGCATAAATCAAGTTAATACCTCATTTATGTGACAGTGTCATTATGGCAGCCTCTATCACTTCCTTTCTGGTTTTGTCATGTGCTACAATGCTGGTTACCAGATATATGGTTCCTCAAGAAGCAGTATTGAATTTGAGATTTCAGAAAAACAATTAGGTGGTTGAGGACTTTGTTTTCTGTGTTTTTAATTCTATTCTATCACCTTTCTTTAACCTGAATCCTAGCTGTTAAAATCCACCAGTAATGGTAACTTTTGTAGTTTATAATTAATAAACTACGTTAGTAATTTTACACATTCTCTTAAAATTTTCAGAGAAAGTTTTATCCAAAATATGGTCAATATACTATAAATCTACAAGAAATAATACAAATCAGAAACAATTACGCAGGAAAAATAACTTCAATTACTTACTTCCTTCTAACGAGTTTCTGTAATTCACATTAGTGTTGCCTGGCAATTTAGGAACAAACCTATAAACATGAGTTTTACTAATCCAGCTCCAACCACCATATCCTGTTACTCTGTATTCTTCTCCTTTTTGTTTCCAAACCTGATGTAAATAAAAACATTCTGGTTAAACAAGAATGAGAGTATTTATGAAGCACATGTGGTTTTATAATATTTTTACCAAATGAACAGGCAAGCATATTAATTAAATTTACCAATTTTATTTTCACTGGGATCAAAGATTTATGAAAAAACTTAATATTTCTTTGATATTAAAAATGTAACACAATTTTATTGTGTTACAATTTTAACAAACTGGTCTAATAACACATCTATATTCTACCAAGATAAACAAAACACATGCTTATAAAACGGCCAAAAAAATTACTTCATTCCAACAATATTAAAAGATTGTGTCAAAAATAAAATAATTAAGTACTCGAAGTTGAAGAATAAAAGTTTTAGAAATAGCTAACACTATTTTAAAAGGTTATAATAAAAATTACCTGATGTTTAACTGGAAATGTATATTTTACCCATGTAGCTTGTTGCATCGTTTCTTCCTCTTCTTGTTTCTTCTCTTTTTTTTTGACTTTCTCTTTTTCTTCTCTTTCAATTGATGTCATCCTGTGTAACCTAAGAATAAAAGGATAGAAAGACAGAATTACATTTAACTTTGAAAAATAAACAATATAAAAGTAAAGTACTGAAAATTATGGAGACAAAAACAATAAATAGTTAGCTATAATCCCCAACCCAGACAATCCTAACTCAGAAAAATAAGTAAATGTACAATTCCATAATAAGAAAAATCGAATAGTACTATAAAGCAAAACAAAACATGTTATCCTTCCCATATGCCTCCCCATAAAAAAATACTCTTATGACTTATTCCTAAATATTTCATGTATATACCAACATTACATTTACACAAAAGGGATGATATTATTATATTATGTTATATATTATATTATATTGTATTATATTATATCATATCATATCACAAACACAACTACCAAGTTTTTAATCAATGAATAAAAATGCACTAAAAGATCTCGCTATACCAGAAATACAGAGTTTTTAAAGAATTAAATTATATACCACTACCTGGACATACTATAGTTTATTAAACCAGTTCCCTATTAAAGGGAATACTTGATTTCCTTTCCCCCAAATAAGACCAACACATTCAAAAACTTTATCAACCAATATTTCTGATTCTTTCTATCTAGCTCTGGGGATTTTAAAGCCTTCTCAGAGGAGAAGGACTACGAAAGGAGGACCACACTGATCAGGCACCAATCATTAGACACAGGATATAAGCCCCACTCTTTTTTCAGACAGGAAAACAGGTATCACTGCACCCAGCAGCAAGTGATGGGCAGGCCTATAGTTAGGCTCTATATTAAGGTGTTGATGGTCATGAATGGGCCCATCCTCTATAAACAGGGACATGAACCAAAACCCACAGAGAGAGGCGCTCCTTGTTCTCAGAGCTCTAGTGGTAGAATTCCTTTTTACCACACTCTGCCTAGTTGTAGCCAATTTTGCATGTACAGCTATGTGGAAAGAATAGAGACCATTTGTCAAGTTGGGGGAGAGGGAGGTGCTAATAAGCGGTGGGAGGGGATTTCATTCTTTTTATCTCCATCCCTCCACCAAAACTCCCTATCTATTTCCACTTTCAAGCAAGCTTTGTGTCCCTGGGACTACAGGACCCTACAATCTAGCCTCCCGCAGGCTGTCAGAACTCATGCTTATTAACTGCACAGAATGAGTAGAACAAACGTCCTTCCTTCTCTCACAATTGATGGGAAGAGAAGAAAGGGAGTGGGTTTTCAGTGGAAACTAAGTCACTGATTCAAATACCATCGAATGCCACCACCCTTGGAACCAGGGAGTGGGACAAGCTCTGTAGGCATAGCATGACGATTGCATGACAGCCTCAGCCCACCAGAGTAAGGAGCAACCGAGCCAGCACCAAGGAGCATCTCCCCGCAGGGTTTTTGTGGGCTCAGCGTTAAACACCTCTGAAAGATCAGGTCCAGCACAGCAGCTGATCCCCAGGAACGGAGCACTGTGTGCGGAGGATACCAGTGCTGTGAACCTAGAAGTTCCTGGTTGGGCTGGGCTGGACACTCAGCTTGTGCTACTGGTGTTAACACAGGAAACAGATCTGTTTTCATCACCAAAGGCTTCACTTTAGTGGGGGTAATGGGCCAGTGAGGTGGTATTAGTTAACTCAGAGTACATTCTATTCTCAGTGCCACTAAAACAATCCTTATGGGAAAAGGCAGCAACAAAGCTCTGAGAAAGTTCACTTCCACCTGGCTAGGCGGAAAGCCTGGCCACTGCTGCCAGTCTGGAGGCCCCCGGAAAAAGGAAGGAAGGAAGGCAGGCAGGCAGGCAGGCAGGCAGGCAGGCAGGCAAAGGAGGGAGGGAGGGAGGGAGGGAGGACAGGAGGGAGGGAGGGTGGGAAGAAGGAAGGGGGGAAGCGGGGGAAGGGCAGGCAGGCAGGCAGGCAGCCGGCCCGCCCCATCAGGCTGTACAGCGCAGCCTCCAGGTGCTGCTCCATATTGGTGGGCACACGGGGTGGCAGGTGTGTTTCCACACCTGCAGGTTCCGCTGAGAGCTGGACCAGCAGTATGAACCGAGCTTCCACGTCACTCCTGATCTCCAGGTATGCCCAGGGTTTTGTTGTGTTTGTTTGCTATTACAAATAAAGCTTCAATAAGCAACATTTTGTGTCTTTCTTGGTCAGCTTGGGAGTGTTCCCCTATGTTCCCCAGTGCTGGGATGGCTAAGTTCAAAGGCTCTTACACTTAAAATGCTATCAGTGCCAAATTGTATACTTTACACTGCCATCAATTATAAAAAGCCACCCTGCCTTCTCACACCTTCACTCTAGTACCAAACTTCTAAATTATCAGCCAAATTGAGAGATAAGAAATACTATCCCATTGTTTTGATTTACATTTCTTTAATTATGAGAGATGTAAACATTTTATTTTATTTTGTCTACTGGCCTTTTGTATTTATTTTTCTGCAAAATGCCTGTTCAAATCCTTTGCCTTGTCTGTACTGGAATATAAGTCCTTTTCATTTATTAAAGGTCTTTGTCAATTAACGAAATTGTCCATTTGTGGTGCAAATATTTTTCCTGTTTGTCATCTGTTTTTTGAGTTTGCTTATATTATTATTTTTCCATTCAGAATTGTAAATACATATATCTACTTTTTCCTCTCTGGCATCTGGGTTTTATATCTGTTTAAAAAGAAAGTATTACAACAAAAACACAAATTAATCCATGGTTTCTTATTGAAGTTTGTTGTTACTGTTTTTAAGAGTATTTTTTTTATAATCTGAATGTTTTTGCTGAGGCAGGGATCTAGGTGATATTCCCCAGACATGTCCTCTTTCCTTCTCTGATATGCGATGTTATAGCTAGATTCCCACGTGTTTGGGTCTGTTTCTGGATTATCTGCTCGAGTCCACTGCTCTATTTCTTTTATTGTACAAATTAATTTGATTATTGTAGCTTTAAAATATGTTCTAATATCGATTCCACTTTCTGTAATACCTATTTCTTTTTTTTTTTTTTTAAAGATTTTATTGGGGAATTGGGGGATGGGAACAACATTAGGGAATTGGGGAAGGGGAACAGACAAGCTGTGGTCCTTTTTCTATTGTTGTTGTACTTCAGTCTAGTTGTGGAGGTCGTTGCTTCACATGTGGCCCATGTTGGTATTATCATTGCTCTCTTTCCAGGGTGAGGCAGACTGGTCGCAGGCCTCTGGATGGCCGCTCACGGTGGCTCTTGGCAGCTCATGCTGGCTGCCAGACACAGTAGCTCACGGCAGCCCACTGCAGCAGGGGCTGCAGCCCACACCGTCACCGGGGCTCACACAGCCCAGTTCCAGGTGGAGCTATTGTTCACCATCTTAGCTATAGAGGCAACAAGGTGGAGCAGCTGTGCACCACCTTAGCTGTAGAGGGCAGTGTCACTGGTCCGCATATGTGGGATCCAAACCGGGGCCCTGCTGCTCAGAGCTGGCGTCCCAAGTCAGCTCCTAACCAGCGTGCCACTCGGCGGGCCCCCTACTTCCCTTTCTTGTACATTAATTTTCCTAAATGAAATAGTATCACGTTGGTCAAGCCTGCGTGTCTCCAAGGAGGAAAAATCCTATTCACAATGCCAATAAATATTAATTTTAATAGATTATACATATCTAAGCACACATCTTTTCATTTATTCAAAGTATCCTTTTATATCTTTAGTAAAATTTTAATGATTCCTTTATGTGATTCTGACGATTTCTTGTTAAACTTATTCCTGGTTGTTTGGAGGTTTTTTTGTTGTCCTGGGGATCTTTTCTGTCATTATGATTTTTAAAAATATGTAGAATGTAACCAGGTTAAGAAATGAAACTTTATCACTAACCCTTACATTCGAAGCTAATGTGTGCCACCCCCAGGTAATCATTAGCCTGATTCTGTGTTATCATTCCCTTGCTTTCTTTATGTGCATGTATCCCAAGCAGTACGAAGTGTGGCTTTTGAAAACTCAGTAGCAAGAATGAAACTAACTACATGAGCAAAAGAGCGATATTAAAAGGAGGTTCCCAGAAAAAAAATAAATGTGTCTTTGGGTCGCAGTTTCCAAGTTTCCAAGAGCCTCCTCAGGTGAAATCTACAGGTGAAGTCACGAGCGAGGCTGGAAGACGTGGGCTCACTGCAGTACGGGGGGCCTGGCAGGATATATGTAAGTTGGCAGGACATATGTAAGCTGGCAGGACGTATGTAAGCTGGCGGGACGTATGTAAGCCGGCAAGACGTATGTAACCTGGAGGACGTTTGTAACCTGGCAGGACGTATGTAATCTGGCATGCTGCAGAGACAGATCTGAAAGAGGGCTGTTCTAGAATTCCTGCCTCTGCACCTTTTGAGGATTCTGTGGTATAACCTGTGAAAAGTCAGTTCTCCCCACAGACTTGGGATTCGGCCCTGGGTGGGTTACCTACCAGCTGTCCACCTGCAGCAATGCGTCCACAGTTTTACTAGTGCCAAATTATCTGTTGCTCTCCTTGTCTCTGCGGGTTTATGATTTAAAAACCTCCCTTTGCCACAGTTTTGGTGGAGTTCAGCAGGGAGCAATGTTAAATGTGTTTATTCAATTTGTTATTTAACTCAGAACTCCCATTGTATTTTCTCATGGTTACTGTTTGTATACATAAAACCTATTGTTCAGTATGGCAGCTGCCTTATTTAATTTTCATATGGTTTTGATAGTTTTTCAGTCAATTTTCTTGGGTTTTCTAAGTGTATAATTAGATCAACTGCATAATAACTGTGCATATATATGCCAATATACAGTATAGCAGTATGTTTTATTTCTCTTGACAAATTGAATTGGCTAATACTTTTAAGAAACATTAACAATTAGCAATGATATAGTTGGCATCTTTGTATTGTACCACCTAAATGTTACTGAGGATGCTTCAAGAGTTCCACTAAAACACAAGATGGTATTCTTTCAAACACATCTTTACCAAAAAACCCCAACTATATTCATCTATTCCTATTTAGTACGGTTTTTTAAACCAAGAGTTAATAATGAACTTATATCTTGTTAATAAATAACTTCTTGACATCTAATAAGATGATCAAAGTTTTCTTGTTTTGATATCTTAAAATAGCATAGCATTAATCATCTCCTAAGAATTGACAGGTCTTCATGCCTAGGAGAAGCCCAGTTAGCTGTGGTTTATTACTCTTTTAATTTACTCCTGAATATATTTGCTAATGTTTTGCTTAAGATTTCTTGAATGCACATCTATTTGCCATTAATTATGAGTCAGTGATAAATATTAATAAAGGAGAGAGAGCCATACTTTTCTACTTATCTATTTCTACTTATCAAGTTTTATACTAACAAATAATAATATGCAAGATTTCCTTCTTTTTCTATTTTGCAGAAGAGTTTAAATAGAATTATCTGTTTCTTGAAATTTGAGGACTATCCTTATAAAGTATCCATCTCCAGGGATAGCCTTTAAACTGAACTAGAAATCCTTTTCCTGCCTGAGAAAACAGGGTGGCCTATGCACTCAGTCCAATGATGAGATAGGGGTGCTCCTTCTCCCCCAACTCGTCTCCAAAAGTAGAAGCCCAGTAGGTCCCTTTTTCTGTGGACGTAGGAAGCCTGAATACTACGTTACTGGACCTTGTACAGTTTAAAATACCTGGTACCAGTGGCAGAGAATCAGAAATATTGGTTGCTACATCTCCTTTCTTATTCTTGATATATTATCTGTGATTTTTTTTTTCTCTTTCCCTGATAATCGCATCAGAGGTTTGTAATTTGTAGTTTTTCTATTCTAATATAAATGCTGAAGGCTACCGATTTCCCCTGGGTGCTCTTTAGTAGCATCCCCAAAATTTCAATATATGTAGTGTTCCCTGAATATTCAATTCAAAATGTTTTCTAGTTTCCATGATTTTTCTTTGACCATTTTTTATTTATTTAGAAGTGTATTCCTTAAGTTTCAAGCATACAGGCAGTAGCCCCTGCATTTCTTTAAAGTTTTACCAAAAATGTCTATATCCCTAAACAATGCTGTAACATGACATTAGCATATATGCTTGTAAACTTTACATAAATGGAGTGATGCTCTATGTATTTTCTAGGAAAAGAATTTTTACTCTGTTGTACTTTTATGAAATTCAAAGGCATTGACACTTGTTGCTCTACTTTGTTTTTCACTGCTGTACAGCAGTCCATTACAGAACCCCACCGCAATTTAAACATGCCTGATCATGGGCACTTAGGGGCTGTTACCAAATTTCACCATTACAAAACATTATAAGGAACAGCTTTCGATGTGTCTTCTCTTGTACACATGGAAGGTTTCTCTAAGGCATCTAGTTAGCAGAACTGCATTTTCAACTTTGTTTTTACCAAATTGTTCTCTAAAAATGCATGCAGCTACCCTTGTACTAATTGCTCTTTTATCAGCAATGTATCAGAATTCTCTTCCTATTATGTCACATATTTGCCAACACTCTGCTGACAATCTGATGGATGTGTAATAACAGGCCCTAGCTGTAATGTGCATTTTCCCTGACTTTTCACAGAGCTTAAGCATCTTTCCATGTTTTTTTGAATATTTGTGTCTCCTCTTCTGTGGATTATGTTTGTATCTTTTGCCTTTTTTCTACTAAATTGTTTGATTTTTTTTCTTATTGAACTGAAGTTCTTGAATACACTGTGGATACTAACCCTTTTTTTATTATAATATAACAAAACAAAAATACTTTCAAATAGTCTATGACTTAAGTCTTTTAAGATGATACATTATTATACAACTCAACAGGAAACAATCTACGGTTTACTGATAAAACTACATAGTTAAAGAAAGGGTATAATAAAACAAAAACTTAAAAATTATGGTTATTTCTCAGGAGAGGCAAGGTAATGTGAATGGAAAGTAGATGCAGTGAGATAATGTTCTTGTTTTTAAATTGGTGGTGAATTCACAGATGTTCATTTTATTACTACTCATTATAGCTTATATATGACATACGACCTTATGTATTTGTCACTATGTTAAACATAAAAAAGGAAAGTTACTTGTAGTATGTACAGACACATGCACACTCACTTTCATCTGACAGATAACATGCTTATAAATAACAGAAATAATGTCCACCTTAGGTACATTTTGGGAGATGGTGAATGAATCAGAAGTAAAGAAGACAAAGAGAAAAGGGGAAAGGGAAGGAAGTATGGAAGGCAGGCAGGGAGTAAGAAAAAAAAAAGAGTGGGCCAGCCGAGTGGCGCATTGGTTAAGCGCTGGTTTTGGGATGCCAGCGGCCCCGGTTCGGATCCCACATGAGGGCCAATGACACTGCCCTCTACAGCTAACAACAGCTCCACCTGGAGCTGGGCTGTGCGAGCCCCAGTGATGGTGTGGGCTGCAGCCCCTGCTGCAGTGGGCTGCCATATGCTACAGTGAGTGGCCCACAGCCAGCGTGAGCGGCTGGCAGCCAAGCTTGAGCTGCCAATAGCCGCGATGAGCGACATCCAGAGGCCAGCGACCGATCTGCCTCATCCGGGAAGAGCGCAATGACGATAACAACAGTGAAGCAACATCCTCCACAACTAGACTGAAAAACAAAAAGACAGCAACTTGTCTGTTCCCCTTCCCCAATTCCCCAACGCTGTTCCCCTCCACCAAATCCCCAATAAAATCTTTAAAAAAAAAAAGAAAAAAAAGAGTATAAGGAAAGAGAGGCAAGGAATAAGGGCAAAAGGGAAAAAAGGGGGGAGGGGGAGGGGGAAAAGGAAGAAGAGAACTTTCCTTATTCCACAGTCATAATCTCATTATTTTCTTCTTGGAGTTTTAAAGTTTTGCTTTTCACATTTAGGACTTACTCTACCTGAAACTGACTACACTGTATAATACAGAGAATAGAATCCAATTTTCTTTCTTCTTCTTTTTTTTTTTTGAGGGCAATGTCACTGGCCCTCATATGTGGGACCGAATCGGGGCCGCTGGTTTCCCAGGCCAGCGCTTAACCACCGTGCCACTTGGCGGGCCCAAGAATCCAATTTTCTACAGTATGTTTAACTAATTGCCTCATCACCTTCTGCTGAACAGTTCATCCTTTCTAATGCTATTTCTATCATAAATTATATTTCCATATGTAAGCTGGTTTCTTTCTGGGCTGTTTATTCTGTACCAGTGGTCTACTTATCTTTGCATCTATACCACCGTATTATTATAGATACCAAGTAAGTTTAGCTACCTGGTAGGTCAAGTTTTCCACCTTGTCTTTCAAATTTACCTTTTCTATTATTGCCCCATTTCATAAAAATTTTCTAATCACCAAATTCTACAGAAAGTCAAACTATAATTACCAATGTTATTGAAATTATATATTAACATGAGGAAAACTGACATTGTCAAGACATCATGTCTTTGTATACATGAACATGAGAAATATTTCCATTTATTTAGGTATATTTCAATTTTTTATTTTTTTTTTTAACAAGGACTATCATTTTGTCCTTCAAGGTTCTAATTTGTCATTATTTTAAAAATATTGTGCAGGGGTCGGCCAAGTGGCGTGTTGGTTAGGTAGGAGTTGGCTTGGGATGCCAGCTTTGAGCAGCAGGGCCCCGGTTCAGATCCCACATGGGGGCCAGTGACACTACCCTCTACAGCTAAGAGGGTGAACAACAGCTTGACCTGAAGCCGGGCTGCTGTGAGTTGCCAGCCACGGCATAGGCTGCAGTGGGGTTGGTTGGCAGCTGGCGTGTGCTTTCATGAGCTGCCATGAGCGGCCGTCCAATGGCTGGCGAGCGACTGCCTCACCTGGGAAGAGCGCAATGATAATAATACCAACATGGGCCAGTGAAGCGACGTCCTCCACAACTAGACTGAAGAACACAAACGACAACAAATTGTCTGTTCCCCTTCCCCAATTACCCAATGCTGTTTCCCTTCCCCAATTCCCCAATAAAAAAATCTAAAACAAAAAAACAAAACAAATAGGGCCGGCCAAGTGGTGTGGTGAAGGGCTGGCTTGGGAAGCCAGCAGCACCAGTTTGGGTCCCACATATGAGGGCCAGTGACACTGCCCTCAAAAAAAAAAAAAATAAATAAATAAATAAATAAATAAATAAATATTGTGCAGCTTTTAGATATTTAGATTGCCCTTAAAGCTTTATTACTGAATCACAATATTTTATGAATAAAATATTTGAATAAATATTATGAATAAAATACTTTATGAATAAAATGTTCGGTTGAATTTCTAGATACTTCCTTCGGATTAGTAAGTTTGTCAACAAGAAGTTTTTGACCATTGTCAGAAATGGAAGTCCTATTATTAACTTCTAATTTGCCTGATACAGTCTCTCATTTTTTATTTTTTTATTTTTTTTTTTTGAGGGCAGTGTCACTGGCCCTCACATGTGGGACCAAACCGGGGCCGCTGGCTTCCCAAGCCAGCGCTTAACCAACCGCGCCACTCGGCCGGCCCCAGTCTCTCATTTTTTAAAAATTTGGAGTGTTCCTATTCTATCTCACTTCATAATATTAAAGAGTTCTTTCATATATATTATATGTTACATTAATACAATTCATAATTTTATAACTCTGAAGTAACATGAGAAAAAAAGAGGGAAAAAAATTTTTTTAATTAAAAAAAAACTGAATTTCATCTTCCATCAGAATATTTAATATGCAGAAACACATTTATAAAAAGTATGATATAACCATTTTAAGTTATGTTTATGTATTGGGCGTTTTATTTAGAAACATTTAGCTTAGCTTTAGTTCTCCAAGTATTGCTCTCTGTCACCAGAAACGTGGCTGCTTGGTCCACTAACACAAGTGTTGGATGATCATGGGACAGGAGAATGTGGGGAAAGAAAGGTTTGGGGCGAGTCTGGAGGGGAATGCACGAAGGAACAACAAAAATACAGAGCACTGCCTCACGACTGCCTCCGACTTTCTCCTTGCTCTACGCTGATAACAAAGAGCAACAAGTACAAGGGCGGTATGCAATCACCCATTTAGCTCTCCTCTCCAGGGGCGCACGGTCTGTAGCACTTTAAACCCACTTTTGTTATCGTAGGAAGAATTAAGTCCCTTCCATTTCAGCAATCACATTCAAAATAGGAGGAAGAAAAGGGAAAGAACACAAAGCATCTACCTATAAGGTTTATGGGGAAGACACCCAAGAAAAGGGAGAGCAATCCTTACCAGATGAGAAGAGCTTAGTAGGTATACATTTACTTTCCTTAAAAACTTTTCATTACCAAATAAAACACAGATGTTGAAAACAACACAAAAATGTATGTATATTGAAAAAAAATGCAGGGTTATGCCTTTGGAGTGAGCCCTGTAGGTAGGATGATTCTTACTTTTCACACTGAATAATGATTTACATTTTTACCAAATAAATTTATATAGTTTTGTAATAATAAAATTTTAAAGACTAACTAAAGTTAAAACAAATCCATTAGGGCTAAAAAGTATTCAAGTTACAAAATTTACCTATTTTTTTTTAACTATATCTGCTGAAGTTGCACAGCTCTGGGTCTACTCAGGATGTGCATGATCTGTGGCCACTCAACTCTAAATTACATGCCTAGCACAGTCCTGAAACATTCTAGAATAAATATTCAAAGACTATGAGTGCCCTTTGTATTCATTAAAAATGCTTTTTACTTTAGACGAGATTTTTAATTTTCATATACTTGATCTCTTTTGATCTTCATTGCAATCCTGTATCATAAATAAGAACTAATGTTCATTCATGTTTACATCTTACAGAGGAGGAAAATGAGGCCAAGAAGAGTTGGGTCTTTAATATGGCCTTTTAAATACATTAACTTTCATTCTTAACAGAGTAATCTTCCAAAAAAGAGCCTAACACAGCATTCAGAAGGCTCAGAATTCACTTACCTGGTATGTCCTAAAGATTCCCGCCATATGGGTAGCATCACAACTGGTTTAACTGCACACTCCAAAATTGCTAAGGCCAACGCAAATTCTCTGGGTTTGCTACACATCTGAACTGCCTTGATCCAATTTGCCCTATATTTCAGAAGGAAAAAGAAATTATTTCACTTTGTTGATCTTAAATTAAATTAGAAGCACAAGAGCTGTAATTTACAATGCCTCCATCTTATAGGGCACATGTTTCTAGGCTAAGCAGGTATAAATACACTGCTACTGGAAGTTTCTACCTCACAGAATCACAAATTTTGAACACTGGAAGGAATCCCAGAGGTTAATTAGTTCTCCAACTCCTTAAATCTTCTACAGTGTTCTGGAACTTTAGGGATAAAGCCTCTGCTTTCCAGAAGTCTCCCAAACGTCAGCGTTGGTTCAGTAACTGAGAAGCACACTCACATCCCTACTGCTGACTAGACTGCAAAACATTCAATTCATTGGTAATGACCGTTTAAATGACTGCAATCCTCATTTGGTAAACGTTTCATGTATTTGCAGCAATCAATGAACCCTAGTTCCCTTTACCTGTGGGAAGCCCAATTGGGATGAAGAAAGGATGAAGGGATATTGTTTTCCAGTTGGGTGATGGTCAGTCTCAGAGTAGATATTGTAAGAACTTTGGACCCGTGGACAGAACCGTTCCATTTGAACTCTCCTGCTGGAGTCAGACAGAATTTATGTGCAAGATGCCTTCTCTTGTCGTGGTCTTCTCTGTGCTGGTGTTTATTCAAAGCAAATGAATTGGTGGAGTATTGATTGTGGTAGACACGATACTTCCCTTCTTGACCCAACTTAAAGTAATTGTTGATATTTCCTTTCATGACCACTTCTTTTTTGGTGCTCAGCCGTGAAATTTCTCCTTGAGAGTTAACTACCAGCACCTGAGCAAGAAAATAAAAAGCCTCCATTATTTATATCAAATATGCAAATGTGATCAATTGTCTTTACATTCCAAATAAGATACACCTTATGACTGGACTTTTGCAGTTTAAAAGCTAAAGTTAATTGATTATAATTAAACCACCAATATATGCAATGCCTGGAAAAAGAAACAAAACTAACTTCGGTTAAGTGCCTATTATATGTCAGACATTATGAAGTACTTTCATATATCTCAAATACACACGTAAAACTCCTGTGTAAATCATTCACCATCATTATTTCAAGCCTACAATATATAGGTAAGGGGAAAAAAGAGGGCATTGTATGTGCTATTCCCCCAAAAATATATTCCTAAAAATACCTTTCTAGATCAATTCCAGCTTTAGTACAAGAGCCTGTGGATACTCTAAAATAGCGTTTTCAAGAAGCTGATTCCAAACGTTTAGTGGACTGTGAAATCAATAGTGGGCCTTATTCAGCTCTTTTTAAAAAAATAAAATACAATACAATAGACTAGCCTAGAAGAGAAAATACCAGAGTGCTTCCCATATAGAAAGGTAAAATACTATTTCAGGAAACTTGTGTACTGGGCGAGTATGAAAAATGTCTCACTGAGGGTCAGAATGAAAAAGAAGCTAGAAAGCCACTGCTTTGAAACAATTGCTATGATGTTCAGAAAAAAACACTGTATATTCTTGCTTACCTACCCTGCAAATAACTCTGAACTCTGGGAGACAAAGTTGTGGCCATTATTCCTTCAGATGGCTAGCTTGGAGGCAGGAACAGTGAGTCGTTGCCTCACTGTTTTTTTGTTTGTTTGTTTGAGGGCAGTGTCATTGGCCCTCATATGTGGGACCCGAACCGGGGCTGCTGGCTTCCCAAGCCAGCACTTAACCACTGTGCCACTCGGCCGGCCCGTTGCCGCAATGTTTTTGTTCGTAGTCACAGCTGAGATGCTGTGAGTTCTATGCACTTCACTCTGCCACCCTATCCTTTAGCTACAGGTTCACCTGACATGATTACAGCTAGATCCGAGCATTCAATCAGGTACAACTTCATAAAGCCTGCCGATAGCCTACTCATTACCATATGTGAAAAAAAAACAAACCCTATCTCTTTAGAATTATACGCAATAACACTAACCATATAGTAAGAAAGTATACTGCCCATTTACAGCATTTCTATGCATGGACTGAAATTTGGTGCACAACTACATTTCTCATGATGTAAAACTAACACTTTAATTCTTGTTAGCCACTACAGTCTTGGAAGTGGAGAAAATACAACCCAAAAATAGGTCTATAAACGAAAATTATTTTATATTTCAGAGATTTTTGTTTTAAACAGAAAGAACGTACCTCTTTGCCCTCCTTAAACAATTTATTTGCTTCATGGGCCGCAGCTGCCACCTGTTGGTTCTTCAACTGACTGAGTTTGCTGTCCGGATTCCGTAACCTCGTGATGATTCGAGTTGAACCTGAGGTGCTTTTTCCACCTCCAGGAGACTCACTTATGTCCCCATTAGACTTCTCTGATTTGAAATCACCTGTTATCGAGTGAAAAGCCAAAAGTAATTGCTAACAGTGAGTAAATTATATATAATAATAACACTCTTATCCAAAACTCATAACTGGTGATTATCTAAAATCCAAAAAGTAAACAGAAAAAAGTCCTTGAAGAGCCAAAGCAAATGCATTAATTCTTACAGGTTTTACTTAAAAAGTATATCAGAACTTTACTGTGAGTCATTTATTATTTTATAGAAAATTCAAACATGGCAGGTTATCTGTTTCAAAGCTCATCTAGAAAACAAGTAGGGCTGTTACAAGTTTACAAGTAACAAACATAATAACTAAAAATGCACAGTAATAAAATATTGCCTTACATATTAGATGTGGATTTCTATACAAAAATGATATAATTAATTTTAGAAAGATTTGCATTGAAATTCTGTTTAAATGCCTAATAGTTGAAAGCTATTTTCTCCTAAAGAATCTGGGTAATTACCTGTATATCCAGATAATCATACATGTGAAAATTAACTAAATTAGTTGTTTTTAATATAATAAAGGTCTCTCACATTTTCACAGTAATTTAATTTTAAAAAGTGACAGGTTTAAACTGCCAAGCAGCAATTTCTGCTTTCCCATGAATCTCACTTTGGCTGAAAATTCCTATACATTCTGAAAGTATGGCATCACTATCCAATTTCCAATGGCCAGATGGTTGAACACGATCTCATTTTTCTTTTTTAAAGCTTTTAAAAATTAAGACAGGGGGGCACTGGCAAATGAAAAACAAAACAGAAAATTTACTATACTCTATATTATAAAGATGGCATTTGGGGGTGCTGAAGAGGGTAAAGGGGGTTAAATATTATGGTGACAGAAGAACTGACTTTGGGTGGTGAACACACAATGCAATATGTAGATGATGTATTACAGAAATGTACACTTAAGAGTAAATAAAACAGGAGAGCCAGAAATTCTTTTTAAAAGACGGCATTTTAAGTAGGGAAAAGAATGGACTGGGAAAACTGGCTATTCATTTTGAAAAATATAAAAGTTAAAACAGTTCAGTAAATGTTTGTTAGAACTTTGTGTGTTCAACACTGCTTCTTTCTTTTGGGGAGATGCTTTTCCCTCACTTCAATCATAGGATTGTGCCAGGGCTGCAAATAAGTTTCCTGCCTCACCTATGGGTGAGCAACGTCACCCAGCTTAGCCAGACAGAATCACTGGCTGGTCACATTGACTGTCTCAGAACTGCGTATGTGGCCCAAGCCATGCAGCACCCTACTCCACTTTTAAAAATCTGGAGATGGAGAAAACAGTCTTTTGCTTTTTGTATTGGTGAGCAGAAAGGATATAAATTATACTTTATTATACTTGGCTACCTTTACCCCACAACATGGAAAAAACTTCCAATAATGAGACAATAAGCCCATCATGGGAGTTGTGGGGTTTGAATAAAAGAGGAAGACCAGTGATAAACACATCTGGCTCCCTGGGTCCAATAATGCACCTGACCACTGTCATCACCTCTAGGCTGCTCACCTGGATAAGCCAATAAAATTCCCTTTCTGTTTTAAGCCAAATGTAGTGGATTTCTGTCACTTATAATCCATCAATTCTAAGTAATCTAAGAGTATTTTAAGATTCTAATCCCAAAATATGGCTCTGATTAAATCAAGACATGGTAGGTACTGGGTATCTTGCCATCCCAGACTGCAGAACTAGTAAATCTATGATGCATGGTAACCAAGCAGTTAGTTAGACCATAAACAATTTTCTCCAGGGTCTCAGACCATGAGTCTACCCATCCTGGAGTTTTTAATGCCGAGATGCTGAACTACGGTGCCTACTTCTTGAGACCATTTATAGAGTCCTACAATAAAGACTTTTTAGGCATTGTTTGGTCTAGGCTAGACTTCCTAAAAAGCACAAAGGGAATGGCACCACGTTTTTAAAAAGCAGCCCTTCAATTTACAGCCAATAACCCAACATTGCTGAGAGTCAGTCCTTTGCCACTTGCTAAGTGCAAATAAGGGAAAGGAAAATTCATCCCTAGGGGTAAGACTAGAAAGGAAACCAGGCTGAGAGTGAAGTCCGAATCTAATACTCCTGCCCAAAGGCCATATTACAAAGGAGTGAATCACTTCGATGCAGCCTGGAGGTACATTTACCTTGGCCTCTGGAGTTCCTGGTTAAGGATGTCAGGAGGCAGAAACCTAAACAGACTTTACTCACCTGAGGACTACGGATGCTGGTCTGCTGAGCAGATCAAGTAGGCAAGTAGGGGGGTTTACCTTCTGGAACCCTGAACTACATTTCTGGGCTTTACGTATTCCCTGGGTACCCAGGGAGTGCCAGTGCTAGAAAAAACTCCCAACCTGCCAAACTGGGATTTATGGTTATTCAAACCTACAGCAATCCCCAAAACCCATCCCTGACAACTGCCAGCCAGAACTAGGCTGCTGAAGCAGAAAAGCTACCCAAAGGGAGCTCTTTCCATATGCTTCTCACTTCTCATCCAGTGATCTGCTCAGGAAACTGATGGCAGCCAGGTTTATCAAAGAATGCCCTCCACAACCAGGGTGATGAGACTTACAGGTAGCTAAGTTCATAATTTGGCTCCTTGTTTGTGAGATCAAGGTAAGCCACATCCAGACCTAATCAAAAATAATACACAACACACAGGATTCCTAGATACAATTCCAATGACCAGATGTACTTTCGGGAAAGAAGTTTTTGAAAATTTCAGTTGTGGGTGAGATCTTTGCATTATGTTAGGCAGAAGCATTTTTGAATTTGAATATACAAGTTTGTACTGAGTTACCAAAAGGTGGTATGATAGTTATTTACTGTTTTTTAACTTTGCAGCATCCCTGTTTCTTTGGAAAACCATTCCTACCCACTCCAATCATACACTTTTGCTGGAGCCATCGTAATACCTTGCCTGCCCTGGCCACAGGGGTGTGAACAATATGTCCAAGATAAGCCACTCAAATTCTTTCCTCAAGGGCTTTTGATTTGGAGCAGGAGTAGGGACTCTGTCTTTGGGTCACACACCTTGGAAAGATATGACTATAAACCGCTGATGCCATCTTCCCTGCCACTTGGAAAAAGCCTGTCTGTATTAGGAGAAAATGAAGTTAACAAATAAATATATGCAGATCCAAAAGGTGAGAGACAAAGAGAGGAAGACAGAAAGAGTTTTGATACCTGGGGTTCTGTTATGCTTGATGATGGCTTGAACTTCCCAATTACATGAATAATTAAATTTCCTTTCTCCTTAAGCTAGTTTAAGCTGGTTTGGTCACTTGCAATTGAAAAAGTCCTAATTAAAACAGACCTCTATCTCATATCATACACAAAATTATCCTCCAGAAGGATTAAAAACAAAGCTATAGAAGGGTTATGCAAATATGCAAAATTACATGTATATTCTTGGGATGGGGATGGTCTTCCTTAGTAAGATACAAAATCCAGAGAAACCCTAAAGAAAAAGGTTGATAAGTTTAACTACAGAGTATAAAAATTTCTGTACAAGATAACAGAAAGAGTTAAAAACAAGCTATATAAGTATACATCAGATGTATACTTATGTATATATGTCTATATATGTACAATACTTATATATGATATAAGTATACATGTGTATATATGTGTATATATGTATACTTATATATGTAAAATCAAAGATTAATAGCCATAATACATAATAAAGCATTCCTAAAATTCATTAAAGAAAAATATCAAAACTCAATAGGAAAAAATTAGCAAATGATATGAAGAAGCAATTCATAGAAAGTTAAACAAACATGAAAAGAAGCTCAACCACATTAGTAAGCAGGAATATACAAATTTTTAAATGAAATACTTTCGCCATTGGCAAAAATGTAAGAAACTGATGATGTTGAATTTAGGTGACAGTATGAAGAAATACATAAGTATGTAAATTATTGGCATAAATCCTTTTTAATGTACAATGAAGCAGTAGCCATCACTATTTTTAAAATGTGTTTTCATCAACCCCGCAATTCTACTTACTGTTTCTATACTGCTAAAAATACTTGCATAAGTACACAAAGATATATACGTTGAGAATGTGAAAAACCACCACTATTTGTAATAATGAAAAAACTATTAACAGCCTAAATATCCATTCATAAAGAAATAGTAAATGAAATATGGTTCATCCAAACTGTGGAGTACCATGCAGCAGTTAAAAAGAATGAATTCAATTTATAACATGAAAAGTCAGCTACATGTATTACTGAGTGAATAAGAGCAAGATGCAGAACAGTACATGCAAAATGATCCTGTTTAAATTATTTAAAAAACAACAACAACAAAAAAAACTTTTTGTATACATACATTAATGTAACTGCATGGAGAAAGATATAAAATGTTACACACCAAACTGTTGATGGTGGTTACCTTTGGGAAGGGCATGTGAAAAAGATCTATTTTTCCCGTGTGCTTTTATATTTTTTTAAACAAAAATAATGAGTTTAAAAAAATAAAAATAAAAAATAAAATAAAAAAAAGGAAAAAAAGGAAAAGAAAAATCCAAATCTTCCCACCCCCATCAAACTTGAATTTAAAAAAATTTTAAAAAGTAAAAAGCTCGTTTTAATGTATGAAGTGTATTCTTACCTATCTCTTCTTGAATAGAGACAGGTGTATGAGACTCTCTTTCTCCATTTTCAGGATCATCAGCTGCCTTAGCAGATTCACTCTGAGAAGAATTTAGTTCACTGCTGCTGTTACTGTTTTCCAGATTAGGCTGAATGGAGGTAGTGGTAGCACTAGTGTTACTGCTGTCACATGTCTTGTTAGGTTCTTCTAGAAAAATAGAATACCTGATTTTTAAATTGGAAATCACATCAAAAATAATTGTCAGAAAAGACACCTTATTGTTTTAGCATTGCATTACAAAGCTAGATTTTAAAAAGAAAAGCAGCTCATGTATGAATAATGCAATGTATGAAAAAAATGTAATCAACATCCTATAAGTTATTTTTCAAGTTTCCTCGTCTAGTCACTCAAGCTCTTATCATCTCAGTCTACAGTATAAAGCAGAAAATTTTCAGATACCCCAGAGCTGAAGAATAATAAAATGATGTAACTATCTCACAAAACTTATAGTATACCAGATACTCCAGAAGTGATTTTGAGATAATCCCTCAAACTCTGATTTATATTCTTACTTTTTGAAAAGTATTCAAGCAGTATTAGATACAGAATTAAACAGGATTCTTTATAAAGTTTTCTGCCTGAATTCTATGCCTCCAAATTAACTAGGAGGTAATACCTAAGTGATTATTAATTTTAAGGACCATTTAATAGTATCACTAAGAGTATAGTTCCTAAAAGTATATCCAAGTGAACACTACTGTCAACTGAAAGCCTAGGTCTAGCCATGGCAGTTCAGAAATTAAGAGCCTCCCTCTGCATTTTACTTTGTCACTAATAAGATATTCATGAAAAATCAATCACCTAAATTAAAAAGTAGTTGACAGTGTATCACAAAGGCTATCTCTAATGTATAATGAGCTCCTAAATTTTTTTTTTGCGGGGAAAAAAACAAACAACCTGATAGAAAAAACATAAATTATAAGAACTGTCACAAAAGAAATAAAAATGGCCTTAAAACATGGAAATATGCTCACTTAATTCAAACTCAGAGAAATGCCAAGTCAAGCTACCATATTTTGCCGTGTATAAAGCATACCCATGTTTTTTGCTGAAACTTTCAGGGAAACAAGAATTAGTACTACCCATGTATAATATGAATCCTTATTTACCCCTCAAAATTTGCGCAAAAAAAAGTGAGCATTACACACAGAAAAATACGGTACATACAGAAACTACTTCTCAGCTATCAGATTGGCAAAAGTCCAAGTCTCACAATACTCTCAGGTGAAGAGGCAGGGGGTTTCACAGGCACTCCCACACATGGCGGTGAGAATGGAATGCAAAATGGTATAAAGAGGATAAAAAGGAAATTGACACTGTCTAGAAAAATTACACATGCATTTACTCTTAACCTACCAATCCCATGTCCAGAAACCCATGCCAAATACACTGGCAAAAATAATAAATTACTTCTTTACAGAGCTATTCATTGTAGCATTATTTACAATGGCAAAAGATCAGAAACAAACAAAATGTCCAACAGAGCGCTGGTTGAATAAAAGATGATACACACAATGAAATATGATGCACAACAGTAAGGACTGAGGAAATCCCTCTGTCCATATGTGAAATGATCTCAAGATTAAATGTGAAAAGGAAGGTGAAGAACAGTCCTTACAGTATTCTAACTTTTGTGTAAGAAGGGGAAGAGATGAATTTATGGATACAGTTTGCTTTTATTTACAAAAAACCCTCAAACAATAAAAATGGCTACCTGTGAGGAAACGGAGGGGTCTGGTTACCTAGAGAGGAAAGGGATGAAAGTACAAGTTCTCTGTATATATACAGTTATATAGCTTGACTCTGGAATCATGTGTTTTATATTTTTTAAAAATTAAAATGAAATCCCTAAAAACTGAAAACAAGCTGAAACAAATAAACCTAACCGTATATCAAGTTGTTGGCATAACCACACAGAGAAAAAATTTATTTCTGGAACACAATGTTTCAACTGCCCATCCTTACTGAAAATATGGTACAAGGATAAAGAATCGCCAAGATATTAATAATAATATATTACTATTATTAATGGACATCTGCATCAGGATAAAGCAAATATATAATTAAGTTACTGTTATTAGGAACTAATTTAAGGCGTTCAATGTAAGGGAAAAGATGTAAGCGTAAAAAGAAAGAAACTATGCAAACCTCAATCTGAATTTGAAATGTTAATATGAATTGATAGTCTTTTCTTTTTAAAATTAATATTTCTTAACACTACCCACCAAAAAAGCCTCGAGGCAGTGAGAGCCCAAGAGCAGTAAGTGCTCTTAGGCCCAGATTGTGGTCTCTAAATATTCCGCACTAATAGAAACCAGGGCTTCTTGGAGGAATGACTGATTCCAGGTCTGGGGTAGGAAATGTATAAGATAAGCCTCAGACAGCTTATTCTGCCAAATAAGCAAAGAAGCTATCTAAGGCTACTGGGTAAATGGCAAAAGGACTCAGAAACCAAGATGAAGAGGCTCCTCTGTAAACATAAGCACAATGAGTACCTACAACTGGCTGAACCAAATTGAATATGAAGACCCATGAGTTCAAACGGATACCTAAAAGGAGAAAGCCACACCCTTCCCCCCAAAGTCCCTATAACTCATGAATCACCACTGAAGGTAACTGGACACCAACTCCTGACTCTGAAAATTAGAATTTAAGAGAAATAAATAAGCATTTACTCTTGCTCTCACTATATTTCAAGGTATTTAAATAGCCTTGGTTAATGAGGGGAAATTCTTTACAGAAGAATTCCAGTTTAAAAAATATATATTAAAAAATTATAGCATTAGAAATCAATACATTATAACCTCCAAATAGATACCTGATTCTGGAAAGATCATTAATGACTGACAGGAACTTTATGATGTTATCACCCGAACTCAATGATTAATCTTAGCACTGGTAGAACGGGCATTTACCAGCCTTTTGATGCAATGTATGAAATACTCAGCGCATAATTGTGAAGTATTCTTGCCAAAAATACTTGAAAATGAGTTTAATCATGTCTTCAGAAACAAATTAAACAACACCAAGAGGAAAGAAATACGCAAATCCTGGATGAGGGACATTACATAGGAGGACACACTAGGACTGTTCAAGTCAACAGCATGTGAAAGAAAAAAGTTGGAAAGAGGGGAATGCTTTAGATTAAGAGACTCAGGAGATATAAATGCAAATGTTATGTCATATGGGGACCTTATTCAGAGCTATTTCAGATACAGCAAATGTAAAAAACAAAACAAGAAACAAAAAACATTTTAAATGAGGAAATTTAAATTGACGGGGTATTAAGCAATTGTTGTTAATTTTATTGAAATGATCATGGCAATGTAATTATGTAAGAAAATGTCCATATTCTTTAAAGAACACTGGATGAGAGAGGACTGATAGAACATGATGTTTGTGATTTGCGTTAAAATACTGCAGTAGGAAACAATCCAAAACCACATCAACATAAAAGAGGATAAACTGTGATACAGTTACACACAGGAATACTACAATGCACTTAACAGAACTCCAGCAACATACAATATTAGTAATATGATATAAAGTGAAAAAATTAAGTTCCAAAAAGTTACACTTAACACAATACACTTAATAAGAAATACTGAATACAATGCACTTGCTATAAAGTTGAAAATAACAAAAATACAGTTTTAAGCAAATCATACAGATGAGCTCAATGAAAAGATTATGTTGGTTACACAACACTTGGACCTCAGGCATCAACAGTGTTGATTCTATTGGGTTTCCCTTATAAGAAGGAAAAAAGTTATCAGTGAACACAGGATCCAGGTGATAATCACTTCGGGTAGGGAAGAGGTGGACAGACAATGGGTCTGGGAGATGGTTAGATGCAGGTTAGTTTCAAAGCAGGATTTAGCTTTTTCTTTTGGATGACAGGTTCCTAAGTGTTTATTTCATTATTAATAATAATTTTAAACCTGGATGAATAAATTAAGAGGGAGTAGGCAATGACCAATGACAAATACAACTGGCTAAAGATTGTGATTTATCTAATATTGTACCCTGGGGCCAAAAGGGAAAAGTTTTAAAATTTGAGAAAAAAAAAGAAAAGAACAAAAAAGGAGTTGAGAGAAAAAAAAAAAGGGCCGGCCGAGTGGTGCAGTGGTTCAATGCTGGCTTGGGAAGCCAGCAGCCCCGGTTCGGGTCCCACATATGAGGGCCAGTGCTACTGCCCTCAAAAAAAAAAAAAAAAAAAAAGCATGGGTGAAGCAAGTATGACTAAATCTTGATAATATTTTAATCTAAGTCTTAGCTATATGGGGAAGGGGTCCATTATACTATCCTCTTAACTTCTGTGTGTGTTTGAAATTTTTCATTTAAAAATTTTACATTTAGGCCAGCCCTGGTTCAGGTCCCACATATGAGGGCCAGTGACACTACCCTAAAAAAAAAAAAAAAAAATTTTTGTATGAAAGAAATGGCAAATTTAAAATTTGACACCTACAAAGCTACAAGCTAGTAATACAATCAACTAACTCTTGTTGGAAAAATGCATATCCCTGGAAGAAAAGAAGTGCCTCACACAAATAACATCAGATTCCTCACTAATCATTTCTTTTACAGCTATGGATCTAGCTTTGTAGACTGCAGTATACCTAATTTATAATTGTATAAAAATTGTTTTCTTAAATAATGAAATGCAGTAAAAAGATATTCCCTCATTTATAAGCTCAAAGTTCATAGTGTATTTTCTCATAGAAATATAAGACAAAGTGATTAGATTCCAGACCAGCCCACAAAAACTACCCACAGAATATATATCCAAGTATGATTTTAATAAAGAAAAATAATTTTGGGATAGGAACTTAAGAGCCTCTGTCTATATATATATATTAAAACACTTCACAGAAAGTACTCTCTGCTATTAGGGAGATAATGGTACATCATAAAAGAATAGTCAATAAGTTCCCCCTTACCCAGGTATTCTGATCTAAAAATACCATTAGCCCACTGAAAGCAATTCTATCCTTTTAAATTTTTAAGGTGTTAATGAGCTGAAGACTACCAGAAACTCATGATGCATAGCTCTGCATGAGTCTGTCCCAAGTTAATTTGTCTTAAGTGGAAAAGAGTGTTTTCCTCCAATTTGGCTGAGAATACTGATCTGGGGTTTTTAAAATAACGGTCCTAGAACTCTTCACCTCCTTACTTCATTAGATTATAAGATTAAGAAAATCTCAAGCATTTGCTTCAAAACACCACAAAGAAGGTATCACCTACCAGCATGTATATTTTAATCCTCACAGTCCATAAGTTCTAGTCCTACAGTAGAGAGTATAGGTTTTGACATTTACAACACTATTTTCATTGGTCATGACACTCTAAATGACTAAAAACAGGAAAATTTTTGTAGTTATCCCTCAAACCAAAATTATATATAGATCTTGATCTTCAACTTCTGAAAATAAACACCAAAGCCTAAAAACCAAAAAGAAATAAACAAAATCCCCACAAAATTCTAAGCAAAAAACTACAAAGAGAAAAAAGTAATTTTTCCACTTGACAGTAAAAGGGACATTTTAAAAAAGGAAAAAAGTGGGCCGGCCGAGTGGCTCAGTTGGTTAAGAGCTCAAACTCTGAGCAACAAGGTCGCCGGTTCGACTCCCACATGGGCCAGTGAGCTGTGTCCAAGCAGAGCTGACACTAAGCTGCCAACAGGTGGCAGGATGGCTCATCTGGTGAGAGTACATGCTCCTAACAACAAGGTTGCTGGTTTGATGCCCTCATAGGATGGTGGGCTATGCCCACCAGCAATTAAAATTGAATGCAGCACCTTGAGCTGAAAGGCCCCGAGCTGCCGACCGGCAACTGGACTTAGGGCTGAACTAGCTGTGCCTTCCACAACTAAGACTGAAGGACAACTTAGCTGTTCTCCTTCCCCAATAAAATCTTTTAAAAAAAGGAAAAAAAGGAAAAAAGTTGAGGTAAAATAACCAGAACGTATATGACTAGAAACTGAAACAAAACATATTAAAAATAAGAAACAAGAGAGTGTTTAACTGCAGAACCTACTAAAGCCATTAATGATCAACTCAATGAGGTAAAGTATATGGGTAACACATTCGGTAAGGATCCAGTATCAACAGCTTCTTATTCCCTGAATTTCTCTGGTAATATAACTCAAAACTAAAGTAAAGTACTACATTTAAAATGTCATTATCCAAAAAGTTAAGAAATAGGTCAAAATCAGTAAATTCTTAGTTTAGTTTTATAGATGTAAGTGGAAACATTTTCAAAGCAATTATAGTTTTACGTACTACTGATATTTTCCTAATACCAGGCATTAAATCTAGAGGCGTAACTTAAACAAAACAAATGTTGTCTGCATTACATATCTGAATACAAATTCTCAACAGTGGATTTGAGTTTAAGATGCTAGAGACATGTGCCGCTCCTTCCCTTACAAATGCAAAAACTGGCATTCTGGTACAAAAAGTTCCTAATCTAGGGCTGGCCGAGTGGCGCGGTGGTTAAGCGCTGGCTTCGGAAGCCAGCAGCCCCGGTTCGGTTCCCACATATGAGGGCCAGTGACACTGCCCTCAAAAAAAAAAAAAGTTTCTAATCTAAAATCCAGGAAAAAGTGTAATTCTAAAATTGAGCTTTCTGTTAACTACAAAGAAGTTATGCAAAATATTAAACAGCATACTTGCTATAAGGGTTGTTTTTGGCAACAACCATTTTCATGAACTTAGGTGAAATGTATGGAATGCAGAGCAGGAAAAAAAACAAGAGGAATAGGTATTGAGAGATTAACTTTTTTTATTTTTTTATTTTGAGAGCAGTGTCACTGGCCCTCATATGTGGGACCCGAACCGGGACTCCTGGCTTCCCAAGCCAGCACATAACCACTGCGCCACTCGGCCGGCCCAAGCGATTAACTTTTTAAAGTGATGTCTTGGTAGACATCACTTGGTAGACAACCTATCTGAAAATATAGCCCAAATTTTCAGTTTTATCTTCAATCTTAGCCACAAAAAAATCTTCCTGATTGCTGACCATACCCAATATGAAATTATGAAATCTGTCCGCTTTTCTTATGTTCTCACTTCAATAGATTTTTAGATCATAAATTTGTAATTTTTCCTTTGCATCATGTCATCTATCATTTTATATGAAAATGACAGTGCTCTATGACAAGACTTGACAAGATACAGCTTGAAATAATGCTAATATATTATTCCTAAAGAAATTCTAAAGTAGATATATTTCTAATGAGATTCTGAAGATGTATTTTTGAAGAGATTTTAAATTCTCAGATTATTTTCCAAAATCTTTCTATTCTGGAAACGATTATACAATAGAAACACTAATCAAAAGAAATCAGTTGTAGCATAGAAATGTGATTTAAAGATAAAGGATAGTTCATAATGATGATGTTAATTCAACAAGAAAATATAAAAAATTATGTGCAGGGCCGGCCGCGTGGCGTGTTGGTTAAGAGCTGGCTTGGGACGCCAGCAGCCCCTGTTTGGATTCCACAGATGAGGGCCAGTGACACTGCCCTCTACAGCTAAGATGGTGAACAACAGCTTGACCTGGAGCTGGGCTGCTGTGAGTCCCCAGGGGCAGCATAGCTGCAGCCCCTGCTGCAGTGGGCTGCCATAGGCTACAGTGAGTGGCCGGCAGCCAGTGTGAGCGGCCGGCAGCTGGTATAAGTTGCCAAGAGCCGCTATAAGAGGCCATCCAGAAGCCGGCGACTGATCTGCCTCACCCAAGAAAAGTACAATGATGATACCAACATGGGCCAGTGAAGCAATGTCCTCCACAAGTACAATGAAGAACAAAAGGACAGCAACTGGTCTGCTCCCCTTCCCCGGTTCCCCAACGCTGTTCCCCTCCCCCAATTCCCCAATAAAATCTTAAAAAAAAAAAAAATTATGTGCATCTAATAATACAGCTTCCAACTATATAATGCAAAAATTGAAAAAATTTAAAAGAGAAAAAGGCAACTCCACAGTAAATAGTTAGAAATAATTTAACAGTATCTTGCAGAGAGGGGGAAAAAAAATGTAGCAAGGATAGAGATGTAAACAATGCAATATGAAACCTTGAACGTAATCGTCCTATAATGCACCCAGCAACTAAAAATATATATCCTCTTCATTTATCAACATTAATCATATGTTGGACCATAAAACAAGCCTAAACAAATCTTAAAGGGCTAAATCATGCTCAGAATATTCTCTGACTACAGTGGGTTAAATTAGAAATATATATAAAAAAAGATAACTGGAAAATCTCTAAATGTTTGAGTATTAAGCAATATACTTCTATATAAGCAATGGGTTAAAAAATACAGACATCAAAATGGAAATTAGAATATATTTAAAACTGAATGATAAAGATAATATATAAAAGTCTGTGAGATGCAGCTTCAGCAATACATAGACGGAAACATACAGTTTGACAGCAGACATAGAAAAAAGAAAAACTAAAAATCATCAAAGCTTCCATCTTAAGAAACTAGGAGAAAAAAATAATGAGAGTTTAAGACTTTTCGAGGTGATGGATATATTTATGCCATTGATTGTGGTGATGGTTTCACGGGTGTATATTTATGTCCAAACCCATCAAATCGTATATATTAAATATGTACAGCTTTTTTTTTTATGTCTTATACCTCAATAAACTGGTTTTTAAAAATTGGCGGGAGGGGTGTGAAATCCACAATAAATGCAAAGAAAACAAAAGTAAGGAAATAATAAAGATGAGGAATACACCAGAAAAAAACATACAGTAGAGAGGGAGTCAACAAAGCCAAAAGTTATTTTTTTAAAACACTGATAAAAATTGTTAACAGTACTGTGAGATTAAGACAGAACTGATAGAACTAATTTCTGGATTAAAAAAAAGAAGAAGAACCATCACTACAGACTCTACAGATATTAAAAAGATAGGATATTATTATGCCAATTAAATTTAAAATTGAAATGAAATGGGTAGATTCCTAGAAAAATACAACTTATTAAAACTGATACAGGGCCGGCCGAGTGGCGCATTGGTTAAGCGCTGGTTTGGGGATGCCAGCGGCCCCGGTTCGGATCCCACATGAGGGCCAGTGACACTGCCCTCTACAGCTAGCAGCGGCTCCACCTGGAGCTGGGCTGTGCGAGCCCCGGTGATGGTGTGGGCTGCAGCCCCGGTGATGGTGTGGGCTGCAGCCCCTGCTGCGGTGGGCTGCCATAGGCTGCAGTGAGCGGCCCGCAGCCAGCGTGAGCGGCTGGCAGCCAAGCGTGAGCTGCCAATAGCTGCGATGAGCGACATCCAGAGGCCAGCGACCGATCTGCCTCATCCGGGAAGAGCGCAATGACGATACCAACAGTGAAGCAACATCCTCCGCAACTAAAACTGAAGAACAAGAAGACGGCAACTTGCCTGTTCCCCTTCCCCGATTCCCCAACGCTGTTCCCCTCCACCAATTCCCCAATAAAATCTTTAAAAAAAAAAAAAAAAAAAACTGATACAAAAAAACAGAAAATATGAATAGCCCACTACCAAAGAAATGAAATCCATAATTAATAACTCCTCCACAATGAAAACTCCAGAACCGGATGGCTTCAGCACACATTTAAAGACTAAATAACACTAAGCCACGGAAACTCTTGCAGACAAGAGGAGAAATGAGAACTGGACACCAAGGTCTGACATGGACATTATCCTAGAAGGAAAACTCTAACCGAATATCACTCATGGAAGTAGATGCAAAAATCTTAAACAAAATAGTAATAAACTGGGTACAATACTTAAGAACGAAAATACAAATCATGATCAAGTTGTATTTACTCCAGGAATATGAGATTGGGTTAAAACTTAAAAAAAAAAATCAGTGTAGGAACTGCTTCCAGTCAAGATAGAGTAGACGGACTGGATTTACCCTCTCCCATGAAACAACCACAAACAAAAAAGGACAACTTAATAGAAAATGAACAAAGGAGTTCACAGGCACTTTAGAAAAGATATCCATCCAAATGACCTATAGACACACATACATATATGCATGCATGCATACACACATGAAAAGGTGCTCAACATCCTTACTTGCCAGGGAACTGCAAGTTCAAACCAAAATAAGAAATCCCTACATTTCTACCAGAATAGCTAAAATAAAGATGGGGGGCAGGGCAGGAGGCGGGCACGGATTATTCTTATAATACATAGAAAAAAATCTTAAATGATTTTCATCAAGGTATAAACTATAATTCTTGACCTTTAATCAATTACCAGTGTTTCTTTTTTCTTATTTTGCTCATCTAAACTTTCTAATTTGTTTTTTGAAAAATACATAAAGCCCCTATAATAAAATTATTTTTCATTTTAAAAATGTCAAAAGGAAAGGCATAATCATATTATAGGTGTGATACGACTTACTGAGTATAACTTTTAATTTTTAAAAGCTTAAAATATGAATTACTGATTAACTTACATTTTTACATCAAATATATTTTACAAAAAATGTTCTGTGATGATGGTTTTCTATTATATTATGGTTTGAAATGTTATTTAAAAAACTACACGAGCACATGCAAACATAAAATTAATCTGTTAGCACATATAGAATTGGAATGGTCAAATCATTCAATACTGAGCCATTAGTATGTAAGTACTTAAAACCAAAAATATCTTCCACTATGGTCTGGTGATAAAATATACAATTAAGTCTAATAGACAAAAACAGCTACATGAACTTTCAAAAGCATGATTATGATGAGTTTCAAGCACTAACTGCAAGAACATTTGTCAAACTCTAAATGTTAGGTGACAATTTAGCAATCAGGGATGGCACTTATGTAAGCAAGCAGCATGAATGAACACATACTTTTAAGTTTTAGGTGACATTCAGCTTTTACTACAAAAGGGAAGGATTCCCCCCATTACAGAGGCATTGATACACTGCCCTCTGTACCTGGCACATCCTGGGGGAGCTCAGATGCCACCTTCTTCTCTGCCATGTTGCTGCTATCATGGGTTTCTGAGAGACACCCCACAGGACTCCTCCCTTCAGAGGGACTAGTCTCTTCTGAAGAAGCATTTGTTGTGTTGTCGCCAAGATTTGTTGATATAGAGTAACCTTTATCCCCAACTTCTGTTGGCTCTACAGTAAAATGTACAACAAAACTTTAAAGATATCCTTTAGAATTGCTTTAGGACAAATGGCCACATTCAATTAACTACTAAAACTGAAAGATCACAAAAAAATCCCGCTTTTATATGATGGCCATCTTGAAGTAATTAGATTGAGATATTTCTGCAGCAGGTAATCCAAAAAGTTTTTAAGAATATTTAACATATTAAGAATGTTAAAGAAATTAATATAAAAATGAACGTATTTTATCATATACAAAAGTGGATATTCTGGTATAAGAAGTGATTTTTTCACCAACAAATCTTATAGGGAAAAGGCACCTTATTAGGAAGTATAAATGGAAGTATGGGTATAACATTATGGTAAATTCATCAATATATAAAACTCATTACAATGACTATGTTACAAGGGGGAAGATATGGTATTCTCATCTCTTCAGAAATGTAAGAGTATTTAAAAAAAGATTCATTTCTATTTGCAAGTAAAGTTGGAGATTTCATAAATAACTGATGACATTTCTTTTTAACCAAATAATTTTTTTACCCTCAGATTTTCCTTGCTCAGGATCATCGTCTGGTGTTTTGTCGTCATTTTCTTTTTCAGGGGACTGGTCTTCAAACTCCTCTCTGCTTTTCTCAGCATCTTTGGAGTTATTCTCAGTCTCACTGTTGTCCTTTTCTATTTCTTCTGGGCTTTTAACAATATCAATCTCTCCCTTTTTGGCTCTTATGGATTCCAAAATTTCTTCTATAATAAAAACAAATAAAAAATTTTGTTTCCATATATGCCAAATATAAAAGTACTACAAATGCCACTTAAGAGTTTCAATTCAAGTTATTAAATATGTAAAAGCATTAGAACTATGAAATAAGGATCAAGATTATCAATAAAATTATGCTTAGAGAACTCAACCAATATGGTTATCTTCACTTCTAGAAAATACATGCAGATTATAGGTTCTACTTTATTTTTATTTTTTTTAAAGAAAAACTAGTCTCCCTTTTGAAATTCAGACTTGATTATAGATTACTGTCACATGGTCTGCCACATAAGAAAACCTGTAAGCTGACATAGGCCCACAATATGCGCAGTATGATACACAGAGGCTCTTTTCGAAACAACATTTCTCTCTGAAGTCCCAGAACTGTTCTGCAAATCACTAAATCCCTAAGGACTCTAATCCTCTTTCAACTTGGGTAGTGATACTTGTAAGACCACAAGGGTATTCTCTGGGTTATGATCCAATACTATCACTTTTTATTTTGTTGCTCAATTTGTCCAAGCTTTGGCCATTGGGAGCTTTTTCAGGTGACTCCTGTGTCCCTTAAACACACCTCATTCATTCATTCATTCATTCATTCTGCACTTCCTTACTTTCCAGCACCACAAAATGCTCCAGGCTCACCTTGTGTTTTCCCTGCCCCAGGCCTAGAATCTACTCTAAGGAGTCTTGGTTCTTTTTTATTGGAGAATATTTAGAAGCCATGATCTGGGTGCTATCATGTTTCCCTGAAAATAAGACCGGGTCTTATATAAATTTTTGCTCCAACAATCTACATTTATTCATTTATCCATGTAAAAAAATCTCCATTTATTTAAACAGTCATGTCTGGCTGATGATCTTAACTGAGGCTTATGTCTGGGCTTATATTACGAGCATCCTGAAAAATCATGCTAGGGCTTATTTTCCTGTTAGGTCTTATTTTGGGGAAAACACGGTAGGTGTACTTGTTACTACTGGGGTATCACTGCTTCTCCATTCTCTCATCCAACAGAGCTAGAAAAGTATGTATGTATATTAACCCATGTATATATACATCTATATATACATTATTTCTGTATCTATGGTTCATTGCCCTGTTGCTTCTTTGTAACTTCTTTCTTTGACAAGAGAAACCTGGTTCTCATTATATAATATACCTATTTGGTCAATATTAGTATACAAAGTAAAGTAGTTTCAGAATTGATAAAACTGTATACCCCTCTATATTTACTAACTAGAATACAATGTTTGTGAACAAGGAACATTTTTTTTTTTTTAAACAACATTCTTTTATTTTTTTTTGAGGGCACTGTCACTGGCCCTCATATGTGGGGCCCGAACTGGGGCCGCTAGCATCCCAAGCCAGTTCTTTTTTTTAAAAAGGATTTTACTGGGGAATTGGGGGAGGGGAACAGCATTGGGGAATTGGGGAAGGGGAACAGACAAGTTGCTGTCTTCTTGTTCTCAGTCTAGTTGCGGAGGACGTTGCTTCACTGGCCCATGTTGGTATCGTCATTGCATTCTTCCCGGATGAGGCAGATCAGTCGCTGGCCTCCGGATGTCGCTCACCGCGGCTATTGGCAGCTCACGCTGGCTGCCTGGGCTGCCCACCACTCATTGTAGCCTATGGCAGCCCACTGCAGCAGGGGCTGCAGCCTACACCGTCACCGGGGCTCACACAGCCCAGCTCCAGGTGGAGCTGTTGTTAGCTGTAGAGAGCAGTGTCGCTGGCCCTCATATGTGGGATCCGAACCCGGGCCGCTGGCATCCCAAAACCAGCTCTTAACCACCGTGCCACTCGGCCGGCCCGAGGAACATTTTTAAAGCCAGGTACCCAAGGTACTTCTTTTTGGATTTTTAAATTTCCTTTGTTTAAATGTCCTCTAATTTCATTTTTGTCACTTTTTCTTAAATTGCAGGTGTCTAGAATGTTTCCCATGATTAGAAAAACCTTGTAAAGTCATCACTGGAAAATACTGACCTTTCTGGTAAAGTGATTGTGTCTGAGCTGGTTGGAGTTAATTCCCCACACTCTCCCTCAGCTGCTCTACTTATTCCTATAAGAATTTGGAGCCAATGAACATCTAAGACACCTACAAGACAACACTTTCAAATGGAAGTAATTCCAACTGGCATATTTTCTGTTCTCATCATCATCCAAGTTATTCCAGGGTCCCTTCTGACATGATTTCCTTACATTTCTTTCCCTATTGCTTTCAGTTCTGATTTACTCTTGCTCAGTACACTAGACTGATCAATGCAAGTATCTCGAATCACTCTCTTTAAATGAACTTTTTATTTAGAAAAAAATCATCTGCTTTTCTTACAAGCCATATGATTTCTCACTTTCAAACATAGCTCCACCCTGATCTTCCACTGCCAGACTTTCCTCACCAAACTGATGTACATTCCTTCCAACTTCACTAGGGCCACTTACTGAAAATCAAACATTAAAAACAAAAACAAAACCTACTCAGCTTAGATCATCTAAATTAGATAAAAAGCACAGGTAGAATGATCACAGGCCTCTGATTTTCTATAAAGGTTGTAATTTCAAATATTCTATTTTGTTACTACTCTATCAAGCATCAGTATTTATAAGTTTACATGCTTATTTTAGGTTTACAAGACTAGGGTACCCATGACCATAAGAAAAACCAACCAAAAAAGTCAGAGGGAGAAAAAAAACATTAAGGGATGAAAGAAAAAATAATCAGGTTAGGTTATATCTTATCTATAACACGTATATTCTATAAACATGTATATTCTATGCTTTGCAGAAATATTTTAAAAACTAAACTGAAAGAATTAACCTATCAGATTTTTTTAAAATCTCTACTTAGAAAAAGTTATTCTAAAAATAAACTTCCTTCAAACAAGCAAAATAAAGCTTATAAAACACAATTATCACAATGGTATATAAAACAAATTTAGTAAACCATTTACAGTTACAAATATATACTAAATGGTAGAATCTAAATGATGAGTACTCGGGTTTGCTAGATAATTCTTTTGAACTTTCTGTATGTATAATTTTTCATAAAACATTAGGAAAAAGAAAAATTCACCTACCAAAAATAGAATTAAATTCTCCTAAAGTGGACATATAGATATATAAAAACCAGAGGGTTCTAAATTTGAAAGGATTTAATGCTATTTTAGAGGTTAAAAATGTCAAGTCATTAGGACAGGCTGTGATTCTGAAATTACTATTATGACACGGCAAATTATTCTTGGCTATTTCAGAACCCCAGTAGTTTCTACTGTTTTCATCTCATAAATCCCCAAGTTAAAGAACACCACTAGATATTATTTTGGGTATTTACCTGGGCTGGGTGCTCCTAAACTGACTATCATAGCCAAGACTTTGGTTCGCACAGAGAGCAAATAAAGGTTAACAGTGGCAGACCGGTGTCTTAATGGGAAATTCTTCTCTACGGAGGTCTAATTCATTGCCAATATACTCCTTACAAAGTTGTTGAGAGGATTAAAAATTTGTAAAACATCTAGTTGAACACCTGGCCCAGAGTAGGTACTCAAAACTGTGAAGTTTCCCCTTCTCTTCCCCATCAATTTTCAATTCTTGTGACTCCCTCCTCCTCTAGTACCAGGTTGGTTGCATCTTAGCAAAAAAAAAAAAAAGGGGCGGGGAGGTAAAGGGGGGAGGGAGGGAGGAAAGTCACTTTTTGTCTAGAGCCCACCATTAAATCCAAGGTGCAGTTTACCTTATTGAAATGACCCCCATGCTATATTAAGAGGATAACACAAGTTTTGGCCATCTAACTTTGTAAGACTGTGCTGTGGCCTAACACTCAAAGCTCTGTCTGCTGGTTTTGATTACTACAAAGGTTTAACTAATATTCAGAAGTACATTACATGCTGAATTACACTGAAATATAACATGCTCACTGTAGGAAATCTGAAAAATATAAAAAGGAAACCAACTATAATCCTTCTATGCTAACTGGTTTTCAAATCTGATCTATTTATCCAATTGGTTATTTAAAGTACCTCAATGACCCAGGTACTGTTTTTACAGTGTTCTATCTGTTCTATTCTCCAATGTACAGTGTTCTATCACATGATAATCCATAATGGAATTAACCAATTCCTCTATATTGGACATTTTTCATTTTTTTTTACATTCCCCTAAATCAGACCAATAAACATTATTATACAATCCTATTCTGGTTTTGTTCTTTATTAAAATGATACTCTGTATATACTTTGTACACAGACAAAACACTCTAGAAAATTTTCTAATTCAACATACTTGATAAAAATACACTTCATGTTGCTTTTTAAATTTATTTTATTATTTTTTTTTCTTAAAGATTTTATTGGGAATGGGGGAGGGGAACAGCATTAGGGAACCAGGGAAGGGGAACAGACAAGTTGCTGTCCTTTTGTTCTTCATTCTACTTGTGGAGGGCATTGCTTCACTGGCCCACGTTGGTATTGTCATTGTGCTCTTCCCTGGTGAGGCAGATCGGTCGCTGGCCTCTGGATGGTGGCTCACTGAGGCTCTTGGCAGCTCACGCTGGCTGCCGGCCACTCCTGCTGGCTGCCGGCCACTCACTGTAGCCTATGGCAGCCCACTACAGCAGGGGCTGCAGCTATGCGGTCCTGGGGACTCAGAGCAGCCCAGCTCCAGGTGGAGCTGTTGTTCACCATCTTAGCTGTAGAGGGCAGTGTCACTGGCCCTCATATGTGGGATGTGAACCGGGGTTGCTAGCATTCCAAGCCAGCTCTTAACACTTTGTAATCGGGCATAAAAAGCTATATGATGAGTTTACTCGTTTCCCGCAAAAAATGTGTTAACCAACGCGCCACTCGGCCAGCCCTCACATTGCTTTTTTAGGGGGCTGGACATGGTTCTTTATTATTGTACTAAAAGCTGAGAACACAAGAGAGCAAAAAGGGCTTTGTCAATTTTAATGCCATAATTCATGAAAGGAAATTTAAGAGAAGTAACCTGACTGAAATTAATAAAACTTCCCCTCCAAAAACATGCATGAATTCAAAAGAATTGGTGCGGAGTGTATGAGAATAAGCTTGGATACAGATGAACTAAATATATTTATTAAATAAAACATTCTGCTATATAAATGGGTATACAGTTTATCAATTATGAAACTACTTTACCATGTAATTAATTTTGATCAAATAGGTATATTGTATATAATGAGAACCAGGTTTCTCTTGTTGGAGAAAGAAGTTACAAAGAAGCTATGGGGCAATGAACACAGACACATAGATAACAGAAATAATAGATGTACATATACATGGGTTGGTATACATACATACTCTTCTAGCTCTGTTGGATGAGAGAATGGAGAAGCAGTGATATCCCAGTAGTAAGAAGTAGACCTAGCCCCCAGATCATGGCTTCTAAATATCATTCTCCAATAAAAAAGAACCAAGATTCCTTAGAGTGCATTCTAGGGCTGGGGCAAGGAAAACACAAGGTGAGCCTGGAGCAACTTGTGGTGCTGGAAAGAGGAAGTGCTGAATGAACGAATGAGTGGACACATGACTCACCTGAAAAAGCTCCCAATGGACAAAGCTTGGACAATTCTACTTTAAGAAAACAAGAGACTTTTTTCAGTAAATGGAGAATGGGGAAAATTAATAGGCATATATGTTTAGCAGATAATACACGTAGAAGAGCAGAACCAGGCAGTTAAACTTTCAGTCATACATAATCATTTCATCTAAGTTAAGATTAAAAGGTACTATTAGAAAATACTGGTGATACTTATGAAACACGCACAGAGCATATTTGGTAGGATTGTTTTTAATGGCAATAATGGTTGTCTCTGGAAAAAGGAGGTTAAATGGAATTGTGAAGATCACAGATTTATTTTTCACTGTATAACCTTTTGTACTATTTAAGCTTTAGAAAAATATCACGGGCATCTTATTATCTTTTAAAACGCAAAGGATTTTTGAAAGCAAAAATTTGAGCAACAAAATAAATAAGGTAATAATTGAAATGTAACCCAAAGTATAAAATAAATATCCACGAGTCTATACTGATGTAAATAAATGACTGAATAAATGAATGGAGAATAGATATATCTCTTGTGCAGAATAAATCCCAAATAATTTACCTCAAGGAGGTAAGATGTAACACCCCAACCCCTAAGTGTGGGCTGTGCAGAGTGACTTTCTTCCCAAAAGCAAAGAGCAGGTGGGAGGAATAATTTTATAATGGAGAAATCTGACAAACGCTACCTCAATGATCAAAGTTAATACCGCCAGTGTAAGCCATGCTCATAGCACATACTCTTGATGTGCTGATGGGAATGGCACTTCACCCCTGTGGTCTTCCTCCCCAATATGGGTAACTAACTTAGTTAGCCTCCCCAGGCTAACTAAGAGAAGAACCTGAGACAAATCCATATTGAGGGCATTCTACTAAATGCAGACCAGTACTCCTCAAACCTGCCAAGGTCATCCAAAATAAGGAAAGACTGAGAAACCATGACAGTCTAGAGGACCCTAAAGAGACATGTGTCCTGAATGGGGTCATGAGACAGAAAAAGCACTATTCGATAAAAACTAAGGAAATCTGAATAAAGCATAGACTTATTATGATCTATCAATATTGGTTATTAGTTATGATGTTAGTAATGGGAAACCTGGTGCAGGGTACATAGAACTCTCTGTACTATCTGAGCAACTCTTCTGTAACTCTAAAAACTATTCTAAAATGAAAAGTTTTATTTAAAATAATAAAGCAAAGAGTAAACTTTAAAACAATACTATTTCTCATAATTAAAAATAGGATGCCCATAAAGGCTTAATAGATGCTTGGATTAAAAAAAAGACATGGGCCGGCCGAGTGGCATGGTGGTTAAGCGCTGGCTTGGGAAGCCAGCGGCCCCAGTTCAGGTTCCACATATGAGGGCCAGTGACACTGCCTTCAAAAAACAACAACTGGGGGACTATTAGTAATGACCAGGCCAAGATACAATACACTAAAATGCACAGCATCCCTAATTCCTATTAGAATGAAAAAGGTTCTTTTGGGAAAATAAAATACAGAGAATTCAAGTAAAATATACACACTTGATAATAATTTTCAAATTCTGTTGTGGTATCATACCCAGAGTTTATCTCATATGTAACAAAAAGTAAAACGAAAACATTTCCCTCTGTCTCACCGTTAGCTGCCGCCAGAAAGGATTTGTTACTGCCCCGGGCCTTATTGGTCAGGTCCTCCGTTATGTCCATGTGCCGGTGGATTTCGTCCCGCATTTCTTCCAGAACTTTGCAGAGTTCTGCTTCCCAGTAATCTTTGTCTAGACAGTCCATTAATTCTGCAAGCTGGACTTTTGTGCTATAGTACCAAATTTTCTTTTCATTTTCATTTTCTGTATCTTCTTCTCTGTTTAAAAAAAGTACAGTAACACTTTCTATGTTAGACACAATGACACTTACTGGATGCTGTCACCTGTGCAATGAAAGTTAAAATACGTAACACAAAGTTTGTGCACTAAAGCTCAATATATATGCTCAGTATACGAGTCAAGAGATCCCTCAAGTATCATTCACACTCAAGTTACTCTTATTTCATTTGCATAACCTCTAATTATTTTGATTTCCTATCCCACAGCAGCTTAGGATAAAATAATTGTGAGTAGTAGTGGGGCAAGGAACTAGTACAGCAGCAAAGGTTATCTAAAAAACCTGACACAGAGAAACAGGACCTCAAAGTTCAGAGTATGTGAGCGCTTGGTGGCAGACAGCCTTGGTTACATTTCATCTTGGTTACATTTCAATCAACTTTCAGATCATCAGTGAAACAATGTGATGAGCAGAATTTTAACCAGAAATATTTAACTATATTCAGTACATGGCCTGTCCAGAGCAGGTCCATATTACAGTAAAGTTGAGAAACATTTCCATAAAAATGGTGTAAAGGCTCTAAGTCCTGGTCCTTGAAGGAGTCATCTCAGTGGAGAGAGAATGTCTCATCTTTCTTATTTTCTCATCGACCATCAAAGATCAAGCTGAAGAGAAACTTCCTTTTCAGCTTAAGTCTCTCCAATGCTCCCGTACTCTTGTAACACAGGTACAGACTCCAACACGGATGGATGGACACTAATTAAAACACAAAGCAAATTAACGTCTAGGGCTAGACTTAGAGAAACACAAGTGATGGCATTTCTTCTCTCGTTCAAAAGGAATTCAGGAGTGTGAGTGAGGTACTTGAGGAGAAAGAGTCTAACTTTCCTGTCTACTCAAAGACAAACTCGGGGAGTTGAAAGAACTAGGCTTTAAGAAAAATCTGGTTTTAAATGGGTTCGGTCACATATGATATATATGAGAGCATGAACACGCCACAATCTCTCTGAGCCTCTGGGTCACTTTATTTACCATAATAGTACCTGTCCTCCAAGCCGCTGGAACAATTAAAGCTATTATAATAAATAAGACATCTACCATGGTGCCTGGGTACATCACTGGTAATCAATGAAAATACTGCTACTATTAAGGTAGTAAATAAATAAAAATTTAGCAGAATTCCAGGAATGAGTCATTAAGTAATTCCAAAGAAAGAAGGGATATATTAAACCATGGATAAATAAAAGGATGTCAAAATTATCAATAATTTTAAAGAAATGAAGATTAATAAAGGGTTCCTTTATCTAGCCTTTCTCTTTCAGATCAGCGTCTGCTGGCATTTGAGATTAGTAAATTTTTGTTAAAAGCATTTTACAATTTCTGAGAATCAGAAAATTGGCTTTAAATTGGCTCTAGATTTCACTCTCTAATGGGTATTTCTACTGAATTTTCAGAATAAGACAATAGTCTATTCCAATTAACAATGTTAAAGATGTCTGCGTTCTTTGGGCCGGCCGAGTGGCACGGAGGTTAGGCGCTGGCTTACGTCAGCAGCCCTGGTTCGGTCCCACATATGAGGGCCGGTGACACTGCCCTCAAAAAAAAAAATTGTCCGAGTCCTCTAATCAAAAAAAACTAATAAAAAGCCTTCAAAAGGCAATACCAGGTATCTCCACAAAACTGGAAATGGAACTACCATGTGACCCAGCAATTCCACCCTTGGGTATCTACCCAGAAGAATCCAAGGTGCTAATTCGAAAAAATATATGCACCCCTATGTTTATTGCAGCGCTATTTACAATAGCCAAAACTTGAAAACAACTGAAATGCCCACTGGTAGATGACTGGATTAAGAAACTGTGGCACAGTTTTGGGCTCGCAGAGTGGCACGGTGGTTAAGCACTCGCTTAGGAAGCCAGCGGCCCTGGTTTGAGTCCCACATATGAGGCCAGTGACACTGCCCTCAAAAAAAAAAAAAAAAAAAAGAAAAAGAAAAAAAGAAACTGTGGCGTATTTATATAATGGAGTATTACTCTGCTATAAAGAATGAAATCATACCATTTGCAATAATATGGATGGACCTAGAGACTATTATGTTAAGTGAAATAAGTCAGTCGGAGAAAGACAAATACCATATGATCTCACTTATATGTGGAATCTGAAAAACTGAATGAATGAGCAAAGTAAACAGAAACAGTCTCATAGATATAGAGGAAAAACTGAGGGTTGCTAGTTGGGAGGGTGGGGATGAGGGAGAAGGGGAAGGGATTAGACAGCATAAATAGGTAACTACAATATTGCCACAGGGATATGAAAGACAATTCGGGGAATATACTAATGTTGTAAATATTTTGTGGGATGTCAGATGGTCACATGTCTTGTTAGGGAGACCACTTCATGGATGGAGGAGAGGCTTGATCACTGCACTGTACACCTGAAATTGATGTTGTGTAATATTATATGCCAATTGTAATTGAATATATAGATAGTCACAGGATATGGATTATACTGTGAAAGGGAGTCAAAGGAATTGTAATAGATATGTATGATATGGAGGGAGGAGTGGGGTGGCGAATTGGGGGAGGGGGATTGCCACTTTGAGGGGTAAAAAGTATAACTATTGCACTGTTTTACACCTGAAGCTAATTAAAAAAAAAAAAGTTTATTTCACAATAAAAAGAATTTAAAAAAAAGGCAATACCATGGGCCGGCCGAGTGGCGCGGTGGTTAAGCGCTGGCTTGGGAAGCCAGCGGCCCCGGTTCGGGTCCCACATATGAGGGCCAGTAACACTGCCCTCAAAAAAAAAAAAAAAAGAAAAGAAGAAAAAAACCCCGGCAATATCAAATCAAAAATTTAATTAAGTGACAATATCAAATCTGCAAGTACTTAGTGAGCTTTGACTGAGCTCTAAGAGTTACAACACTGTCTGATTATTTTCTGAAATATCAATCTTAAGGATTCCCCCTTTTATAAAGATGTTGAATTCTTTAACTGCTTTTTGCTCTTTATTCAGAAATGCCTACATATTTCAATGGAACAAGAAAAATATTCTACATAAAAATGTTTTCTGGGTAGAAAACATAGTTCACAAGCATACGATAACAACGTGAAAATGAGACGCTATGGGAACATCTGTAATTAAATGGACATTCTGTCCATTTCTTTCAGGCAACTCAAGAACTATTGAAAGGGTCCCTAACAGCTGACTTGATCCATGCTGGCATGGCAGAATTTCCATCTTAACAAACAACAATTACTTTTTTTTTTTTTTTTTTTTTGAGGGCAATGTCACTGGCCCTCATATGTGGGAGACAAACCGGGGCCGCTGGCTTCCCAAACCAGCGCTTAACCAACCACGCAACTCGGCCGGCCCAAGAACAATTACTTTTAATTTTAATCTTAATTTTCACATTAACAGGGAACTCACTACTTCATATGACAGTCTGTTTTACACCGGAATTGCTCTTTTGGGAAGTTTTTCTTTTTAACAAGATGGTGCTAACCTAATACACCCACCAACTAGTCCTGGTCCTGCCCGCTAGAGTTTTGTAATATAAACCTAACACCTCCTCCACACACAGTCCTTCACATCTTTCACAGCATCTGAAATTTTACTCTGTGTTTTCTTTTCAGGTCAAATATGCTCAAGTACTTTAGTCACTCCTCATACAATATGTTTTTCAGAGTCTTCGTTACCCTGACATTCTTTTCCTAAATGTACAGTTTGTCAAAGTCCCTATAAAAATGTGACATGTAAGAACTATTTTTTATTATCCTCATCAAAGATAATACTTAACACTGATATTTGTTTTTCTTCTTGAAAGTACACATAGAAGGATGAATTTTTTAAAAGCATAAAGTAGCCAAAAGTGAGAATAACTGCTAATGTTTTCAAATAAAAATTGTCTTAATACTTAATGCACTTGAGCACATTTACAGTTTACATAATGAAAATTATTTGTTCTAATTGTAAAAGTGACGACAGCAGCTTTCCCATATAAATATACACGGATCTGTACGTATATTTGGTTTTGGGGTTAGAACGAGGTTTCCACAGAAGCTTGGTCCCTAGAATGTCCCATGTGCACATCCAAACAGGCATGGCTCCCCTGCAGACACTGATTCGCTCAAGGAACCCATAGCGTGGCAGCAAAGGACAGGCTGGAATGAAAACATTTGTCAAAAAATAATCTTTTCGGCAAACATACATACGTCCACATTTTAAAGTTCGGCTTTTACTTTGGCAAGATACATAAGAGGTGAATGACTAACAGTAAGTTTTGAGGTATTTCTAAACAAACCCACAGAAACTAAGAATAAGGAACATTAATATACTGGGTTGAATAGTAGGTCCCCAAAAGTCATGTCCACCTGAAACCTTAGACTATGACCTTATTTGGAAATAGGGTCTTTGCACATGCAATGAGCTTAAGGATCTTGAGACAACATCATTCTGGATTTGATGTAAGCCCTAAATCCAAGGCCTCCTATCCTTATAAGAAAAGACAGCGAGAAACATGGAAGGGTGATGTAAAGACGAAGGCAGAGGTCCCAGTGATGCATCTGTCTGCAGGCCCAGAAACACGGAAGATCGCCAGCAGCGACCAGAAGCGAGGAGGGGGGCGCGGAATTGGAAAAAAACAATCCTTTCACGCTGATTTCTGACTTCTGGCTACCAGACTCATGAGACAATCAAATCTTGTTTCAAATGATTCAGTTTATGGCAATTTGTTATGGCCGCTCTCGGAAACTAATACAGGTTTTGGTGCCCGGAAATGGAATGTTGTTACAACAAAACACCTAAAAACATGGAAGTGGCTTTGGAATTGAGTGATGAGGAAAGGCAGAAAAATGTGAGGTACTTGATGGAAAAGGCCTAGACTGTCTTGGGGAGAGAGAGGTAGGCAGAGATCGGAGCTGTGCTGCCAACAAGCCAAGGCACATGAGAGGCACCAGGAGCTGGACCAGCAAGAAAGGATTTCTTCCTAGAGCCTCTGGAGGGAGCGCGGCCCTGCTGACACCTTGATTTTAGGCTTCTAGCCTCCAAAACTGTGAGAGAATAAATTTCCACCACCCGCTTTGTGGTCTTTTGTTATAGCAGCCACAGGACACTAACGCAGCTAGGGATTCAGCAAGTACAGACCACAGCTAGGTCAGGCAGCCCAAGGCGGTGAGCATACTCTCTGGGTCCAGGATGCCTGGGGCTGATGCCTGGTCCCCCCGCTTACTATGAACAATTGCGTGACATGGGATAAATTATGTACCCTCTCTGTGCTACAACTTCTCCATCAGAAAAATGGGTGACAGTATTTACATAAAACGCTGTTGGGAGGATTGAGTTAAAGTATGTAAAGTGCTTAGAACACTGTCAGCACCTCGTGGGTGCAATGTACAGAGGTGCTCTTATTTTCCTCATCTTATGAAGTATGTGATATCTACCTTAAGACAAACAATTACAAGTGGGATTGGTGTTAAAAAAAAAAAATAGAAGTGTTTCAGGGTGCAAGAGGGACAGACGTTCAGAGAAAGAAAGCCCTAGGAAATGGCAATAAATAGGCCAAGACTTATGTTAGCCAAAAGTTTTTTTTGCGTGTTTTTAGTTTGCTTTTTATTTATTTTGTTTTCAGATGGTGGGAAGCAAGAAAATTAAATGTATAAAGAATTAAAAGTACTGTGAATTTTCTGTTAAGAACAAATGGGGATAACTGAAAGATTTTTGAACTTGGAGGGAAAGGAAACCTGATCAGAATAGCTATTTCAAAAATCATCCAGCTATGGAAGACAGAACAGAATTAGGGGATGGGGAGTTATATACAGATCAGTCTGGAGGCTACTAAACTAGTCTAATCGAGATGATGTCGGCTTGTATTATGGTAGGGACAGTGAAAATAAAGAGAAAATGATTCAGTATTTAAGAGGTAATTAAAAGGCATAACGAACAATAAAGGACAAAAGACTATTCTCAGGTCTCCAGCTTGAGCAGCTGGTAGGACTGTGATCCCGTTTACTAAACCGAGAATACCGGATGAGGGGTAGGTGATGGGCGAAGTGATGAGTTCCATTGTAGGCATGTTATGTTTGAGGTGCCTGCTATGTGGACACAGCCAGGAGGCTGCTGGACATGCAAACTGGACAGGGGCTGAAGGGATATAGACATACTTTCAATGGCAACTAAACCAGCAAATAAACAGGTAGATTCCAGTTAGGATGGAGAGAGGCTGGTAGAAAGCCGTGTAGGTTAAAAAGTGTAATTTAGTTCGCTTAGAAAATGAAAAAATACAATTTTAAAATGACATGTCTAGGCCGGCCGAGTTGTGCAGTGGTTAGGAGCTGGCTTGGGACACCAGTGGCCCCAGTTCGGGTCCCACATATGAGGGCCAGTGACACTGCCCTCAAAAAAAAAAAAAAAAAGACATGTCCAAGGTAATTTTATTCAGAACAGAGAGTGAGAGGAAAAGGTGCTAATCTAATTTGGCAATTCCTTTTTACTAAACGTCCAATTTCAGAGCAAAAGGTTGACAGGATGAAAGCAGTATTTAAGAAAAATTGGGGCAGGCTGAGTGGCTCAATTGGTTAAGAGCTCGCTCAAGGGTGAGAGCTGAGGTCTCAGCAACAGCAGTTCGATGCCCAGACTGAGCTGAGCTGCCGCTGAGCTGCCAACAGGTGGCAGGATGGCTCAGCTAAAAAAAGAAAAAAGAAGGGGCCGGCCAAGTGGCGCATTGGTTAAGAGCTGGCTTGGGATGCCAGCGGCCCTGGTTCGGATCGCACATATGAGGGCCAGTGACACTGCCCTCTACAGCTAACAACAGCTCCACCTGGAGCTGGGCTGTGCGAGCCTCGGCGATGGTGTTGGCTGCAGCCTGTGCTGCAGTGGGCTGCCATAGGCTACAGTGAGTGGCCGGTAGCCAGCGTGAGCGGCCAACAGCCGCGGTGAATGACATCCAGAGGCCGGCGACCAATCTGCCTCACCCGGGAAGAACTCAATGATGATACCAACATGGACCAGTGAAGCAACATCCTCCACAACTAGACTGAAGAACAAAACGGACAGCAACTTGTCTGTTCCCCTTCCCCAACTCCCCAACGCTGTTCCCCTCCCCCAATTCCCCAATAAAATTAAAAAAAAAAAAAAAGGATTGGCTCTCCTACATATTGGATTAAAATCAACTGTAAATTATTTATCCAATATCCTGGTTCCTCAGGTGGACTATAAACTATAAATAACCTTTCTTTTATTATGAGATTCAATCATACACACAAAAAAACAAATTTTTAAGTGAGTGTTAAACAAAACCAATCATGGAAAAACTTAATTTCTACAAACTACCTGCAATAAAATTAAAAACTGTTCCCTGCCCAAGACTGTTTTAGGCATGTCCCCCATGAATGGGATTCATCATTTTAAGCTTCTGGGCTTCCAGGAAGAGCACTCCCAAATCTCCACATACTGTGAACTGAGCAGTTTACACGGCTTCCATATTCTCAACGAAGTATACATATAATCTACCACAAGGGGGCACTTAAACTGAAATTGTTTTAATCTAACTTCATAAACATGTAAATTCTTTCAGATTTATTTAAATTATTGACAAGGAATACTTAATTATCACTAACAATGATATTTAAAGTGTCAAATTTGACTTTACAAAGAAAATAATAAAAATGTCAAAGTATGAAAAAAGATATCATTATTTGTCTGAAATCCTCATTAAATTTTATATACTTTATCATGCATTTAGAAAAACAATCTGAGGCACTATGATCAAATCTTTTAAAGCAAATAAATTTCAATCAATAGTTTTACTGCCAAACATATAACTTATAGAATTTTACTGTTCCATTTAGGAAAGTAGATTATTTCATTCCACCAATAATGTACCATAAATTCATTCACAGCTTCAAAAGTAACTTCCTAAATCCTTTGACTCATGTAATTTCAAAGGTTTCCATTTACTTAACTACATTCAAAAGCTCTTCATCTGAGTGTTGTTTTATATACTGATGCTTACTTATCAGGAAACAAAATTTTTTTGGAAAGTCACTTAATTTATTTTGTAGTTTCTAAAAATGCCTTTGTCTCAGATTTTTAAAGAGTTCAGATATAGCAAAAGCCATTATACTATCTTTCTCCCTCCCCAGTTATAAGCATTGTTGATAGTAACAGCTAAAAACACTGCAAGTCGCACACTTCTCAAGATGATGGCTTGGAAACCACTACTGCATAAAAAGCTACTGCAAATATTTTTATAAACAGGTTCTGAAAAAAAATTGTAGGTCCCACTTCCTACCAGCCATACAGAGTCTTGGCAAGTCCCAAGACAAATTATTTAACCTCTCTGAGCTTCAGTACTTTCATCTACAAAATGCAGACAAAAGTAGCACCTGTATTACTGGGTTCTCATGAGGATTAATGAAAAGAACTACATAAAACGTAAGTACTAAACTTATGGACCTTAGTCTCGGGGAGGGTTTTATGAATTTGACCTCAAAGGCAAGTGAAGTAAAAGCAAAAATAAATGAATGGGACTATATCAGACTAAAAAGCTTCTGCAGAGCAAAAGAAACCACCAACACAACAAAGAGGCAACCAGACGTATGGGAGACTATATTAGCAAACAGCATCTCTAATAAGGAGCTGATATCCAAAATATATTCGGTTGTCGGACAAGTCACCACGTATTTTTTCTATGTTTTTTGTTGCAAAAATGCATCACGACTTTTCCAACAACCCAAAATAAAGAACTCGTATAACTCAACAAGAAAATAAACAAACAACCTAGTTAAAAAATAGGCAGAGGACCTGAACTTACCCTTCTCCCAAAGAAGACACATAAACGGCCAACAAATATATGAAAAAATGCTCAGCTTCACTAGCTATTAGGGAAATAGCTGAATGGCTCAGTTGGTTAAGAGTAGGCTTAAGAGTGCGAGCTCTGAGCAACAGGGCCACTGGTTCGATTCCTACATGGGCTAGTGATGATGCACCCTAGCTGAGCTGCCACTAAGCTGCCAACAGGTGGCAGGATGTCTCAGCTGGTGAGAGTATGTGCTCCTAACAAGACTGCCTGTTCGATGCTGGGCTATGCCCAACTGCAACTAAGACTGAACTTGGCACCTTGGGCTGAGCTGCTGCCCAGGTGGCTCAGTGGATAGAGTGTACACCCTTAACAACAAGGCTGCTGGTTCGACTCCCACATGGGATGATGGCTACGCCCACCCGCAACTAAGATTGAACACAACACCTTGAGCTGAGAGGCCACGAGCTGCCAACAGGCAGCCAAATGGCGAATGGTGTCTTCTACAACTAAGACTGAAGAACAACAACTTGGCTGGTTCCCCCTCCCCAACACTGTTCCTCTCCCCCAATTCCTGCCCACCACAAAAAGAATGAAATAAAAATTTTTTAACACTTGTGAGGCACATATTAAGTGCCCAATAAATGTTGCTGTTGGTTAGTTATACTAACCCATCACCAACTAGTTCCGCCTTGGTCTAGAACCCTAAAACCAAGGCCTTCATGGTTGATTATTGTGTAATAAGCTTTACAGATGTCAAGGCCTGTCTATATGTGGACAAAAGCACCTTTGGCCTCTCTGGCCTCCAGCCAGAAAGGGCAGCACAGGAAATAAGAGGTAGTGAGAACAAACATCCAAAAGGAAAGGCAGGACAAGGATGGGAGCCATAGGAATGGGAGAAGAGCAGCATGGAATAAGTTGCATTTACTTCCTAATCTGTTCATAGCAATCCTGATGACTCTGAGCCCATTTGGGACTCAGTGAACATGGTCTGTTAACTGCTGTCTACAGCGATCACAAGCACCAGGTTCCCTGACACACAGGGTCAATGACTTTTCACTTAAAATGAAATACAGCATTCAACTTCAAACCAAAATGTGGTTACAGTTACTTCACCATTTGTAATGACTCTGCCAACAAAAGTTTCCATGCTACTACCTCCATAGCAAGATGTAAAAAAAAAAAAAGCACAATAAACAACATGACCAGATATTTGCGAGGTGAGGGGCAAGGAAAGAAATTACTCAAGAAGTTTTTAAATAGCTGATCCGAATCAACTGTATATTAAACTTTATATGCTGATTCTCATATCAGTTTCTGAATTAAGGTAATAGACTGAATCCACACATCACATTCTGCTCCTTCCTGAAACCCTCTTAAAATTGCTAAAGAGGGCCGGCCGAGTGGCGCATTGGTTAAGCGCTGGTTTTGGGATGCCAGCGGCCCCGGTTCGGATCCCACATGAGGGCCAGTGACACTGCCCTCTACAGCTAACAACAGCTCCACCTGGAGCTGGGCTGTGCGAGCCCCGGTGATGGTGTGGGCTGCAGCCCCTGCTGCAGTGGGCTGCCATAGGCTACAGTGAGTGGCCCGCAGCCAGCGTGAGCGGCTGGCAGCCAAGCGTGAGCTGCCAATAGCCGCGGTGAGCGACATCCAGAGGCCAGCGACCGATCTGCCTCATCTGGGAAGAGCGCAATGACGATACCAACAGTGAAGCAACGTGCTCCGCAACTAAAAACTGAAGAACAAAAAGACAGCAACTTGTCTGTTCCCCTTCCCCGATTCCCCAACGCTGTTCCCCTCCACCAATTCCCCAATAAAATCTTTTAAAAAAAAAAAAATTGCTAAAGAAATATGAGGTGTGATCAAAAACTACAGTGAACGTTTAAATTTTTAAAAAATGTATCACAGTAAAAGACACAATGCCATTAATCCCCCTCAAAATACTCCCCCTTACATTGAACACATTCATCTCATCTTTCTAGCCACTTGCTGAAGCAGTTCTGGAAGTCTTCTTCCGTATGTGTCTTTAGTTGTCGTGGCTGCCTCGATGTCCTGGATCGAATCAAAACATTTACCTTTCATGGTCATTTTAACTTTGGGGAAGAGCCAAAGGTTGCATGATGTCAGATCCAGTGAAAAAGGTAAATGAGGGCACATCGTAATGTTTTCATTTGACAGAAATTGCCATATACTAGAAGTGATGTGTGACACGGAGTGTTGTCATGATGGAGGATAATTTACAGCACACTTTAAAACACACCTTCTCTGGGATGGCCGAGGAGCTCAGCTGGTTAAGAGCTCGCCCAAGAGTATGAGCTGAGGGAGCCGGCCGAGTGGCACAGTGGTTAAGCATCTGGCTTGGGAAGCCAGCGGCCCTGGTTCGGTCCCTCATATGAGGGCCAGTGACACTGCCCTCAAAAAAAAGTATGAGCTGAGCTCTGAGCAACAGCAGTTCGATGCCCAGCCCAAGCTGAACTGCCGTTAAGCTGCCAACAGGTGGCAGGATGGATTAGCTAAAAAAATAATAAAATAAAAAAAATAATAATAAAGCACACCTTCTCTCAACCATAGCTCACACCCGAATGACTGCACCAAACAAGCTGAAACTTGTCACACACTGTTACTAAGGTTTGACACATCGCTTCCCGTATTGAAGACCCCTGCCTAGGGCCGGCAGAGTGGCTCAGTTGGTTAAGAGCTCGCTCACGAGTGTGAGCTCTAAGCCACAGGGTTGCTGGTTGGATTCCTGGCCCGAGCTGAGCAGCTGCTGAGCTGCCAACAGATGGCAGGATGGCTCAGCTAAAAAAAAAGAAAAGAAAAGATCCCTTTCCATTGGATGGCACTCAGCCTTAACAGAGCCAAGAAAGCCCAATCCCAAACCAAAAAGGTTGAGCTGAGAACTGACCATCACACTCCTCAAAAGGCACTAAAAATGGGAGCAGCATACACAACAGGGAACTGCTTGAAACCTGTTTAAGGATCAGATGCCCAGACCATCCATCCTCTTCAGGCCATTAAAGGTTTAGTCTTGGAGATGAAACTGAGGTTCTCTAGACCAGGGTACTCAAAGCTCGGGTGTGAACAAAGGTACTGTACAGAAAAGCAAGGCACTGAGTGGCTATACATACAGTAAATGCTGTATGAATGTTAAGTGCAGCCCACTTCCACCACTCAGCCAGCCAGACCCTCATGCTCCAAGTAGGACACCAGAAAAGGCCTCTCTGGGCCATCTGACCAGTTCAAAGGTAAGGGTTAAAGATAGTGACTTCAGGGATTCCCAACAGATTAGGAAAACCCAACAGTTAAACTCAAAATTGGTAAGGCCTACCCACTTGCTTGGAGCTTCCAATCACCTGTATAATCCCACAATGCTAATCAGGAGCAGAAAATTAAGGATTAATAGACATCTGAGGATGAGAAAGACAGACCAAAGCAAACATCAGGAAAAGCAATTTAGAAGAAACAGAGACTATGCACAGAAGGAAAACACACAAAAAAAACAGTAATATTCTTAGAAAAGAAAAAATTTTATATCCAATCAAATAAAAACAAGATTTTATTTTATTTTTTAAAAAAGGAGGAAGATTCTAGAAACAACAGATCTCTTAGAAAATTTTAAAAATATGATAGCGGAAAAGAAAAACTAAATAGTAAGGCTGGAAGATCAAGATAAGGAAATCTAGAAAAAGACACACACACACACACACACACACACACACACACACACACAACCAAAGGGAAAAATTACAAAGAGGAAAACTGGATAGAAAAGATAAGAAAATCAGAAGACCAAAATAGGAAGTTCAACATTCAATAAAATAATAGCTCAAGATAAATATAACAGGAAAAAGGAGAGGAAGAAGTCCTCAAGAGAAGTTCTTAGAACCAAAGGATTCAACTACCAGACTGAAGGTGCCCACCAAACACTCAGTGGATTAAAACAGACCCACTAAAACTGCAGAACACTGAGGCAAAGAGAAGATTCTCTAAACTTCCAGATAAGCCAAACCCAGTCATATACAAAGAATCAATGAGTGGATTTAAATTTCTCTACAGCAGCTGCAAGACAACTGCACACAATTCTGAAGATGTCTGCTTACTCGGTACCATCTTTATAAACCAAGGGTGAGCCTGACTGTGAACACTTCTCTCTACCTGGCTTCGCTTGACCACATACAGATGAAGTTCCTGCTCTCTCTCTTCTCCATGTCCTGCTCTAACATTCATTTCATCCCACCAGACTTTCTGACTGACCTAATTCTGAGCTAGAAGAAGACTCTGAAAACATTAGAAGCTGAATATACAAAGCAGCCCTCTGCCTCTGATCAAATTTCCACAGATATCCAAAACCAAGTCCGCACTACAACACTGCCCAACACCGACTGAGGGAAACCCTCTACTTTCCCAGACCACCTCCCGACCTTCCCACTGACCTGCCTGGAAGAGCCTCTTTAAAACTCTCAGGAAAGCAGAAGCCAGGCTATGACTATGAGTCTGCTGGGCTTATCGTCTCCTGGGGGACTGCAACCCATAATGGCAGAGCTGATATTTCCTTAGACAGCTGGTATGTCCTTTTTGCTCCATCTTACATACAGATAAAGTAAAACGAAAAAGAGACGCAAGAAAATCCTAACACCAGGCCGGCCGAGTGGCTCAGCTGGTTAAGAGCATGAGCTCTGAGAAACAGGGTCGCCGTTCGATTCCACATGGGCCAGTGAGCTGTGCCTAAGCTGAGCTGCCACCAGGCGGCAGAATGGCTCAGCTAGTGAGAGCATGTGCTCCTAACAACAAGGCTGCCAGTTTGACTCCCGCCTGGGATGGTGAGCTATGCCTATCCACAACTAAGATGAACACTGGCACCTTGTGCTAAGTTGCCCTGAACTGCCAATGGGTGGCTGGATGGTTCAATGGTTAGAACACACGCTCTTAGCAACAAACTTTCTGGTTTGACTCCCACATGGGATGGTGGCTACGTGCCCCTTCCCCGCCCCGCAACTAAGATTGAACACAGCATCTTGAGCTGAGCTGCCACTGAGCTAATGGGCAGCTGGATGGCGACTGGACTTGGGAGCTGAGCTTGCTGCACCCTCCACAACTAAGACTGAAGGACAACAAATTGGCTGTTCCCCTTCCTCAATTCTCCAATAAAATCTTTAAAAAAAGAAAGAAAGAAAATCCCAACACCAACGTGAGGGTGGACTGTGGGAAATGTCACTGGGGAAGGACTAGGTATTCTGCCTAGTGACGCTCTAGTTCCTATCCTAGATATTGAATACAATGCTGTCTATTTTGCTTTATTCATACACTCCAATTTCTTTACAATTTTAAAAACTGTTTTAATGTACCTACTCCTTCAAGATAGAAATTATTTAACTACACAACTCATTAAATCACAAAGGTTCAGCTCACATTGGCAGCATAGCTCTGCTACACCAATCATGGAGTAAACCGGCTTAATTTTACATACATACAAAAATTAGGACTAGATATACTTACATTATGAGTCTTCGGTTTAAGAACCAGTATTTCCTCCGACTTCTGTCATATCCAATAGGTTCATGTCGAATATACGGTTTGTTTTTTTGGATTTCAGCAACGCAGTCAGTCACGCCAGGCACCTTATGTGCCACACAGACCTCACACTGCCACTCATCCTCCGGCACCTCCTCGAGAGGCGGTTTCACACACTCCAAATGGTATACTGCCGAACACGTTTCACAGCAAAGCAAATCCCCAAGTTTGTGACAAACCCTACAATGGTCATCATACTGGATCACCCCTTCAGACATCAACTCCTCACGAGCAATATTTGTGGTGAGAAACTGATCGACTAGGAACTGCAGAACTTTGATTTTATTCTCCACCGGTCCATAAGGATAGTCATCTGCTTCTTGGAAAGGAAGAACATGATGGTACTCCTTATCGCTCTCACAGTACACCCGCAGCACCTCTGGCCACGTCATTCCATCAATGAAATACAGCGTGGAGTTTACGCTATCTTTCAGATCAGCAGGTCCAAAGGTAGTATTGGAAGTATCTTCTTCACGCAACACTGCTTTCAAAAGCACAACGTGCATCTCCGCCATAAGTGTACACTGCTCTTGACTCACCAAGGCTGCACAGAAGTCCTCAAAGCGAAAAGGAGATAACCTTAAAACAGTGCCAAAGTTCCGCAGTACCTCATAAATGGCAATAACATTCATTATATGCTCATTAGGCACCATTAAATCCTCAGAGGACTTGGGGAATTCAAGGGGTGGGATGTCCTTTTCTTCCAATATTGGAGAACGAGGCCGATGTACTCTAGGTTTTCGCCTACCTGTAAAGAAAGAAATGGTATAGTCACAAAATCAATGTATTATTTCTACTAATGAATGGTTTTCCAGTTTTTCCTATTTGTATACAAGCCTCGAAAAATAAAAATGCATATTTCTAATAAAGTAAAGTTAAAATAATATCAAGAAGCAATGATTTAGCTTTATTTTTTATGTCTATAGAAAAATCTGAATTCAAAGTTTTACCATTATATTCCCAACTAGAAAGAAAAAAAAATTAATTATAATCAGCTCTCAATTACCTAGAGAGGTTAACTGGTTTACACATATCCATGACTTTTTTTTTAAAAAAAAGCATATCTGTGAAAGATCTAAGAACATAAATGAGAAAAAAACATCTCCATGTAAGATAACAGGCACAACAGATCTCACACCATGACAGCTACAATACAGAAATGCCTCTCAACAACCCAATAAGAAGTTCTCTGGTGTAGCAGCCCTTTTCCTCTGCCAGAAGTGCTTCCTAAGAGCCAAACGGGGAGTTCCACTGTGAAGGCTAGGGGTGAGACAGAAAGGAAGATGTAAGGAGGAAGGGAGAAGTCGAGGTCTAATACTGGGAGAAAAAAGAGAGGGTTGGGGGACTTACGTAGGAAGCAGACAACAGTCTATATTTTTTTAGCCATCAGTTAAGCAACTTTGGAGACTTGTTTCCCAATTTGTGAGACGTGATGTCCAGGAATATATATGTATGTATGTATGTATGTATGTATGTATGTATATATATGAGAGCTCAGTTTATGACAAGCACATATATCTCATTTAATCCTCTGAAAAAGTCTATGAGATAGTATATAATAAGCCCTACAGCATAAATAAGAAAACCTACTGAAACAAGTTTCTCCTAACGTTTTCAGTATAGGAAATGTATTTTTAAATACAAGAAATAATTTTGGGGGCCGGCCGAGTGGCGCATTGGTTAAGCGCTGGTTTTGGGATGCCAGCGGCCCCGGTTCGGATCCCACATGAGGGCCAGTGACACTGCCCTCTACAGCTAACAACAACTCCACCTGGAGCTGGGCTGTGCGAGCCCCGGTGATGGTGTGAGCTGCAGCCCCTGCTGCAGTGGGCTGCCATAGGCTACAGTGAGCAGCCAGCGTGAGCGGCTGGCAGCCAAGCGTGAGCTGCCAATAGCCGCGATGAGCGACATCTAGAGGCCAGCGACCGATCTGCCTCATCCGGGAAGAGCGCAATGAGGATACCAACAGTGAAGCAACATCCTCCGCAACTAAACTGAAGAACAAAAAGACAGCAACTTGTCTGTTCCCCTTTCCCCAACGCTGTTCCCCTCCGCCAATTCCCCAATAAAATCTTTAAAAAATATATATATAAGAAATAATTTTGAGATCAATTAACATTAAATTCATTTTTGTACATTGTTTTATTAACCATGATTTTGGGTTGCTGGTACCATCTTAACTGTCTCCTCCCGTCCCCACTGCTGTGCCCTCTCCCTGCCCCCCAACTTGCTCTCATTACGCTCATGGGCAAACTAAAAGGGTAGATATTACCAGGAGAAGCAAGCAAGCTAAAGAATATATAAAAGGTCAAGATTTTTTAATTTATAGAATGCACTCCAACTAGTCATTCACTGGAAAGCAGATTTCCCAAATAAGCATATACCCATTACTTTCTATAGAAAAAGTCCAAGGGATCGCTCTGAGCCAGACATTGCTGGTGAGCCCTTACAGTGAGAAAGATGCCTCCTCCACCTCAGCAAATTTCACAAAAGTGACACCATCTACACAGGTGCAGTTTTCACACATTCAATTAAATCACCAAATCACCATACTAGTAAGCATCATGATGGTTATTCAGTCCATTTTCCTGTCTTCTGGAAATCATGGATTCATCTGCATAAGTATAAATGCAAGAAATCAGAAAAGGAGTAAAAAGGAAGACCGAACTAGAGGAATACCCTCAAATAAGAGAGTAGAAGAAACATGTCAGCCAATGAGACAAAACTGCTTATAGAAACAGTCCCTGTGTTCCTCTCAGCTGTTTATTCAAAACACTGTCAAAGAGAATCCAAATAAAGGATTACAGAAAGAAAGGCTGGAGAAAAGCAGCTCCAGGATCAGAATGCAGAGGTCCTCAAACGTTAGGTTAAGGAGTTTGTACAGTACTTTATTCGGGAAGTACTGAGGGTTGGCACAGGTTTTTTGAGCAGGGCAGGGACATGAGTGGAATGTTCCAGAATGACTAGGACGGGGGAACAGATCGGAGGCAGGGCATCTTCTACAACAACCAGAAGATAAAGACCTGGATTCAGAGTATGGTTGTGAGAACAACAAAAAAAGACAGATAAAAGTAACCTTATGGAGAATGCAATCAACTGGTACAGAATAGACGACCACCACCTTGAGATTTAACTCTATACCATTTCCTTCAAAGATTATTCTAATTCCATTCTCCCCCCTCCCCTCCCAGATTCTTCTGAATTCTTGCAGCTTTCTTGGAACCATGTTACCATATACATTATGCTTTCATGGTATCTACTCCATTTCCCCAGCTGAACACCCAACTCTTATGCCAAAGAAAACGTGGCCTACTTTTCCTATTGAAAGCATTCGCCAAGCATCACGCCCTTTGGAGAATTCCCTTCCCTCACACTCCGTTAGGGCTCCAGCTCCTGATCACTGTGGTACAGATGTGACCCAGGGCAGACCAGCAAGTCTGCCTGGGACTTTCTACTAGGCGCTGAGTGACAAGTGCTCGGAAGCTTTCTTTCCATGAAGGTGGCCAGAAGCTATCAGAGACTAAGCCACCAATATGAAGAAGGTAATGAGGATGACAGAAGCAGAAGTGAGAGGTAAGTACTGATAACTCTTGAGTCCTGGTGGAACCTGTCCTCTGAATTTTCCAGTCATATAAACCAAAACCACTTCCCTTTTTGCTTAAGTGAACATGTCGGTTTTCTGTCACTTTCAAATAAGAGTACTGATTAAAACAGTATCTGACACTGCATAGAGTAGACTTTTTATAATGAAAAACACAGTAAATTAGTATTTAAAGACTATCAATGAGAACAGTTAATGTTCAAAAATAGAAATCTACAGAGGGTGCCAAAAAAGTGTATACACATTTTAAGAAAGGAAAAGATTGTAGTACAATTTTACTGATGGTAACCACTTTGAGCACCTCTTGTAATTGCAGAAGTCAAACCTGACTTGTATTCATTTTTTCTCATTGGTATTTATTGAGTTTTACAATTTTAATACAGTTTTTTTCCTTTCTTAAAATGTGTATACAGTTTTTTGGCACTCTCTGTATTTGTAAGGCAGTAGCACAAATATTGTCTAATTTAATGTTTAATTTTAAACACTCAATTTTCATACATTCTGACAGATTTGGGGTAACCATTGTGTTCTGACTTTAACATTTCATTCAGCTTTGTATCTGTTAGTTTTCTGTTGGTTTCAGAGGTAAAAAGAAGAAAGGTAAAAATTGTATATTTTATATTATTTAGCTGGAAACATTCTATATTATATAGCTGCAAACCAAAAAATAGCTTCTATTCAAACTATTACTATATACTGAATAATGTGAGTACTTTTGAGAGTTAACAAAATACTGGTCAGTTCACTCTGAAGCATTACTGGGAAAGTATAAATTGGTTCAGTTTTTTAGAAGGCAATTGGCAAAAATCTATCTGAATGAGTGTCCCTTTAATACAACAATTCTACCTCCTGAAATTTATCCAGATATACACACATGAATTTAAGTACAAATATACTTAATGCATGAAACAGTTGATAAAAGCTTAAGTTTTGTGTGTTGTATTTTTCTTTTGAAACTAAATATCTATCAATACTTAAACAAATTATGAACTATGATACATCTACACAATGGAATCCAATCTAACAGTTGAAAAGAACAAAGTAAAATTCATATGTGCTAAATTAAAAATCTTTAAGGGGCCGGTCGAGTGGCGTGGTGGTTAAGCACTGGCTTGGGAAGTCAGCGGCCCTGGTTCAGGTCTCACATATGAGGACCAGTGACACTGCCCTCAAGAAAAAAAAAAAGTTAAACCACTTAAGCCTCTCAACTGTCAATCAATAGTGTTTAAGCAAGTCATTTCAACCATTCATAGAAATGTATTTAACATGCCATTGAGGTTTACGCTCATTACCATTTTCAACACTGATCTCATGTCTAGCAGATAAATTAATTTTTCGTTATTTCAAAAAAAAGGATTAAAGTCAATCTCACTAGTTATCAGGGAAAAACAAAGTAAAATCACAATGAGATTCTGATTCATACTCATTGATGGACAAAAATTTAAAAGTCCAACAAAACAAACTTTGGGGAAAAATGGAGAATAACAGATACACCAATATACCACTAATGGGGACTATAAACTGGTACCACTCTGTAGAGCAATGCAGTGATAGGTTATGGTTGTATATGTAACCCAGAGAGTTTGCAAACTTTTTATCCATGACCCACAGTAAGAAATACATACTACATCTCAATCCAGTACACATCCCAAAATACAGTTCTACAAAACAATACTCTCATTATCTGCCTTATACTAATATCTTTTCTATCCTATTCTCTTTCTGCTTTTTAAAACATGCACCCAACAATCTGAAAAACATTTCTCTAAAGAAGTTTTCCTTATGCACATGTAGAACATTCAACATTGTTTATAAAAGCAAACAGTCTATCAAGCTGGAAACAACCAAAATGTGCATCAACAGGGGAATGGTTACATTGTGGAACATTCCTTTGATAGAATTCTAAAAAGCAACCTTGAGTAATTGGGCTACATAGGCAGCATGGATCAATCTTAAAAACAAAAACACCATGGGATGGACAGTTAGCTCAGGTGGTTAGAGCGCAGGGCACAGTGCTCATAAAACCAAGGCTGCTGGTTCAATCCCCACATGGGCCACTGAGGTGCGCCCTCCACAACTAGATTGAAACAACTACTCAACTTGAAGCTGATGGGTCCTGGAGGAACACACTGTTCCCCAATAATCCCCAATAGAAATATATTTTTAAATGCTTTAAAAAGAAAAACAAAAACACCATGAAACAAACAAAAAAACTGCTACACAAGGATAAACAACTGGAAACCATACAAGAGAGTTTATTGCTTATGGGTGAGAGTGTGTGTGTGTGTGCGCGCGCGCGCGCGCATGCGAACTACTAGTCAACATCACCACTAGAATGTAATCTCCTTAAGGGCAGGGAGTTGTGTCTACGTTGCTTATTGCTGTGAATAGTGGCTGGCACATAGTAAGGTATATTTGTTGAAAGAAATAGTCGTTTTGAAGTGCTAGCCCCATGCAATTACACAAGAAAATGATATTTTTACATTATTTGTTGATGTTGCAAATGTGTTTTTAGTCCTCACTATGTAAGTAAATAGAGAACTATAGTCAGAAGTCCTAGAACAATGGTCCTCAAACTCTATACATCAGAATCACTGTCAGGACTGATTCAGATTAAAATAACTTCTGATAATAGGTCTACGACAGAATCTCAGAATTTGCATTTCTAACAAGGTGATACTAATTGTGCGGGTCTGAAGCCCACACTTTGAGAACCACTGCCCTAGAAATTAGAAGTCATCCCTCTGAAATCTAGATGAGTAAAAATTAATACGCATTAGAAGAAATTCAATAATTTCAGAAATTACCTTCAAGCCTTACTACTTAAAATGTAATTGGCATTACCTGTGATACTTGAGACAAATTCAAATCTCAGGCTCTACCCTACACCTACTAAATTAGGATTTGCAGTTTCTCAAATTTTTCAGGTGATTCATAAACTCATTCAAGTTTGAGAAGCTGTCTTAAAACAGTCCGTCCTAAAACTGGAGGTGCAGCAAAATCACATGGTAAGCTGTTAAAAGTAGTGTCAAAATGCAACCCAAATTTACAGAACCCCTAGTGAAGCTCAGTACTCTTGTGTTTTTAACTTTCTCCCCGGATAATTCTGATGTGCAGCCACGTTTGAAAAACTACTGCTTTACAGAAACTGGATATTCCCCCAACCAGCAGTGACTTTCGTGGAAACTCAAGCAAAAGAACTAAGAGGTTGCCTCAGGAGGCATAATTAGAATAGAACTGATGTGAAAGGAAACTGAAGCCTAATCAAAGACAATAAGCCCACAAAACGAAAATGCTAAGGATGGAAAGTGGTTTGCCTGAATTCTAGGGTGGAAAAAGAAAACCAAAGAACCAGAATTTGTCAATGAATTTCTAGCATAGTCTAGGTTCAGGGAGGGAATTTTTTTTTTTTTTTTTTAAGATTTTATTGGGGAATTGGAGGGGAGCAGCATTGGGGAAGCAGGGAAGGGGAACAGATAAGTTGCAGTCTTTTTGTTCTTCAGTCTAGTTGTGGAGGATGTTGCTTCACTGGCCCATGTTGGTATCGTCATTGCGCTCTTCCCGTATGAGGCAGATCGGTCGCCGGCCTCTGGATGGTCGCTCACCATGGTTATTGGCAGCTCACGCTGGCTGCTGGCCACTCACTGTAGCCTATGGCAGCCCACTGCAGCAGGGGCTGCAGCTATGCCGTCCCCGGGGACTCACAGCAGCCCAGCTCCAGGTGGAACTGTTGTTCACCATCTTAGCTGGGACAGTGTCACTGGCCCTTGGCTATGTGGGATCTGAATCAGTGCCGCTAGCATCCCAAACCAGCTCTTAACCAATGCGCCACTTGGCTGGCCCAGGCAGAGAATTTCTTGACTGAGCAACAAAGATTCTGGCCTATCTGACAGGTTATTACCTTAACAAAAGAATTGGTACTATGTATAGATACTTTATTTAAATGACCTGGCAGTTATGGAGGCAAAACTTTCCATCTTTTGTATCCCATACCAGAAAGAAGTCTACTTAATAAGGTCTACAGGGACATTGTCTTCTCTGAATTCTTTAAAAGAACTGGTCAACAACGCTCTCCAAGTGTTAACCGCTGCTTGAGGTCCTTTTCTACATGCCTGAGTTTTTAAAATATGTACTGTGGGCATGATCTGTATTAGTTAATTAAAAAAAAATTCTCTACATTTTAAACTGATATTGTCTTTATTTGCTGAAGTTGCGAGAAATCCTAGACCTTTTCCAAAGCCCTGATCAAATGTCACCTCTTCTGTTCTCTCCTGTGCCTCTTGGCACTGTACTTCTCTGACACTTTGTACAGCTCTCCAATAGCGTGTGAGCACATTTATATTACAGGCAATTACTCATGTACCCCCAGGTCATTTGTTAACTTCTTTAGAGCACAGACCCTGTGCTAGTTATCACAGTAACTGAAAGATATTTGTTCAGCTGATGACACCCAAAAACAAAACTACCTGCAGAGGGTAGAGGTCCAGGGTTGAGTTCATGCCAAGATTAAAACCCAGATACCACTACAGATTTTTTATTTTGGGCTTTAACGTTTTACAAAGTGTTTTCAAACTTCTAGACCCCAGAACTCTTTATGTAATGTGTGTTTCCAAAAGGGAAAATGTAATATTGTCCCCCAATTTCTAACTGGTATCTAAGAGAAAGATGGAAACACAGTGTTGGTATAGGGAGTAAGGAAAGATCAATTCCGACGAAATCTAATAAAATCAAGTTCTTTAATCTACTGTTATATATACAAAAACCACAAATGGCATAAAAAATTAAATCATCTGTGATACCATTACTAGTCATATTTTTTAAATTATGAAACTGATTTGTCAAAAGTAACAAGAATTCCCCCTTTGATCTGGAATAGTGCCCCAATCCAGTTTTAAGATTATTATTCATAAGGTTGTGTTCGTCCATTGAGTACATTCCATCTGTCTCCATTCCTTAACTTCTTGTGACAAGAATATTATGAAAAACAGGAGCATGCCTTCACAGAGTTATTTCCTATATGCCAGGACTTATCAACTACTACCTCCTTTTTATTTATTTTATTTTTTGAGGGCAGTGTCACTGGCCCTCATAAGTGGGACCCGAAACGGGGCCGCTGTCTTCCCAAGCCAGCGCTTAACCGCCGTGCCACTCAGCCGGCCCCCAACTACCTCCTTTTAAAGATGCATTTAGAAAGGCTAAATGACGTGTCCTAGGTAACATAGCCAGTTACCACAAAAATGACAACTGAAGCACATTTCCACCTGTCTCCTAAGCGTGTACTCTTTACTACACTAGACTTCCTCCCCAATTTTTAAAAACCACCGGAGTCAACCTTTCAGTGAAAGGGCATTTGTGGGGATGGGAGAAACAGCAGATGGAGCTCAATGCCAGGGTTAGAAAGTGTGAGCCCTGAAAGCAAAATTTTAACAAGAGCAGCATCTCAAGTGTTGTAAGAGCCACACATGGCTAGTGGTTACCACACTGGACCGTACAGACTTGGACCATTTTCACCATCACAAAAAGGGCTGTGTGTTGGGACAGTCCTGGTCCAGAAATATGTCTAGAGAGTACTGTACAACAACTCGAGTTCAAATAACCACACTAGGTCACCAATACAGGCCTAAATATATTCAGTACTCTCTCTCTTTGAAACAGTTGCAAACTACTAAATACATTCTCTGTGGATTTTCAACAAAATAAGAATTCCATCAAAACTGAAATAAAGATGCACACATAAATTAAGAAATCCATGTGTGTGTGTCTCTGTGTGTGTAGATGTATGCATTGATGGGGCATGTGGTATGGAAGGTATTCTAAAAGAGCACCCACCCCCAAACTGGAAATAACCTGACTGTTCATCAGTAGGAAATGGATAAATATGGAATACCATACAGTATTTAAAAACAAATGAACTAGGTCTATCAATACAAATAATTTTTAAAAGGTGAAAAAAGCAAGTTAAGCAAACATCAGAAGACTATCTATGTAAAAATTTAAAACATATAGTACAAGTATAAAAACATGGATGAGAATAATGCACAATAACTTCAGGAGAAAGGATACCTTTGGAATGCCAAGGAAGGAAAAGAGAGGGGAAGTTAACTAAACCTGTAACATTTTCACTTTATCTTAAAAGAGAGAGAGGGCTGGAACAAATATGGAGAAATGTCTATATTTATTAAATCAGGCTAAAGGATAAAAGCGTGCATTATATTTTTAAAGCTTTTCTGAATATGTGAAATATTTTCTAATTATTTTAAGGGAAAAGTTTCTTATATTTGAAAAGTTAACTTAGATATAATTACCACCAAATTCAATGATTCATCATCAACCATTATTAGATGTTACTTTCCAAATTCAAGAAAAATTGTCACTGCAACAGAAAAACAAGGAAAAGGGGATTTTGGCTTAAGAATTCATTTAATTTATTTTAGCCTCTGAAAAATAAAAATCCATTTTATATAACTCTTTAGTTTCTTCTCCAAAGTATGCCCCTAGAATAGTAAACATTTTAAGAAGCATTAGGAAAGAATCTTAATTCCTAAACATCTGGCACAAAAACTACTACTATGACATAAAAATTCCATGTTTTTCACAATGAATAAGAAAAAGAATCTGGGCCGGCCGAGTGGCTCAATTGGTTAAGAGATAGCTAAGAGCACGAGCTCTGAGAAACAGGGCGTCGTTGGATTCCTACATGGGCCAGTGAGCGCGGAGCCCTAGTTGAGCTGTGGCTGAGCTGCCAAAAGGTGGCAGGATGGCTCACCTGGCCTAACAAGAAGATTGCTTGTTCAATGGTGGGCTACGCTCACATGCAGCTCAAGATTGAACTCCGGACGTTCAGCTGAGCTGCCGCCTGGATGGCTCATTGGATAGGGCGTGCGCCCTTAACAACAAGGCTGCCGGGTTCGACTCCCGCATGGGATGGTGGCTACACCCACCTGCAACTAAGATTGGACACAGCACCTTGGACTTAGAGGCCACGAGCTGCCAAAGGGAGCCCTCACAACGAAGACTGAAGAACAAGTTGGCCAGTCCCCTTCCCCAATTCCCCAACACTGTTCCCCTCCCCCAATTCCCCAATTTAAAAAAAAATTAAAAAAGAAAAAAAAGAATCCATCAGACCATAGTGATACTCAAAAGGAAGGGAGGCAGGCAGGGAGAGGTCCTCAAATGCTGGCTAATAAATGAAGGAATGAAAAATTTAGAAAAACACCATTTTACAACCAGCAATATAATAACTTATTCAGACAAGATGTCTGTTCTCAACCCTTATTCAATATCGTATTACAACTCCTAGCCAGTGCAATAAGAAACAAAAACAAAAAAACAAAAAACCAGGGCCCACCGAGTGGCGCAGTGGTTAAGCACTGGCTTGGGTCCCACATACGAGGGCCAGTGACACTGCCCTCAAACAAAAAACAAAAAAAACACACCCAGCTTAATATAGAAGACATAAAACCATCTCCAGCACTCCCGGCGTTGGGTCAGCCTGCGTGTGGTCGACGCGCAGCTCCAGAGGCGCGCGACTGGCACCAGGTTCCTGACCACCCTCCTGCGCAGCCACGGCATCCCCGCGGACAGTGGATCCGGAAGGCCGGCGGCAGCACACTACGTCCTTACACACAAAGCACCCACAGGACCCACCGCCTGGAGACCGAAGCGGAAACCACTACTGCGCATGCCCTGCCTCGGTGCCGAGCAGGAGAATGGCCACGCCGGGGCCCGCACGGTAGCGGCCTTCCGAGCTATCAAGGCGGCCAGCCAGGCCAAGTTCCCCGCGCACAGATTCGTTGTCGACCAGCTCAGCCTCCTCAGTGTCACCAAAAAGTGGTCCTCACCGGGGCCACTGCCCGCTCGGCACCTGATCCAGAACCGGAAAAATGACGAGGAGAGAAGTATGAACTTTGGACCGCTCATAGGAAACAGAGCAAGCGCGAGCACAGTGTCTGCGCACTGTTGGCTTCAGCTCTCAGGCTCCAGTCTCATCCCTGGTACATTGTTCGTTTTTCTTTACCCTGGGAAGAAGATACCAGGGATTACCCGGGTCACAGGCGATGTAAACTGTATTTTGGATGAAAGCTGCAATAAAGCTGCAAACTATGGTTTAGGATCTGTGTGAGACACTTGATGGGGTTACTTTGCTTACCTCTGTCAAAAATAATTGCCTAAACGTACATGAAAACATGAGCTTTTTCAGTTAAACATATCCCTAAAAGTTGTATTTTCTTCTGGGATTTGCTACTCAAAGTAGGCATTTAAATGAAATAAAACTTATTTATGAGAACTGCTACCAGAAAACAAAAACCCCATCTCTATTTGCCAGCTGACATGATTAACCTCTGTAGAAAATCCCAAGAAATCAACCAAAAATAAATTAAATAAATAGTTACTAGAACAATGTGAGTTTAACAGTCATAAAGACCAATGCCGGGCCAGCCAAGCATGCACCCTCTAAGATTGTGAACAACATCTTGACCTGGAGCTGGGCTGCAGTGAGCTGCCGTCCAATGGCTGGCGAGCGACTGCCTCAACCGGGAAAAGCACAATGATGATACCAACATGGGCCAGTGAAGCAGCATCCTCCACAACTAGACTGAAGAACAAAAAGACAGCAACCTGTCTGTTCCCCTTCCTCAATTCCCCAACACTGTTCCCCTCCCCCAATTTCCCAATTTTAAAAAAATCTTAGAAAGAAAGAACGCCTCATTTGAAACAGGAAAACCTGAAACACATTTAAAACAAACAAAACAAACAAAAAACCCAACACACAAAAATCTGTATTTCTATTATAACGAACTTGGAAATTCAAATTTTAAAAAGTACCAATTATAATAGCAACAAAAACCATGAAATATTTAGGTAACAATATGTGCAAGACCAGTATGCTGAAAACAACAAAACACTAATGAAAGAGATCGAAGACCTAAATTAATGGAGAGAGAGTGTACCCATGGATTGGAAGATTCACTATTGTTAAGATGTCAATTCTCCCCAAATTAAAGAGAATTGACACAATCCCCATCAAAATCCAAAGAGGGTATTTTATAAATATTGATAAGCTAATTCAAAAATATAAATGGAAAGACACAGGAACTAGAATAGCCAAACAAATTTTGAAAAAAAGAATAAAGTAGGAAAACTTATACTACCTTATTTTAAGAGTTAACTAAAGCTACTGTAAATAAGATAGTAATCACTTGATTACTCTTGATTACTTGCAGCAAAAGGATAGAGACAGAGATCACTGGAACAGAACAGAGCCCAAAAATAGACTCATACAAATATGTTCAATTGTATTATATTTTAACAAAGATACAAAGGACATGCAACAGAGAAAGGATTTTATTTCAACAAATGATACTGGAACAATTGGACATCCATATGCCAGAAAAAGGAACCTCAAATCTTATTTCATACCCTACACAAAAAATAACTCAAAATGAACTGTACACCTAAATATAAAACCTGTAACCAACATTTTCTAGAAGAAATCAAAAACATCTTTGTGACTTGGGTTAGTTTGGCCAGGAATCAGCAGATAAATGGTTGGAAAAAATAATCAAAAGAATGTTTGGTGATGTGAAAATGGGGTGAAATTCAAATTGCACGTCCATAAAGTTTTACTGGAATACAGCCCTTCTCATTCATTTATGTACTGTCTCTGCTGCTTTCCTGCTACAATGGCCCAGTTCCAACAGGTTGCAATCAAAATTGAAAACTTTTGCTCTTAGAAAGACACTGTTAAGAGCATGAAACATAAGCCACAGACTAGAGGAAAATATATGCATATCACATAGGCATTACAAAGTACTTATATCCAAAATGTATAAAAAACTCTTACTACTCAAAAGAAAGCAACTCATAGGGCCGGCTGAGTGGCTCAGTTGGTTAAGAGCTTGCTCAAGAGTGTGAGCTCTGAGCAACAGGGTCGTCAGTTTGATTCCCACGTGGGCCAATGAGCAGCGCCGGACATGAGATGCAGCTGAGCTGCCAACACATGCTCCTAACAACAAAGTTGCCTGTTCAAGATGGTGGTCTATGCCCTCCCCCCCAACTAAAGACTGAACTCAGCACCTTGAACTGAGCTGCCACCAGCATGGCTCAGGGGATAGAGCGTGCGCTCTTAACAACAAGGCCGCCTCCGGCCAGCGTCAACTACTCAGGGCAGCTCAGCTTGGGTGTAGCTCACTGGCCCATGTGAGAATCGAACCAGCGCCTCTGTTGCTCAGAGCTTGCGCTCTTAACCAACTGAGCCACTTAGCAGGCTCCAATTTTTTTTGTATGTGTGTGAGAATATCTTTTCATTAGAATTTTACATATATATATATTTTTAAATTGGGGAATTGGGGAGAAAGGGACATGGTGTTTTTCCAGGACCCATCAGCTGCAAGTCAAGTTGTTGTCCTTCCATCTTAGTTGTGGAGGATGCAGCTCAGCTCCAAGTCCAGTCATCGCTTTCTATCTAGTTGTGGGGTAGGGCACAAACCACCATCCCATTCGGGAATCGAACCCTGTTGCTTAAAGCTTGTGCTCTACCGAATGGCTCAGTTGGTTAAGAGCTCGCTCAAGAGCAAGCTGAGCTCTGAGCAACAGCGGTTCGAGGCCAGCCCGAGCTGAGTTGCTGTTGAGCTGCCAACAGGTGGCAGGATGGCTCAGCTAAAAAAAAAAAAAAAAAGCTTGTGCTCTAACCAACTGAGCCACCCAGCTGGCCCCCTCAACATAATTTAAGGTCTCAAACTAAATGCCAGCCTAAAGAAATAACAGTGAGGGGCCGTCCGAGTGGCGCTGTGGTTAAAGTGCTCGCTTGGGAAGCCAGTGGCCCCGGTTCAGTCCCACATATGAGAGCCAGTGACACTGCCCTCAAAAAAAAAAGAATTAACAATGAAATAGTAACATCAGTTCCATGAAATTTGGAAAACATACCAAGATGCCTATTATTACAACTAATATATAGCATTGTTTTGGGGGTGGTAGAGAATGCTATTTGAAAAGAAGAAAGAAGATATAAAAAAAGGTGTGCGTGGGCCGGCCAAGTGGCGTGGTGGTTAAGAGCTTGGCTTGGGACGCCAACGGCCCCGGTTCGGATCCCACATATGAGGGCCAGTGACACTGTCCTCTATTTAAAAAAATAAAAAAGGTGTGCATATGATTCATGTTTGCCAATGATACAATTTTATTCCTAGAAAATCCAACCCAATCAACAAATAAACTATTAGACACAATTAGGAAAAATAAGTGGTTAAATCCAAATTAATTTTTAAAATCCATGACATCTCCACTATAAGCTCCGTGAGAGCAGGTATTTTTGTAGACAAGTTCTTTAAAGATATAGTTAAATTTCATGGTGTAAGCAAAAAGATATATGAAACTAATTATGCATTATCCAATTGCATTAAAAAATGTTTCTACATATGTGAGTACTCACTTATATGCATACACACATAGTCACACAAAGATGGTAACCCAAGGAAAGTAACCAAGATAACATTAACTTCTGAGCTTTCTAAATTTTCTGTATTTCTTTCCATATAGTGTAACACACAGAAACAAAATTTAGAGTTCTTACTAGATTTTCAGAAGTGTTCTTTTTAAAATTCAAAGCTTTTTTTCCTAATTATCCAAATGACAGTTTAATGAATGTTAAGAGCTCAAAATGGGGTTGGGCAAACTATGGTTTTGTAAATAAAGTTTTATTCATTATTGTCTACAGATGCTTTCATGCTACAATCGTCGAGTTCAGTAGATGCAGCAGAGGCCATCTGGCCCTCAAAGCCTAAAATATTTACTATTTGGCACTTCAAGAGAAAGTGTGCCAATCTCTTGCCCATTAGATTATCTATCTAGTCCAGCTTATCCTTTACAGATGAGCAAACTAAGGCCTATAGCGGAATGACTTCTCTAAGGTCAAACTCAAACTAAGAAGCAATGAAGAATCCCATTCTCATGGGCCGGCCGAGTGGCGCGGTAGTTAAGCACTCGCTTAGGAAGCCAGCGGCCCCATTTCGGGCCGGTTCGGGTCCCACATATGAGGGCCAGTGACACTGCCCTCAAAAAAAAAAAAAAAAGAAAAAAAAAAGAATCCCATTCTCACCTAGTCAAAAAATTCTCAAAACAGACATTGCTGTACCCATCTCCGTACCCATCTCCCCCAGTTTGGGAGCTAAAGCTCAGACTCTCATATCTCAAGTAAGTAAGTATATTTACCAATAAACTAATGAGGAAAGGACTTCAGGCATAATCTGTATCCAAGAACACCTGGTACATTCTAGAGAAAGCTAATGTAAAAGCCACATAAGATTAGGGAAGGTTTAAGAACAGTAAGTGATGGGAGTATAACCTGCTTCAGCCTAAAATATTTACCGTTCATTTATAATTGCCTATTAAGTGTAACCTAACAATCGCACTCCTAGAATCTACACTATAGAAAAAGCAGTCTAGGTGACCTAAGATAGATCTGGCACACTTAGAACAGCACTGTCTGTAAAAGCAAAAAGAGACTAAAGTTTCAACAGGGCTACTTTTTCAAGGCAAATGGTGACAGCAAATGCAGTTACATATTCGTAACGGGGTGGGGAGGCCACTTCATGTCTTTACCTCACATACCTGGACCCTGTTGGTATTTGAGTCTGTGCCCTGCCATAAACAGCCTCCATGATTAGGTTTCTTCCAAAACACAGGGAAGGTTCTTAACTGAGCTATTTAGGCAACTAAGGTAATATATCTGGATGAAGACAATCTTCCAAGTTTACAGATGATTAGACACCTGAGGCATTTCACCTGGATAATTCAGACTGAAAAGTTCAACTGTATCTGAAATTACAGTAAAACTGCTTTTTAATTTTTTTTATTATTTGCATTAACACTTTGAAAGCAGAGTGGTCATAAGTTGGAGAAAAGGGTAACATACTGAGCTAAGACTTCAAGGAGTGTGTGAAATAATGTAGAAGTCTAGAAGTGTAGGGAAAGCTGTGCTGACAGGAAGGGCTAAAATTTGATGAGCAATTTTAAATGTTGGACTATTTCCTGAGATAAGTCTCGACATAGTTATACTAGCATTAGTAGGGAAAGGACAAGAAGAGAAATTCCACCCAGATTAATCTGTGCATTTCTGAAATACTTTTCAAGTTCCATAAATAGAATATACTATAAACAGACAGACCTCAAAGAGGCAATGTTAACACACTGAAATCAAGCAGGAAGCCATGACAATAATAATACAGCAGAAACTGCACCTACTGAGCACTGCTGTTCAGTGGGAATCACTTGGCCATGCAGTCTCCCAAGTGTGTGGATTCTAGAACACATCCATAATTAACAGGAGTCGAGACATTAACTTTCCTAAAGCAAATCTCCAGAAGTTCCAAAGTTACAATTTAACATCACTTAAGTAACAAAAGAATTCCACTCAAAAAAGTGATGTATTTTCCCTGAAAACTATTAGCTACATTATCTGGCCAGAGACTCCTGAAAAAAAGGTTTAAGATAGGAGAACCCAGACACACTGGGCCACATCAACATGTCACAATTCAGCTCACAGACCAACTTTTAAACTTTTACAACATAGGAACTCTCTAAGTTATCAAATTAAATTTCTCATCCAAAACTCTCTAAATTTTAATCCTTTTTTCCTTTCTGTCCTATATCTATGACTCCTAGGTTAACTGTATCAGGACTGGCAGATTTTCTAAAACAAAGTGTTGACTGCCTGCCTCTTTCCGCTACCACCAAGAACAATAAATAAAATCCTCTAGAAAAAGATCTCAAGTCTACGACAGTCTCAACAAAGGAGGACCATAGCCAAGCTGCTGGGGCCACCCAGACTGTGCAGGATTCGGAGCACATGAAAGACTAGAGGAAAAGAACTGCTAGGAAAATGCTCAGTCTAGCAGAAGCAGACTGACTACAGCTGCACAGTCAGTCCACGAGAACTTTGTGATGATAGGAAATTACCCAAGTGTTCTACAGCTATGTGATGCACCACAGGAGCCACTAGCCTCATGTGGCTCCTGAGCACTTGAAATGTAATTAGTGCCACAGAAGAACTAAAGTTTGAACTTTACTCATTTAAATTTAAATTTAAATAGCCAAATGTGGCCAACGGTTGCCACACTGGACAGTGCAGAACTAAGGGTGAAAAGAATTCTGAGACTTTGACAAGTACACTCAGTTCAACAATTACCTGTGCTGCCTACTGCAGACTAGAGACTGAGGCAGGCACTAAGGAGATAAATGAGACCCGGCCTGCCCTAAAGAGGTTCTGGTGAAAGCAACTGCCAGGAAATTAACAGTCCATTTCAGTACAATGTCTTAAAGAAAGATATAATGATAAAAAGATCAAATAATCCTTCCTACATGTTTATACACTTAATAACAGAGCCTCAAAATACATGAAGGCTGACAGACCTCCAAAGAGAAATAGGCATATCTGTAACAATACTTGTAAACTTCAACATGCCTCCCTTAGTAATCAAAAGATCAAGCCGATGGAAAATCAGCAAGGGGAGGGCCAGTGACACTGCCCTCAAAAAAAAGAAAATCAGCAAGGATACAGACCTTACCACTGTAAACAACTTGACCTAACTAACACTTACAGAACACTCCACCTAATAGCAGAATACACCTTCTTTCCAAGGACACTTGGAACCTTTACCTATACAGACAATATTTTGGGGCACAAAACCAACCTCTAAATTTTTTTATAAAATTAAAGTCATGCAAAGTATGTTCTCTGAACATAATGAAATAAAATTAGAAATCAGTAACAGAGATACTTAGAAAACCCCCAAATATTTGGAAACTAAACAACATACAAATGCACAACGTCCTGAGGGGTAGGGGAGAGGTAAAGGGACTTATCAGCATCACCTGGGCAAAGGGAATGGTGACCAGAGAAAGCAAGCGACAGAAGGTAATAGATGGGTGACTAGGAGTTAATCATCACAGCAGTGAATAAAGTGTGTGAGGGGAACTACAAAGAATTCAGTATTACTTAACAATCGAATTCAAGGTGAAGAGGAGTTATGACTAAAGAGAAGAGAAATGAAGGAAATTTACAAGTCGATTCATCCTTGATCCATTCCATCACACCCTACCTAACCAATCACTAAGATGTGTCACTCTAAGTGCTAAATTATAGAATATATATATATATATATTTTTTTTCTTTTTTTTGAGGGCAGTGTCACTGGCCCTCATATGTGGGACCCGAACCGGGGCTGCTGGCTTCCCAAGCAAGTGCCCAACCACAGCACCACTCGGTCGGCCCAAGATTATATTTTTACTTACTCTCTCCATTCCCACTGATACTAACCTACCTAATACAAGATCTGTTAACCTGGTCTACTTCAATAGTTTAATTTCCTACATCAATTCTTATCCCACTCCAATTCATTCTCTATTCTATAGCCAGAGAAGCTTTCTTAAAAAAACATGAATCTGGGCCGGCCGAGTGGCGCGGAGGTTAAGCGCTGGCCTGGGAAGCCAGCGGCCCTGGTTCGGTCCCACATATGAGGGCCAGTGACACTGCCCTCAAAAAAACACACACACACACAAAAACATGAATCTGGGGTGACCAGTTAGCTCAGGTGGTTACAGTGTGGTGCTGATAACACCGAAGGTTGCCGGTTCGATCCCCGCATGGGCTACTGTGATCTGCCTCCTCCCTAAAAGAGTCAACTATGTCATTGTATCATGAAAGCAATGTGTAACCAATGACCATGGCTGTTCCACAATAAAAAATAAAACACAATAAATAAATAAATAAATAAATAAATAAATAAATAAATAAATATTTTGGAAGATCCACAAATCTGATTACATCACTCCCTCCTTAAAAATCCCACGTAGTTTTCCCTCCAGTCCACTGCATATGGTGATCCTACAGTCTAGAATCCTCCTTCCCCTAGCTACTTTAATTTTGAACTTGTCACCTCTTCAGGGAGCCTTCTCTGACAGCCCCAAACCAGCTCATATTTACTTGGCCCCTTTCAAAACACCTCACTCACTAATACCCAGGCCACCTTCCCTGCTACATCAGGGCAGAGGCTATATCTGATTTATTTGTGGCTGCATCGCAGAGAGTGCCCGAAACATAGCAAGTACTCAATAGGAATTTTTTGAATAAATGAACAAATCAGAGAAGCAACAAGGGATGAGGCTGAAGGGAAGCCAAAGCCAATTCATAGACTATCCACATACACTCAAGCACACAATCATTGTTCCACAGGCCCTTTTTAAGAAAGGGCCTTACGTGGTCAGAACATCTGAGAGCAGAGCAGTGGCACGAGGAGAATGGATGTGAGAGGAGATGAATGAACAAAAGGCGGCCAGCCAGGCAGGCAGGCTGGTTCCTTCAAGAAGCCAAGTGAGGGGCAGGCCGAGGGCTCAGTTGGTTAAGAATTGGCTTAGAGGGCCGGTCGAGTGGCGCATTGATTGGGAGCTGGATTTGGGATGCCGGCGCCCCGGTTTGGGTCCCGCATGTGGGGGCCAGTGACACTGCCCTCTGCAGATGACGACAGCTCCACTTGGAGCTGGGCTGTGTGAGCCCTGGCGACGTTGTGGGCTGCAGCCTCTGCTGCGGTGGGCTGCCATGGGCTACAGTGAGTGGCCGGCAGCCAGCGTGAGCTGCCAGTGGCCGTGGTGGGTGACACCCGGAGGCGGGCGACAGATCTGCCTCATCCGGGAGGAGCGATGACGCCGCCGACATGGGCCGGTGGGGCGGAGTCCTCCGCAACTAGACTGAAGAACGGGGGGAACAGCGGCTTGTCTGTTCCCCTTCCCCGATTCCCCAATAAAAAAATCTTTAAAAAAAAAAAAAAAAAAAGGAAGAATTGGCTTAGAGCACGTACTCTGAGCAACAGGGCCGCCGGTTTGATTCCCACATGGGTCAGTGAACGCTGCGCCCTAGTTGAGCTGTGGCTGAGCTGCCAACAGGTGGCAGGATGGCTCAGCTGTGTAACAGCAAGATTGCCTGTTCAATGGTGGGCTATGCCCACCCACAACTAAAACTGAACTCGGCATCTTGAGCTGAGCTGCCACCCGGATGGCTCAATGGTTAGACCGTGCGCCCTTAACAAGGCTGCTGGTTTGACTCCCACATGGGATAGTGGCTGTGCCCACCTGCAACTAAGATTGAACACAGCACCTTGAGCTTAGAGGCCAAGAGCTGCCGACAGGAAGCCAGATGGCAACTGGCACCCTCCACAGTGAAGATTGAAGAACAACAACTTGCTGGTCCTCTCCCCCAATTCCCCAACACTGTTCCCCTCCCTCCGCCAATTCCCCAATAAAATCTTTAAAAATAAGAAAAAGAAAAAAAAAAAAGAAACCAAGTGAGGGATGAAGAGGGCCTGATTTAGGGAACCATTAGCACAGATGGACAAGTGAGTTCAAAGATATTTAAGAGAGATATAAGGAGTAAACTGAACAGGACCTGGTGACAAGCCTGCACTTGGGGAGTGAAGCATACGGAGGGGTTTCTTACTTCCCCTCTTCTGACTTGAGCAGTTCAGTGAGCAAGAAAATGGGAGGTACGGCAGCCAGCGTGAGCGGCTGGCAGCCAGCGTGAGCTGCCAATAGCCGCGGTGAGTGACACCCAGAGGCCGGTGACCGATCTGCCTCATCCGGGAAGAACGCAATGATGACACCAACATGGGCCAGTGAAGCAACGTCCTCCGCAGCTAGACTGAAGAACAAAAGGACAGCAATTTGTCTGTTCCCCTTCCCCAATTCCCCAACGCTGTTCCCCTCCCCCAATTCCCCAATAAAATCTTAAAAAAAAAAAAATGGGAGGTAGGGAATGGTCACTACAGCATAAATTCTATTTGCTACAAGTTGAATTTGATGTGTCTTATAGGATATCTAAGTTCATGGTTAGATGGAAGGGTTCAAGAAGTATTCATCGATTGGTAAGTTAAAAAACAGTAAAGAAATCATGACTACAAACAGAGATTTGGGTATCAGAGGCTATGGAAATGTTAAATTTTATTAATATTAGTAGTCAAAGAAATGCAAATTCAAACAAGACACCTTTTAACCCACTGAATGTGAAGATGGTTTATTAAAAAAAACAGTGCTGGGCCGGCCGAGTGGCGCGGTGGTTAAGCGCTGGTCGTGGGAAGCCAGTTCGGGTCCCACATATGAGGTCCAGGGTCACTGCCCTCAAAAAAAGAAAAAAAAAAGCTGGCTTGGGACCCCAGCAGCCCCGGTTCGGATCCCACGTGTGAGGGCCAGTGACACTGCCCTCAAAAAAACAAAAACAAACATACAATGACTCCCCACTGCCTACCAGTACAAATTCCACAGATTGATTGGCATTTATTCAAACTGGACCAAAATGTAATTGCCACTTCTCTAGTCTTACACCTCCTTGTCACTAAAACCACAGGCATGTAGTCCCTAAACATGCATCTTTCTGTCATATGTTACATTTTACAATTCTTCCTGTTCAACATTCTCCTAAAGAAATCCTACTCAATCTTCAAAGCATACCTAAAATTCAACCTTATTCTTGACACTGTTTCTGATCTCCCAATAGAATGTGACCTCTCTCCCTAATTCTGTTTTTCTTATAGCACTTAACGTTGTCCGCCCAATATTATAGTTATTTATGCACTGTTATTATTTCCTCTTCTAAGGAATAAAGATCCTAAGAGCAGAGATCATTTTATCCATCTCTGCATCTCTCTGAAGCTTGTAACAGTACCTTGCACACTTTCTAAGTATTATTTTTTTAATGTTTTAATCACATTGTAAAGAAATATTTAAATGAGATGTCTGTTTATATATGACAAATTTGTAACATGAATTACAAATATCCTTTTCCTCTAAACACTGGGTAAATTGAGAGCAAAGAAATACAAAAGGTGGGCCGGCCGAGTGGCGCATTGGGTAAGAGCTGGTTTGGGGATGCCAGCGGCCCCGGTTCGGATCCCACATACGAGGGCCAGTGACACTGCCCTTTATAGCTAACAACAGCTCCACCTGGAGCTGGGCTGTGCGAGCCCCGGTGATGGTGTGGGCTGCAGCCCCTGCTGCAGTGGGTTGCCATAGGCTACAGTGAGTGGCCAGCAACCAGCGTGAGCGGCGGGCAGCCAGCGCGAGCTGCCAATAGCCGCGGTGAGCGACCTATCTGCCTCATCCAGGAGGAGCACAGTGATGATGCCAACATGGGCCTGTGAAGCGATGTCCTCCGCAGCTAGACTGAGGACGGAAGGACAGCAACTTGTCTGTTCCCCTTCCCCGAGTCCCCAATGCTGTTCCCCTCCCCCAATTCCCCAATAAAAATCTTTAAAAAAAAAAGAAATACAAAAGGTAAAAACATAGTAGAACAAAGAAAAAAGAACCACAATGAGATATTGCTTCACATGTATTAGAATGGCTGTTATCAAAAACACAAGAAATAAGGGCCGGCCGAGTGGCTCAGTTGGTTAAGAGCTTGCTCAAGAGTGTGAGCTGACCTCTGAGCAACAGCAGTTCGATGCCCAGCCCGAGCTGTAGCGGCACCGCTAAGCTGCCAACAGGTGGCAGAATGGCTCAGCTAAAAAAACAAAAACAAACAAAAAATCCCACAAGAAATAACAAGTGTTGGGCCAGCCAATTGGTGCGTTGGCTACGAGCTGGCTTGGGACGCCAGTTCTGAGCAGCAGGGCCCCAGTTTGGATCCCACATGAGAGCCAGTGATGCTATACCCTCTACAGCTAAAACAGTGAACAGCAGCTCGACCTGGAGCTGGGCTACTATGAGTCGCCTGCAACAGCATAGGATGCAGCAGGGCTGCAGTGGGCTGCTGTAAGTTACCGTGAGTAGCCAGCAGCCTGCATGAGCTGCTATGAGCCGCAGTGAGCGGCCATCCAATGGCCAGTGAGCAACTGCCTCATCCAGGAAGAGCACAATGATCACAATACCAACATGGGCCAGTGAAGCGACGTCCTCTACAACTAGACTGAAGAACAAAAGAATAGCAACTTGTCTGTTCCCCTTCCCCAATTCCCTAACAAAAAAATCCAAAAAAAAAAAATTTCCAGTGGCTATCTTTAGTTGGTAGGATTTTCCGTTTTCATCTATGTTATGTTATTTTCCCAAAAGAGTAACTGCACTATTTTTATGATTTTTCATTGCAATTTTTAAAAACAACTTGAGAATAGATGAGATCTCAGGGAAAGGGAGGGCCACGGCTGGTTTAAAAACCTGGAAAAATGGTGTTTAAAGGAACAGGCAGAGAAAGATGGCATGAAGGAACGACCAAAAAGTTGGAACCACCAAAGAGATAGAAGTATCAAGAGTGCTTCTTTTACTTTAACCATCATAAATAACTGAAGTAAATGTATTATTTATTATAGTTCTGGGCTAAATCAAATGTTAAATAAACTAATTTTTTTAAATGGGTAAGTTAAACATTTAATATATCTTAAAGTTCTGATTTAATGTACATTTTTACTTAAATGTGGTCCTGAAAATATTTTTATATCTTATACGTCAGTTGACAGCTTTCAATAGAATAAAATACTATCTCACCACACTGGAAGTAAGATCCCTCCATCTTCAGTTCAGGAGCAAATAATAGCTAATTTGTGTTGAATCTTTCCCATGTGCCAGGCACTGTTCTATGGAATTTCATATGTGCTAACTCATTTAACTCTCACACCACCTTGAATTAAGTATTATGAGATCTCCATTTTACAAGTGAGGTAAGTGATGTACAAAGAGTTGAGCAAACTGCCCATCATCACAGAGCCCAGATTCAAACCCAAGAAGTTTGGTATCAGATTCTTCACTCTTTAAATCTCTATGCTACGTGCTACCTCTCTAAATCCTCTACATTCATAAAAGATTTATCGAGAATCCTGATTCTCATACATCCTGCTAACCTAAAAGTTTGTAGTGGACTTACACGAGGCCTGTCACACGTCCTCACACTGCCAATGTGGAAACCAATGGCATGACTCCACTTACACTGCTTCTTCTGGAATTAATTCTCCAAGCTGACCTAAGACAATCTAAAAATCATAGCTATTTCGGACTACTTATAATACAGCTCTCTTTCATCCTAAGAACTTCGTTTTAAAATTATTGTAACAGGGCCAGCCAAGTGGCGCGGTGGTTAAGAGCTGGCTTGGGACGCCAGCGGCCTCAGTTTGGATCCCACATATGAGGGCAGTGACCATGCCCTCTTGAAAAAAAATAAAAAAATCAAAAAAAAAAAAATCATTGTAACAAACAAAATAAGTCTGGTTAAGGGCCAGCTGAGTGGCTCAGTTGGTTAAAAGCGCGAGCTAAGAGCTGACTTGGGACGCCAGCTGTGAGCGTCTGGGACCAGATTCGGATCCCACATATGAGGGCCAGTGACACTGCCCTCTACAGCTAAGATGGTGAACAGCTCCACCTGGAGCTGGGCTGGTGAGTCCCCAGCACAGCGGCAGCCCCTGCTGCAGTGGGCTAGCTGCCATAGGCTTCAGTCAGGGGCCAGCAGCTGGTGTGAGCTGCCAAGAGCCGCTGTGCGCGCCAGCGACCAATCTGCCTCACCGGGAAGAGAGCATAATACCAATATGGGCCAGTGAAGTGACGTCCTCCACAACTAGACTGAAGAACAAAAGAAAAGCAACTTGTCTGTTCTACTTCTCCAATTCCCCAACAAAATCTTTTAAAAAAATTAAAAATATATATAAAATTTGATATAGACTAGTGGACGAAACAATTAAAACATTATAATTATATTCACTTAAATGCATTTAATTATTTATGTATGATTTTCCTTTCAATCTTTTAAAGTGTAGTTTGCAAGTTTGTTTGTTTTTCTTTTTGATTTTTTTTTTTTAAAGATTTTATGGGGGAATTGGGAGAGGGGAACAGCGTTGGGGAATCAGGGAAGGACAACAGACAAGTTGCTGTCCTTTTGTTCTTCAGTCTAGTTGTGGAGGATGTTGCTTCACTGGCCCATGTTGGTATCGTCATTGCGCTCTTCCCGGATGAGGCAGATCGGTCACCGGCCTCTGGAAGGTCGCTCACTGCGGCTATTGGCAGCTCACGCTGGCTGCCGGCTGCTCACTGTAGCCTATGGCAGCCCACTGCAGCAGGGGCTGCAGCCTACACCGTCGCCGGGGCTCGCACAGCCCAGCTCCAGGTGGAGCTGTTGTTAGCTGTAGAGGGCAGTGTCATTGGCCCTCATGTGGGATCCGAACCGGGGCTGCTGACATCCCAAAACCAGCTCTTAACCAATGCGCCACTCGGCCGGCCCGAGTTTTTTGTTTTCTTAAAGAAATATTCTGCCTTTGGAGGCTTATCATTTAAAGAACCGAGAGCATAAAAAAAAAAAAATCAGAATAATGAAGGCCAGTGCCAAATTATGAAGCTGAGACTATCACTGCTATGGCAGGCATTCAAAGAAAAGAGAGACTGAGGGGGCCGGCCGAGTGGCGCGGTGGTTAAGCGCTGGCTTGGGGGGCCAGTGGCCCTGGTTCAGGTCCCACATATGAGGGCCAGTGACACTGTCCTCAAAAAGAAAAAAGAAAAGAGAGACTGAGGTGAGCAACAGTGCTCTGGGGAGCCTTCTCCTGCGAAGAAGTCTCTGGGGAAATCGGATTGGAGCCTAGCTGAGGAGCAGGCAGGGAGCAATCTATCCAATGCAAAGAGGGCATCTGCTAAGATTTGCTCCTGTCTGTATCACCCAGATTACTGGCCCCCCACTACCACCAATGTCTCACTCCCTGCATATCTTCTCCACCCCACCCCACCCCCCGCCCTATCTGCAGTCACAGGGAGGATACAGGGTCTGGAGGAGTGAGGAAAGCAGGACCTAACAGAAGAGACCAGAGCTCCTGGCTTTAACATCCCCAAATCCTGCTGCACACACACATTTCAATACATAGCTCCATTTCCGAATCTATATCAGAAGAGATGAGTGTGAAATGTACCCAAGACGATTTATTACTGCATACCTCAGACACATCTCTTTACTACTCATCCAATCTTGTCGCCCAACTTTTAATAACTCTTGGGGGCTCTCATTTTCTTTCTTTTCATTCTCATGTTTAACTTCTTTAACTTCTTTAACTGATACCTGAAATCAGATCTCATTAATTTCCCTTATAATCCTCAATTCCTACCTGCTACTGAAAGCACTACCATTTTCACAGAGGCACAGTTGATGCATTCTTCTGTCTACACTTTTGATGTTGTTCAGGCCTAGAGAATTCTAAGTACCTGCTGAATTGATCTTCCATTCAGGGCTACAAAACCCACCCAGGTCCCCACCAGCTATCTCGTCCTCTTCCAATCTGTCCTGGAGAAGCTATGCTAACCTTCCTAATGTCCCATTGAAATCATATTCCACTTATTTCCAGATTTCCTGATTGATCCCCCAAACCCACAAATAAAAGAGATCTGAAATCAACTGGCAGGCAGGTGCTCCAGAAACCATCTCTTTCAATAATTCTCTCAATTTGAGGGGAAAGAGCTGGCTATACTAGTGACTTAACAGTGTCTCCGTGATTTGATTTGGTTTTGTTTCATGCCCTTGCATGATGCTGATGGGAATCCAACGTATCCCTTGGGTGTTCCAGGAGAGAAAAATGCCTGAGGATCTAGCCCAATTCTTATCCCACAGATGAGGGAGGAAAAGTATAAATGCTACAGCCCTGTTCTCTACGTACTGCCCAACAATGGAGTTTTACAGTTTGTTTCCTATTCAAAAACTCAGGCTCTTGTTAAATCAGGTTACTTACAACTGCCCGCACTTTAAAATCTGTGCCTTAGTTCATGCTGCTTCCTCCCCCCACTGTCCATAGGCCCATCCAGGAAGCATTCCCTAACACCAACTCCCCCAATAAGGTATGATCGCGCCCTCCTTTATTTTATTATTTTTTAATTGTATTGGAGAACAGTGTGTTTTTCCAGGACCCATCATCTCCAAGTCAAGTAATTGTTTCACTCTAGTTCTGGAGAGCACAGCTCCTTGGCCCATGTGGGAATCGAACCAGCAACCTTGGTGTTATGAGCCTGTGCTCTAACTACCTGAGCTAACCAGTCGCCCCTCACTCTCCTTTATATCTCCACTGCCCTCTGTATCTCACCTGTAGTAATCGGGAATTACAAATATACTGAAAAGACATTTGGTTCACGCTGATGGGAATAAATATTGCCAAACCAGTAACAAATTCTTCTTCAGATAAATCTACATTTCATTCATGGCATCTATACCACTGATCTCCACTGTCACAATTCTTAGAGAACATATATCACCAACTCTCCCAGGACTACACCAGAGCTTTTGCTTTCTGAAGACATCAGAGGTACAAATTTCAAAATTTCAGCTAAACATTCTCAGAAGTCCCCCACAAGTTAAATGAAAGAACTATTCTAGGTTGGCCGAGAGGCTCTGTTGATTACAGCAAGTGCCCTAAGCAACACGGCTGCCAGTTCAATTCCCACATGGGCCAGTGAGCTGCACCCTCCTCAACTAGATTGAAGACGACGACTTGTCTTCAACAACCAGTAACCTGGTTTAGCAAGAACCCGAGCTGCCACTGAGCCAGTGGGAGGCCAGATGGCTCAGTTGGTTAGATAGAGCGTGTGCTCTTAACAACAAGGTTGCTGGTTCGATTCCTGTATGGGATGGTGGACTGTGCCACCACTCCCCCCTCAAACTAGATTGAAAATGGCGACTGCACTTGAATGGGTCCTGGAGAAATACACTGTTCCCCAATAATCCCCAATAAAAATATTTTTTTAAAAATAACTTCTACGGCTGGCCGAGTAGCACGCTGATTAAGAGCTGGCTTGGGACACCAGTGGCACCGGTTCGGATCCCACATATGAGGGCCGATGACACTGCCCTCTACAGCTAAGATGGTGAACAACAGCTCCACCTGGAGTTGGGCTGCTGCAGCCCCTGCTGCAGTAGGCTGCCATAGGCTACAGTGAGTTGCCAGCAGCCAGCATGAGTGGCCGGCAGCCAGCGTGAGCGGCTGGCAGCCAGTGTGAGCTGCCAAGAGCCGCTGTGAGCGGCTGTCCAAAGGCCAGCGACCGATCTGCCTCACCCGAGAAAAGCGCAATGATGATACCAACATGGGCCGGTGAAGCAATGTCCTCCAAAACTAGACTGAAGAACAAAAAGGACAGCAACTTGTCTGTTCCCGTTCCCTGGTTCCCCAACGCTGTTCCCCACCCCAGTAAAATCTTAAAATTCCCCAGTAAAATCTTAAAAAACTAAATAAATAACTTCTACTTCAACTATAATTTACATTCTTATAATTAGCAAATACTTGATTTCAAGGTGCTGTCAGAACTTTGCCAAATGCCTCTTCGAAATAGATTTCTATACAATCCTTCTCAAAATATTGGCAAAGTATGTGTCATAAAACCTATAGGCTGAAATAATTTTATATTTTAACAACACAAATAAATACAAGCCTTATGTAGCCAAATGCCTAGATTAAACAAAACTAGATGATTTCAATTTTGTACTAACAAAGTGTCATCCCTACAGTAACATGTCATGTGAATACCTTATATACTTGTTTTTTCTCCATAAAAAGAAGGCATTTCATCTCCGGTGAATAAACCTTCTTAAATCTATGATTTTAGAAAATAAAGCTAGTAACATCAACCAATGTCTTTGCATCATCAACAGTTATTAACTACAAAGTACTCAATAGATGAATAGATGAATGAGTTATCTCTTACACTAGTGTAATGTTAGTACATAAGCCAACATTCTAGTCCACAAAAATTAATCTAAATTACCAATCAAGTATACTGCTCTTTCAGCCTTGATAGTACAACAGGATTCAAATCCACCAAACATATTTCTTTATCCACTTGTGGGATATCTTAAATCATCCCTAGAGTGTTTTTTCTTCCAAAGCATACATACATATACACACATTACTGGCAGCCTTCCTCCCAGCCTTTATTGTCTGGAAGTACAGACAAAAAAACTAATGAAATTAGTGCTTTGTCAAAACAACTGTCATGCATTGTTACTCAATGTAGGCAAATGGACACATTCTAAAAGTTTAGAACACAAAATGTATCATCCCTTTTACCATGATCTTGAGAAATAGGTGTTTAACAAAGTAAAACCTCCAAGTTAACATCACATCCAACAAAGAAAGGAAAATGCCTGGCAAGCAATATGAAACAGCGGCTCAAAACAAACTAACTCTACCACGAAAACATTCACTGGTCAAGCTGTCTATCAGAATCTGGCTGGACCAATTTTTAGCTTCCCAAATCAAAATATTTAGGAGTAATGGTACCCACTGTAGAATTATCAAAACTTCATCTCTTACAAATATCTCACCTACTAACAATCATTTATCCAACTAATCTTTGATGAGCACCCACTACATGCAAGACATTGTGCCAGGAAATGCAGGGTATACAAGATTAATATAAGGATATATAATCTTTAATTGCATATAAAGATAGGACAAGTATACACAAGATAGACTATGACTATCATGAAGAAAATGTTATGTAAGTACATAAATACACAAGTATTTTTTTAAAAAAGGAAACACAAATTGTAATTTAATTCAGCATACACATGGCTATCAATCCCATTTGCTAGTCCTTCAAAGAGAAGCTAACGTTAGCTGAACTGCCCTGCCAAAAACACCTTAGATCTGTCTAACCTGAAAAAACTGCCTGGAATAATGTAATTCAGCTTCCAGACGTTTTGATTCTGGGCTCTTGGTAGAGAAGACCACATGTGATTTCTTAAAGTAAAAACTATTACTATAAAAGATACACTAAAATTAAGTTGGCAAGAAATGACAAAAAAAGTTGACACTTGATTCATTCCCTTCATTCTCCTGCCAACACCCCCACCCCACAGACAGGCAGATATTCTTACTGTTTGGTCAAAGAAATTACCTTTTTCATTTGCTGTTAAGCCAGTCTAAATGGAACTACACCTGGCTTTATCCTCATACTCCTTCAATAAATACTTAATCATTTATAGAAAATGGAAATATTTAAATTGCCTGCATGAGCAGCTATACTTTTACTACCGTAGTCTCTTTTAAAAAAAACGAGAGACACACCTTAAGATCCTATTTCCTTATAAGCTCTTCTTTGTAAATGCTTTTAAAACGACGTTCTAATTAAGTCAATCCAGATCGACAAAAATATAAAGGGAAAAAATCTTGCAGGTTATTGCTACAAGTTATGCTTTTTTCACAAGATTCAACCATGTATTTAATACAAAGCAGCAATCATGTGGCTTAAAAAAATAAAAATGTATCTCAGCAGCACCAGCCTAGAGAAACTTTCTGTGAGAAAACAGGGGAGGAGGCACCATGGAGAGAAATTCATTACAGATCCAGGGAGGATTTTTATCCTTGAAAATGGAATGAGAAGAAAAATTCATTTTCTAATCAATCCCCCTATCCTTCTGCTGTGTGACTTAGAAGTCGGCCCAAAAGTTCTTCATCTTCAGCAACAATGTCTGTATGATCAAATGTACATCGCCTGCAACAGGTGAGTCGAAACTGCATTTCCCAGGCAAAGCAAAGGGATCAAATTTAATTAAGACACAAGTTCCTGTGGTTTCTTGCTTTTATCTTGGATTTTCCCAAAATGACTTTGAATCGGGTGAATTGCCACGTTTGTTTTGGTTTTGTTTCGTTTTCTGCTTTGCTTTTTAATCAGCCACTTACAAGCAACTGTTGCACGAGCCCATTAGCACTCAATAAAAACAAACACACAGGACCAGATAAGGCTCCCCTACGAACCCAAACTGATCCATTTCCTCAACACGATTTTAAAACCACACGGTGTGCTAGGGTGTGAAGAGAAGCGTGTGTGTGCGTGCGCCACGACCTGTCCAAATCCTCAATTCCCTTTTAAGAAACATATAGAATAAAAATCCAGAAGAAACCACATCAGAAATGCAAAGGGCTTTGCACAACAAGAGGCTTCTTTCATTCCAAAAAAACAAAAACAAAAAACAAACCAAACCAAGGGGAGAAAAATGAATGCCATGGATATGTGTGTGCCCAAGTTTCAATCCTGCCCGAGGGAGACCCTGCACTGACACAAATGCTGAAGATGGAAAATGAGGGGATTGGGGGCAGAGACGGAGAGCAAGCGAGCGTGGGGCCTGCAAACTGCAACAATGCAATCTCCATTTTGAACAATGCGCCTCTATCCTCTGGTAAATCTCGTTTTTTTGCCACTGGATGTGCCGTCGCGTTTCCCCTCGGGTCCGGGGGGGGAGGCGGGGGTGGGGGAGACCGGAGCGAGCGAGCAGAGGGGGAGGGGAGCGGAGGTGGGGAAGGCGTCTGCAGCAACGGGGCTGGGTGGGTACCTGGAGTGCTGCTGTAGGTGCTATGGCTCCTGAAGCTGCTTTCCGTGCAATAGCTGGCGTCGTCGTCGTCGTCTTCCATCTCCTCCGGATAGTCGGAGTCCTCGTCGTCCTCGTCCATCTCATCTTCCTCGTCGTCCTCGGAGTCCTGGGTCTCCTCGGCGTCGCCGTCCTCCTCCTCCTCCTCCTCCTCCTCGGAGACCATGTCCTCCTCCTCCTCGCTCTCGTGGTCATCGTACACCACTTTGTTGACGGCCCTGCGGGCCGGGGTGGTCCGGGCCAGGTGGCCGCCCCCGCCCCCCGGCCTGCCGCCCCCGCCTCCTCGCCCCCCCCGGCCCGGGGCGCTGGCGCTGGGGGGGGCCGGCGGCGGCGGCGGCGGCGGCGGCGGCTTCCTCCGGCTACTGCTGCCCCCCCTGGGCGAGCTCAGCCTCGTCTTGGGCGCCACCTCAGCCTGGGCGGCGGCCCACCTGCCCCGGCTGCTGCCGCGGTGCCGCGAGCGCAGACCCCCGATGGGGCCGGACGCGGGCGGCGGCGGCGGCGGCGGCGGCGGCGGCGGGGCCGGGGCGCAGCGCTCCGCAGCGGGAGCCGCGGGCTGCTTGGGCGGCCTGCCCCGCCGGCCCCTCATGGTGGAGCCGAGGCGGGGGGGAGAAGGGAAAGCGGAGGGGGAGGGGCGGGCGGAGGGGTGGCGGTGAGGGGCGCCGCGGCCGGGTGGGGAGGCCCGCGGGGCCGGGCGGGAGGGGCCCGGCCGGCGGAAGCGGCTGGAGGGAGAAGGCTCAATCCGAATTGCTGGGGCCCCACTCCGGATCGCCTTCAGCCGCCATCTTGTTTCTTCCCTCTCGCTCGGTGACTGGGGGAACCGACAGCGGCCGCAGGCCCGGAGCGCGGTCACGTGAGCTGCGCCGCCGACGAGCCTGGGACGGCGCGAGGCCGCGCGGCGGCCGCTAGGGGGAGCGCGGGAGCGCCGCGTCGGGGGCGGGGAGCCCGGGGCGCCACCGCGCGCGGCGGCGTCGGCGGCGGCGGCGGCGGCTGCCCCGCAGACGCGGGCGGCGTGGACCGGCGGGGCTCTCCCCCTGGCCAAGGGTCCCGCGCCGAAGGCCTCGGTGACGACGGCCGCCGCGGAGCCCCGGCTGAAGCCTGGACTCGGCGGGGCCTCCGTCCCGCGTCTCCCCCTTCCCCCGACTCAGAGGAGGGCAGGGAACCCCCCCAAACGTGTCCCCGTCCCGCCTCCTTGGGGGGCACTGATGCTGAAAGAGCCAGAGAGGGTATCGCGACGGGGGGCGGGGGTCACTCCAGGGACCCAGGGGGATAGGGCAGGGCCTGTGCCGGAGGGAAGTGGAAGGGGGGACGGGGAGACGCGCCCCCAGAAATGTGAAATTCCGAAGGGCTTGATTCTAGAGAGCCCTGAAATGGATCCCAATGACAACTGCTTGAGGGCTGTGCCAGGAACCGCGCCCTGGGCCGCCAGACCCAGAGGGGGAGTCACTCGGAGACGCCTTCGCTTAGAATCCCCACCCGAAAAGCCTCGGATCAACTCCAGAAGGCCAAACACGTGCCCGGCTCCCCCCCCCACCTCCCCCGGGACCCCCGCTAGAAAGTCGACCACCCCGGCGAGAACTGCCCAGTTTCTCCTTTGCAAGAGTGGAAAGGGAGACTTCTCTCCCCAAACCTACTTCAAAAATGTTTGTTTGTATTACCAGGAAATAATTTTCTTTACCTGACAAATCAGCAGGTCCCGGACTTAGCCCAGGGAACGAATAAAGATGATGAAATTTTAGCCATCCCCACGCCAAACCAGGGGAACGCAACTCGTGGTGGTCAAGGCCAACGCTGGATAAGTGAAAGATTTTATAAATTATATATATATATATATATATATATATATATATATATATATATATATATATAAACTACCAAAGTTTCTTCCCTCTCACTAAGTGGCTTATTACAATCTGGTTAGAAGGAAAGAACTCCGCATATATGTGAAATGAAAATGCAGGCATTAATTGCCAAATTAATTTATTCCATATAATTCAGTTGAGCACCAAGGGTGACAAACATAGCCTTCAGGGACCAGGTAAGTAATGAAAGTAAATAAAGTGAGTCCCTGTGTTTTGTTTAAAGAGGGAAGTTGTGGGAATGGAGGCCTAAAATAGCCAGGTCTTCAAATTTTTCAACAGAAGGTGGAAATATGCATTGCATATGAAATCTCATGATTTTTAAATGTTGGCCATTAAGTCAATTTCTTAAAAATACTTCAGGGCCGGCTGAGTGGCGCGGTGGTTAAGAGCTGGCCTGGGAAGCCAGCAGCCCCGGTTCGGATCCTACATATGAGGGCCAGTGACACTGCCCTCCAAAAAAAAAAAAATTAAATAAATAAATACTTCAGATTGGTCAAAATAAATGCAGTTCAAATATTTGGCCCAGAGTCTACAAGTTTGCAGCTTGTATCCTGCACTGTGTACAGTGCCACATGCTATAGGGAAGATACTAGAAAGAAATAGTGACAGCCTTCAGCGTTCACAAACTAATAGTAGAGGAACCTGTTTATCAAAAAAAAAATTACAATAGATGGCACAATGAAAGGCATTTTTGTTTAATTTGGAGTTTCTAATTGCAAGCAACAGAAACTGACCTTGGCTCATCTAAACAGAAAAGAAACTCATGAGAAGGATATGGACACCTCCAGAATTGCTGGTTCCAAGTAGAAAGGGGATGCAAGCTCTACAGCTGTTGTCTTCTGCTGGCTCGGGAGCTGTGTATTCCATGGGCCATTCTACTTTTCCATAAAGTCAGCCACTTCTGGTTATTGGGGTCCGCAATAGGGCTAGTGACTCTGATAGGACAGCCAATTTCTTCTTTCACTAAAGTTAGTCCCCTGGTCCAGTGGACTGAATGTTTGTATCCCCCACCAAAATCCTATGTTGAAACCCTACTCCCCAATGTGATGGTATTAGGAGGTGCCTTTGGGAAATAATTAGAGTTAGATGAGGTCATGAGGGTGGAGCCCTCATGAGGGGATTAGTGCCCCTATAGGAACGTGAGAGAGCTTGCTTTCCCTCCCTGCTCTCTGCCACAGTGAGGGTATAGTGAGAAGTCCGCACTTTGCAACCCAGAAGAGGGCTCTCATCAGAACCCAACCATGCTGGCACACTGATCAGACTTCCAGCCTCCAGAACCGTGAGAAATAAATTGTTGTTTAAAAGACCCAGTCTATGATAATTTGTTATAGCAAACCAATATCTGTTGTTTATCAGCCACCCAGGCTAGGGTAATTTGTTACAGCAGCCTGAACTGATTGAGACAGATGCCATGATGTCTAAAATACCATGATGGCAAATAAGGTATTCAGTAAACTCGCGTAGGATGATGGTAAGAGCATAGCTCATGGGAAAAGTAAATCCTTATTCAGAATGAACCTCTTCTCGGGCTGGCTGAGTGGCGCGGTGGTTAAGCACTGGCTTGGGACGCCAGCGGCCCCGGTTCGGGTCCCACATATGAGGGCCAGTGACACTGCCCTCAAAAAAAGAAAAAAGAATGAACCTCAATGAGGTTGATTCACTGTATCCACCATGATAGGAAGAAGCCATTATGATGCTCACCATGTTTCCTCGAAAATAAGACCCAGCTGGAGAAGGAGCCGTAGCATGATTCCTCCAGGATCTGGGGGGCACGCACCCCTCACATGAGGGTTATATGACCAGTTTCAGGGAGAAGGCTGCCTTTTCCACAAACTCTTTCAGCTTAAAATATTCAGTATGCCAAGGTGCCATATTTTGGCACCTAAAATCATGCCACGGCTTATTTTCCGGCTCAGTCTTATTTTCTGGGAAACAGGGTAATTCTAAAATGGACACTCAACAGTGGCAAAAGCCAGGCCAGCTTTGCCAAGGAGAAGTCCATGATCATCATCAGTTCATGACCCCGTAAGTAAGCACTGGCCTGACTAGGATGGGCCTTTTTGTCCACTAATATTAAACCTTTAGCATTGGGAACTGCTATGATAAGTACTCACACAGGACACACTTTCTAGGTCTGTTCTGAGAGTTTCACTTACATCCTCTTACCCAAACCTCCTTTTCACCAATCTAAATCCCTGCCTACTTTGCCCATGAACTGGTATAGAGACTTGAGGTGAAGAGAACCATAAGAGTACAACTTAGGGCCGGCCGAGTGGCGCGGTGGTTAAGTGCTGGCCTTGGAAGCCAGCGGCCCTGGTTCGGTCCCACATATGAGGGCCAGTGACACTGACCTAAAAAAAAAAAAAAAAAAAAAAAAAAGAGTACAACTCAAAGCTCTGCCCATGGGGAAGATTTCCTTTTCCCACTGCCCTTTCAAGGCCACTTACAAGTGTAGCTTTAACACCTTAGCAGTCTACTCCCAGCTGATAGCATCTGTAAACCAAGCTCAAATGTCCTCCTTAGTCACTTGGTCATAGGTGTTTTCCATAATGTGAATTGAGGGAGGGGTGCCAGCAAAAGGAGAGTAAACATACTGGGAGTTGAAAGCTTATGCCTTCTCCAGGACCTACTCAGAGCTGCTCTTATATATTCCAAGTCCTCTTGGGGAAGGGAATGCTACAGAGCACTTTATGACTAAGTGGTCAGATACTTAGTTCATAATAAGCCACCTAGGTTACATGGTCGCTTGGTAATCTGTGATCAGGCTTTCAATCTTTCCCCGGGCCCAGAAGGAATTTAAGAACAGTTTATAAAAAGGAGAATAGTTGGGCCAGTCAAGTGGCGCAGTGGTTAAGCACTGGCTTGGGAAGCCAGCGGCCCTGGTTCGGGTCCCACGTGTGAGGGCCAGTGATACTGCCCTCAAAAAAATAAATAAATAAATAAAAAGGAAAATAGTTATTAGCCAAAGAGAGCAAGGCTTTGCTCTAAAACTCTAAGCACAATCAGAGTGATGCTCTTTGGGGGGCTTGCCATGGGCTCTGTGCAGCATCCCCGCATGTGGCCACACACGGAGCACCACTGGATACACTGGGCCCTGAGGACCAATCAGCAGGGCTCCTTGACTCCAGCCTGGACCTGCGAAAGAAGCTTCTCTTGCTCTCCACTGTGGCTCAACGTAAGCACACTTTCGGGTCACTTGGAAAATGGGTTAAAGCAGCACATACCAATGTGGTATATGTAGTCTTCTAAATCCAAAGAGGGCTGCCAAGTATCCAGCACTGTCAGAAGAAACCGCCGCACCCCACAGTCCTTGAATTCCTCATATCCAGTATAGTTCTATGGCTTACAGCCAATCACTCTTCTAAAGACTTGCCTTTAATTCCAAATGACATGGGTGTTTCATTGACTTGTTTTGCCACGAGTTGATACTGGGTGTTTATAAGTACCATACATACCTCAACACTAGATGCATTTTCTCTACTATCAGCCTCAAAAGGCTAGACAGCCACAAACCACTCCCACCCCATTTCCCTGAGAGCTTATGGCCTACAACCACTCTGGCTCCAATTTCTTTATCAGTTTGGTTCTTGGTTGCAAGCCACAGAAATCCATGGGGCCTTCCTTTAAGCTTATAGGATCTCTGGGAGTGCACCAAAACCAGGCTCTGAGGCTTGCAACCAGGAAGTGTCCAGAATCAGAAGACAAAACTAGTGAGGACAGCATGCTGTTGCTGCATGGCACAAGGCCCAGCTTGTCCTGGCAGCGTCACCCACACAGGCACTGGGCACTGCTCCATATACTGCCAGCCTCCAGTTGAAAGACTGAGGGGGATCGCCTGAGTACAGGCTCTAGCTGCAGGGAAGGCCAGGGTGGTGAGCACCTGGTGTTCAGCTCTCATAATGTGGGGGACTCCTTCCATCCGAGGGCGTGTAGATCAGATGCGATATGACACACAGAGAGGGGAATCTACATGAGTTGACCTGGACTTGGGTAACTTGGAGAATGATAGATCACAGACCTGCAGTTAAGACTCAGAAAGTCACCAAAGGAGCTGGTTGAGGAAGGAAGTGATTAGCTCCAGATCACCCAACCCTGACTGAGCCTCAAATAAGTTAAGGGGGTTGGGTCAGAGCTGTATTTTCTAACCCTTTCACATTATAGCACCCAATGAAAACTAGAGAAATAATTAGAGGGACATATTAGATGTGGTAAAAATAAAATGTTTTCTTTATGGAGTGCAATTATTGTAAAAATTAAAATATATAGCATTTGCAAAGATATTAAACAGTGAATTTGTAACCCTTTCCAAAAAATTCCTTTTTTATTAAATGAGAAACTTAAACTTGAGTCCTGGTACCTAACTTTATATTCTCAGGTTTGTGTTTTAAATGGCTCATGTAATTCCTGATCAAGACTTTTTTTTTTTTTATGGAGACTCTTTAGCAATGATCTCTTTAAATGACAAGAAATTCTCTGCAGCAGTAGGTGATAAAAAGTTTTAAACATCTTTTACAACCATTCAAACATTTACAGCCATAGAAATTATACTGAAGTTCTGTTTAAAGCTCTTCTTTTTCTTTCATTAACAAATGTACTTATAAAATTTCTTGTGGATTTTAGATCTAATCAAACTTTTTCATGGGCCGGCCGAGTGGCGTGCTAGTTAAGAACTGGCTTGGGATGCCGTCTCTGAGCAGCAGGGCCCCAGTTCAGATCCCACATTAGAGGGCCAGTGACACTGCACCCTCTACAGCTACGGTGGTGAACAACAGCTCAACCTGGAGCTGGGCTACCGTGAGTCACCAGCGATGGCGTAGGCTGCAGCCCCTGCTGTAGTGGGCTGCCATGAGCTACTATGAGTGGCTGTCAGCCAGCGTGAGTGGCCAGTAGCTGGCATGAGCTGCTGTGAGCCGCCATGAGTGGCCCTGCAACTGCTTCATCCTGGAAGAGTGCAATGATCATAATACCACCATGGGCCAGTGAAGCGATGTCCTCCACAACTAGACTGAAGAACAAAAAGGACACCAACTAGTCTGTCCCCCTTCCCCAATTCCCCAACACTGTTCCCCTCCCCCAATTCCCCAATAAAATATTTAAAAAAAAAACAAAAAATCTTTTTCATAACTAATATTTCAAAGTAATGATGAAGCTCTAATTGATAGAACACATAGGCATTATTATTGGGTTGGTGGAAAAGTCATGACGTATTTTTTTCTATGCTTTTTATTGCAAAAATGCATCATGACTTTTCCACAACCAATAGAACAGTCACCTCCCAGTTTGGACATCACTTGTGGCACATCTGCTACAAACAGACAAAATTATCCAACATAAAAAGCATATGGGGGCCGGCCGAGTGAGCGGCTGTCCAGAGGCCGGCGACCGATCTGCCTCACCCAGAAAGAGTGCAATGACGATACCAACATGGGCCAGTGAAGCAATGTCCTCCACAACTAGACTGAAGAACAAAATGACAGCAACTTGTCTGTTCCCCTCCCCCAATTCCCCAATAAAATCTTTTTAAAAAAAGCATATGGGCCAGCCGAGTGGTTCAGTTGGTTAAGAGCCCAAGCTCTGAACAACAGGGTCACCAGTCCAATTCCCACATGGGCCAGTGAGCTGCGCCCCTGAGCTGAGTTGCCACTAAGCTGCCAACAGGTGGCAGGATGGCTCAGCTGGTGAGAGCACATGCCCCTAACAAGGTTAGACTCCCGCATGGGATGGTGGGCTATGACCCCCGTAACTAGATTGAACATGGCACCTTGAACTGAGTGGCCATGAGCTGCCGACAGGCCGCTGGATGGCGACTGGACTTGGAATTGAGCTAGCTGCGCCTTCCACAACTAAGACTGAAGGACAACTTGGCTGTTTCCCTCCCCCAATTCCCCAATAAAATTAAAATAAATAAAAAAAGTAGTTTCCAAGCTGCCTGTACCAGAACCCCCACTGCACACACACACTCACACTCACTCACTTACACCTCCCTACCCATTGGATTCCTGCTTAGACTCCTAGGGCCCCAGAGACACAAACTCCTGCAGCATCTCCATGCATGCAGTGGTGTACCCTGCATCAGCTGCCAACAGTGGCCTCTTGCTCACTATCAGACTCCACTCTCTTAGTGTCATCAGAGGATTAGGTCGTATGAACAGAGGTGACTGGTCCAGAGGCCCAAGCCACTCTGAGGGATATGAACCCACCCACATCATTCACTGTCACCAGTGCTCCCTTGTCAGGCACATCTGGATTTGATCATCTCTACAGGTCCTTCCAATGTTAATATCCATGATTATGATCCTGTTATGCTTCATATTTAGACAGGCTGGATTTGGCTTATTGCTGGGGAAAATATGATGGAAACGTCCAGGAGACACTTTGAAATATAGACTGAAGCTCCGGAGAGATTGAAACTGGAGGTATAATTTGGGAACCAGCCTCATTGAGATGAAAATGGTAGTGTGTGTGGCCGGCGGAGTGGCGCAGTGCTTAAGAGCTGGCTTGGGAAGCCAGCGGCCCCTAGTTCGGGTCCCACATATGAGGGCCAGTGATGCTGCCCTAAAAAAATAAAAAATAAAATGGTAGTGTGTGGATAAATTAAAGTATTATAAAAGAGAGTGCAGAGAGAGCAAGCGTGCCTCATGTAGACCTTGGAGAGTCACTTACATTGCGGGACATGGAAGAAGAGGAAGAGAAGTCTATTCAATGACTTGGGAATGATCAGTCAGTATCAATACTGGCTTTGGAGTAAGGCATAGCCAAAGGGAAACCAAGGACTGCCCGAGGAAATTATGCCCCCAAACCTGCAAACCTCAAATCCTAGTTTTCCTCCTATCTCTTTGGCCGTCGCCCTCCCCCCTGTTTCTTTGGTGGACATGTTTCCCTCCATCTGTTGGCTCAAATGTGATTGTCCTCAGGCTCTGTCTACTTACACATGTCCTGGTCCCTCTATCCCACTCCCAGGACTTCAGTGGACACCCAATGACCTGTTTCCCAAACCAGCGTCTCTTCTCCAGACCTATGCTCTGATCACCTGTTTCTCAAGCAACATTTTGATTCACTGTCTCACTTCCCTGGTAACAGAGCTACAACTCCCCTGAATTCAAACACAGTATTCTGTCCACCCAGTCCTCTATGAGATCCATCAGTCCTTATTCTAGGAGGAACACAGCCTGGCTCCAGCGGAGAAGAAAAACCCCATTTGGAGACCTAAAATTTTGCAGCTCTGCAAGTACCCTGCACAGTGAGAGACGGTGGCCAACTTATCCCAGCTTGCAGAGGACTTCCCAAGTTTCAGCACTAAAAGTCCCGCAACCCAGGAACCCTCTCAGGTGCAGGCAAACCAGGGAGGCGTCTTTTGTGAAGTACTGGCAAGAGCAAAAGCCCAGAAAAAGAATGGCTATGTCTATCAATACAGATATTTTATGAACGCTGGGAAAGCAAGTGAGTTGCACATATGCTCTGCCTACTCCCTAGGGCCCCCAAAGCCTTAGTACACGTCTACAGGAGCAGGTGGGGGCAATGAGACAGAGAAATCTGGGTATGAATGTGGTCTCATTTAAACCCACAGGCTGAAGAGGCACAGGGATTTTTGCGATGTATTTACACAGCCAAGGTGACACCACATCCACAATTTTGTCTAGTAGTCTCCTGTCTATGATTCTACAACAGAGTCTCACAATTTAATGGCTGCATAATATTCCATCAGGGGGTGTTGAGTTTGTTTTAAATTGTTTCCTATTATAGACACTTCATGAACATCTTGGGCTAAATGCTTTTTTCTGTATAAATTTTTTTTTTCAACAAGTAATTTAAAAGTATCATTAAGTATATACATTATGTTACCTCATTTAATCCTCACAGCAGCACTCTGGAGTGTGTGTATTTGCCCTAGGTGGGACCTGGAGCCCAGAGGTTATGTCATTTATCCAAGGTCACTTATTTAGGACATGATGGAGTCAGGATTTGAAACAAGTACCACTGTATACATGGTTTTAAATATGTTGATGGTGATTTTTGATGAGTTCAGAGCTACATCATCTCTTGCCTGAATTAATCAGAGAAGGGGGATCGTTGAGGGAGATGGGGAGGACTGGAGCCAGGCAGACAAGCTATTCCGGACAGCAGGAATGGAGAAGCAAGTTTAGGGGGTAGGTATGTCTATGGCATGCCTTTATTTACTCTGTTACTTTGCGTAGGGTGGGGAAGGAAGGCTTCTGTGAGGATGTGACATTTGCGCTTACACCTGATCAATAAAGAAGCCATCTGGGCAAGAACCTTCTGGACAGAGTGCATCTAGCATGTTTGGGAAACAGTAAAACTAACTCTATTGGGGCAACTCTGTGATCCTGGTCAGGTTTCTTGGCCTCTATTTTGTCATATGTAAAACGGGAATGATTATAGTACACACCTCATAGGTTTCTTGTTATGAATATTAAATAAAATAGGGCCGGCCGAGTGGCATATTGGTTAAGAGTTGGCTTCCAACAGCAGCTCTGAGCAGCAGGGGTCCGGTTCAGATACCTCATGCAGTCCAGTGACGCCGCGCCCTCTACAGCTAAGATGGTGAACAACAGCTCGACTTGGAGATGGGCTGTCATGAGTGGCTGGCGACCACATAGGCTGCAGTGGGGCTGGCCAGCAGTGGGCGTGAGCTTTTGTGAGCCTCCGTGATCCGCCGTGAGCAGCCGTCCAATTGCCGGCGAGCGACTGCCTCACCCAGGAAACGCGCAATGATAATACCAACATGGGCCAGTGAAGAGCGGTCCTCCACAACTAGGCTGAAGAACAAAAAGACAGCAACTTGTCTGTTCCCCTTCCCCGATTCCTCAAAGCTGTTCCTCTCCCCCAATTCCCCAATAAAATCTTTTAAAAAAACCAATAAAATAATTCACATAAAGAGCCCAGTATAGTGCCTGAAACTCAGCAAATAGTTCACAGGTTAATGGTAATAATAAGTATTATGATTTTATTATTATTTATTATTCCATTACTAACTGAACAATGAAAAGTGCATGGAAAGTAACATGAAATAGTCCGATGTTAATGTTCAGGAATCAAGTCTGAATTCAATCCTGGGGCTGCCATATAATAGCATAACGGTGCAATTGTTTACCTCTCTGCACCTTAGTTTTCTTGGCTGTAAAATAAAAACTAAAATAATGCATATTGCATAGGATTGTCTTAAGGATTCAGTGAAAAAATACACATAAAGCATGCAACACAAGGCTTGGTAACACGGGAAGTTCTCAAAAATTTTGTCTTTGAATTATTGTCTTTTAAGTACGTGGAGATTAAATCTCTATCATCCCATTACCCTTTCTAGGAAGAATGCTATCAGTTCATGTCAGCTGGGAGCCTATCTCCACCTTACCCTTTAACTCTGTTGGCTAAGTGAATAATGTTTTTGCAGCAACAGAACCTTAGATGTGTTTTGTTTTTTACATCCAAGTGTGTGTTAGCAATGTAATTCTTTGGTAGAAGTGTTATTTTATGAATTATACAAGAAAAGAATTAGTATATTCTTTTGACTTAAAAAAACTAAAACATAACACTTAAATAGAAACCACAGGAGATGTAATTTCATATCCATTAGGATGGCTGTAGTAATAATAATAATTAATAATAATAAAAAAGGTGGGAGGATAACACATGTTGGTGAGACTGTGGGGAGACTTGAACACTTATACCCTGTGGGCAAGAATGTAAATGATACAGCACTGTGGGAAAGCACTTTGGCAGTTCCTCAAAAGGTTAAACATGAGTTGCCATATGACCCAGCATTCTACTCCTAGGTGTAGAGCCAAGAGAATTGAAAACATATGTCTGTGTAAGATGTACACAGATGTTCATAGTAGCATTATTCGTGATTGCCCTAAAGTGAAAAGAAGCCAGTGACTACCAACTGATGAATGGGTGGCTAACCAAAATGTGGTCTCTCCATACAATGTAATACTATTCAATTTTTTTTTTTTTTTTTTTGAGGGCAGTGTCATTGGCCCTCATATGTGGGATCCAAACTGGGGCTGCTGGAGTCCCAAGCCAGGTCTTAACCACCACGCCACTCTGCCGGCCCTATTCAGTCTTGAAAAGGAAGGAAATGTTGATACATGCTACAACATGCATGGACCTTGAAGACATTATGCCAAGTGAAATAAGCCAGGCACATAAAGACACATATCATATGATTCCACTTATGTGAGGTCCCTAGAGGAGACAAACTCACAGAGATAGAAAAATAGCATTGTGGGCCAGCCAAATGGCGCTCTGGTTAAGAACTGGCTTGGGATGCCAGCGCTGAGCAGCAGGGCCCCGGTTCAGATCCCACAAATGAGGACCAGTGACACTGCCCTCTACAGCTAAGATGGTGAACAGCAGCTCCACCTGGGGTCGCCGGAGACGCCCGAGTTGCCCGAGTTGCCTGGAGTCACCGGGCAACAGCGTAGCTGCAGCCCCTGCTGCAGTGGGCTGCCATAGGCTACAGTGAGTGGTTGGCAGCCAGCGTGAGCAGCTGGCAACCGGTGTGAGCTGCCAAGAGACGCCATGAGCAGCTGTCCAGAGGCCAGCGACCGATCTGCCTCATTCAGGATGAGCGCAATGACAACACCAACTTGAGCCAGTGAAGCAATGTCCTCCACAACTAGACTGAAGAACAAAAGGGCAGTAACTTGTCTGTTCCCCTCCCCCAATTCCCCAATAAAATCTTTAAAAAAAAAAAAAAAAGAAAAAGAAAATTATCTAATAAGCTTTATTTTGACCATTAAAAACGCTTTTTAAAAAAATTTTTTGAGGAGCCAGCCGAGTGGCGCGGTGGTTAAGCGCTGGCTTGGGAAACCAGCGGCCCCAGTTCGGGTCCCACATGTGAGGGCCAGTGACACTGCCCTCAAAAAAAAAATTTTTTTTTAATAACACAGTCACAAAGTAAAAATGTTATCATTTACTTGACTAGTAAAAGACAACATTTATGAATAAAATTTGGAAAACGTCTGCTTGCAGACTTAACTGATGATAAAAATGATTGCAGCTGAAAGCTGTGTCTGCCAGACAATGATTTCAGATTGGCTGTATGCACTGAAAGCTGTGAAAAATGTAACACCCAGCATCCTGATAAGGAAATCAATTATCTACCTCATTCTGGGTGAAGAGAATGAAAGGATAAAAAAAGAATAACCCAAAAGGTAAGACTAAAACAAACTGGGAAGAGACATACATTTCAAGTGAGTATTGCTTTGCCTGACAATAAAGTCTTTATGCCTTCCAATATTCATGATGATTTTTATTCTTTCATTCCTGAGTCGTGAACGCCCATCCTAGAAGCAGCCAGCTGCTAGCCTTCAGCCACACCCGATGTCATTTTTCTCAGCTTGTCAGGACAGTTACCCAAATGGAGCCTCTTCTGCTTCTTCCCACCACAAGCATCCCATTCAAGAATCGCAGCCCCTGCTGGCCTGGCAGTAGAAAACAAATTTCATTTCCAGAGGGAAGTTGCACATAATCTTTTTTCTGAACTAGGTTTCCATCCTCCTTGAGTTACTTCTCTTGGCCCTCACTGCTCCCTGAACAGCCCTGGCAAATAGGAAGTGAAGCCAGTGCAGGTTATTCAAAGCCCCATTTGGCCTTCCTAACAGGTCATTTTCACAGAGCACTATAGGGACAGAATATTTTTATTTCCAGACCGACAAAAGCTTACCCCAAGTAATTTCAGCCATGTCATTATCTTCTCACCCTCACAAATGCTGCTTTCTCAGCCAGGAAGCTATAAAACCAACATCTTAGGAGATTCAGAATTTTATTAAAAATGTATTTGCTTTACTCAAAAGTGAATGTATGCTAGCTTGATCATAAAACGAATGACCTTTATTGGGGGTGGGGGGAATGGAAGGTGGTAAATGAAACATGGGACTCATTTACCAGCTAATGCTGAAGACATAAAATAAATAAGAGGCTGTGAGGGAAAGGGGGAAAGCTTCCCACACTTTGGCGGGGATAGTGTATCCACGGATTGAGACTGGAAGAAAAGGACCTGCTTTACCTTGCCCGGGGACAAACGAAGACACACACACACACACACACACACACACACACAGTGGCCTACATGTGAGCCAGTGAGGAGGCTGAATGCACGTGTGTACACACACACACACACACACACACACACACACACAGTGAACTGCCCTCAAGGGCAGCCATGCCAGGCTGGACGTAATTTCATAGGCTCTGCTCTAAGCCAGGGCTACTGTAGTCTTAAAGAAATTGTTACCCAGGACTGTGCCTTGCTTTGCTGACTTTCAACCTTCTGTCATGTTCAGAAAACTAAACTCAGTTTGCAAGACAAGGAATAGAAGGCAGTCTTGCAGACATGCCTCAGCCTGTTTGCACAGGTAGAATCCCTTGGCCAGAGCAGTGGCCCAGATAGGAATGAATGGAACCCCCAACCCAGCAAGGGGCTTCAGGCTGCCTGCAGCTCTGCTTCCTTCCTGACCCCTCCACTAGGGAAGCCTGGGCCCCACGTGACTGAGGAGGGGCCTGGCCAGGCTGCAGGACCCTGAAGCGGAAGGAGGAAAGTATTATCTGCTCCTCAATCTAGTCCTGCTTGCAATCCTTTTCTTAAAAATGTCAGATGTACCTTTGCCCTATATACACTCAAGAGTGCATTTTGGTCCGAAGGATTTTTCAGCTGTGTCATGGAAAGATTCTTGGTAAGGCTAGACTTGAAATGTTTTACGAAGAAATCAGGGTGTAGAATTTAAAACCCGGATCACTCTGGATCTGAGGGGATGGGAGTTAAAAACAGATTCCAAGATAAGTCTTGAGCAGTTGGAGAACATGGTAGCACTTTAGGATTTGGGCGATGCCCCGCTCACTTCCAGGGGTCGATGGAAGGGTGCCCCTAGCCTTCTGGGCATCCTCTTCCACTGGTTGACATCCTCATTTATTTGCCAGACCAGCAAGAGCCTAGGTCTAGTGGTTCCAGACCAACAGCAGGGGCGCCACCTCCAGGCCAGTCCCAAAAAATGTAGTTTTGTGAGCTGGACTGATATTCCCAGAAGCCTTCATGCTGGACGGTGCGCATCCATCCTCAAGGTACAGCAGGGCAAAGGATGTGGGCTCCTGGGTTGGCCTAGGTTGAGGAGCAGATTCTAGAATCTAGGATTTATTGGGACTCAAGAATTTGGGTGGTCCATCCCTGGTTTCCTACCTTGTTTGCCCAGAGTGATCTCAGAAAAGAGATGAAATTCCTCCTGTACCAGCTTCACTGGGTGTTTGGCTTAGGGATTACTCTTTTTTTTTGTCCTTAAGATTTTATTGGGTAGTTGGGGAGGAGAACAGTGTTGGGGAATTGGGGAAGGGGAACAGCCAAGTTGTTGTCCTTCAATTTTAGTTGTGGTGGGCGCAGCAAGCTCAGCTCCAAGTCCAGTCACGCTGGTTAGCTCAAGGTGCTGTGTTCAATTAGTTGCAGGTGGGTGTAGCCACCATCCCATGCAGGAGTCGAACCAGCAGCCTTGTTGTTAAGAGCACGTGCTCTATCCACTGAGCCACCTGGGCTGCAGCTCAGCTCCAGGTGCTGAGTTCAGTTTTTAGTTGTGGGCGAGCATAGCCCACCATCTCAAACAGGCAACCTTGTTGTTAGAAACAAGTACTCTCACCAGCTGAGTCATCCTGCCACCTGTTGGCAGCTCAGCTCAGGCGCAGCTCACCGGCCCATGTGGGAATCGAACTGGTGACCCTGTTGCTCAGAAATCGTGCTCTTGAGCAAGCTCTTAACCAACTGAGCTACTTGGCCAGCCCGAGGGGTTACTCTTTTTTTTTTTTTTTTTTTAAGATTTTATTGGGGAATTGGTGGAGGGGAACAGCGTTGGGGAATCGGGGAAGGGGAACAGACAAGTTGCCGTCTTCTTGTTCTTCAGTTTAGTTGCGGAGGATGTTGCTTCACTGTTGGTATCGTCATTGCGCTCTTCCCGGATGAGGCAGATCGGTCGTTGGCCTCTGGATGTCGCTCATCGCGGCTATTGGCAGCTCACGCTTGGCTGCCAGCCACTCACGCTGGCTGCGGGCCACTCACTGCAGCCTATGGCAGCCCACTGCAGCAGGGGCTGCAGCCCACACCATCACCGGGGCTCGCACAGCCCAGCTCCAGGTGGAGCTGTTGTTAGCTGTAGAGGGCAGTGTCACTGGCCCTCATGTGGGATCCGAACCGGGGCTGCTGGCATCCCAAAACCAGCGCTTAACCAATGCGCCACTCGGCCCGCCCCTGAGGGGTTACTCTTGATTTGTTCTTGGCCTCCCCCAAATCAGCCTGGCCTTACATCCTCAAAGCCAACTCTTCCAGCCTGTCTTGAGACAGCCCTGGCCTAAGTGACTTCCTTCTTTGCAACACCATATGAAGAAACCTGTAATGGCTAATGTCCATGACCTGGTAGGAAGGACGGAATTGCAAGTGAGCGAGGTGGCCTTCAAGGAGGGGAGTCTCCATCCCCTGAGCCAGCAGTGCCTGGAGTACACTAGGCTTAGCTCATGCCTCATCACGGTCTTCAAAGAGTTGGAGTCTCACTTTTGCCAGCTGAGCAGCCCAAACTGTCACAATAGCTGGGGGTGGCAGGGAAGGCCCACCTCCAAAGCCCCATGGCCTGAGACCTTTGCTGCCATGCAGCTCTTTTGCTGCTGGTCTGACCAGTTCTTCCAGACCACCATCCAACTGGCTGAAATCCAAGTCCACCCCAAAGGCAAGGTATACACAAAATCCTTTTCCACCTGAATGGCCATCATCGCCCTGGACCACACACCTCACTGCTGGAGTCAAACAGGACATGACTCAGCAGGCCACTGAGGATCATTCAAAGTCCTGAACATGGTCCAATGGGACTTCTGGTGGTCCTGTGATCTGAGAACTGTCCCTAAAATTCATCAGTTCTGATAATAGACGGTACTGGTCCTAGGTTAATATATGCTCTCCAAACCTCCTTGATGCCCATGGCCATCACATCATCAAGGTGAGAAGCAGGTGACCTAAGGCAGAATACTTCAACCTCTAGACTGGACCTTTCCACTGGATTCCTTGTGGAATACATCAATCAAGATTTAGAGAACTCTCTCTGCTGTTCCCTGCCCACCAGGAAACACAGCAGCACCACCCATCTTAACTCAGCAAAATGTGCATACAGTTCACTATATTCCTGTGTCCAAATTACACGGACACACTTCTATCATAGGCATCCATTCCTTAGGCCTTCCAATTCACCAACCACTTGACCAGCAAACTGCCAGGGCCTCAAGGGTTCGCACTCTACAGGTTTGTATATCAGAATCACCTAAGGAGCTTTTAAAAAACAGAGGTCCCGCCTGAAGTAGACACTTATATGGTCACTTCATTTCCAACACAGGCATAAAAGCAATCCAGTGGGAAGAAGAAAATGTCTCCAACAAATGTTGCTGGAAAACTGGATATCCATACGGAGGTAAGAAACAAAACCAAACAACACCACAACACAAACACAACAAATCTCAATCCCTTACTTTGCACCACACACAAACATTAATTCAAGATGGATTCTAGACCTAAATATAAAAGCTAAAACTATAAAGTTTTTAGAAGAAAACAAAGAAGAATATCTTCATCACTCGGATATAGGCAAAGGTCTCTTAAGACACAGAAAGCAATACATGTAAAAGAAAACAAATTAATAAATTAGTTTATCAAAATTGAAAACCTTTGCTTATCAAAAGACACCATTAAGAAAATAGATGAGGGCCGGCCGAGTGGTGTGTTGGTTAAAAGCGGGCTTGAGTCACCAGCGGCCCGGTTTGGATCCCTCATGTAAGGACCAGTGACACTGCCCTCTACAGCTAAGATGGTGAACAGCAGCTCCACCTGGAGCTGGGCGGCTGTGACTCCCGGCGATGGTGTAGGCTGCAGCCCCTGCTGCAGTGGGCTGCCACAGGCTACAGTGAGTGGTTGGCAGCCAGCGTGAGCAGCTGGCAGCCGGAGTGAGCTGCCAATAGCCGCCGTGAGTGGCCGTCCAGAGGCCAGAGACTGATCTGCCTCACCTGGGAGGAGCGCAATGATAATACCAACATGGGCCAGTGAAGTGACGTCCTCCACAACTAGACTGAAGAACAAAAAGGACAGCAACTAGTCTGTCCCCCTTCCCCAATTCCCCAACGCTGTTCCCCTCCCGTAATTCCCCAATAAAAATCTTTAAAAAAAAGAAAATAGATGAGGGCCGGCTGAGTGGCACATTGGTTAAGAGTTGGCTTGGGACGCCAGCTCTGAGCAGCAGAGCCCTGGTTCGGACCCGACATGAGGGCCAATGATACTGCGCCCTCTACAGCTACGGTGGTGAACAACAGCTCAACCTGGAGCTGGGCTGCTGTGAGTTGCCAGCGAAGGCATAAGCTGCAGCCCCTGCTGCCATGGGCTGCCATGAGCTACCGTGAGTGGCTGGCAACCAGTGTGAGTGGTCATCCAATGGCTGGCGAGCGACTGCCTCAGCCGGAAAGAGCACAATGTTCACAATACCAACATGGGCCAGTGAAGTGACGTCCTCCACAACTAGACTGAAGAACAAAAGGACAACAACTTGTCTGTTTCCCTCCCCCAATTCCCCAACGCTGTTCCCCTCCCCCAATTCCCCAATAAAATCTTTAAAACAAACAAAAAAAAAGAAAATAGATGAGCCACAGACTGAGTGACAGTGTCCTCAAAATATATATCTGACAAAGGAAAGGTATCCAAGATATAAAAAGAATTCTTAAGCTCAATAATAGAAGCCAATTTTAAAAATAGACACAGGATTTGAAAAGACACTTCACAAAGGAAGATATATGAATGGCCAATATGCACACGATAAAAGGGCCCTCCATCATCTAGTCATCGGGCATGCAAGCTAGAATCCCAACGAGAGACTTCTACACTCCCACTAAAATGGCTACAATTCAAGACTAAAAACACCAAATGTAGATGAGGATGTAGAGTCACCAGAGCTCTCACACATTTTTGGTGAGAGTTTAAAATGGCACAACTTTGGGAAAATGTATGACAATTTCTCATAAAATTAAACATACACCTTAGCTTATGACCCAGCAAGTCTATTCCTATGTATTTATCCAAGGAAAATGAAAACATGTGAACACACACACACACACACACACACACACACACACACACAAAAAAAAACAAAAAAAAAAACCGTTTATGGAAGCTTTATTTGAAATAGCTAAACACTGGAAATAGTTCAGGTGTCCATCAAAAGGAGAATGGTGGGCCGGCCAAGTGGCGCATTGATTGAGAGCTGGTTTTGGGATGCCAGCGGCTCGGGTTCGGATCCAATATATGAGAGTGACGCTGCGGTGGGCTGCCATAGCTACAGTGAGTGGCCGGCAGCCAGCGTGAGCTGCCAATAGCCACAGTGAGCGACCATCCAGAGGCCGACAACCCATCTGCCTCATGCACAATGCTGATACCAACATGGGCCAGTGAAGCAACATCCTCCGCAACTAGACTGAAGAACAAAAGGACAGCAACTTGTCTGTTCCCCTCCTTCCCTGACTACCCAATGCTGTTCCCCTCCCCCAATTCCCCAATAAAATCTTTAAGAAAAAAAAAAAAAGAGAATGGTTATAATTACTCAGCAGTAAAAGGGGACTACTACTGACACATGCAACAGTATAATACAAGCCCAAAAACATTATATCAAAAATAAAGGGGGGGAGGGGCGGCCGAGTGACGTGGTGGTTAAGCGCTGGCTTAGGAAGCCAGTGGCCCCGGGTCGGTCCCACATATGAGGGCCAGTGACACTGCCCTCAAAAAAATAAATAAATAAAAATAAAGGGGGGTGGCCGGTTGGCTCAGGTGGTTAGAACACAGTGCTCATCACACCAAGGTTGCTGGTTCAATCCCCACATGGGCCACTGAGCTGCGTCCTCCACTACTAGATTGAAACAACTACTCGACTTGGAGCTGATCGGTCTTGGAAAACCACACTGCTCCCCAATTAAAAAAAAAAAAAAAGTCAAGGAAGCCAGACACAAAAGAATACGTACTATTTGACTCCATATATGTGAAGTTCTGGAACAGTACATCTACGGTAAAAAAAAGTCGGAATAGACATTGGCTCTGGGGAGATGGGGAGGACAGTATTCAGTATCTCCAACAGAGGTTTGGGTTATATGAATACACGTATTTGTCACACCCATCAAAGGGTATATTTAACACCTGTGCATTTCATTGATCTAAAAAATACTGAAAAATCATAAATACATGATATGTATGGTGAAGTATACTGATGTTTGTAACTTACTTTGAAATGAACAAAAAATAAGATGGGTTGATGGATGAACTGATGGGTTGATGGGCTGATCGTGGAGAAATAGATAGACCTGCTGACAAAACAAACAGTAAAGAGTAAATTATAGAATCTCATGGCGGATGCATTGGCAATTACAGCACAATTTTTTTTTTTTCAATTTTAGAGGAGTCATCGCAACACTAAACTGAATTGGCCATTTTAATTTCTTACATAGAAAACATAGGTGGATGTTTGTTACACTTTGGTCATATTCTTGTTATTCAAATATTCCATAACAAATAAGTTAATTAACAAAGAAAGAAATAAAGTTACCAGGTGATTTTGACATCCACTCCTGGTTGAGAACTGTTGGGCTCTGAGAGCTCAGAAGTCTCCACAAAGGGCAACAGCACCTATCCTGAGAGAGCTGAGATGAGTTTCCTGTGGCTGCTGTAACAAAACACCACAAACTTAACAGCTTAAAATAATGCAAATTTATCTCACAGTTCTGGAGATCAGAAGTCAGAAATGGGTCTCACTGAGTTAAAATCAAGGTGTCTGCGGGGCTGTGTTCCCTCTGGGGGCTCCAGAGAATCCGTTTCCTTGCCTTTTCCAGCTTGTAGAGGCCGCCTGCATTCTGGGTCTCACGTCCCCTTCCATCCTCTTCAGAGCCAGCAGCATCTTCAAATCTCTCCCCGACTCTGACTTTTCTGCCCCCTCTCTCACGTTTAAAGGACACTTGTGATTGCATGGAGCCTACCTGGATAGTCCAGGATAATTTCCTTTGTTTTAAGGTCATCTGATTAGCAACCTTAATTCCATTTGCAACCTTAATTCCTCCTTGCTGTGCAACATAATTACAGGATGTGGACGTCTTTGGGGAACCATGACTCTGCATACCACCGGGCTCTGCTCACCTGTTCGTGGCTCTCCAAATAAGGAGAAATACTGTGATTCCTGATGTATGCATGCCACCCAGTTCTTGCACAGGCGTGGCATTGCTCTATGCTCCTATGGATTCAATTCATCCTCAACTACACTCTACTACCCCCAGACCACATACCACCCCAACCAACCCAGAAAAGTCAAAGAGGAGCAAATGCGACATGTAGTGGAGGAAATACTGAACCCCATTTGCCTCAGTACTAACGCCACCGTTTGGTGCTAACGAACAGGTATTGAGCTAGCAGATGTACTACTGGCCCCATCTTCCCACCCGGAACTCCTCCGAAGAGGTTAAGACACTCCACTGGGTGAGAGAAGGGGGGCCCTGCCCAGCCTCAGGGACTTACAATTTGAGTCTGGTGCTTGCCACAGTTCTGGCCAGCCACTCCCCAAAGTCAGCCCCTAAACATCACCTGACAACCAAAAGCTTTGGCCCCTGAATAACCAGTCGAGTTGCTATTAGCTGATATGGGAAAAACTGAGGGAGGAAAAGGTCGGGGAAGAAGACCAGAGGTTAATTTTGGACTTGTTAGGTTTGAGATACCTAGATAAATATTCTGTTCATTCTTTGTGATGTAATATGAGTATTTTGCACAGGTTCTTACACAGCACGAGGAATAACTATTTACAACCAGTCATTTTTGTTGTAAATTAACTATCTCAATATTTTTCCTTTTATGCTGGTTTTGTTGATTTTTCAGTAGACAGAAAAGACTGAAAACCTTCAGAACACTGGGCTCTGTACCGATGATTTTTCAAAGAGCCCTCATTTCCTCTCATTCTGTGTCCTTTTCCTGGCACCCACCAGGAAGATCCTTTATCTGTCCAAACAAGCTAGGTTTGGGGGTAAAGTTTTCATTTCTAAGTACCAAGTGTTAGAAGATGCACCAGAGGATGATGGGAAACAGCACATGGTTACAACTGGAAAGAAACTTCTAGAAACTGTTGGCCTGACTCTACTATAAAATTGTGAGGGTAAGTGGAATTGATGGCAGCTCTAATTTTTACAGTTTTATCTTTTTTTTTTTTAAGCATGTCTTCCTCGTGTTTATTTTGTGAAATGAATCTTTTCCCCATTTTTAGCTCCCCTGCCCCCAACTTCCCTGCCCCAGGAGGGTCAGTCCAGGGAAGGGGATCAGTTTAGTTTTTAGAGTAGGAGGTTAAATGTCCGATAATATTCATTCGTGGCTTTTAACCAGTATTTCACAAAGATGTTTGGGGAAGCGGGTGCTGAGTCAGAGGGGCTGAGAGGATGGAACTCTGGGGTCCCTTTCTGTGTACAAGGGCAGCTCACTTTTATGTGTTATATAGACATTGTCCTCTATATAAAGCTCTGCTATGGAAGGGCTTCATATAAAAAAAGTTTCTGCCACTTCTAAAAAGGTGTGAAACAATGCAGCTCCATATTACTTCAAGAATAAGGGTCACAGAGCAATGATCACAATACCAACGTGGGCCAGTGAAGCGACGTCCTCCACAACTAGCCTGAAGAACAAAAGGACAGCAACTTGTTTGTTCCCCTTCCCCGATTCCCCAACGCTGTTCCCCTCCCCCAATTCCCCAATAAAATCATAAAAAAAAAAAAAATTAGGGTCACAGCTTTTTTTTTTTTTTTTAAAGATTTTATTGGGGAATTGGTGGAGGGGAACAGCGTTGGGGAATCGGGGAAGGGGAACAGACAAGTTGCCATCTTCTTGTTCTTCAGTTTTAGTTGCGGAGGATGTTGCTTCACGGTTGGTATCGTCATTTCTCTTCCCGGATGAGGCAGATCTGCCGCTGGCCTCTGGATGTCGCTCATCGCGGCTATTGGCAGCTCACGCTGGCTGCCAGCCACTCACGCTGGCTGTGGGCCACTCACTGCAGCCTATGGCAGCCCACTGCAGCAGGGGCTGCAGCCCACACCATCACCGGGGCTCGCACAGCCCAGCTCCAGGTGGAGCTGTTGTTAGCTGTAGAGGGCAGTGTCACTGGCCCTCATGTGGGATCCGAACCGGGGCCGCTGGCATCCCAAAACCAGCGCTTAACCAATGCGCCACTCGGCCGGCCCAGGGTCACAGCTTTTTAAAAAAAATAATAACTAAGTTACTTCTCCTTTGAGAAATATTCATTTTCTTTGAATGGCTCTCATGTGAGGGTCCAAAGTGAAGTTAATTTCTAAATGTTTACTGGTTGATTTGTATTCACTATTGCCTAGGGGACCTTTTCCTCCTCACTGAATTTTCCAGCATAAATGTGATGGACTCTAAAAACCTGCCCATTGCTGAATCTGCCCAATCTTTTAGGTTGATTTTCCACAATATAAACATCTTGACTGCCAAAAGGGATAAATGTACTTCTTTCTTCTCAATTTTATGTGACTTACTTTTCCTCGTTAGAGAATTATGGCAAGCATTTTTAATATAGGAAGCATTCAATTAAATTATGTTATTTAGGTTAAATTTATTAAACTATACTATGTTAGGGCATTTTGATTTAGACTTAAAAATAAAACTAATGTAGGGCTGGCCGAGTGGCATGGTGGTTAAGCGCTGGCTTGGGGATGCCAACTGCCCCGGTTCGGGTCCCACATATGAGGGCCATGACACTGCCCTCAAAATAAATAAATAAATAAATCTTCCATTAAAAAAAATAAAACTAATGTAGGTAAAGATTTGAAAATTCAAAAGTTGCAGATAAAAGTTAAGTAAAAAGTAAAAACTTATAATTGTATATGTGAGAATATAATTGATATATGTATCAATGTGTGTGTATTCACAAGCTCTGAATTATACATCTTTTTATATTTTTTTTCTTATTAGTTCCAGGTATACAAAACAACATAGTGATTAGACATTTACACCCCTCACGAAGTGATAGCCCCAACAAGTCTACCACCCATCTGACACCGTACTATTACAGTATCATTCACTATATATTCTGTATGCTGTACTTTACTTCTTGTGTGTATGTATATATATACATACACACACACACAGTAATACCTTGGTTTGTGAGCATAATTTGTTCCAGAAACAAACTACTCGTATTCCAAGACATCACTCATTTACCACGTTAAAATGTATTAGAAATGTTTGCTTGTCTAGTGGAATATTTGCAAACCACGTTACTCGCAATCCAAAGTTCTACTGTATGTGTGTGTGTGTGTGTGTGTATATATATATACTTTTAATTATAGTTGACATTAAATATTATTTTATATTAGTTTCAGGTGTACAGCATAGTGGTTAGGCATTTATACAATTTATGAAGTGATCCCCCCATAAATCTAGTACCCACCTGGCACTATACATAGTTTTTACAATATTATTGACTATACTCCCCATACTGTATTTCATACCCCTATTTTGTAACTAATCCCTTCACCTTTCTCACCCATCACCCCAACCCCCTCCCATCTGGCAACCATCAGCTTGTTCTCTGTATCTACGTGTCGATTTGTTTCATTTGTTCATTATGCTGTTCTTTAGAGGCCACATATAAATGAGATCATATGATATTTGTCTTTCTCAGTCTGACTTATGTCACTTAGCATAATACCCTCTAGGTCCATCCATGTTGTTGCAATAGTAAGATTTCATTCTTTTTTATAGCATTGGTCTATCATCTATCTATCTATCTATCTATCTATCTATCTATCTATCTATCTATCTATCTCATAGTTTCTTTATCCAATCGTCAATCAATGGGCATTTTGGTTGTTTTTGTATCTTGGCTATTGTAAATAGCCTGCAGTGAACACAGGGGTGCATATATCTTTTCAAATTAGTGTTTTAAATTTCTTTGGATAAACACCCAGGTGTGGAATTGCTGGGTCATAAGGTAGTTCTATTTTTCATTTTATTTTTTTCGAGGACAGTGAGTGTCACTGGCCCTCAGATGTGGGACCCGAACCGGGGCCGCTGGCATCCCAAGCCAGCGCTTAACCACCACGCCACTCGGCCGACCCCTATTTTTCATTTTTTGAGGAACTTCCATACTGTTTCCCATAGTGGCTGCACCAATTTGTAATCCTACCAACAGTGCATAGGGTTCCTTTTCTCTACATCCTCACCAACACGTACCGTTTGTTGTGTATACTTGTTTTTAAGTGTAATGATTCTAATGCTTCTTCACTAAGTGAGGATTCCTGGTATGAGGGGCACTCCTTAACCCCTTAAGCCATGAAGCGGATGGGAATAAATGCATCCATTGGGGAAGAGGTGGGGTGCATGGCGTGGGGGGTGGCTCCCAAGAGGGTCCCTGCTTGAGAGTTGGCTGAAGGACATTTTAAATGGGTCAACATCATTTACTCATTGCTATTTTGCAAGAATTCTGCTCTTTCTTTGCAGGTTGCAATCATGGTTTTAGGTTCTCTTTAGCATTTGTCATTTTGTCACATAATTCTTTCCTAGATGTTGCATACCCGGTCATCATTATTATTTCTTTCCTGATTAAAAATACTCCTTGGGGAGCAGCCGGGTGGCTCAGTTGGTTAGAGTCCGTGCTCTGAACAACAAGGCTGCTGGTTTGACTCCCTCATGGGATGGCAGGCTGAGCCCCCTGCAACTAGATTGAAGACAACGACTTGAACTGAGCTGTCACTGAGCTGCTGGTGGGCGGCTGAAGGGCTCAGTTGGTTACAGCACGTGCTCTTAACTATAAGGTTGTCGGTTGGATTCCTGCACATTGGATGGTGGGCTGTGTCCCCCGCAACTAGATTGAAAGTGGTGACCGGACTTGGAGCTGAGCCTGCGCCCTCCACAACTAAGATTGAAGGACGATGACTTGAAATGGAGCTGATGGGTCCTGGAAAAATCACAGTTACCCAATGAAAAATTTAAAAAAACACAAGAACAAAAAACTCCTTGGTTAATGCTTTTTCACGAGTTTTCCCTTTTTTGAGATATTTTCATTTGGGGTTCTGCCTCGGCTTCCCTTCCTCTTTGTGGTGAGTGTACTGGGTCTAAGGGACACCTGCACCCCACGGTCTGGGAATGCAGGCACACCAGGGCAGGCAGGCCTGCTGGGGTCTAGTCTGTAGGCATTATCTCCTGGGAAAGAATGCATCCTAAGGAAAGACAGCTTCAGGCAGACAAAGCTGGCACCAGATAAGCCTCAGATCATACGGAGGTGGTGCTTGTCACTCTTATCTGTCTGGTCCCTGACCCAGCCATCTGGAATGTAGTCTCTGGTCTGAGCTCTCAGTCTCTAGAATGAATATATATATATATATTCTTTCCAGTACAAAGTCTGTAAGACATAAGACCAAAAGCAATGATGTTCTCTTTCACTTTGTCCATTGGACAAAGTCTGTTGGTAAAGTGCGGGGGGCTGGGGCCTTGCTCCCCACTTCTACGTGGATATGGTATGGAAGACTGCATGCTTTAGTCCCTTGAGTTTGCCAGAGTGCAAAATGCAGCTTTGGCCTTCTGATCATCAACGTGAGTAGTACCCATATGTGATGGTTAGTTCAATGTGTCAACTCAACTAAGCTATAATCAAGCACTAATCCAGGTGTTGCTGTGAAGGCATTTTACAGATGTGATTAACATCTACAATCAACTGAGTCTAAGTAAAGGAGATTATCCTTGATAACCTGTGTGAGCCTCATTTAATCATTTGAAATGCCTTAAAGAGCAAAACTGAGGTTTCCCTGAGGAAGAAGAAATTTCTGGAAGGCGCCATCAGCTCTTGCCTAAGAGTTCCCAGCTTGTCCTGCCCTACAGATTTCAGACTTGCCAGCCCCACAATCACATAAGGCAATTCCAATTCCCTGCAACAAATCTCTGTCTGTTTGTCTATCCGTCCATCCATCCATCCATCCCACTGCTTCTGTTTTTCTGGTGGAAACCTGACCAATGTACCATGGAAACAGCTGCGCCCAAAGGCAGCAGTGGTGGAGCATTGCATGGAAATGGCAGTGCCTGTGTGACATTGTCCTGACTGTGTGTATCAGACAGAATGGCAAGAGGAGACCCCACACTTTCCTCATGGGCGGTGGGTATCACTGAAAGCATCCAGGGTAGAAGAAACAGCACACGCCACCAGGAAGAAGTCAGGGCTTGTTGGTGAACAAGAGTACACACCCCCTGGGGCTGCTCAGAAATATCTGGGTAAAACTTTGAGGTGGTTAGAGGTCTTTCATCAGCAGCAGGTGTGAGTGGAACCCATACAGTACAGTTAATCTTCATGTGACCCCATTTGTAGCTGCAGAACGGTGTGGCAGAAAAAACAGTGCTTGAGCTCCAGCAGGAAACAGATGGCCCGCTCAAATTAGGATCATGCAAGGAGGGTTTGACAAACAGACTATTGACTCAAGGGTGGGCATGACAGAGGGACGCAGGAGATAGCCCATCCTCCTGGGGCTGGTGACAGTCTGTTATTTTTCCTGGGCTGAAAGGGTAAGAGGAGGGAAAGGTCCCTATAGAAGCTTGTGTTTTCTGCCCTCTACAGCTAACAACAGCTCCACCTGGAGCTGGGCTGTGCGAGCCCCGGTGATGGTGTGGGCTGCAGCCCCTGCTGCAGTGGGCTGCCATAGGCTACAGTGAGTGGCCCGCAGCCAGCGTGAGCTGCCGATAGCCGTGGTGAGCGACATCCAGAGGCCGGCGACCGATCTGCCTCATCCGGGAAGAGCGCAATGACGATACCAACAGTGAAGCAACATCCTCCGCAACTAAAAAACTGAAGAACAAAAAGACAGCAACTTGTCTGTTCCCCTTCCCCGATTCCCCAACGCTGTTCCCCTCCGCCAATTCCCCAATAAAATCTTAAAAAAAAAAAAAAAAGAAGCTTCTGTTTTAAGGACCATTCAGTAGAAGGACAGCCAGAGCAAGGTGACCTCTTAGGGACGGAGACAAGAGACTAAATGACCCTGATGTTACTGTTTCTTTCCTTGATCTCTTGTCTGGGAGACAACCAGAAGCCAGGGATGTGGGAGCCCTTTTATGTGGTTCACATAGGTCAGCCTCTAAGTAGAAAGCCAGATAGAGAACGATGGTGAATCCCCTGGAAGGATGAGAAATGCAGTCTGGCCCACAAGGGTTACATTGGAATACTGAACCTAAGCAGATCTTTCCTCCCTTTGCAAGGTGGTATGTGTGTGACCTTATATTTATAGCTTCTCTTTGTTCTGGAGATTTTTCAAGCCGGGACAGCAGTGGTCCCCTAGAGGGCAATGGAAGTGTGTGTGGGCAGTTTCTTCTTTCATTGTCGCAATGACTTGGGGGCACGGTTGGCATTTTGTGGGCTGGAGGCCAGGAATGCTAAATGTTTTGCAACACGAAGGAAGAGTTCTAAAGAATGAAAAACTTGTTGAAAGCCTTGGAGGGCAAGATGGACTCAATCAGGTGAGGGGAGCCTGGAGGATGTGCCTAGAAATGGGGTGTCTGGAGAAAGCAGGCTATGCCTAAGGGTACGATCCTCGAGTTGCCTACAGCTGCGTGACCGTTGGGAGGGGCCCCGATTCTTGGAGGGACATGATCAGGAGCTGGTGGAGACAGCAGGGGGCACTCCTGGCTCTTCTAGAGGTGGGACATTGGCGAAGTCAACCGAAAGTGTTGGTTTTATTTATATATATTGAATATAAGATGCCAATCATTGTAAGGCTCATCCCAATCTCAGAGATAATATATGAAAAAAAAAATGAAAATCTTAGAATCAATGAAAGACAGTTCTTTTACGCAGTTCTCTCAGTAACCCTAAGAAATGTAAGTGATATTAGCTCCATTTTTTATGGGAAAATTGAGGCTCAGAGAGAGCAGGTAACTCCCCAAATGTTAGGCTTTAGTCCAACAGGACCTGATTTCTCCCAGGGCTTTCCCTGGAGCCAGTGACATTCTGAAATTTCCATTTAGCATGGATTTGAGAGCAATGAATGGGTAGGAAGAGGCTGAAAGCTAGTTTGTCTTGAAAGCTTTCTGGGAAAAATCATATGCTTACTTGGGGTGGTTTTAGGGGGCCTAACAGAGATTATGGTGGGGATTCAAACCCCCCTAAACCACTCTCTCAGTGCTGCCATTGCTTGGAGCTCTGAACTGTGCTGCCAAGGCTTGTCTGCCAGACACCACCAATCCTGGATGGGCACGTTCGCCTGATCCTCGCTTGACCCTCGCATGACACCAACACCACCCTGCCCCCACCATCTCAGATGACCCTAGCTTGTCTGACACCATTATGCCTCTCAGCTTTCCTGGAACTAAGTCCCAGCTACCTCAGTGCTGCCTCTGAAACACAAAGGTCTGTAGGGGACTCCATGTTGGCCATGCATTGCCAGCTCTCTATCTAAAACCACTCAGGGATTTCCAGCAGGCCCCACCCCTCCAGAGCTCTATAACAACAAGTTTAAAGTGTCTCAGTAATGCAGCCAGGACCCTGGGCTTGGTCACCATTAGCTCTGCTCAGAAGAAACATTATAGCTTCAGGCTCTTGTTCTGCCACCGTGAGTTCCAGAAGTCTCTGCTCGGATACAAAGTATATCTGACAGAACACAGAGGCCCAAGGAGGCCTCTCACCACAGACGGCTGTGCTTCTGAAAAGGTAAGTGGCAGCATCTTCTCTGTGTACAGAGAAAATGTGTTTAGCCTCCATTGGCTTATTTTCAGCTAATAATCTCATTTCAGAGTCTAATGTATAAAAGAATCCTACCAAAGTAGCGTTTAGTAGGGTCTGTGATTTCATCAGGTTTGGGAAGTCAATGTAACAATAAAGCAAATTTTGAACAAAGAACAGACTTTATCCGTAACCCCACCACCTTAGCACTATTTCTAGAGCTACACGATCACCCCCATTACTTTTTTTTTTTTTTTACTTAATTTTTTTTTTTGAAGGCAGTATCACTGGCCCTCATATGTGGGACCGAACCGGGGCTGCTGGCTTCCAAGGCCAGCGCTTAACCACCGCGCCACTCAGCTGGCCCCCCCGCCATTACTTTTTTATTGAGCATCTACTATGTGCCAGCCACTGGACATACTTCATTGTGCACAGCTTCTTATTGATAACCATCTGCATTCTTGTTATATACTCTGCTTAAAAGAACAGGCTCATACTGACTCATAACTCATGTTTTCATACAATCTTTATGATTATAATTTAAAAAATATAATACATTATTTTAAAAATCTGGAAAATAAGTGGAAAAAAATCCGACCCCAGCACCTAACAACCCATTACCTTTCCTATCTAGTTCTCTACCCACTTTGATAGAAAATAGTAATTATATATCCTGCCTCTCCTAACATTCTGTTATCAGTATTTCCCCTTGTTACCTAGTCTTCTTGCCACATAGCTTTTGCTTAGAGAAATGTCCAGCCTTACCGGCATTTTCCAGGTTTTCTCTGCGGTGGACTGCCTAAGCATTGCTGGAAAGGTGCCATGATGATTGCCTGAGCTGGGATTTTTTCTTAGTGGTTTCTCGTGTCAGGAACTGTGCTCTGTGTGACTCCTGCCTGCAGGACTCAGTCTGCCCACGCGTGAGCAAGGGTTCTCCTCCCTGAGCCTATTCCAGAAAGGGGTTGGGAGGGATGAGACTGCTTAGCTTTGTGGCTTCTTCCCTTTACACCCTCTCATGCCCTCTCTCCTCATCTCTGGTGCCCATTTCCTTTGGTATCGAAGCCAGACAGTCCTGGGCTCAAAACCAGGCTCAGTCACTCAGCAGAGTGATCATGAGTGAGTCACCTCACATCTCTGAACCCCTCCGTTTCCTTAGCACTGTCTTCACGGGCTGTTGTCCACATGTGACATGATACATGTCAAGCGTGGGACACAGTACTTGCTCACAAACATGGTCATTGTTTGTGCTAAGCAGTCATTCTGTGCCTGGGGTTTGATCTCCTTCTCCGAAGCCCACTGCCTGGACCTGACCTGCAGACTGACCACCCTGTGGGCTGAGTCTGGCTGCTGTGAACCAACAATTCTTCCAGGCTGAAGATCCACAATCCTGTAACCCAGACCTCCTATGTCTTGACCTCTATCTCTTCAAGCCTTGCCCCTTGTTTCAACCTGCTTACTAAAAGTGGCACTCCTTTTTCTGACCAGTGGCAATCTCCCTGTGCTGCCAACTTTTATGGCCCCACCACCTTTGCTGTCTAGCTCCTTTCCTGTTGCTTTGGTCCCCTGATACAAGCTCCATCCATACACCAAAGCATTGCCACGAGTTTATGCCTAGTTGGTGCCATGCTCCTGAGGTACCCTGCACATGGCAAAATGTCTTCTCCACACATGCCTTGCTGTGTGAAGACTGTGAATTGATTAAATGAATTACTAAGAATAAATAACAATAAAACCCTGCATGTGTATGGCAATTAATACTACACACAAAGCTCCCAATGTCAAGTCGGATTATCCCAGCTATATAAGAACGGTTTCGGTTTTGTTGGCCTTATTTTGAAGATTGAAAATTAAGACACAGAGAAATGACTTGCCCAAGTTTGTTGACTTCGTGGTGGCACTCAAATGAGTATCCTATCTCTTCTATATTAGTGTTTTCCCCATTATTATACTCTGCTTCCAGGAATGACTAATAGCCCCTTCACTCTCCCTGTGGTATAGGCAGTTTGGAAGATGTTTACTAATGACTCTAAATGAGTTTGTCTGTTCTAACTGACCATGAGAAAAAAGAAAGCACTTGAAACAGAATAAAGTCATGTAACATGGAAGAAGCATCCTATGGCCATGTTGAGGACTACAGAAGCTAGCTGCTTTGACCACTTCAATATAAAAAAGAGGAGAATTTTCATGACTGTATTAGACATACAGTTCTCTGACTTTTGATAATCATATACAGTCATGTAGCACCCACAACAAATTATAGCGTATTTCTATCACCCCAAAAATTTCCCTTGTATCCCCTTCCCCTACGCTCAGTCCTTGGCAACCACTGATCTGATTCCTGTCCCCATAAACCCAACTTTCTCAGGATGTCATGCAAGTGGGATCAAACAAGAGCCTCTTATGTCTGGCTTATTATATATATATATATATTTTTTTTTTTTAAAGATTTTATTGGGGAATTGGCGGAGGGGAACAGCGTTGGAGAATCGGGGAAGGGGAACAGACAAGTTGCTGTCTTTTTGTTCTTCAGTCTAGTTGCAGAGGACGTTGCTTCACTGTTGGTATCATCATTGCGCTCTTCCTGGATGAGGCAGATCGGTCGCTGGCCTCTGGATGTCGCTTACCGCGGCTATTGGCAGCTCATGCTTGGCTGCCAGCCGCTCACGCTGGCTGCGGGCCACTCACTGTAGCCTATGGCAGCCCACTGCAGCAGGGGCTGCAGCCTACACCATCACCGGGGTTCGCACAGCCCAGCTCCAGGTGGAGCTGTTGTTAGCTGTAGAGGGCAGTGTCACTGGCCCTCATGTGGGATCCGAACCGGGGCCGCTGGCATCCCAAAACCAGCGCTTAACCAATGCGCCACTCGGCCGGCCCTGGCTTATTATATTTACATGGTGCTTTTGAGATTCATCTAAGTCAGGGGTCGGCAAACTGCTGCTCTCAAGCCAATGCAGCTCTTTGGGTACATTCCATCTCAAAAGTTTGCCGACCACTGGAAGAGCCAATCTTGTCCCTCACAACAATTTAAAAATTATTCAAGGGCCGGCCGAGTGGCGCATTGGTTAAGCGCTGGTTTTGGGATGCCAGCGGCCCCGGTTCGGATCCCACATGAGGGCCAGTGACACTGCCCTCTACAGCTAACAACAGCTCCACCTGGAGCTGGGCTGTGCGAGCCCCGGTGATGGTGTGGGCTGCAGCCCCTGCTGCAGTGGGCTGCCATAGGCTACAGTAAGTGGCCCGCAGCCAGCGTGAGTGGCTGGCAGCCAAGCGTGAGCTGCCAATAGCCGCGATGAGCGACATCCAGAGGCCAGCGACCGATCTGCCTCATCCGGGAAGAGTGCAATGACGATACCAACAGTGAAGCAACATCCTCCGCAACTAAAACTGAAGAACAAGAAGACAGCAGCTTGTCTGTTCCCCTTCCCCGATTCCCCAACGCTGTTCCCCTCCACCAATTCCCCAATAAAATCTTAAAAAAAAAAAAAAAAAAAAAAAAATTATTCAAAAGCTATAAATATTAAATATATTTTTACATAATCACCATTACGTGACTAACATCCTCTAAAATTTTTTCCTTCCTTCTTTCTTTTTTTTTTTATTTTTAGGGCAGTGTCACTGACCCTCATATGTGGGACCCGAACCGGGACCACTGGCTTCCCAAGCCAGCGCTTAACCACCCGCGCCACTCGGCCGGCCCTCCTCTAAAATTTTTATAAACAAAACTATGATAGTTTTATTTTCATTTTCAATTTTACTTCAGAGCCACATGTATGTACCCAAAGAGCCGCATATGGCTGGTGTGCCGCAGTTTGATGACCCCTGGCGGTTTTTGCGTCTCAAAAGTTTGCCCACCCCTGGTCTAAGTTGTTGCACGGATTAGTTCATTCCTTTGTACTGGTAAGTAGTACAGCCCTTTGTACAGATATATCACAATTTGTCCAGCTAGTTCTCAGTTGATGAATATTGGGTTACTTCCAGGTTTTGGCAATCATAAATAAAAATGCTATAAACATTTGCACACACAAAATATATATATATATATATATTAATTAAAAAGGAGGAGGGCCGGCCGAGTGGCGCATTGGTTGAGAGCTGGTTTTGGGATGCCAGTGGCCCCGGTTTGGATCCCACATATGAGGGCCAGTAACACTGCCCTCCACAGCTAACTACAGCTCCATCTGGAGCTGGGCTGTGCGAGCCCCGGCGAAGGTGTAGCTGCAGCCCCTGCTGCAGTGGGCTGCCATAGGCTACAGTGAGTGGCTGGCAGCCAGCATGAGCTGCCAACAGCCACGGTGAGCGACATCCAGAGGCCGGCGACCCATCTGCCTCATCCAGGAAGAGCGCAATGACGATACCAACATGGGCCAGTGAAGCAACCTCCTCGACAACTAGACTGAAGAACAAAAGGACAACAACTTGTCTGTTCCCCTTCCCAAATTCTCCAATGCTGTTCCCCTCCCCCAATTCCCCAATAAAAAAAATCTTTAAAAAAATTTAATTAATTAATTAATTAATAAGGAGGAGGAAATAGAGGGGAGTGATTCTGTGGGCAGCAAAGCGAGACATAGGGAAAAAAAGAGAAGCCTTGGGCCCAATGCCAAGCCCATGCCTGCTGGGCTCCTTCTAAGCCCAGTGGCCTTTGGGAGCTGCTGTGGGTTTAGGGAGGCTGAACTGTGTGGCTAGCCCTTCCTCCAGTGCTGGTGAAAAGCTATCTCAACCCGTGGAGGCAGGGACCCCTCAGCAAGCTGTCTTAGGGAGCTGGGGCGACCTACTCAAGGCCCTGATCCTGTAGGCTCCCCCTCAGAGAGCTCCCTTGCCCCTTTAGAACAGAGTTTATTAAGCCCATCAGCCACCAGGACGCTGGGCCTGGTTTCCCAGTCAGTCTTTGTCAAGACCAGGCCCAAACTCTGTGATAACTTGTCATATTCTTCTACTAACAGGTTATTCCATTCTCTCAGAGTCCCCTTTCTCGGGGTGAGCCCCCTGGAGGCACCCAGGCTCAGTGTATCCCTGGAGTTGTATTACTCTGAACAAGTCACTCAACTCACTCATCCTGCTAGCTTCTTCACAGAGTTTTTAGTGTCCATATTCCTCAAAGGGTTATTGTGAATATAAGGCTGGGGTGGGGGGGAGGGCGGTGAGGGAGGGATTTTAAAGCACTATTTATAGTACAGTTTTATACATTCGTAAAAATGAGATATTCAGTTTTTGTTTTGTTCTTTGTTTTTTTGTTTTTGAGGGCAGTGTCACTGACCCTCATATGTGGGACCCGAACCGGGGCCGCTGGCTTCCCAAGCCAGCGCTTAACCACCGCGCCACTCGGCCGGCCCTAAAATGAGATATTCAGGTGTGACTCAGTTATGAACTTAAAAATACAAATAAACAGTTCTCAAAACTTGACCTCTAATCAGGATTGGAGTAGCCTCAATGCTCTCTGCTGTAGGCAAGGCCAACTGGCCATTTCAACATATTTTTACAAATAGACTAGAATGAGCTACAAAAACCCCATATTTAAGAAAGTATTTTGCATTGATTGAATATATATGTGCCTGTGTGTGTGTACACAAATATTTAATTTGTTCTTTGAATCATTATGGAAAGTTATTTTCAAACATGTACAAATGCAGAGAGACTAGTATAATAAAACTCCATGAACCCATCTGGAGATTCAAAAATCTTCAAACTCATGGCCAAGCATGTTTCATCTAAACCCCAACTTTCCCCTTTCCCATATTATTTTGAAGCAAATACTAGAAATCATATCATTTCTTATAAGATAGAGAATTCCTTTTAGAAAACATAAAACAAAATCAATAATAATTCCTTTCATCATCAAATATCTAATCAGAAATCAACCGTCTCTGTTTCATACATGTCACACATTTTTGGCGGGGTGTTGCTTAAACTGGAATCCAAATAAGGTTCCCATATTAAAATTAAGGTTTCTTTCAAGATTCTTTAAATTTATAGGTTACCCTTCTCCCTCTCTATTACACCCTCACAATGTATTTTGTAATAGAAAACTTCATTATATTTTAGACACTAAATTAAAATTATCTTGAGATCATAGTTTGCTCTTAAAGCAAAACAGTATTGATTAGGAGAAGGCAATTGTCCATGCTTCCCACCCCCTTTTGTAGTCAAACACTGATCCACTTACAAGAGGGTAACCGATAAAAAGATAGCACTACAGGGGCAGCCATTTGGCTCAGGTGGTTAGGGTGCAGGCTCGTGACACCAAGGTTGCTGTTTCGATTCCCACATGGGCCAAGGAGCTGTGCCCTCCACAACTAGATTGAAGACAACTATTTGACTTGAAGCTGATGGGTCCTGGAAAAACACAATGTTCCCCAATAAAATTTCTTTAAATAAAAAAAAAAAGATAGCACTACATTGTAATATTAAGGTGCATAGGGTACCTATGTAAGACAGTATTTTAATGCTATAAACCAGTTTTTAAGTGGTCTAGATTATAGAGTTTACTCCTTTCGTTGGATTCTAAAAGGAAAAGACAAGTCACAGAGCTCATTTTATGTGCAAGAGCAAGGTGTACAGTTACTGGAGGCACCCAGGGCATGCGGCAGGGTGTTCTCCAAGGATAAGAGCACGAAAGTTCCTAGAGATGAGCGCTCAAGGCTTCCAGAAACATACAAGTGTAGACACCTGGTTGCTATGGCTACACAAAGTAGAAAACAAAGACAGTCCTCATTTACCTACAGTGCAAAGAAGGGTTGGAGGAATTGCTTTTATCTCCACCACTGCTTTAATTTCCCACCATCCACCTGGGGTGGGATGAACAGAGCTTCTGCCCCAAACAGCTTCAGCTGAAGCTGGGATCTCAGGGGATTAGCCTGCAGGGTAGAAGGGAGAAGGCTGTCTTTCCCTCCTCTCTTCTCAGGGCCCTCTCACCCCTGCTCTTTGAGTCTTGCCAGTATACACCCTGCCTCTGGAGAGGGTGGCTCTGGGACAGAAGCGGAGCAGCTGGGCTGGGCGATTGATCAGTTAGAGGTCTGGACAACACCAGGGACGCCTGGCCCTGGGACTGGGGCCAGGCTAGATTAATTTTTTGGCAATCGTGGGCCTCAATATACATTCCTTGCCCCGTCCAAGTTGGAAATTCCATTACACTGAGCATCTGTGTGTGAGCACGTGTGTGGTATGAAGAGCACGTAGGGAGAAGCCCATGTTTGTGGCTTTCCTGGCCCTGAGATCCCAGCTCCTCAGCTCCAGTGCCTCAGGAAACCTGGATATAGAGAAGAGAGAAGGAGCCTTCAGTCACCTCCTGGTGTATCACAGGCCACCTTGGAAGGGCAGTGTCAGCTCGACAGGAAATGGAAAATGGCAACAATAGCAAACCTCGATTAAAGGCTATGACTAGAGCCAAACAAATTCCATGTATTATTTCATTTAATTCTCACTGCAGTCCCCAAGGTAGGTGAGACAGGATTGGAGGAAAGTAAAGTTGCTCCGTGAGGCTAAGAAACTGGCTTCAAGTTAAGCCAAGTACGACTCTAGGCAACTGCGAAAGCAGGCAGGTCATTTAGCTCGGAGCCCCAGTTTTCTCATCTGCAAAGTGGAAATAATAGGAATACCTACCTGGAGAAGTTCATTCAAAGAAAAGATAAGCTAATGCATGGACAATCAAGGGATGAACTAAAGCACTATCCAAAAATAAGGTTAGAAAGCGGCTTGCTCAGCACAGACACAGATGTTGTCCTAATAACAAACAAGGCACAATTATTTTGATGAAATTCTTCTAGTCAATAAACTAGCTTATCTCATGGTAAGAATATCTTGCCTCTTTTCATAGGATTCAATAAGGCCCATGTCATCTTGACTGAGGAAAATAAATGAGGCCATAAACATATGTATTCTATGTTTCCCAAATTAGCCTCTGAAAAGGAGGCTGCTTCCTGCGGAAGGGGCTATCTATTCCTCAAAGGCAGGCCAAGTTTACATCCTGTGTCACCAGCAGCTTTTAGCTGCCCCCCCCCGCCCCCCCCCCCCGGGCATAAGATAGTTTCCTGACAAACACCTGACTGACAAACGCACTTTTTTTTTTATCAACTCCTGCCTGTATTCTTCACGTTCAAAGCTTCATTAATTCATTTATTTTACACTAAAAAAATTATCTTTTCATTCATTCTGTAAATTTCAAGGCTGTCCACAGCATCAGGTGCTGTGTAAATTCCGGGAATATAGGGCAGACTTCATGCCCTCATGGAGCTTATGTAGTTTAATGGGGCAATAGACAACACTCAAGCAAACCAGTAAAAAACATGGAGATCTGTGCTAGGAAGGAAGCAAAGGATTGATGCAGAGATACAAGGGTCATGAGAGGCCTCTCCAAGGTGGAAATCAAAAGGGCTGGAGACAGAACAGCAGGCAGAGGGAGCAGCTTGGACGAAGGCCTGGGGGTGGGCAGGCTTGGCAAGGTGGTCTAGAGCAGGTGGTGGGTGAACTCAGGGCGTAAGGAGAGATAGCCAGGGGCCAGATCACGCAGGGCATCCTCGCCTACAGTGAGGAGCTTGAGCCTAGAGACTGCCCTAAGCCACTGATGCTTTTTTTAAAATTGTGGTAAAATTCACGGAACATAAAATTTACCACTAACGTATATTCCTAGTCTTCTCTCCACCTGCCCCACCCCAGCTTCTGGCATCTTTCATTTGCTTTTTGTCTCTATGGATTTTTGCCTGTTCTAACATTTCATATAAATGAAATCATTCATTATTTGCCTGGCTTCCGCTTAGCATAATGTTTTCTAGGTTGGTCACGTTGTAGCATTTATCAGGACCAGCTTTTTAAAGGGCATGTGTGAACCAATCTGATTGACGTCTTAGGCTCACTGTCCGTGTTACAGAGAGAATGGACAGGAGAGAAGCCCGAGTATAAACGAGCAGATGAGTTAGAGGCACTTGCATTGGGAAGGGTGAGAGAGGGTGGAGACATGGAAAGATGGCTGCCGTGGTAATGGAAAGGGGGCACGTCTCTCTTATTTTACAGGTCATTTCCAAAAGACTTGCTGATGGATGGGGGTTAGGGAAGTGTGGGGCTGAGTCCAGGGCAGGGGAAACGGGTGTGGGAGGAAAACCCAGAGTTCTATTTTGGGTATGCTAACCCTGAGATAGCTAATTGGAGATGTTAATTAGGCAGTGGAAATTCGAACCTGGGAATTAGTGGGAAAGTCAGAGCTGGAGATAAAACCTAGAAGGGCATGAGCCAGAAGATTGAGTTCTAAATCCACGGGAATAGGTGTTAAATTATATGCATTACAACAAAGTGATTTGCACCCCCAAGGGTGACCAAATGTAAGAGGTCAGTAAATCTGAATACCTCTCAGTTCCTGGCTGAAATCAGAATATTGTGCATTTGAATGAGTACTCAGCATTTGCAAAGACAGAAGCCAGTGTCCTCAAGGTCTGCATTCAGAGTCACCAATCCCACTTCACAGATCGTTTTGCATTTGTATTGCCATTCCAATCAGTCAGCCACAACCCCTGGTAACTCGCACTGAGGGCATTAAGCGCATCACAAAAAGAAAGCGAAGTGGATCAGGGTCTTGGCTTCTATTACAAATGAGTGCTCTGTTCATGGAGGTCACTCACATGGAGGAAATTTTAAAAAAGAAAAAATTTAAAAACTTATTGTTTTAAACTTTTGTTTTAACTGAAGGGAAACATTCATAATGTGTTTCTACGTTGCTATGCTGTCAAGTGCCTTTAACTCTCCCCAGACACACTCCTATGTGGGCGGTTATCCTAATTGCTAAGATAAAGTCTCTGGGACAAGTCCTGTAACCAAGCCAAACACTTGACCAAGTGGACCAGGTCCACTTTTGCTTAAATGGCAGCGACTGGGCCCAGTCCCCGCCCTTGGTGGGCAGCAGTGGGAAGGAAGGGAGGAAAGATACACAGTTGCAACAATCGTCCTTCCTTTATTGCCTATGTCTGCTTATTTCAATCGCTGTAAAATGCGAGTGCAGATTCTCAGGCAAGTAAGATGGGAGGGGCTCAGGAGGAAGGAAGTGTATACTTGAATCCTCTCAACAAAAACCCTTCCCCCTTTGCTGAAAGGATTCTTTAGTCAGCAAGGGGCACACACTGGCAAGGTTGCTAATAGATCAGATAATTGGCCCGAGAGCTGCCAGTAATTTCAGGGCAGAGGGCTTCCTTTCTTTACCTTGTGGCCCTGACCGGTCCCCTCATTTATTCAACAAAGGAATGCCTTGCCATGCACCAGATCCTGACCCAGTGCTTGGGTTCAACAGAGAACAAGACAGGAATTCTGACCCCATGGAGCCTAAATGGACAGACAAAACCCAGATTAATGGGTAAAATATAGGGTATGTTGGACAGTGAATAGTTTCTGAGGGGGAAAAGAAGGGGAAAGACATTAGGGAGTGCCATCATGGGTGTAGAAAGGGGCTGTAATTTCCAGTAATGGGCTCAGGGAAGGTGAGCTGAGGTGACCTTTGAACCCAAATCCCACAAAGGTGAAGGAAGAAGGCACCCCGGAAGAAAGCATAATGTACACAGTTGCAGGAGCAAAACTGAGCAGGGGAGCAGTAGATGAAGCCAGGAGGGAGCGGAGTGAGGAGGACAGCTGTCTAAATGCTTGAAAGAGAAGATGGACAAGATTCATGTTATTTGTTTAAACAGCATCCTGTGGGGAAGGCGGAAAATTCCCCTTTCTCTCCTCTGGTTCTTTTGGCTGGCCAAACAAACAACAGGTGGGAGATGGACAAGAGAAAATCAAATTGAATATCCTGCACCCGGGAGCCCCACATACATGAGAGGCTGAGATAGAAAGGGAGTGAGGTATATAAGACACCCTGAGTTAGGGATGAAGGTGCCTTGGGGGCTTCAAAAGGCCAGTGCAGAATGGGAAGAGCAGACCTTTAGTAAATAGAAGTTCACTTTGTGGGATAGATGGGCCGAAAGAAGTTATCTCTGATCTGTTGGGCAAATCCTCTAATTCAAATTCTTCTAGGTGGTTAAGGGGGGGCGGGGCAGAAGTTTCTTTTGAGCCTGAAGCTAAGATTGCCTTTAGCTCAAAGTAATCTGCATACCACTGAGGCACATCATAGGGTGACTAGTTCAGGACCACAGTTACTCCAGCTGCTATGCTGAGAGTGGACTGTGGGGGGCAGAAATGGAAAAACCAGAAGACTTTTTCTTTTTTTTTTTTCAGAAGAGGCATTGGTAGTGATCCAATCGAAAGAGAATTATGGCTTAGGCCAAAAGGGTAGTGGAGGAGATGCCACCAGGAGAGAACTAAAAGAGCAATGCTTGTCAAGTCAAAACCACAAAGAATACCACTTCACGCCCATATGACTACTATTAGAAAAAACAATGGAATATAAGTGTTGGTGAGGATGTAGAGGAATTGGCACTCTTGTCTACTGCTGGTGGGATTGTAAAATGGTGCAGCCACTGTGGAAAGCAGTGTGGCAGTTCCTCAAAATATAGACTACAGAATTATCATATGATCTAGCAATTCCACTTTGGTGTATATATCAAAAGAATTGTGGGCCGGCCGAGTGGGGCAGTGGTTGAGAGCTGGCTTGGGATGCCAGCGGCCCTGGTCCAGGTCCCACATATGAGGGTCAGTGACACTGCCCTCAAAAAACAAACAAACAAACAAACAAAAGAAACTCTCTGCCCTCTCCTACTCCACGGGACAGAAAGGGCAGGACAATTCTAAATCACCAGAAAGGACTCTAGACTCTTAGTAGCCAGATGCTACATAACAAGCCTTACTACGTAGCCCTCATCGTCCATCCGTTTTGCCCACGTATTTACCTTCCCACTGTTTGCTGCCCCTAAGAGCTTATAGTCCTTTTCCTTTGTCTTGTCACTTCTCTACAAATTGATTGTTCTGTTTAGAGTATTATGTGACATCAAGTTCTAACCACCCTTTTGAGTCGCTCATCACCCAGTTCTGTGTATATACACTTGGTAATAAACTGTTTTTCTCTTTTTTTTTTTCAGGGCAGTGTCACTGACCCTCATATGTGGGACCCGAATGGGGGCCGCTGGCTTCCCAAGCCAGCGCTTAACCACCGTGCCACTTGGTCGGCCCTGAACTGTTTTTCTCTTGATAATCTATCTTTAGTCAGTGCAATTTGCAGGGCCTCATCCAGAGGATCTTGCAGGATAAAGAAAACAAGTTTTTCTCCCCCAAAACAGCAGCATTATTCACTATAGCCCAAACATGGAAGCAACCCAAATGTGGTAACAATTGATGAATGGATACACAAAAAGTGGCATATACATAAGTAGAATATTATTCTGCCTTAAAAAAGGAATTCTTTTTTTTTTTTAATCTTTATGTTCCTTTATTGGAGCAAGATTCCTGACCAGTATACAGTGATGTATTTACTAAACAGAGACCTGTGCAGAAATGACATACTATCTATCTAGATAGGTTTTCATTACACTTTGCCTATTGATGGAATAGTTCCATTTATAAAGTTTTTATACATTAAACAGCTTTGAATTTGACCAGGCTGTCCATTAATTCAACTCTGAAAAAATTAAGTGGCATTTAATTTTAGCTACATTTTATAGCATTAAAAAGCTTAGGCATTAGGTAGCTTCTCAAAATGTTATTCTGATGGCATTTAGCAGGGCAGAGTCCATCTCACCCAGATTCACACAGACGGGTCTCATTTGAGAATTACATGCTAAATAGCTGGTACTTAGAGACAAAAGTACTCCTCACCTGAGTTTCTTACCACCAATACGGACTTCTTACTCTGAAAGCCTGTCTTCTTGGCCGCATTTTACAGTGCCAACGAAGACATGCCAGCGATTGCCCTGTGTGTAACTCAGCATTAGAGCACCAGGTCTCTCTGATGATGGTGGCAGGCACTATTATATCCAAGTAAATAAAGGCCCATTTTTTTTTAAATGCCAATTTGAAACACAAATTAAGGGTACAACATACTAAGAACTGAGTTTTGAGCAATCTGGTAACCCGAATTATTTGAAAAGTTTCAGACACTGATGGCAAATTGTACCCATGTTTCCTAGCTATGGAGACATTAATACATTGATTCAAATCCCTTTACTCAATCCACATAGCCCTGAGGTCATCCTGCAAAGTGCGTATCAAAAAATACGGAGCTAGGGTGACAAAGTTTGACAATATGTTATTCAAGTCAAACCTGTTCTGAGAGAAAAGCATCAAATCCTTTGTGTACATTTAGTTTTATTGTAACAAAGCAACTTGTACACTTAAAAAAGGAATTCTAACACACATTACAAAATGGATGAACCATGAGGACCTAAGTGATATAAACCAGACACAAAAAGACAATAGACAATTCTGTCTGATTTCATCAGAGACACAAAGTAGAATGTTGGTTATCAGGGGTTAAGGGAGTGGGAAAAGGGAAGTTGTTACTTAAAGGGGACAGTTTCAGTTTTGCAAGATTGTGATTGCAAAAATTCTGGAGATTGGTTGCACAATAAGGTGAATATACTTAACACTATTGAACTACACACTTAAAAATGGTTCAGGAGATACATTTTATGGTGATTTTACTACAATTTAAAAAAAATAAGCAATGCTTTGATTTATTATACAATAAAGTGGTTTAGAAGCCACTGACTTAAAAATTACTTATTTGGAGTGGAGGTGGGCAGTAAACAATTACAAAGATACAAAAAGTAAGCAGCCCTCTCTACTCAGGCCCTTTCCCAGAGGCAATCGCCGTTGCAAATCTCTTCTATGTCCACCATCAACATTCTAAGTGTAAACATGTCCCCTTAATATTGGGCTGTCGGAAAAGTCATGACTCGTTTTTGCAACGAAAAACATGGAAAAATACGTCATGACTTTTTCGACAACCCAATATTTATACTAAGTATAGCAAACCCACTGTTTGTACTTTGTTTTTTGTTTTCATCTTTTATATTCTGGAGATCGCTATCGATCTGAGCTGCTTCTTTTTTTAAAATCCCCCTCTATTATACCTTGACCCAAAGGTACCTTATTTATTTATTTAGCCAGTATTCTCTTGGACATTTATTTCCAAATGTTTCCTACTGCAAACTGGGTAGAAGTGAAGATTCTGGGGGCACATGTGCATCAGTATCTGCAGGATATATTTCCTGTAATAGATGAACCAAAGGGTAGCTGAATTAAAATTTCAGTAGGGGGCCGGCCGAGTGGCGCGGTGGTTAAGCGCTGGTTTGGGAAGCCAGCAGCCCCGGTTCGGTCCCACATATGAGGGCCAGTGACACTGCCCTAAAAAACAAAAACAAAAAAAAAATAAATAAATAAAATTTCAGTAGGAATTGCCAAATCGCCTTCTGACGAGGCCATACCGATTCATATTTATACCAAAAATGTAATGCATGCCTGATTGCCCACCCCTTTGCCACATTTGTTCATAAAAAGTCCAAATCAGTGCAGTGACTTCATCGGCAGACTTCGTGTCTACTGGCCCTCTTCCTCGCACTCTAGCTGTAGTTGGCTGTTAAGCCCTCTTGCTTGAGGCCGGATGGATTTAACTTCCCTTGTTTTTCATATCCAGAACATAACTTCTGATTTTCATCCTCTAAGCAATTGCGTTGTGAGAAGCATTCCACTCTAGGCCAGCAATGCTCTCAATATCCGTCCCTCTCTACTCCTTCCCATGGTGGGGCATGACCATGGAGATGCTCCGAGAAAATTCTCCCTTCACCAAAGATATTTTTGTTACACGAACTGAAGTTATCCTTGCTATTTTGCAGACTATTCAGTGTGCAAATGCTGCATACAGACCCCCTCAATTGGCAGTGAATAAGGCTGCCCAATGCCAGGTGATAAAGTGGAGGTGTAGAAACAGGATTGGGAAAATATTGATAAATGTTGAAGCTGGGTGATATATATATATATATATATATATATATGATTCATTATACAACTGAATAATTCATGACACATGAAAATTATATGAAATTCAAATTTCAGTGTCTGTTACACCATCTGGCGGCTAGTGGGTTGTACATGAACCAAGTTGCAGGGCCAGTTGACCCTTGAACAACATGGGTTTGAACTATGTGGACCCACTTACATATGGATTTTTTTCAATAAGTACTCGCAGTTTTATTTTATTTTATTTTTTTTAGCTGAGCCATCCTACCACCTGTTGGCAGTTCAATGGCAGCTCAGCTTGGGCTGGGCATCGAACTTCTGTTGCTCAGAGCGCAACTCGCATTCTTGAGCAAGCTCTTACGTACCCGCAGTTTTAGATCTGTGACTGGGGGCCCGCAGATATCGAGGGCTGTCTGTATGTATTGATCTACGCCATTTTATACAGGGGACTTGAGCATTTGTGGATTATGGTATCCATGGAAGGTCCTGAAACTAATCCTCCAAGGATAAAGAGGGACAATTTAAGTTTTGGGGGAGTCAAAAGTTATATGCAGGGCCGGCCGAGTGGCGCGGTGGTTAAGTGCTGGCCTGGGAAGCCAGCGGCCCTGGTTCGGGTCCCACATATGAGGGCCAGTGACACTGCCCTCAAAAACAACAACAACAAAAAAAAAACAAAAAAAACAAAACAAAAAAGGTTATATGCAGGGCCGGCTGAGTGGGGTGGTGGTTAAGCGCTGGCTTGGAAAGCGAGCGGTTCCGGTTCGGGTCCCACATATGAGGGCCAGTGACACTGCCCTCAAAAAAAAAGAAAAGTTATATGCATATTTTTGACTGTGTGAGGGGTTGGTACCCTTAACCCCTGCATTGTTCAAGGGTCAACTGTATTCTCCTGTCTACTTTTGTATGTTTGAAATTGTCCATAATACAAAGAAAAAGAGAAAAAAAAAAGAGGAAGAATACATAAAATAAAAGTTGTTTTTTTTTGAGGGCAGTGTTACTGGCCCTCATATGTGGGACCCGAACCGGGGCCGCTGGCCTCCCAACCCAGTGCTTAACCACCGTGCCACTCGGCTGGCCCTAAAAGTTTAAAATATGTAATGAGGTAGAGTCTTTGTGAGCTTAAATTATAAGTTTTGTTGACTTTTCCAGTTACCATATTTGTATCCACCTTTCCTAGGCCTAATTTTCTATTACTACTATACTATTTTATTGTACACTTCTCTAAAGCAATGTATAAGCAAGTTAAAAGCTGTACACCAAAGGCTATAGAAGCCTTAAGCTTCCTGATATTCCTAAGGGAATCATGCACCAATCAAACTTGAAAATAGTACAAATTTCATTTTGTGTTTTATGCTATTGCATATTATACACTACTGCCCAACTTATTAACGAATCAGGGATAGTGCATATGGTCTGTGCAAATCCAAGAACCTTTCTTCAAGTATGTACTTGAAGTTCTTCAAGTTAATTTAATTAATTAATTAATTTTTTAGCTGAGCCATCTTCAGCGGCAACTCAGCTCAGGCTGGGCATCGAACTGCTGTTGCTCAGAACTCAGCTTGCACTCTTGAGTGAGCTCTTAGCCAACTGAGCCACTCTGTTGCCCTTAATTTATTTATTTTTAGTTGAGCCATCCTGCCACCTGTTGGCAGCTCAGGGGCAGCTCAGCTCGGGTGGGGAATCAAACCGGCGACACTGTTGCTCAGAGCTCGCACTCTTGAGTGAGCTCTTAACCAACTGAGCCACTCGGCCAGCCCTCTTCAAGTTAATTTTACAGTAAAATAAAACGTCTGTATATACTAACTATAACTTACTAATGTGCTATTTAAAATATAAGACATTTAATAATAAAATAATAAAATATCCAAATAGACCAGAAGAATTAAATGTTGTAAGCCCTGGGATCTGACTACATAATAACAATGTATAACAAATTTGGCACTGGCAACCCAAAGCATACAAAATCATCCAGAAATGAAAAGTAGCCAAAGATAATTAGGTTCACATGGAATTCAATTTTAGACAAGAAATCCAACTTGTTAATTTACAAGGATTATAGGCAACTGTAATTACTGCATCACCTCTCACACTGAAGAATTAATATTTGTGTTTGAGGGGAAGCAAATCAGTGTCAATGGCTTTGTGAGTATGGAATTAAAGAGAGGAAATATAATTTAAAAATTTGTTTCTGGCAACAATGTGCACCTCTCCTAGATGCCCCTCTCCCAATCCGGGGCTGGAATTTTTTGGTTTTTCTCTCAGTAAGTTGTCTATGATCTCTACCTTGCTCTGTATGAACACCACTGTTTTTTTCTGATTTGAATCATTTTTTTCATCCTTAAACTTTGAACAAATTCACTTTTATCTGTTCCGGACTTATCTCAATCTTGATTCCATGCCTTGGGCCACCACCCAAGGTATTCCGTGTTTGATAAGACAATTTGCTGGGTCTTAAAAGTCATACTTTCTATGAATCTGCACACTCATGTAATAGCTATTTAGAACCTAAGCATTATGTAGATGGCACCCATTTATTATCACAAGGTGTTCCTGTAAATTACGTTCCAGAGAGGACTAGTATAAAGCAGGTGTTTTCTTTTTTTTTTAAAGATTTTATTGGGGAATTGGTGGAGGGGAACAGCGTTGGGGAATCGGGGAAGGGGAACAGACAAGTTGCCGTCTTCTTGTTCTTCAGTTTAGTTGCAGAGGATGTTGCTTCACTGTTGGTATCGTCATTGTGCTCTTCCCGGATGAGGCAGATCGGTTGCTGGCCTCTGGATGTCGCTCACCGCGGCTATTGGCAGCTCACGCTTGGCTGACAGCCGCTCACGCTGGCTGCGCGCCACTCACTGTAGCCTATGGCAGCCCACTGCAGCAGGGGCTGCAGCCCACACCATCACCGGGGCTCGCACAGCCCAGCTCCAGGTGGAGCTGTTGTTAGCTGTAGAGGGCAGTGTCACTGGCCCTCATGTGGGATCCGAACCGGGGCCGCTGGCATCCCAAAACCAGCGCTTAACCAATGCGCCACTCGGCCGGCCCCCAGGTGTTTTCTTATATAAAATGAAACAATAATTAGGAATTATAGTCCTAGAATTCAGCACCAAATTATAGCTATGACTAGCCATGGAGCTTAAGTACAGTACTGGTTAAGAGGTAGCACTGTGTAGGGGGTTAAGAGTACTAACAATAGAACTAGTGCCTGGATTCAAATCCTGACACTTACTAGCTATGTGAACTTGGAAGGTTAACCTGACTGGTCTATACCTCAATTTCCTCAACAGTAAATCCTACTTCATGGGAATGTTAAGCAAGGTGAAGAGTATTAAATCAACTAATATTTGTCTGTAGAACAACGGCTAGCACATAGCAAATAATATATAATCTAGTATGTAGTATAAATACATTACAAGCTTAAATGATAAGTGTACAAATGTACATCTGTTTTACTAATTAAAATATAATTTAAAAAATTATTTTATATTCTCAGTCTGAAAATGAGCACAGAATATAGCAACTGGGATCTTTTTTTTTTTTTTGAGGGCAGTGTCACTGGCCCTCATATGTGGGACCCAACCGGGGCTGCTGGCTTCCCAAGCCAGTGCTTAACCACCATGCCATTCGGCCGGCCCAAGCCACTGGGATCTGAAATGCATTATAAACATCTAATACACAAAAAGCTCAATACTAACTAGTTATTGGCTATGTTTCTAAATAATAGACTTACTATGTGACCTAAACTAATAGGGTAACCTTAACAGACATTTATTTAAAACTCTTAATAATATTAATACACTGCTTTCTTAGAGATGAAAAGGCTCTGGGGGAGATTATTAAAAATTATCTCAGGGGGCCGGCAGAGTGGCGCGGTGGTTAAGCGCTGGCTTGGGAAGCCAGCGGCCCCGGTTCGGTCCCACATATGAGGGCCAGTGACACTGCCCTCAAAACAAAACAACAACAACAACAACAACAAATTATCTCAGGGGGCCGGCCGAGTGGCACAGTGGTTAAACGCTGGCTTGGAAAGCCAGCCGCCCCGGTTCGAGTTCCACATATGAGGGCCAGTGACACTGCCCTCAGAAGGAAAAAAAAAAAAAAAAAAAAAAATGATGTCAGTCTTTTCAAAAAAAGTTGCCCAGAATTTTGAACAGTTTTTTTCCATCAAGAAATGTCTGCAGCAAGCAAACGGAAATATTCCCAATATTCCACTGATTTGGGTATGCTTTCAAGTGTTCCAAAATGATAATGGTGATAATTAAAGGAAGTAGAATGGTATCATCTAAAGTCACATTTCAGCTTTGCTAGTACAAAGCTATGGGTACTGGGTAGGACACAACATTTATGGATAAATTCTTGTTATACCTTTTCAGCTCTAATTTTGAGTCTGAAATTTTTAAGAATCAAAACATGAGAACTACACAAAAACATGTTTTCATGAAAATATCAAGTGAAAATAGTGGACCACACATTGTATGCTCATTGTAACTATTCATTCTAATTCTTCAAATCTGTGAAATAGCTCTATCCATGTATCTGTTCATCCATCCATAGGTTAGAGCAGGCTGAAAAGGTGAGAATGGTGGCTATATGGCACAGCGTTCCATTTTAGAGTGAAATTTATGCCAAAAGAATTTTACAATTTGCAAACACAACCACCAATAACTGATTCAGGCAGAAATTACCAATGGATCTAAAACCACTGTTGGGGAATATTTCAGAATAGGACATTCAACCTCAAAGATATACACAGGTTACTTATGAAGTACAAAGGAAAAGTTACCTTTAGACTGAGGTTAATTTCTACTTTAAGTGATTCAATTTAGCACCAATGATGGGACAACTCACATCAGTGCCTCCTGATGCTGTGCCTTTTCTGTAGTATTCTTGTCAAAAATGTTTAATCTGAATCTAATCATGTGGAAAGGAGACAAATCCAAATTGAGGGACATTCTGCAAAATAACTGGCCTAGATTCTTCAGAAATGCAATATCTAGGAAACTGTTCTAAATTAAGAGATTTTATTTATTTTTAGCTGAGCCATCCTGCCACCTGTTGGCAGCTCAGCAGCAACTCTGCTCACGCTGGGCATTGAACTGCTGTTGCTCAGAGCTCAGCTAACACTCTTGAGCGAGCTCTTAACCAACTGAGTCACTCGGCCAACCCTAAAAGAGATTTTAAAAACATGAAAACTACAATAAATGCAATGCATGATCCTTAAATAAATTTTAGGGGGTAAAAGTCCAGCTATAGAATACATTACTGGGACAATCGTGGAAATCTGAGTAAAGACTGTAGTCATTCTAAATAGTACTATATTAATTTCCGAAAGGTGATAATTACATGTGGTCATATAATACTCTTTTTTTTTTTTTTTTGTGAGGGCAGTGTCACTGATCCTCGTATGTGGGACCCAAACTGGGGTCGCTGGCTTCCCAAGCCAGCACTTAACCACCGCGCCGCTCGGTGGGCCCAGTCATATAATACTCTTGTTTCAGAGAATTAAACTGAAGTATTTATGGGATTAAACTGGATTATGGGATTAATTGGGATGCTAGCAAATAACTCAAATGATTCAGAAAAAAAAAGTGACAAAACGAACATGGTAACATGTTACCAATAGGTGAGTCTAGGCCAAGGACATATGGGTATTCACTGCTGTTTCTTCAATTTTTAATATTTTTAGGATTAAATTTTTTTTTTTTTTTTTTTTTTTAGGGCAGTATCACTGGCCCTCATATGTGGGACCCGAACCGGGGCCGCTGGCTTCCCAAACCAGCACTTAACCACCACGCCACTCGGCCAGCCCAAGGATTAAAAATTTTTAAAAAGAGGGCCGGCCGAGTGGTGCATTGGTTAAGAGCTGGTTTTGGGATGCCAGCGGCCCTGGTTTGGATCCCACATATGAGGGCCAGTGACACTGCCCTCTATAGCTAAAAACACATCCACCTGGAGCTGGGCTGCGAGCCCTGGCGATGGTGTAGGCTGCAGCCCCTGCTGCAGTGGGCTGCCATAGGCTACAGTGAGTGGCCAGCAGCCAGTGTGAGCGGCTGGCAGCCAGTGTCAGCTGCCAATAGCTGCAGTGAGCGATCATCCAGAGGCCGGTGACCAATCTGCCTCATCCAGGAAGAGAGCAGTGACAATGCCAGCATGGGCCAGTGAAGCAACGTCCTCTGCAACTAGACTGAAGAACAAAAGGACAGCAATTTGTTCCCCTTCCCCAATTCCCCAATAAAATCCTTAAAAAAAAAAAAAAATTTTTTTAAAAAGAGCTGGGGCAAAGTTCGCTTTAGCTTTTTAGTTTCATATATGATCCAGAATAGACTCCACTATAGTTACATAACCATGTATTTACAATGAAGACTAAGGAAGCAAAAAGCAAACAAGTGTCTAATTTTAAGTAGTAATGATAATGTTAGTCCATATCTTCCTCAAAAAACATTAAGTTCAGAACAAGAAATCATTTCCTAGATGTAGAAATTTAATTTAAAAAACTCTTTTATTATTATATAGATATAGTATATATGTAATCAAAAACAAATCTGCCATATAGTGTCTAAAAAAATAAAAGTCCAGAGCAGGGGTCGGCAAACTTTTGAGATGGAAGAGCCAATCCTGTCCCTCATAACAATTAAAAATTATTTGAGGGGCCGGCCAAGTGGCACGTTTGTTAAGAGCTGGCTTGGGATGCCAGGGGCTCTGGTTCGGATCCCACATATGTGGGCCAGTGACACTGCCCTCTACAGCTAAGATGGTGAACAACAGCTCCACCTGGAGCTGGGCTGCTGTGAGTCCCCGGGGACGACACAGCTGCAGCCTCTGCTGCAGTGGGCTGCCATAGGCTACAGTGAGCGCCCGGCAGCCAGCATGAGCGGCCGGCAGCTGGTGTGAGCTGCCAAGAGCCACTGTGAGTGGCCATCAAGAGGCCGGTGACTGATCTGCCTCACCTGAGAAGAGCACAATGATGATACCAACATGGGCCAGTGAAGCAACAGCCTCCACAATGAGACTTTAGAACAAAAGGACAGCAACTTATCTGTTCCCCTTCCCGAGTTCCCCAACAATGTTCCCCTCCCGCAATTCGCCAATACAATCTTTAAAAAAAAAAAAAAAAAAAGGGGGCCAGCCGAGTGGAGCGATGGTTAAGCACTGGCTTGGGAAGCCAGTGGCCCCGGTTCGGGTCCCAAATATGAGGGCCAGTGACACTGTCCTCAAAAAAAAAAAAAATTATTGGAGAACCATAGTTTTACAAATGAGGGAGACTTAAAGTAATATTATAACAAGTAATAGTATTAATTATATCTTCATTAAAATAAGAAAAATTCACACATGTACGTACCCAAAGAGCCTCATGTGGCTCGTGAGCTGGTTTGCTGATGCGTGGTCTAGAGGCATATACTGCCTATATGTGGTAAATAAACAGATATTTACTTTTTAGTAGCTGTAACTGCTGTAAACCCTCAGAATTATTACTCTATTGTTGGACAGATAAGATCCATTATTTAATAATTTATTCAATAACCACTTACTGAAACCAGTTATGTGCCCATAGTCTGTGCTTACTGTGCAGAAAGGGTAAGACAGTCCTGGCGTTGAACTCTGTCTGTAAAAGTCTCTTGTCAATTATATACATATATATATATATATATATATATATATATAAATAAATAAATCTCAGGCCAGCCAAGTGGCGTGTTGGTTAAGAGTTGGCTTGGGATGCCAGCTCTGAGCAGCAGGAAACCGGTTCAGATCCCACATGAGGGCAAGTGACACTGCGCCCTCTACAGCTAAGATGGAGAACAACAACAGCTCAACCCGACGCTGGGCTGCTGTGAGTCGACGGTGACAGTGTAAGCTTCAGACCCTGCTGCAGTGGGCTACCATGAGCTACCGTGAGTGGCTGGCAGCCGGCGTGAGCTGCGGTGAGCCACTGTCCAATAGTCAGTGAATGACTGCCTCACTTGGGAAGAGCGCAATGATGATACAACATGGGCCAGTGAAGAGAAGTCCTCCACAATTAGACTTAAGACCAAAAGGATAGTAACTTGTCTGTTCCCCTTTCCTGATTCCCCAATGCTGTTCCCCTCCCAAATAAAATCTTTACAAAAAAAACAAACCTCATCTCCTTATAAAATCCTTACTGCATTTCTAAATTCAGTGACTTAGACTATAGACAATGTAGGAACAATTTACAATTAGTATTCAATAGCAATTAAAATTTTCTACTTACTTTAAGTGCTTCCATAATATCTAGTCAACATTATTAAACTTTACAATGAAGACTTCATAGGGGGGCTGGCTGAGTGGTATGTTGGTTAAGAGTTTGGGAGCACCAGCTCTGAGAAGCAGGGCTATGGTTTGGATCCTACATATGAGGGCCAGTGACACTGCCCTCTACAGCTAAGATGGTGAACAACAGCTCCACGTGAAGCTGGGCTGCTGTGAGTCCCCGGGTGGCAGAGGCTGCAACCCCTGCTGCAGGGGCTGCCGTGAGTGGCTGGCAGCCAGTGTGAGTGGCTGTGAGCTGCCGTGAGCGGCCATCCAATGGCTGGCGAGCGAGTGCTTCAGCTGGGAAGAGTGCAATGATCATAATACCAACATGGGGCAGTCAAGTGACATCCTCCACAACTAGACTGAAGAAAAAAAGGACAGCAACTTGTCTGTTCCCCGCCCCCAATTCCCCAATAAAATCTTAAAAAAAACCCCAAAAAACATAGTAATATGTTTTTATAACCTAAATTATCAACTAATCATAGAGGTTGTCTGATAGTGAATGTATAGAAAGAGATATTGTTCAACCCCTGGAGACGTAAAAAAGATGAGTGGAAGTATGTAAGGAACAGGAGAAAATGGCAGATGATAAGCACATGCCTTACAGAGACCCCTCCCCGACCTGCTTGTGGAATTGACTTCCACTGTCACCTGTGACTGGGACAGCTTCTGACTCTGATGAGACTACATTCTTCCTAGAATTACTGTTTCAATGGTGATTTTTTATTAAAAGAAATATTCAAAACACATAGTAAGAAATTAGACTTTTATCAGTATCACAAATAAGTTTACTTAAAATTAGCTCAGTTACATAGTTTTAAAAAGTTTCAGAACCTCTCACCACCAACGTCCAGGTTCACACGAAACCTTCAGTCTGACCTAGAAGCATCAATAAGTGACAGTCCAGGTACTCTCTGACAGATTCCTCTTGTTACTGAGAGATAATCACAAACAAAACACAACTCTTGCCTGGATGAGTAGAAGAATTCACATAAAAGAGCTTCATAAAATGTCTATGAAGGAGAATCGGTAATATCAGAAGAGTTCCAGCACTTCAATTGAATATAATTCTCTATTATTCTTTTCTTGATTTAACTTCTGTAGCTCACGAAAACTTACTTCAATTTTGTTGAGCTCGGAACAAATGCATATCTAAAGAAAAAAGTTTCAGAATAACTTTTACATATGAACAAGTCCTCAAATGATTACAAACAGAATTCAGTAGGTATTAAATAATCACACACCTGAGATTTCACAAACTTGTAAAGACTTAACAGTAGTCTTTTTGCTTCAGGTATCATTACCACAACAGTGAAATTGGCATCTAGAAGTAGGCATATCCAATCCATAACCTGAATATAAACAGGAAAAGGAAAGTTAGTATTTTAAATTTAATTTTAGATTAATTCAGTTTACAAAGTCCATAATGATATCAAACAGTTATAAAAAATGTAAGTTTGAAAATTTTAGTTTAGAGGTGAAATTTTAGTTTAGAGATAGGTTTAGTTTAGAGGTAGGTTTGAAAATTTTAGTTTAGAAGTAACAAGTGTAAACTTGTTACTTTACAAGCATAACTGGATCTTTTCCATAGGAATAATCAGCAAAATCAAAGCCAGAGAGATATTTAATCCAAGGGTAAGTTAGTACTTATTTTTTAATTAAAAATATTTTTTGATAATTACTGGCAATTACAAAATAAGAATTCATGTATCTACTATTCTGAAATATATACTATGCCCCAAGAATAGGGTGTTAAGTTTGGCTACCTTGAACTAAATAAAATTATTACTATACATTCATTAAAGTATCCCACATAGTTCTACTTCAAGTGGCGTAGTTAATATCACTATCATGGGAAAGCATTTAGGAAATCGATTATCTATTTGGGAGAGGGGAAAGCTGATTCCTATGGCACAGAGTAAGGCCTCAGACCTTGGTGGCAGTAGTACCTATTGTCACAGTCCTTTGGAAAGGTAATCTGGCATTTTCGAAACAAACACTGCATGCACCCTTTATTGAGTAATTTCACATATGAGAATTTAACAACAGGTGTTCTCTCATAAATATACAAGAATATCTGGATAAAGATGCTCACTGAAGGTTTGTTTACAATAGCAAAAACTGTAAACAACTTAACTGTCAATATATAGGGAACTGACAAATTAAGATTTTCCATAAAATGAAATAGTATGCACTAGTTAAAAAGAATGAGGGAATGAGGCAGATGTATGCATACTAGTTCGGAAAATGTCTAAAAATACAATGTTGAGTGAAGAAAACAAATTGCAAAATAGCATGCATACTATGATCTAATACGTGTTAGAAAGACAAGCGAAAGATAAGTTAGTGCATAGAAAGAAAATTTCTAGACATAAAAGAAATTCCGTATTGGTTATCTCTAAGCGGGACCAAGAGAGTGGATACACGAAGTTTTCTTTCTTCTCTTAGAACTTTCAACTATAAAAACTACTTAAAATTTTTTAAACTTATTTTTAAAAATGAAAACAGACAAATTAAGTGTTTGAAATACTTAATTAGAATAACACATTCTTTTTTTTTTTTTTTTTTTTTTTTTAAAGATTTTATTGGGGAATTGGCAGAGGGGAACAGCGTTGGGGAATCGGGGAAGGGGAACAGACAAGTTGCTGTCTTTTTGTTCTTCAGTTTAGTTGCGGAGGATGTTGCTTCACTGTTGGTATCGTCATTGCGCTCTTCCCGGATGAGGCAGATCGGTCGCTGGCCTCTGGATGTCGCTCATCGCGGCTATTGGCAGCTCACGCTTGGCTGCCAGCCGCTCACGCTGGCTGCGGGCCACTCACTGTAGCCTATGGAAGCCCACTGCAGCAGGGGCTGCAGCCCACACCATCACCGGGGCTCGCACAGCCCAGCTCCAGGTGGAGCTGTTGTTAGCTGTAGAGGGCAGTGTCACTGGCCCTCATGTGGGATCCGAACCGGGGCCGCTGGCATCCCAAAACCAGCGCTTAACCAATGCGCCACTCGGCCGGCCCTAGAATAACACATTCTTAAACCACAGTATTTTTTTAAACATTTCCACTGTTTCTCAAACAAATGCTGTATTTAAAGTGAGTCTAGGGCTGACCGAGTGGCTCAGTTGGTTAAGAGCTCTCTCAAGAGTGTGAGCTGAGCTCTGAGCAACAGCAGTTCGAAGCCCAGTCCAAGCTGAGCAGCCACGGAGCTGCCAACAGGTAGCAGGATGGCTCAGCTTAAAAAATAAAATAAAATAAAATAAAGCGAGTCTGGGCTGGCCGAGTGGCGCGGTGGTTAAGCGCTGGCCTGGGAAGCCAGCAGCTCCGGTTTGGTCCCACATATGAGGGCCAGTGACACTGCTCTCAAAAATAAATAAATAAATAAATAAAGCGAGTCTACCATGAGATACTTCAAGGACATTTTTCATTAATCTTCATTCTCTTATTTTTAAGCAATTATTAGGATACTCAGCACCCCCTCCCAGAGGCTAAGGAATTTTTTAAAAAGGGTCACAATAAAGAATCAGGAACTTTAGACAAATTGAAGTTCTTTAATATAAAATTATGACTTTAAAAATCTATCTACCAAATTGAGAGATCCTCCCCATTTTCCACTCAGTGGTTTGTGTAGAGCATGAGGAAGTTCATAGGGATTAGGAGAAAGGAGAATTCAGTTGCTGGATTCCAGATTGACACTATACATAAATTTTTTTTTTAAAGATTTTATTGGGGAATTAGGGGAGGGGAACAGCGTTGGGGAATCGGGGAAGGGGGACAGACAAGCTGCTGCCTTTTTTTTGTTCTTCAGTCTAGTTGCGGAGGATGTTGCTTCACTGGCCCATGTTGGTATCGTCATTGTGCTCTTCCCAGATGAGGCAGATCGGTCGCTGGCCTCTGGATGGTCGCTCAGTGCAGCTATTGGCAGCTCATGCTGGCTGCCGGTCGCTCACGCTGGCTGCCGGTCACTCACTTTAGCTTATGGCATCCCACTGCAGCAGGGGCTGCAGCCCACACCATCGCAGAGGCTTGCACAGCCCAGCTCCAGGTGGAGCTGTTGTTATCTGTAGAGGGCAGTGTCACTGGCTCTCATATGTGGGATCTGAACCAGGGTCGCTGGCATCCCAAAACCAGCTCTTAATCAATGCGCCATTCGGCGGGCCCTAATAATTTCTTTTTTTACAGATCTTTCCCAGCACCAAATTAAAAGTAAAAAAGTTATCTCACCTGGTTCAGGGTTGGAGGGTGTATTCCAGGAAGAGTCATAGTAGCATTTTCACTACACTTTAGATACAGGAAATATAAATACTGGAGAAATAGCTGGACAAAAAAAAAAAAAAAAGGACGATTTATTACTTTGATAGAAAAATGTTCTCTATAAAAATCTAACAGATTGGAAGGAATTTTTTTTTTTTTTTTTTGAGGGCACTGTCACTGGCCCTCATATGTGGGACCCGAACCGGGGCTGCTGGCTTCCCAAGCCAGTGCTTAACCACATCACTCGGCCGGCCCTGGAAGGAATTTTAAGAGGCTATTGAATGTAACTATGGACACAAAAAAAGGATAAATTCCAGTCCCTGTCATCAATGAGGAGTTGATCTGGTTTGGGAGGGATAAGTAGGGAGCTTATTGTTTGTAAATAGTAAGTAGAGAAGAGAGATTCCTAACTTTGGGTAATTCTTTTTAGTTTCTATTCATTTATAACTTAGATAGATTAACGTGGCCTTCAGCAGGCGTGTCACCAGGAACATGCCAAGGTCTGCCAACCAGAAATCACTCTAATCTCTTAGGCACAGTTTTTACCACGAGGGCTGAGAAATCTCTTACTCACATGGAAGAATTTGATAACCTCTCGAATGCCCTTAAAGTTAATCAGCAGACTTTCAACCAGAAATAAAATTCCACAGGGTCCATAAGAACACTTACCGTGATATGCTGTGCTGGGATGTCTTTCAGGTGAGGCAGAAGAAACGTTTCACTATATGCTGAATGAAGAACTGCATTTCTACTTAGGAATAAAGGAAAACCTTAATTCAATAAAGGCTTTGTTACTGAAATTATGAGTAATTACCTTTCACAATGATACTTTTTTATTCACACAAAAGTTCTGCTTTTCTAGAAGGGTTCTACCACTGAGCAATCTCCTAATCACTAGAGATCATCCCGAATACTTCACTATTATATGTCTTACATAAGAAAACAGATTTAAGTTGTTTAAATATTGAATGCAATCCATTTTCAAGCAGAAACTAGGGAAAAAAGCCCAACACCTAAAATTGTCGTACTCCTTAGTTATTGCTTGGCATTTGACTATAACTCCAGAAAGAGACAATACAAGGGAGACTGTTTCAAAGGATACAGTAAAGCTGCTTTTTTTGGTATTACAGGGCACGAAGTGGTGTCTATTGTGTCCTGAGGCTTTTCATGTAACTCTTTATCGCAGTTATCAGAGCTATCTTCTTCAGGATTGAAGCCGTTCTGAAGAATTTCCGTTTGCTCTTCCATGTGCTCGTCTTGTACGGCATCACTGTAGCCAGAAACTGATTCCATATTGACATCTGCTTTTTGAAGAGTGTCATCACCAATACTATCATGTTAATTGAAAGCAAGAAATTCTTATCACCATTTGAACTTAATGGAAAAATTTTCATTTTCTAAGTATTGAAAGTTTTAGAAATCGAGTACTATAATAGATAAAAAATGGCAAAGGACCATCAGCCTCTAACTTACCTCAAGAAAGTTTTTAAGCAAGCACAGGTGACTGCTTCAGGAATGTCAGGGAACTGTTGCAGACAGAGCTGTAACATCTGTACATCTGCCTTTTCTAAGGCAACCTCCATTAAGCCAGGGCACAAGCTAAGAAAAAAAACATGTAGCAGTTTTATATATTAAGAAAAACCTCCACTGCAAATAATTTACAAGCTTTTTCAGAGTATGAAAATTAGAACTGTAAAAAAAAGGTCAAAAGAGCTGTGCATGTAAAGTTCGATGTATAAACATTTACCTGTAAGAAAGCACATGTGTTTGGATAAGCTGCATCAGAGAGTTCCGGGGATAAAATGATGGTTCTGTTTTACATCTTCCCAGAAGTCCTATTACTATGTCCCCAATAACATTATGAAAGTCAGGTGTCCGCTTGACAGCCAAAAATTTACGTAGTTCTACTTCAATGTGTTTTTCTGAATCTTTCTGAAAGGGCAGAAGTAGAGTTCAATCTGATACATTAATAAATACTGCTCTGAACTTAAAAGTTCCTAGCTCAACATTTTCTTATCACTAACAGTATTCATGCATTCCAAAACTTGAGTTGAGGCTACAATTTGCTGCACAAAGACAAACTACAAAGAAAAACAAAACAAATCAAGGGTTGAGAAATCAAAAATGTTAAGACGCTGAATTACAAATATATTCAACACAATGTATGAAATGGAAGTTGAAATGGAAGTTGATGAGGGTTTAACAGCACCCTGATCTCACTAAACGCTCAGTAAGTCAAATAAGCCCAAGTACTAGATCACTCTCATGACCTTAAGATACAAGTGTTAGCTACAGCTATAAAAAGGATCTCAAAAATAAGAGAATGAAAAGTAAATAGGACTGGCCCTCATATGTGGGACCCGAACCGGGGCCGCTGGCGTCCCAAGCCAGCGCTTAACCACCGCGCCACTCAGCCGGCCCTAAATAGGACATCTTTTAACCACTTGAGTTGATTTTTCTATTTTTAAATTTACCTTTATGGTTGATAAAAGTTGTTCGGATGCTGGAACCTCTGGCTGTACACTTACTTCACTTTTTCTTCTCCTTAACTAGTATTAAGCAAATTGATTAGGATCTCAAAACAACAGAAAGGTGCCAATATATATTTAGAAGAATATGAAATGTCCTAAAGAGACAAGCACACTTACTCTGTAATCAAAGTTTTTCTAATAGTTTAATTTTGTTACAGTGAAAAGTGAGTTTATTTCAAGTTTTAAGTTAAGTAACTTTAATACTTTGTTTTTTTGTTTTTTAAAACACAGAATAAAATTTTTATACTAAGGAAGGTATTACTAATTACGAATTGGTCTGTTTTCACACCTGGGTATTACACACACATACACGCCCATAAGAATTAACTACTACACTACATGTGTCATTTTTGCATAAAGGCTGTTGGGTTAC